>JBBPDB010000140.1:6566686-6628589 GCA_037974465.1 Brachypetersius altus
CACACACACGTCATCCATGTGGCTAGCCTGTTAGCGTGCCATTACCCTAGCTCCAGACACATACACACACACACTCACTCACTTCCTCAAGATGCTCTCCGCATCCCAATTCCTTGCTCGCTCCTCCTTTTGTTTCTCTAAGCCAACCAGCCGTTCGCCGTTTCATGTTTATCCTCGACACGCTCCCACTAAAGGCACTCTCCAGCGGTTCCTGCTGCTCAGCAGTTTTTGATGCCGGCACCTGGGATGCCATCTGAAGAGACGACATGTCTCAGCACAGCTTAGTATTTTACGAGCGGGAGAAGTGAGCGGCGAGGCTCCTTCGGGAGAACAGGCCAGTTGAAATGCTGCCGTTTAGCCTCTGAGCCGTTCGCGCCTGGCCGAGATGACCTCGGCAGCCTGACAGGTGTGGAGTCTTATTTTGCTTTGCAGTTCATCGCGTCTCTTAAGACTCCGTGAAGGAACCAGTGTTCCTTCAAATGGACCTCTGGGCTGGAGGCGCTGGGATGTAATGAGAAATGTGACTCTTGCCTCACATTTGACAGGAACGTGCCTGTTCCAGACATGGCAAGGCAATGCAAGTGTATTCTGTATTTGAGTGGAAGCCAGTGTAAGAACCTTAGACCTGGAGCAATGTTCTCTTTACTTGGTTTTTGTTAGAACTCTAGCAGCAGCATTTTGAATGAACTGTGACTGTCTGATGATAGCTCTGAGTTGGTCAATGGGAAGAACATTCCAGTTGCTCTAGATGCAGATGTATCTTAAAGCTGGAAGTTACTTTTGAAGAACCACAAGAACCACAAGACAAGCCGAGTCCAAATCAAGTCTCAAGTTTTTGAGTGGCAATGTTTACAAACGACGACACTAAATGTTGGATGTTTGAGCTGTAAATATTGAGCTATAAATATTTAGAAGATATGCTAATTGGCCACAACCCCATGAATACAATTGGCTGTTACTTAGCAGGGGGCGGGACTGCGTGATGATATGCCCTCACCAACATGGAGGATTTGCCTAAAATGATTATGAATCTAAATGTTAAATATGAAAAATATATCTCTTACTCTAAATGTGAAACTCCACAGTTAGATGGGACTTGGTGACCCCTTTCCAACAACCCCTCGAAACCGTTATTGGCTGAAAACCGTTCACCTTGGACAAAAGTAATGAGACAATGGGGCAAGGTGAAAGGTTTTCGGGTCATTGGAAAGAGTACAAGATATAATTCCATTATTCCATGAAATGAACATGGTTTGCGAGATATCTCTAACGAGTCAGAGCACCCAAGTCCGAGTCAAGTCTCGAGTCGTTGAGGGAAGTCTAAAGTCAAGTCTTTGATTGTGTGACTTAAGTGCGACTCGAGTCCCCATCTCTGCTAGGAAGGCTAATATTATATAGCAGATCTGTGACTGTAGTAACTGTCTTTAACATTACAGTGGATAGAATAGACTCAGCCCCCATAAACGATGTCATATAAGGACAAATTAGCAACCAGACTGTCGTAATACTTCAGTTTCTATAAGGGTTAAAGTATGTCTCTGCCATCTCTTTAATGACTAAGGTAAGAGTTACACTAATGCCAGCTTGGTTGTATTTATTAGCCTGTTGTTTAGTGGCTTCTACGATTGGGTGACACCTCAGGGATTGCCAGTGTTTTTATGATTAAATGTTTTTTAAAGGATGCCTAGCAGACTAGGCAAAAACAAACAGTGTAACATTACTACATTCTAAACATAATCTATTTTGTTCTATCTATTCTAACATACTATAAACAAAGTCACTACAAAGTATAAAGTGCAAGTGCAAAGGTAGTGTTATAAACAGTTATAAGCAACTATAGCTATATGTGTGATGATTTGCGATAAAGTCGTGTTCTGTCAGGCTGAGAGATCCAACGTTGTGTTACAGGAGACGGTACCAGGGGACAAATCTAGCTTTAGGCTGAAATGCCTCTTCAGAATAAGCTGTAATTGTTCTCTTTATGTGGGCATCCTCTGTCATCTCAGAGGCCCCAGAAAATCCACAGGAAATGTTTGTTTACGTATCTTCCTCCTCGGCCTGTGCATGCCCAACACCGTTCCTTGATTTGCAGATCTGCAGAAATGTACTCATCCCATTGTTCATTTCAGCTGTGGACGTCCCCCTCAGGAGCAGACTCCTCTGTCCAATCACAGCTATCAGGAAGCGTTCTTTTGTACCTCCTCCGAGTCTGACTTCCTCGGGGCTGCTAATAGCTAGCGTGGACCCGCAGCTTCACATTTGAAGATGTTCACACAGCCCAAATGGTATGAACATTTCAAACAGGTTCAGGCTTGAGGCCTGCAAATTTGTCTTTCGAACCCCTTCCACAGGAAATTCCACCCGAACACAGTTTCTCATTGTTTTTCAACTGCTAACTACAGCTCCCAGAATCCTCAGCAGGAAGCAACTCCTCCTATTTCTGTTTCCCGGACAACCCTGATTGCCAACACCTGATACTCTGCCTGTCTTGTTTAAACCGGGATAATGACCGAGGAGGGCAGTCGCTCCAGGGTCCGGGGCTTTCTGGCAGTTTCCCTTCAGAGCATTTCATATCAAAGCGCTCTAAATATATTTGCTTACACCTGACATCGCTGATTCAATTATGCAGAAAATTTGAGTCCTTATTTAACGGACCATCCATTTAGACCCATCCTTCACAAGCTTCTTTCAGCGCTACACACACAGCCTGGATTTCTATTGATCTCCCTCTTGCATCTCATCCATACTAACTGCTTTCCAACACATCCTTCCCGACCGGCAATGTGATACGTTCTTAATCTGTGTAACCCTCTTATTTGCCCAGAGGCATGTGAGAGAGCTTTAAAGGACATAAAATAGTTGTAGTTCCAATAGGTGTTACACCATAATTAGGTCTGACCTCACAGTGGCTGAAATGGATGCTATATGTCAGTATCTACCAGTAGCAACAATATCTGATCAAATCTCTTTAGGGATTTCTCCTAAATATCAGTTTTGCCAAAAAGAGAGAGAACCGTAACATCTCCTTCAAACAGTGAGGGATGGAAACAATCACCAGTGACCAAACCAAACCATTTAAATCGACCAAGCCATTGACTCTGATGTTGATGTTCCACCATAAACACTCCAGCGATGCCAGTTAAATACTGCTGTTCAGTGGAGCTTGATTGTTTTGCCAAAGTACAGTTGATGCATGCAAACACAGGTGAGATGAAACTGGTTCATGAGATAGAGGGCAGCGAGCTGGAGGAGCTTCTTTAGTTGTTCAAAAGGACGTCCACAGAGTGAGAGTTTATTTCGCTGATTTCTCCAGAGTCCCGCTGTAAAAATGCCATCGGCAGGTAATCGAAACAGGGTTCGTTCTAAAAGGGCAAACTGTTTGTATTTGATACATCTTCCAGTTTTTACTTCTCAATAAAAGTGTCTAAAGTTTTCTCCTTATAAAACACAAACAAATCTCGTGTAGTTAATGATCCCATTATTTACATGTACATTTTACGTCTGGCAGATGCTCTTTTCCGGAGCGAAGGACATTAGGGGTTTGCAGCCCACAAGAAAAACGTCCCTTACATTAAAACTTCTAACAGACTAAGATTCACACAAAGCTGAAGTCCACCTGGACCCTTGTTTACAGAGAGAGGAACCACCAGAACTCTCTCAGATCACACAGAGAGGAACCAGCAGAACCATCTCAGATCTCACAGAGAGGAACCAGCAGAACCATCTCAGATCTCACAGAGGACAAATGTTAGATATGTTAGATATTTTTGAGGTTCTTGTTTGTTAGTATTTGAAAACATGTAGATGTTCTCCTGGGTGTTCAGTGAAAAGGTGGATTTCTGTTTGAAGATGGCAAGAGACTCTAATGGTCTCAAGTTAACATATAGATTTAATGGGTTTAATTGATGCATGGTGAGAACCGCTGGAGTGAGCAGTTCTTTAAGGGTGTTCTAACACTAGACGATCTGTAGCCCGAGCACATTTGAACCTCCAACCCTGAATTTGAACCCTGAAGCCTGTCTGATCCCTAATCATGCCTAAGCACTGAACTCAAACCAAACCATCCCATTTAATGAATATGGAGACAAAGGGAGACTCTGGTCCTCATAGGTGGAGCATCTTATAGACATTTAGTCCAATGAGAGAAAACAGGATGACCTTCAAGGTGTTTAGTAAAACTCGACTGTCTTCATGCTTGTGGGCCAAAGAGCCACGGAAGGACTTGGTGAAGAGCTATGGGTTCAGTATTTGAAAGTACAGGACACATTTCATTGATGTCAAGATATTTGCCCTGTCAGACCATTCCTGTATTTTCTTTGAGATGTTGTATTGTTCTGATCTTCAAAGCGGATCTACATCAAAAAGCAGGTACATAACCATAACAAGCCAGAGCGCTGGTTTGATTTCAGAGTTGGTAGATGTCACGCTTAATCAGCTTAATGTTGAAATCTCTAAGGTTATTGATATTTTAGTGCCTGTCGAGGCTGAAGCATCTTCTGGTGAGCAAAGAGCACGATGGACAAGCACCACAACAGTGATCAGACAAAGACTCTGCAGAACATTTGAAAGTAACAGGAGAACTGCAGATTGAGCTTGTGTACGTTCGCGCTGGGTGGTCGCTCTTCTCTGAACATGAATTAGCTGTCATTGTTGGCAGACTAACTAATCCCCAGACAAAGCTGTCCCTGCTTTAATACCTGCATTGTAACTGTTTGCCTGAGAAGGTCAGCCATGAATTCCACATTGGAATTACCAGTTAATGCTGGTCTTTTATCTGTATTACAGTTGTGGCAGTGGAGAGGCGGAGCAGCTGCCTCTCCAGAACTGTGTACAGCTCCTCCTTAACAGGTGTCCCTAGTTAGGCAGGAGCCAGAACACTTTATTGGCCTGGGCCCTCCAGCCAGTTAGAGAGGGGAGCTTTGGAGGATCAGAGCTTGTAGAAGGTGTGTGTGTGTAGGGGGGTGTATGTTTGGTAGTCCCAGTAGTGTATGGTCACCCAAGTTTAGCTGCATAAAATAAATATCTAAAAACATCTAAAAAACATCCACCTGTACCCTCGATATGCTACCAACCGTCTTTTTTAAAGAGTTGGTTTAAAAAGCTTAGCCCCAGATTAACTGAAGATTAGCTGGGAATTTCCTAAAAGCACTGAAGACCGCAACTATTAAGCCCCTTCTAAAGAAACCGATTTGCTTTTTCTCTAAGTGGCCTTAGCCAGTCTGACCCTCTGTATGAATGCGTAGAAAGAAGAAACATCTGGGTGCTTGAAGGTGTTGCCAGGCAAGGCAAGTTTATTTGAATAATGCGTTATCACACAGAGGTTTTTTTGTTGTGCTTTACAGAAATAAAATAGGCTTCGGATTAGTTAAATAAAGGTAAATAATATAAATAAATAAGATAAACCATTATTTGTCCCACATGATTTACAATAATAAAGTGATATTACATTTACATTTACATTTATGGCATTTATCAGATGCTTTTATTTATTTTTTATTAAAGAATACACGAATAAATAATTCTTTATTAAATGAACAATGCATGATTTTTGGGCAGATCTTACTGGTTAACCGAGGGCTGAGGAAAACCCTGGTTTTAAAGTCTTTTTAAAACGGTTTGGGCAGATCAGAATTTTGAACCTGGCCTGAACCTGAATTGCATAGAGAAAATGACGGCTTGGTCTTGGTTGGTTCGAACAAACATTTCAAGCTTTGCCTCCTTTGACTTCGATTTTGCATCCCAATCCTGAGTCTTTTATTAAACCCTTTGTCTGCGCTGCGTTTCCAAGCCTGCAGATCTTGATCGGGAAAGGCTTGCGATCTTTCAGATCTTCATTACAGAGCGCTACGGGCTAAGTCGTGCAATTAAGCGCACATTTGAGACAAATATCTTTCGCGCTCAGGCCGTCTTCCACTGCCGCCTCCAGACACGTCTGATTGGACGTTGATGGGCTTTTTCATTTGTTGTGGGGAAACTGGAAAATGGAGAACGCCATCAGCGGGTATTGTCTCAGATTCATTCGCCAGCATAACAAGCGCTTTTTCACTCGCCTTTCTTTCTCCCTCCCTGTTTTTTTGGTTTGTGCTCAACAGTGGCAGGTGAAAAGCCAAGCAGCGGGACACGCGGAACCAGTCATTTGGTGACCAAGTTATTCATGGCTTGTAAAGGCGAGACCCGGTGGGGGTTCTGTAAACAGCATTTTCGCAAAAACAATTTTGCCTCGTGCGCCATCATGTTCCAAGAGGCATTCGCTTCCAGACCCACTGCTGGCGTATCAAATACAAATGCTAATAGCACGGTGAATGACTTGCCTCAACTGGCTCTCCATGTCGAGAAACAATGCAATCGTGATGTTTCTTTCTCTGGCGCCATTCATCATTCGCATAATGTTCTAGAGGACACGTTTCCAGAGCGGCTATCTGTTCGCGAGGGCTGTGGCTCCCGAGCTCCTGTGTCTCCCGCGCCCTTTTGTTCTCGACAGGAATCAGGAAGGGTGATCTTAATTGATTTTGTGAGCGTACCTGTATGAGTTCGGCATCATAATTCAATTTTCAGGCCTCAGAAATCCAACAATGCACGCTTTGCAATACAGTACGAGCCTAAGAGGCAAATTACCGTCTATAGTGGAGCTGAAGAAGCCTGTCGTTCCCAATTAGGAGGATTGTTGGAGGAGAGCGTTTCAATCAGCTTTCAGTTCAGAATTAGTTGATTTTTTTCCCCCTCTTGTAACAAATTGTATCATTCTTATCATCAGATTAACTGAAGTCCATATGGACAGACTCCGTTGATTCAAGGGAGGTGGAGGTCGTGGGGTGGGGGTGGTGAGGAGGGGGATGGGGAGGTGGAAAATAAATCTTGTGTCTATTAGGCCTGAAAGTAATTTGAGGTGGTATGCCTTTGTCAGGCGGGCCTGAAATAGGCTTGCCGTGTGGCGAGAGGCCCGGCTCTCTCACAAGCAGGTGATTGATTTAGTTATTAAAGGGACAAAGCAGCTGGGGTGGGGCTGGCGACTGTGCTAGGATCAGCGAGAGAGAGAGAGAGAGAGAAAGAGAGAGACAGAGGGGAGAGGGCAAACGAGCAGAATCAGAAGATATCACCCTGGCATGACAATCCTATGCAAATAAATTCCCACATTTGGTACCATGCAAATCCCTGTCACCCCCGAAACAAATTGAACTCATCACAAAGGTGCTGGCGTCAAGTCCCTGTGAAGAGCGAATACAGCTCCGCACTCCTTTTCTTTTATTCCTCTTCGTTTCTTCACTTCTTTGAACTTGTCCAAGCCTTGTTTTTGTTGTTTCGAGCCATTCTTCTGTAGCAGGCGCAGCCTCCGCCAGCCGGCCGGGGTGGGCTGCTTAGAAATGCAGGTTTTGGCGCCTATTCTCGCCGTTTTGCTAGCTGATTTACTTAAAAGATTTGTTGGTGTTTCTTTGAGCCTCTGGCTGTAAGACATCGCTTTCATGCCGATCAGAGGGTTTGCTGTCTCCGGACTTGCGTCTCGCTCTCCGAGGAGGGCCAATAGAGTTTGCCTTGGGCGCTTATTGCTCTCCGACTGTGCCGGAGAACTTTGAAAGCGAAATCCTGACAGAGAGTTTTTTTTCTCTCTCTCTTCACGATTCTCTCCCCCACTAAAATCGTAAATCCCTCCAAATCTGTTCTGAGGGCCTGACAAGAATAGATCATTTCGCGTCAATCACAACTCGCACTCCTGCTCGATATCTGGACCAAAGTGCCAAATGAAAGCCGACTGAGTGTTGAAACGACGGTGGTATTGTGTGAAAGTTGGGCCAAGAATCATTTCTTTATATGAATATTTAACAATGTACAGTATTGTGTTTTTAAAACTTTCACAACAAAATGGTGGGTTTAAATCCCAGGACTGCTAGTGGCACCACTAAGGTACCCTTGAGCCCCTTGTCCCTGGGCGCTCTGTTGGTGGCAGCCCACTGCTTCACTTGGTGAATGGGTTAAATGGGTTAAAGCCAGAAAGGGATTTCACACTATGTGCTGTGGTGTGTTGATGTGTGACTATAAGGGACTACTTTTCTGAAAAAAAAAAAAAAACAGTTTGTACAGTTTACAGCTGTGTGTGAGTGCAGGTGTGTAACAATGTGTGTAGTGTAATAATGTGTGTAGTTTAACATTTCCAAGGTATAATAAATGATTTTAATTTATTATTTTAACTTTTCTCCAAACATTTTTGGTTTGGAATTTTGAATCCAGTGTTGGTCAACATTATACAAACAAAAGTGACCTGCACAATTTACACACACACACTACAACAGCAATAATCAGAATTTTTTTTTATGTTTATAAATATATATGTGTGTGTGTGTGTGTGTGTGTGTGTATGTGTGTGCTTAAGGCTGATCCACTTGTGTAGAAAAGGCCTCTCACGGATCCCATTTGCAGACAGATATTTGTCTCTAATGTTCTTCTTCCCGTTGCCTTGCTCCATTTGCTCCAATAGTTCCTGCAGAGCATGAATGATGCAAGGTTCTCTTTCCCCGTTCCCTGACCTTGAACGTTCCGCACCACTCATTTTGGGCGAGAGCGTGATCCGACGCAGGGAGCAGAACATTCCTTAACGTCCAGCCGTGTGAGCCGGGCATGGAAGACTGCGGCAGGGGGGCTCTGCCTTTAACTCTGATGCCTGTATCTCTGAGTTTAACACCGACCCAACTATCAGGGGAGATCCACCACGTGGCCGGCTTCCCGAATCCGTCCTCAGGTGCCTTATCTGCCTTCTTTCAGGAGCCCAGGTGAAGCACCCTGCTGGAGGCTCACGGTGAATAAACACAGATCCGGCGCTCGCTGCCCAACCTGAGGAGGTGGAGGCAAGATCAGCCCAGGCTTTTGGAGGGGAACGTCAGTGTTGCTTTATTTGCTCTGGTTTCTCTTAATCACAGAAGGCCTGACCTTTTGCGTCCGGTCACAAAGACTCGCTTAAATAGTCGGCCTATAGCCCCCGTGCCTCTGGCGGGGAACGGCCGTCTCTCCTGCTTTTTCCCAGCAGAGGTGGGAACAACAAAGCGGATATTTTCCCTCCTCTAACCACGGATCCCCCTCGGAGTCTGTTCAAACCTTGAAAGGATATTTTCCCCCAACCTTGATAGATTTCATCTGCCGAGCCGGTTTTGAAAGCTTTGTATCTGCAAATACACAGACACACACACACACACACACACACACACACACACACACACACACACACACACACACACAGAGAGAGAGTGGAGGGCGGGAGAGATGCACTCGCTTTGTGTAAATAAAGGTTATTGAGTCTCTGTGAAATACATCATATAATCATTGGCTGGTGCAGTTTGGCAGTTTGCCAGGCGTGATGGAATCCGCGGCGGTGCCAGAAGAGTTTATGTGAGTTCACGGGCACATTCAGCTGTAGGGCAGTGAATGAGAGGTCCTTGTTGTTGTTGTTGTTTTGGGCTTTCTTTTGTCCCCTCTAACATGTACAGTATCGATCGCATGATTAAATTAGCTGGTTTGTGCAGAGCCTGCAGGCTTCATGATAAATGACCAAAATAATGAGTTTACTTTCATAAGAAGCCAAACCCTCTAATCGTGCTGCATCCGTCTGTGAAAATCACGGTGAATCTGTGGCATATGAGCTTAAAGGAACGGTCAGTCTAGCGACGTCACCGTTCCTGATCACGGACCAAAGCTGGGCTGGATAGATGCTTTATTTTGTTTGTTTGATTTTTTTTTGGGGGGGTGGGGGTGGGGGTTGAGTGTCAGGAGTCAGGAGATGCTGTTCTTCAGCATCTTCAGCCTCTTCATAAGCTTTAAAAGAGTTTTTTGCTCAGTGTTCAGGCCTAAAATTTGACAATCCGTTACTTTGTGTTGGGATTTACTCTTATATTCACTCCGGTTGCGCCTCCTGACCGCCTGACCATTTCAGAGCCGCAGTTTCAGGCTAGTGTTGATACTGCCTGGGGTCTTTTTGGTGCTGTCAATGAAAATTTAAAATTCATTTTCTAAATATTTCTAAATAATGTCCTCGAACGCTGGCGGGACTTGTTTGATTACATTTGTTGCACAAAAGCATAAACTGTGGTTGCTGAAGTAACAGTTCCATAGATCTAATAAGGGAAAACATAAACACTTGTAGGTAGTTTATAAAGGCGTGTAATGAAAGTAACAGCTTGGCGCTGTGGTTTGATGGGTTTGCTTTGACACGTGTCAGGTGGCTCGGTAGTAACAAATGTAAATATCTGTTTTATAGCGTCAAACAGTGAGTGTGTGTGTGTTGGTTGGTTGTGTGTTGGTTGGTTTTATGGAGCAGTTCTGAACAACAACCATGCTAATAACAAATGAAGGAAAAGTTGTTATGAGTAAAACACAGTTTGGTCTTTTTTTGAACAGTCTTTCTATCGACTTAAAATAGCTTGACGGAATATTCAATAATGATAAATATTTTACAGTTGCAGCAGATGTTTAGGGAAAAATACCAAACAAGAAGAAACGTCAATACAGCATGTAGCCCATCACTCGTGAAGCAGAAAACACCAGGAGAACCAGGAGGTCAAATTCCATTTGTATTTTTAGCCCCAGTAGATCAGGGGTTATTCCCTGAAAACCGTTCTTCTCACTGTGGTGTCCCAGTACCTTTGTCCAGCATTGCATATCTCTTCTGGGAATTTAAATTAAATGAGGCAAATACGGGTTTACCTTTACATTTACCTTTACATTTTACACTTTACATTAAGGGTAATGCATTAAACTGAGTTTAAAATGAAATTAAAGTGTTCTGGGAGCAGATTTAGGGGCAGATTTAGGGTTTGCACTTTAAAAATATGAAAAAATTTAGTCATTTGTTTTTTCCAAAACACAACAATGCGGTTTTTCACTATATGCAGGTGCTCTTGGAACTACTGTATTTGTAAATAATGTCCTTATATGCTGTTGTGACCCGTTTGAGAGCATTTGTGGTAGGCGGCTCAGTAGTTGTGTAAAATGTAAAGATTTGTTTTATAGCAGTGAGTGTGTGTCTGTGTTCGGGTTCCATGTCCTCCTAACACTCATCTGTAATAGATCAGGGGAGGAGAAAAGACGCAGAAAGAGAAGAACTCCTGCATTATGAGCCCAAGGGTCATTACAGCCACCTTATCGTCATGCTTTATATTTTCATTCTCACCTCCTTCCACCTTCTCCAGAGTGCCGCTGCGCCGCTCGCTAATAACCGACTCGGGGCTTAAGATCCTGCAGTCTGATCATTAGGAGGACTTGGGCAAAGCTAACCGTAATTAGTGCCTCATTAATCAAAAGCCAACTAGTCTCAGGCACTGACAGCATTGATTCCACCCCTGAGGGTTGAGTGTTGAGATAAGTTTGACCTTCCTGCTCTCAGCCCCAGTGGATTATAATTTGGCTTTTTTTTTTTATTTTTACCAGCCAACCTCCAGACGCAAAGTTTGCGCGTCTTCTGCTGCATCTCCCACTGCAAATACTAATATTTCTCCTTTTAGAGCCTGTGAACATCCCATTTATGCACTTTTACCTAAAATACCATCTCCGACCATATTCCCAAGGCCATGTCAGCTGTTTGTAGACTTTATAAAAGATTTAGCTCACGTCTTGGCCTCCACTGGGGTTTTTACTTACAGTTCTTTGGTGGTCTGACAGGTTCTTCTAGAAATCAGCTCCAGTGTAGTGGTAGATTTTCTCAAAGACTATGTAATGCATACAGAATAATACAGAGATGCATAGTCAGAATCAGCCAGAGAGTGTTTTTGCTGCAAATAAGATCAGTTTGCTCTGGTTTTTGGCTGATTTTTGCTTGCTCAGTAATTTCAATTTCAGTCAGTTTTGTTCATACAGCGCTTTTCTTCCCAGTTGATACTCTCTCAAACAGCTTTACAGAATGTGGATCTGAGCCTCTAGTGCTCCAGCAGTAGATCTGTGAGAGTCTGGAGCTCCAGCAGGAGATCAGGGAGAGTCTGGAGCTCCAGCAGGAGATCAGTGTGAGTCTGGAGCTCCAGCAGGAGATCAGTGTGAGTCTGGAGCTCCAGCAGGAGATCAGGGAGAGTCTGGGGCTCCAGCAGGAGAACAGTGAGAGTCTGGATCTCCAGCAGTAGATCAGTGAGAGTCTGGAGCTCCAGCAGGAGAACAGTGAGAGTCTTGAGCTCCAGCAGGAGATCAGTGAGAGTCTTGAGCTCCAGCAGTAGATCAGTGAGCGTCTAGAGCTCCGGCAGTAGATCAGGGAGAGTCTGGAGCTCCGGCAGTAGATCAGTGAGAGTCTTGAGCTCCAGCAGTAGATCAGTGAGCGTCTAGCGCTCCAGCAGTAGATCAGTGAGAGTCTGGATCTCCAGCAGTAGATCAGTGAGAGTCTTGAGCTCCAGCAGTAGATCAGTGAGTGTCTAGCACTCCAGCAGTAGATCAGTGAGTGTCTGGAGCGCCAGCTTAATTTAAAGAACCCATATTGTTTATTTTTTTGCTTTCTGAGCTCCACTTGGTTCACAAACAAATTCACTTCTGCACGTTTATCTCTTAGAATTTAACAGGCTGTTTCTGATACTGCATCTTTAAATGTAAACAAGCTGTGTTCCGATTGGCGTCTTATTGTTCCTCATTCAAAAATCAGAGCCTGAAAGACTCCTTATGAATTAATTGTGAATGGGCGGGGCTTAGGTGTTGCAAGACAAACTGTGGATGTATGTAAATCTGCTGATGGTTGTGACATCACAAAAAATAATTCCTTACAAGCTGTTTGTGCGGATGACACTCTGTTTATGGGCTTGGGAGTGAATAGTAGTGAATTAAAGTCGTCTGTATTGAACAAACAGGGGAAATGAATCACACTCTAAAGGCCCTTTAGAGTGTAAAACACCAGTCTGCCCCATTAAACAGAGGATAATGTTTGTATGTTGTGGCTAAAAGAGATTGCTGAACTTTTCATGTTCATTTAGTTCACAGCTTTGGGTTAGAAAAATGAAAATGCTGCAGAGAAATTAAGCATGAAAATGAGGGATCAGTGCGTCCCTGGTTTTACATGAATCTGGGTGTGGACCCTCATTTGCATATTTGCAATATTGGAATGACTCATTCTATTATTGGCCAGCTAGCAGTGGCCTCTGGTCGAACATGGAACTCTGAAGTGGCAGCAGATGCAGATCATGCCATCAGTCCTCACTGCCTCCATTTTTAATGAAGACTCTGCAGTGGCTGCAGAGTCCTTCTGGCAGAAGATCCCACTGCATCAATTTGTCATTAATGACCTCACAGGTTTCCAGCCTAATGATTTTCAGGAGGGGCCTGAAATTTTCTCAGCTATGGACCTCATCATATAAAAGTGAAGTAAAGTGTCCATTCTCAGTGGTGCCACTAGCAGTCCTGGGATTTGAAATCACAACCTTCTGATCCACTAGGCCACAAGCTTCCCCAACAAACACAAAACATTTAAAGCGTTAGAGCGTTCATAAAAGGTACAACGTGAAATCTTCATCAAAAGCATCTGGGCGACGTCCACTAGAGCTGGTTGCCATGACGATAGTCATCCTTATTTTGTTACAGTGTGTGTTGATATAATTTCCGGTGGATATTTCGATAATCATCAGTTGTGATAGAGAGAAGGATTAGTTTCATTTGACTGGATTTAGTGCAGCGAAGTGTGTATACTTTTAAAGTGCCACTATTTTTGTCCGTTACAGTGTTTCAAATGTAAAAAAAAACCACAGAGACACAGGGATTGAATTCAAAGCGGGAAGTGCAAGGGCGCAACTAACATTTATGTCTAAACCCATTTTGCTAAAAAAAAAAAACAGACGATGCCAGCGCAGTATTGCAAAAAGGTTGTGCCAACTTTCTAATTCAGTGTATTTGCAACATGCAATGCAATAAACCAATCAGATGCAATAAACCAATCAGAATGGCTCGTCACCTCACCTGTATAAGGTGTGGGCAGGGCTGTAGCGGATTACTGTGTGTTCACCTGAAAACCAGATCAATTTTCAACCGAGGACATCACTGCCTCTGTATTTACGTTTCACTTTTTCATCCAGATGTTCAAAAGAGCTCCCTCAGCTTGGTGTGTTTTTGTGTCCAGTTAATGCAAATGGAATGAAAGTTCTCAAGGGTCTGGAGTTTTTTCAGATCTTTTCATTTTTCATTCTCATTAAATATATCAATAATAAACTCCATAATACCAAATAATATGCTCCATAATACCAAATAATATGCTCCATAATATCAATAATATACTCCATAACACTAAATAATATACCCCATAATATCAAGAATATACTCCATAATATCAATAATATCCTCCATAATATCAATAATTTTCTCCATAATATTAATAATATACTGCATAGTCTCAGTTGCAACACTCGACTCCCTCATGGCGACTTTTGGCCAATTAAACCCATTAAAACTATTTTTAAAATTCCTTGTTATTTACTCTATTAAATCATACAGTTTAGGTTCAAATGCTTTCATTCTAAACTCAACTCTTGAGAAATGGAGTTTTTAGTGTTTTCTTCCAGATTATGTCATTTATCCATTTTTGGCCGAGTGAGTCATTTTATATAGTAGTCTTAGTTCCCAATAAGGGATTCTGATGGCTCACTGCTCTTCAATGGAGCAAATTAATCACACAGTTCTGACACAGGAGTGACCCTAAGGGAGTCAGATTATGGTTTTGTGTTTGTGCAGGACAATAAAATTCAGTGTTGTTGTTAATCAGTTACATATTTCAGACGTGTTCCATTTTTGGCCCCAGTAGCATTGAGAATATAGAAAATGGCCATTTTTGAGGTTGTTTACTAACAAATGCTTTGTGCAAACAAACTGGAATTTGAAGGATTAAAAATAAACAAAACAAAGGAATAAATATTTGATACTTATGACAAGAACTGATGTTAGTTCAAAACTTTATGTAGTAAAAATAGGACAAAATGTAAATCATATAAAATATGTATAAAAATGATAGATAAATATATGGCCATTATATAAAACATTATATAGAATTGCTTGCTTGGCCAAAAATGGATAAATCGTGATATCTCCGAGATCATCTCCTCCGTCTCCTGCTTTATTTCTGTCCTCTGTGTCGGTTGGACAGGACTCTAATCTGCTGGTAGACGTGCTCCTGACTGACTGAACAGCTGCTGTTGTGACACCAAATTGTTGATTTTTGTTACTAAGTGTAGTGTTAATTAATGCTAGAAACTAAAATCATTTATAAATGACTTTTTTGTCTAAACACCAGATGCTTGCTGGTGTGGACGCAGGTAACAGCCCAAATCAACTAAGTTGTCATGATTAGCTTTCTGACGACCCTTAAACATAGAGCTTCTAATACAGACCCAGACAAAAAGCTTTGAGTTGGTACAGAACTGTGTGTTTGGCTTTATTATAATCTAGTTTGGCTTTAATCATAATCTAGAGCATAAAACACAAGTTAGCCACAGAAAAAGTAAAAGGACATGAATGTACACTGAACTGTAGTAACAGAAAAAAATGACACAAAATGGCAAAAAATGAGTAAAACCACTTTTAACAGTCCAGACTGTCGCAGGTAAGTGTACTCCCTCACGCACACACCTCGTTACTGTGTGTTCTGCGTATCCTGTGTATTCTTCGGCCACGCGCAACCAAACGAGTCATGGGAGTGAGTGTCGTATGGGACACACTGGGACTATATGGGGTAGAAACTCAAGTTTTATAACCTACACAGCACCCCCTAGAGCAGGGGTGTCAAACTCAAATTCACAGAGGGCCAAAATTAAAAAAAGAACATTGTCGAGGGCCAGACCAATTTTTTTTTATTAATTTATTTATGTTTTTATTATCTTTAAGATACAGTAAACTACTGTATTAACCATCCTCATATATTACAATTGAATTTTTGCTTAAATACTGAAACCAGAACAGGTTTAAGAAAATAATAAAAACAAAAACTGAAAAAAATATCAGGCTTCTATATCTTTAACTTTATTCATTTTAATTGTAACCTAAATCTTTTCATCACAGACCATCAAGGCCAACACCTAAAAAAAATATCTCTTTCAACTTTGAACAGACCATGCCATCAGTAAATAAAATAATATTTATCCATTTTAGTTTTTTTCACTGTTCATTTACTCTGATGATGCACACATACAAACTCTCCCTCATTAAAGGGCCGGGCTGATTTGGCGATCTCCTGCGCCACAATAAAGCTAGCCTTTACTGCAGCTTCACTTTGGGATTTTGCTTTGGTGAACATAGTTTGCCGTGACATCAGACCTTTTTTCATCTCTTCCACCTTCTTAAGTCTCTCATTTGCGTTCAGATCCTTATACTTGTCATGGTGTCTCGTTTCAAAGTGTCGTCGTATGTTATACTCTTTTGATACAGACACGTTGGCGCCACATACAAGACAGATAGGTTTGTCCTTTACCATGATGAACATGTAGTCTGTCTCCCATCTGTCTTGAAAGCTTCTGTTTTCTATTTTTCGTTTGACCATTTTTCGGGAGGGTGAATTTGAGCGTGTGCTTCGTAGCAGCTTTGCTAATGAGCGTCAACACAAGAGGTGGGGGTGTTTTCGCGCTCCGGAGTCTGGCGCGCCAGGACAGAATTGTGGGAATTGTAGTATTAAGGTCCCTACACATTAAACGCGTTTTTGACGCTGTCTAACGCGCGTCAAGGTGCAAGCAGGCGTTGAAGCCAGAGCAGACCTGGCGTCAACGCCGTGACGACATCTGGGCGCGGCCAATAGGAGAGAAGCTGTTTTTAGGTCGGACGGAGTTCCCGATGCGGAGCAGTAAGCCCCTGCTAAGCTAAGCTAAGCGATAGAGGAGAGTTTTCTCCGTGGTGTCCCTTTAAAAAAGTTTAATATGTAGTGCGTAAATTGTTAAAACTGACAAGAAAGACTGGTATAATACTGGTGAAATAATAATCATAATTAAATAATAAAAAATTAAAAACGGCCACATAAAATGCCGACACTTCGAGCCCCGAGTATCGCCAATGCTGCGGCATTTTCGACAATCAAAACAGACAGTTCCGGCACTCGTAGAAAAATGCTGCCGCAATTGCGGGACGATTGCCACACATCGAGCCTGCTCCATTTCCCTTCCGTTCGTGTTTTTAAGACACGAACGAAAAGTGTCGCGGACGGAAGTGCCTCTTCTATCGCTTAGCAGCAGCTAAGCTTAGCTTCCTGCTCCACATCGGGAACTTCCGCCCCCGGCACCGGCTGCTCTCCTATTGGCCGCGCGTAGATGTCACAGCGTTTTGACGCTCGAATTAAAAATGTTTTAAATCGGGAGTCAAACGCCACCCTTGCGCGACGCTCTGCGCCTCAGCGCGGACTTGCGCTCTGTCGCTGACGTCGCACATACACAATGAATGGCTGCGCTGACGCCACCCAGCGCTTGACGCGTTCAATGTGTAGGCACCTTTAGCGGTACGTGCGCTGTATAACGGGCCGGCGGGCCAGATGTAATACATATTTGAAATCATCTCGCGGGCCAAATATAATTGTAGTGCGGGCCAAAATTGGCCCGCGGGCCTGAGTTTGACATGTCTGTCCTAGAGGAACACTGTTTCATTTCACTGTGTACTGTGTATACAGTAATTACCCAATTTTTTTTTTTTAGCAAAACACAACAATGGGGTTTTTCACAATACGCGGGTGTCCTTGGAACGTATATAGTGAAAAACCGCGTTGCTGTTATTTGTTTAAAAAAAAAAAAGCCAAAAAATGCCTATTTTTATAGTGTAAACCCGAGATATGCAACTTGAAGTTAGCTCCTTAATCAAATTTTGGAATGAAACCGATTTTTGCTGTGACATGGCCATCGAAAATGAAATGAAAGCCACGCAGGTCTTCAGTTTTCTTTGTCTGAAAGAAAGTGTGGGGATGTGTGCGGTTCTTTGCAGTCAACAACACAACACTTCAACTGTGGAGTCTGAAGTGTCTGAGTGCTTTTCCCGCAGATATGTGCAACTCGGAAGGAAGTAGGACAAAAGTATTGGGACACTACGGTGAGGTGAACGGGTCCCCTTGTGTGAAAATATCCAGAGAAAATATTTATTTATTGCCACAATAAATGAATTGTGGCAATATTTGCAGTTTCTGCATTGTTGTGGGGATTTCTGCATAAAATTATGAGTTCTCAAAAAAAATCCATGTGTAATCCGTGTAAAACTGGGGGACATCAGTGAAGACCATTTCAAGAAAGTTTTCTCAGATCAGAAAAGTAAAGTCTGTAAGAAAATTCATGTGCTTTATTAAATGAATTCAGGATTGGCTTATAAAAATAACATGTGGAATAATAATAAAATTAGACTTTTGCACTGAACTGGATATTTTTGGGGCCACACCCCTTGTTTAGGTGGAATGCCCAAATCTTCTGGCACCACACCAAGAACACCACACCTTATGAGGCCCGGAAAAAAGAGCTTGTAGCCTAAAGTGAACCATCATTTATGGGAGTGGTAAGCCTCCATGTTGAGAAATATGCCACTGAGCTCGGCATCCTCACCGCTTATCATCACAAACAACACACCCCTTTTTTGAGCAGAACCACAACAACATGAGGCTTGGCAAGTCCCTGCAAAGTCTGGGAAAACTCAGTGCGGTGACATTGAGCAATGTGTTTTTTTCAGTTTCAGGGCTTCTAATGAATCACACTCCTAAACCCAGAGTTAGAGGTGCACTTATAAACTATGTTCACAAGGATATAATTCAGAATTCAGGATCAATCAAACAGCAATAAGCTCCGACAGGCAGCCATGCTTTGACTATTTCTGCGAAAAGAACTGTAGGGTGAGCCCAAATGCACATGACCAAACCGAGAGGCATCTTAGAATCATTTGTTTTCATTTTCAATAATATAAAGTCCCAATGGATTCACATTCTTCAACCACCCACTACTGGAAAGGCTGCAAAACGCATATTCAAATGTTGTTAAAGGGCCTGATAATTCATTCCACTAGACAACACTGTCATACTGAGAACATTGAGTTATATTGTTTCAACACATTTGTCATACCAATGTCTGGACTGAATAAGAGAGTGGGTGAGAGAGAGAAAAAGAGAGAGATAGAATCAGACCCTTATACAGGAGTGGAGTGACAGCCAAATCACAAAAGAACCATTCATTCCGGCCTAAAGCCCACAGCTGGTTCTAATATATAGCAAGGAGGAGCTAAGAGAGAGAGAGAGGGAGAGAGAAAGAGAATGCTCTTGTAGTGGTGGCATTGAGCTGTTATTGAGAGGTCCCATTCTTTCTCTGGTACACTGAAGGTGCAGACCTTCACAGTGTCATGGACTTCTACATACAGCTTTATGCAGATTTATTAATCACATCTAACAAAAGTACAACATTTCCATTAATTTGTAGTGAATTCAGTCGCAGTAAACAGCATATAGTTAAACATAAATAATTTGTGGCACAGCCAAATGTCAACTGTCTGGCACTTTACCTCAAAGAGAGCAGCTGCAGCATTAGGGCAAGGGCCAGTGTTAACTTTATTGTCCTCTATGCCCAAAGCACTCTTTAAAACTGTCTGGCATACACCCAAATGAGTTTCCTCCAAACGATCAAGCCCATTATAGCAACAGAGCAATGGCTCATTACAAATGAGTGCATTTGGAAACAGGTCGGAAAGAGTTACAGGAAAGGGAGCTGCAGCTCCCTGTGGACACAGAAATGAGTCGCTCACTTCCTCCGAACCTAGACTAGGAGAGGCAGAGATCAGGAGAAAGAGATACAGTGGATAGTAAGGATAGAATGAGAGGCAAGAAATGGGAGAGGACCAGAGAAAATAAGGAAATTTGAAAGCAGAGAGAAGGGGGTGGGTGGGTAGAGACTAGGGATGCGGGCAAAAAGAAAGGGAAGGAGGAAAGGGAAGAAAAAGACGTAGTGTTAAATGCTAATTGAAACTTCCAGATCAAGAATACCTTTAGCAAGGAGAGCAGTCTGCTTTCACCTTAAAAATGCTACGAGCATGAGCCACTGCAAATACCAGTAACTTTACATCTTGAAGCCTACTTTGACCATATGCTGCAAAGTAAGCACAGCCTTGATGAGTCTTTGAATGGGCTTAACTAAAGCTCAGGACTAAGAGGTGAATAATGCTTTAATCATAATGACCCTCTCCACATAAGATTAAATAGACTCCTCCCAAGAGATCACAATCATTTTCTATGCATTCCTATGACCGGTCTTGGATAAACAGACGTCTGAGAGATTATGAAGACAGAGACCAGGCCAGAGAAAAATGTATAAAAATGCTTCCAGAAGGCTTTATGTCTTATGTTTTTGTGTATTACTAACATTACAATGTTGGTTAGAATTTCAAATTCAGTGTTTCATTGATCAATGAAATGAGAGAACCTTTATACAAATAAAATCATTAAACAAATTAAATTCAGAATGATTATCACTGCCAGAAGAAAGCTTGGAGTTCTGGGAATTGCGCACTGTTGGTGGTCCTCAGAAGAAAATTTGCAAACCAGTTTCCACGCAGAGGAACAATCTGCAACTAACGAAGAGAAAGCCAAACTATAGAGAGCTATACTTCTTAACTGAGCAGGATTTGGCACCAAAGCTTTTCTGTATGAAACTGGTTTACTAAAGTAAAATATCATGAGAGAAGTCTAACAGCATGATGAAAAGACCGTGGAGCAAAAGCACTATGACCAGCTCTGGAAATCTCCCTCCAAGTCAATGTGGCCTTCACACACCCACCCACACACACACACACAGACTGCTTTTTACATCAGGGAGTGGTATGGAGAAGACGGCAAGCCATGGCCAGAGCTTTAGGGCTGGAGGTGGGGTGGGGGGGTTCACCCTGATCACGTTACTGCTGGGACGAGAGCAGAAGAAAACACACGCCGCCCTGCTATTGGCCACAGTGCTGACCTCCGACAGGAAACTGCCTATGGGTGGGGCTCAGATGACAGAAATTGCTACAGCAACCAAAATGAAAAAAGAGAGAATTAAAGTTAAATTCCTATGGGAGTAACTGGTGGAATGAAGGGCGGCAAAAAGCTGCATGTAGGAGAACATGTGCAGAGACGAGTGCCAAGACATGGAGCAGAACAGTTTGAGACAAAAGTGTGCGTAAAGAACAAGCGCAAAAGATTCTGTTTAAAGCAAGACATTGTGTGTTGAGTGGCCACACACCGAGTGGTAATGTAAACAAAGTGGGGGTGGAAGAAGCAGAGAGGTGTCATGGAAAGAACACAGGCAAATTCAGTTCTGGGCCCCAGGTTAAGAATGAGATAAGACAGTTTTTACTCTGCAATTGAGGCCCATATAGGCCAAAAGGCTAATACCAAACTCAGAACCAACATTTCAATCCTATATACCTAAGCACCATCTGTTATTATGCACTCCCCCAATAAGGTCTTGGTTAAATACTTCCAGATTAGAGGAGGGTAGCAGCACATGCCTTGCACATGGAAAAACAAGCACGTAGGACACACCTTCACTCCAGAGACTTTTATGCAAAACATTCTTTTAGAATGTGATTGAGTGTTTGCTGTCTATAAACATAACGCTGTCCCACATGTTGGACTATTAAATGGCAAAAAGGGCAAGTATACTGGCATAGCATTCAAACCACATTCCCAGTAATGTGTAGGCTCCCCTCTAGTCACCCAAACAGCTCTGTCCCATCAAGACATTGATTTCTCAAAGCCTCTGAAAACCTGTGTATTGCTATATCTGGTACATTAGCAGGAGGTCCTTTAAGTACTGTAAGTTGGAAGGTGGGGGCTCCACAGATGACTAGTTTGTCTAGCAAATCCAATAGATGCTCATTCGTATTGAGATCTGGGAATTCAGAAGCTAGGTCAACCTCAAACTGTTTGTCATGTTCCTCAAACAATTTCTAAACATTTTTGCCATGTGACAGGAAACAATTTCATTAGATTGAATTAAGTTTGCACTATTGGTGGTGGACAGAGGACTCTGGCTCAGCAAACTGAGATGCACTGTGTTGTGAGACCTCTGAATCATATCCAGCATTTTGTTTTTTCAGACCAGATGGGCTTGTCTTCACTCCCTACGGGCATCAATAGCCGTGGGTGGCCATGACACTGTCACTGGTTCACTCTTCATCTTTCCTTGGACCACTTACAGGTAGGTACTAACCACTGCTTACCAGGAACATGCCACATAGCCTGTTGTTTTGCAGATGCTCTGACCCAGTCATCAAGCCTCACCAAAGTGGTTCAAGTCCTTACACTTGCCCATTTTTTTACTCACTTGCCCACTATAGCCTTAAATATAATCCAATTGAGCTATCAAATAAACCTTCCTAAAGACAGATAAATATAGTTTTCGTATTTATGAACTCACTCAAAACAGAAATAAGAAATATAAAAAATATGACAAATAATACACACTATTGTATCACAAGTATTTAGTTATCTATAAAGAGAAACATTCAACACATACGTGTAGAACAACACAATAAGCCAAGTCCAATATGACTAGTCCTCTTTCTTTTCTGGAACCTAAGTAACGTGCATTTCTGTAACATTATCTGAAGCTTCTGTAAAAGTGGTTGCGGGAATGTGAATGCTTGTCCTCTGTAGTGATGTCGTGGGTATGAGAAAACGCTAGATATGCAGAAAGGTGAGCTCCTAGATTAGATCTGAACTGGCATGCTGGCTTACCTGCTTTTTAGAGTCAGCTTTTTGACATCAGGCAATAGGGGAGACTTCTTGCTCACCCCACTTATACTTTCCAAATTATAAAAATGCAATACTGCAGACACACAAACTTTAAACTGTAAACATCACCAAGACGGACCTGCTGCTGGACAAACCCAGGGCATCGAAGTTGAGGGTCACGTGTTTTAAATTAGTTACATAAAAATGAGGACGAACTTTCTCGGTCCATCTGAACTGATCTAACCAGAGTTTAGTCTCAGACAGGCTAGTTTGATCTAATATGTGACTTCTAGCCCTGTATAACTGCGAGTCTCACTGTGAGACAGGACACAGCACTTAAAGCGGCTTTTACTGACCGAGGGGCCGCAGCAGCGTGATGAACATCTGGAAGTAATGAAAAGTCCGCGAAAGCGCGGTCCCACCCTCTCCCCTGAGTCCCTGCAGTCACGGACTGAGCCTCAAACTGCCAACTCCAAATCCCAGCACTCTGAGAAAAAACATCTTCCAAAACATGTATTTAGCTTTTCTAAATATACACTATATATGTCTCCAAGTTCTCAATGGTATACTTATATACCATATCTTATATGATAGCGCCACCACATTAACACTACTGTTACGACTATCTATACTTTTATTAGGCCTATTGTTATTATAACGACTACTACTAAAATATTATTATTATTTTCCTCGTACGCCTGCGTGGCTCCCACAAAGCGACCGCACAAGCCCGTTAATTGTCCTTGCACTGGCCGTGACTTTACCATGGAGAAAGGCTGAAGAGTGTGCAATCAGTCGGACTCTGGCAGCTTTATGCAAGATGCGCTTCGTTCAAATCTCCTCCAGAATACTGCCAAACTGTGGCAAACTTTCATACAGGACACACACATATCAGACTTAAACAGAAACGCTTAAATTCATCACAGACGGTCCTCAGGTCAGTCGGCTACTTCGAAAGTCGCTCAAAACCGCAGCACACAAAGAGCGGAGCATCTCAGAAAGCAGTCGCAAAAAGAACAAAGGAACGCGCTTTATATCAGTGTACATCGGTGCGTGTTTGTGAAAAATTACAAAAAATTAAAAATAACATCTGACATACCCCTTCGCTCTCCCTTTCTCTGTGTCCCCTCAGACGTCTAAGGCCAGCGGTCTTACTGACAGAGACAAAAACACTGCAGCCTGTCCCCCTCCTTCTCTCCCTCCCTCCGCTCTTAAAGAGCCAACAGCAGCCCCGATCTCTTTACTCCACATCATCTAACCTGAGGTTTACACTGTTATCAAAATCTGAACAAACATGAAACACGAACAGTCGCAGCACAACATTTTAACGATATCATTATAGTTAATCCTGTCTTGTCCTCTTACTTAAATACAGGTTAATGTTTCTTAGACCTTTAAAGGTTCATCTCTTACAGATGTGTGAAGCTGCTTCAGTTGTTGCATGAAATCCTGAGATGTTCGGGTTTTTTATGAGCATACTTCATTCCATTACGTCAGATTTTCCTCCCAGAAATACGGTCAGGCTGCCATTTCTGTTACCTACAGCTCCCACTGCGTCTCCTGAGGGGGATTTCAGCCACAGGCTGCTCAGAAAACACAAATACAGAGAAACGGGATCTCAATCAGAGCCGCGCACAGACTCCATCCCTATCCCGGTGGTATTTTATTTTGCCCAGTGTTAGGTGGTCGCTCCTCGTCGTTAAACGCCCCTTAACGCCGTTAACGGACACACATGAATCACACGCGAACTATAATTAACCCACTGGATGAGGGGAGACCACTCCAACATGGCGGGTCGTCTATGATTTGAGCGCCAGCTTGCTTAGTGGATAAGGACGCTTTCTCCGTAACACTCATATGACCACGCTTTTCTCCGTCTATCATCTGATTTTACATAATTCTGATCGCTTTCAGCAGACACCATCCATGATAAATGCTGATCGAAATAATAACAACAATAATAATAATAAATACTGACGTCACTTTCAACTTACCAAGGTTACCATATATCGAAAAGACCTTTGATTACGCATCATTTATCGCAGTCATTATGCTGATCATCATAATAACAATAAATAATACTGACTGCAGCCTGAGACAGCATTCAGATTTCCATAGCCATAAAAAAAATCTCTAAATCAGACATTGTTCACACATCAAGTTCATGATTAATTCTGATTAAAAGTTGATCATAATTACAATAATTAAATAATACTGTCAGGTTTACTTTATGTTAACCTGAAAACACTCCCAAATTGCAAGTTGACACTGACATCAGTATTATTTAATTGCCATCAAAATGCCGTAAATGTAAAATTCATTAATCATTAGATCTAATACAATTAGGCTATGCTTATTATAAACCTTATAAAACTGTTAAAATGTGCACTGTTTTGGCAATAAAACACATTACCAGTGTAAGAATCAAGTTTAATACAAACAGTAAAAAAGAAATATGCACAAATAAATAACTGACATTACAGTCTTAGGCCAGTATTTTGCACAGTGGTTGAGAAACAGTAGACGTCACATGGACATTGGAATGTGCATGACAGTAGATACAATGGTGTCCTTTATAGTAGTTGTAATGTGTATATAAAGAATTGCAGTAGTAGTACTGAGAAACTAGCTGTCACCCTGTATTTTCCCACTATTGTCACAGGTTCTTCTTGTGTCCAGTTTTAATTGCTATGTTATACCTTGGTGTATTTAATTTAAAATACATCAAATTGTTTGTATGAGTGCAGTTCTATGAACAAGTGGCAGTCTAAAGTTTGTGCAATGTAGTGGTAGTGTGTTATGTCAGTGCTACACAGTTCTACATCAGTTTTTTTTTTTTTTTAACTGCACTATCCTCAGCTTTCTATGTGTTCTGTGCCCATCAGCATGCAAGTTTAGTGATTAGTGTGGGAATGTCATGACCGATAGCTTGAGCCAAGCTTCTCAGGGTTCAGGGAGGATAGATACAGATTTTCTGTAGTTATCAGTAGTCACTCCCTGAACCATTGGTGGAAAGAATGTGTCTAAACATTTCAGAAAGAGTAAATATTTTAGGGACAGGGTGGTAAAGCAAAAAAGCTTTGGTCGGGTTTCTGTTTGGGCTCAGAATGGCAGTGGAAAACTGAATTACTCTACAGAGGTTCTCGATGGCAAAAGCATTACACCCATAGACACAGTTTCTCCCCACACCCCCCATACAACAAGCACAAAAGGAGGAAGTTCACTCGACTATTTGGATTCCGATGTCAAGCGTAATCTAAAATTACCTCCAGTCTGTATGGAGTGCGCTTGTTTTGGGAACTTTTCCCTTTACAGTCTGCCATCACTACCCTGCCTCTGAGAGTCAACAAGACCGCATCTAAGCCACTGATAAGCCTTCTGAGTTATTACAAGCGGTTACTCAGACAAGATATGGAGAGAGCAGGGCACAAGGGGTGCAGATCCAGAAACTTTAGGCTGGGTGGTAGGAGAAGGCAGTCTGTTAACTGGCCGAGGGTTCCATGCCTGGATCTGTGCTGGCCGGCACTGGACATGGGTGCTCCTTAACAGTCAGTCCGGCGAAAGCTGGACCTGCTGAGAGAATTCCTGCAGAATGGGAAGAGATGGAAAAACAGAGTCTGACTTCAGTGTATCGGACTGAAAAGCTGAGAGTGTTTGCTCAGTGCGAGTGAAGGGGCTGATTGTGAGGCAGGTGATGGAGATTTCTGGCCCTGATTACGACAGCCACAGCCAGCTAACTGTCACAGGACAGATGCAGCTGGAGAAATAGGCTCAAAACACAAACAAAAGTGCTGACATTTTCAAATAAATAGAAGTACTTTATCATCGGCATGCACGCATTGTGCATGGTTGTCTAAGAGTTTGTATAAGCATGTGTTTGTGTGAGTTAATTTTTCAACTAGCTGCTGAAACTAATGCCATGTTGGACACAAAAGACCAAAAGTCATGTATATGCCATCACAAGCCTCTGCTACTTTGCTTTGTTATTAAGACCAACTTAGCAATAAGGGTCAAATGTTATTCATTCAGGTCATGATTTTAATATATACCCATCAAGTGTGTCCACATACCTACAATAGATTATAAAGTGTGAACTATAGGGAAGCAATGGTACACAGTATGTTACTGAACTCTTCACACTCTACACACGCTAGAGT
Organism: Brachypetersius altus; assembly: GCA_037974465.1. NCBI lineage: Eukaryota > Metazoa > Chordata > Actinopteri > Characiformes > Alestidae > Brachypetersius > Brachypetersius altus. The sequence continues at coordinate 6,593,480 of JBBPDB010000140.1, forward strand.
TCAATATGCACAGGCAAACTGGGGTTTTGTGGTTACGCTGACTACAGTTTTCCTTGTCATTTACAAAGCTTGCATATTGTGCTGTAGGCTACACATTTATAAAACATCTCTGGAGCCTTTTAGCGCTTAAAATTTCCCTGGGCAGCCAGTATCAGCGCTCTGTATGCACATGTGAAAGAAATGCAAATAAGAGACAGGAAACTAAGAACAAACAAAAGGCACTGTCAGCTTTCAACTCTGCTGTGTGGGAACATTTTGGAGTCAGCATTCAATACAATGATGATGAGAAGAAGACGGTTAACAAGCACAGAACAGTCTGTAAGTATTGTTTTGTCGTTGTTAGCTCCTCAAGTGCAAATGTGTCTAATTTACATTGCCATCGCCTGGCTACAGAGCAGAGAGTGTGCACTCATTAAAACAATTTCTCACCCGCTACCCTCCATCAACAGTGTGCAACAAATTAACAAAAGACATATAACAAAGGCAGTGAAAGTATTCATAGCCAAAGATTAGCAGTGCTTCTGAAAACTGAACAACCCCAATAGACATTTCAGCAGCAAAGCCATTCCTGAACTCAATGAAACATGAGAGAGATAAACTGAAAACAAACTAACATGTTTTCGCTGACAGCTGGACAGCAAAGCACAGTAAAACTACTTTACTGCAACCGTTCACATTGGATGGGGATGCACTTTATAATTTTTTTTTTACATTAAATGTTGCCTATAAACACTACCAGTCAAACCACAGGTTTTTTACCACTTTCATTTTTTCATAAATTTTTCCATAAAAAAAACGTTCATTTTTTCATAAACTGCAGATTTAGATTCTTTTCAAGCACTGGAAAGCTATAACTGACACGGAAAGAATATCTAACAGTGCATGTCTGACATCTTAAAAGGGTGATGGCAGAGTCAAACTCTAAATTTGAAATGCACTTGTTAACGGTTTCATCCCATTGGCTTTCACGTAACAGCTTGTTAAATATCCAACACTTATCTGGTGATCTACATTATAATTCTGACTTTTTGCAGGTCAGTAGTGATGACCAAAAATATTACATTTTCTCGCTAATGAAGGTACTCAAATGCTGAACACACTGTGAGCAAAATATTAAGGGAATAACAAGCAAATATTGAAAATCTCAGCATGGAAATGGTATGGTAGTGTCAGTGTGCATCTTGTTTATTTGATTTCTCCCTTTTGATTTCATACAGTAAAGGCAGAAAGCAAGCCTAGTGATTCCTGCTGCCATTCTTCAAGTTTCAGTTTTTTGAGGGTGTTTTTTTAAATTATTTTAATAAAGATAAAGATATCTAAACTGTACTGTTATCATGACCCAAAACAAAATGCATATGATATCATAGAATCACTATACCATTGTGTCTCTAGAGGGCTAACTGTAATTATGGCCATCAGTAACAAAGCTTCCCATTTCTTAGTAGGCCAGCATCAAGAATAAACCATGGCCAAGGTCAAGCTATCTGACACAGTCCAGTACAAAATGAGGTTATATCAGTATGCTGTCGGGCAAAAATTACTTCTTACACATTGCCTTAAAAATTGCTGATATGATATTATTTCGTAGCCTTTGGCCTACATGCTATTTCAGGAAGAGTTACAAAGGCAATGTGTTGCAGGTTTTGCAAACAGTCTTTGTGGGCGAATGAGACAACCTGCCAAAACAAGCAAAGATTAATTTTGACCATGCAGACACAGTTTAGCTGCTGATGCTGTTTGCTTTGGTGAAGCATTTATTTAGAACAAATTTATTTACTCATTTTATAGTTACTGCTTACATTATTTTTAGCTCCACATTTTGTAACTATCTAAAATAAAGAAATAGTTTTAAAAGAAAAAAAATGATTCATGTATTATTATGAATGAGGGGTGCTACCTATGTGTAGGCGTGGTGGGCAGTGGCTGTAGTGTTCTGTAGAGCTGGGGGATCTTGCGGTTAATGAGAGGGCACAAAGCTTCCTTCAGTTTACTGTAGTTCCTCTCCAGCTCGCGATGGTATTCCTTTTGGTCGGGCCCAATCAGAGCTTTGTTCTTCCTCAGAGCATCCTCACATCTGCCACAGGACACATGTGGTTAAGGAGATGTGGATATGAATGTATACTGTGTGTGTGTGTGGATGTACGTTTTTTCACTCTGCACACCTCTTTGTGAAGTCCTTGAAGCAGAGACGTAGTTTATTGTGATGCCGGAAGAGTTTTGGATCCTCAGGAATTTCAGACAAGAAGACCTGGGCTACTTCAAGAGGACCCTAAAACACAACAAAATCTTAATTCCAAAAAGTTCACATACGCACAGTTACACTTACAATTGGTGATAAAAACATACCTGGTTGACAGTGGTGCCAACACAACCCTGTAGCACCATCTGCAGCATCTTTGAGTCAGCAGGGTCCTGGTTGGTGGCGAAAGCCAACTCCTGAGTCTTCTTCTGCATGTCCTCAATAGCCACCTCAATCGGAACGAGGATTATCTGACAGATGAGAGACATCAAGTCTCAATAAACATTTCTATTTTTAAAACCCACAAAGAAATTCTTACAAACAGGGCATGGCAATATAGCCATGAGGACAAAATAAACTACTATTTTAAGTCAGACATCAGCAACGTACCTTCAATATTCAGAACTAAGCAAAAGCTATTACATTCAACTGCACACAGAAAGGCGATTCAACTGCATTGACTTTTAAACCAAATAATTATAATCAAATACAATCCATTAGAACGGTCAGTAAAATGTGTACTCATTCAAAAACTATACATATATATGTCTATACTGTAAATATATATCTCACAGGACATTATAAAATGAGAATCTGAATTGTCTATGATACATTGAAAATAATTTATACTTCATAATATATTTACAGTGTTTTATACTGTGCCATAATTATTGAACAGAAATGGAAGGTTTTCGGATGAACTTACAATTTTCCTAAAGAATCATACTGACAACACCCATAACACACGCATGCACGCACACGCACACATATATAAACAAACAAGAAGTGCAGGTACCTCTTCTTTCTGGATAACGTTGATGCGAGTCTTGATGTATGGAAATGCATGGGAGGTGGTCAGAATAGTTTTGCGTTTATACTGTTCATGCAGGTCTCCATGTGCTCGACCATCCAGTGTAAAAGGTGTGCAGTACATGAATGTGCGCAGGTTGTAGTTCTTGTCGAAGTACGTGATGCGCTCCTTCAGCTCATATGTGTCAAAGTAGGGTTCCACATATGTGATCTGGAGATATGCCTGCGTATCGCCACACAAAGAAAAAGCACTATATGTGATACCAACAAAACTGAAACAATGAAAAAAATGTTTTAAATCAAACAACAGTTGAAATAGATATTGATTATTTTTATGTCTGACTTTGTTTGGGTCAAACTTGTTTTTGTCCACAGGGTTGGAGTCCTTGATAATCTCCACAACATCATCACCAAAGCGTTCTGAATAGAATTCCTAAACATAATACAAGAACAACATTTTTACGAAGTTATTTTGTATTTACTAGTTTACTACTTCCATGTGACCATTTCTTAACAACAAGAAGGAATCATATGCTATAATCCTCATAATAATGAATATACAGAGGAGGGAGACATGCCTCCAGCCTGTGTGAAATCTCAGCCAGCTTGGTGATGGAGGGCTCCTTGTATACAAACTCCTGCTCGTCTAGATCCCCAAAGCGACAGCCGTAAAAACCCACACGGAAGTAGGTCCCAAACATCCTCTAAACCCTACAGGCACAACAGAAATGAGGAAAGGGGGAGAGAAAAAGTGAGATAAGGAGAACACAACATCAGCCCAGACAAATATGACATTAGCAAACACTTCAGACAGCAGCCTAAGGGCTGATCACTGAGTGAGCTTCTCTGTGTTAGCTGGCAGGCCTAGAGTGAATACTGACTCCTGCCGCTCTTGTGAAAGGCACTTATGTAAGTGTGCGCGAGACACAGAGTCAAATGCAATAGTCTGGTGTTGTAATAGAAGTTCATGTCCTTATACTCACCAGAGACACATCCAGTCGGGACAGACATGGAGACATGGGGGAGAAAATGAGATAAAGAAAGGAGAGTGTGTGCGTGTGAGAAATGGATTTGACATATAATACTGATAAGCATAGAGCATGATAAAAGCAATAGAATATTATGTATATATGTAGTCATACCTCCCAGCCTGAGCTCTATAGACAGAACCAAACCAGCACATAATTGCAGCAGCAGCAGAGAGAAGACAAAGGAGAAAAAAATGTGGAAACAATCAGTAACCTCGACCTATTACACACTTGAAAGAAACATTTCCAAGTAAAATTGCTAGGTTTGTGGCTGCAGATGGAACTGTGCAAAATAATGCACATTAGTTTGATGGCAGGTAAACTTAATGCATGGGTATCTTAAACAGCAAAAAGAAACTTCTTAAGCCAGATCAGCAGAGAAAAAAAATCCATACATTTATAGAGAATGAATATACAATATGATTAGTGTTAGTGCCTTAATAGTACAAAAGAGCTGTAATAGAAGATATGCACATCTTTAATACACTTTTCAACAAGCCTCACTTGGCAAACAGTCACATATCACATTAAGTTACTCCGATCACAAGGCAGTGCTATTGTCAACTGCAAAATAACTAGTCGGAATCAGAGTCTGATTGTTTAAATTGATCTTTGTGAGTTTTTTTTGTGCTTGAATTGCCTTACAAGTCCTCAAGTGTTACTACATGCTCGAATTAAAAATCTTCCTTTAAGACTGTGCTCACTTGCTGCAGACCTCCTGCAGAGTTAACACATGAATGAACACATAGTTTATGAACAGACCTGGTTGTAGACTTTGTTGAAGGCATCCTGCAGCTTTCCATGGACTGAAGCCAACTTTTTGAAATCTCTGTTGGCTTCATGTATGGGGCAAAGAATCTTATAGACTTCATTTATAGCTTCATACATAGCAGCCTGGAGTACAGACAATCAGTCACTTATGTAAAAAGGAGCCATACAAATGGATATGTTACAATAGATATCAATTAGATCTAGTCAAGTTTTGAGTATACAAAAGCATATGCTCTCACCATATTAAAGGAGGCAGCTGCTTGTTCCAGTAACCCCACTAGCCCTGCCTCACTGAAGTACTTCCCTGCACAGATGCCCTCTTCCTCTGGAGACAAAATGTCATCTGACACAGCTGACTCCTCCAGCACATTAGAAGAGATGCTCTACACCAAACACAGATGAAACACAGCATAACTACTAGAGTAGCAACTGTAAGTTGATTAAAAAAAAAGGGCAATTTGGATTTTATTTTTGATACAACATTTAAAAGAAGTTTATAATGCCTTATAATTCTTAAATTATACACAGTAATTTTCTGCACACTATATAAACTGAATGTAGTATGGATTCTACAGCTTTGCTGCACCAATTCAAAATAAGAGTAAACACAAAAAAAGAAAAAAAAAATGGTTGCAATAAAAAGAAAATAAATTAATAATTATATAATGAATAATGATAAATATAAACTGAATATTAAAAAAAAAAATATATATATATATATATATATATATATATATATAAAAAATACACCACCAGAGCAACAACAGCAAAAGCAACACCACCAACCAAACCAATAGAATAATTAATCTTAAAAGTAATTCTCAGTTGTAACCCTAGCAATAGCGCTCACAACCATGGACTCATCTACCTGAAATGAAACGCAGCCAATTGGGAGGTAGCGGCAGTCTTCCAGCATGTTGAGATACTCAGCCACTAGGGCGGCGCTGTGTACTAGGCAATGGGCAGCCTCAGCATGGTTTCCCCTCTCGGAGTGCTTTCCAGCCATGTTCTGCAGCCAGGTCAGGCGCAGGTCAGGAGAGTTCTGGTAGCCCTTTGCAATTCTACAGCAAGAAATGCAAAAGATTAATTAAGAGTTTAAGAACTGATGTGTACTGTGTGATATTATGTGTCCTGATTTATCACCTGTACATGAGATCCAGCAGCATCTCAGGGTCCTGTTGATGCTCCTTCATTTTCACTGTGTCTGTTAGGATCATGTGCAGATTGAACACCAGGTCCTGAACCTAGTCAAAAACAAAGAGAATAACATCTTAGATTTTATAACAGGTCATCCATCAGAGAGAGACAGAGAGTGAGAGAGAGAGAGAGACCTGCTCAGGGAAAGGTGAGTCTCGGAGCTCTAGGTCTTCCTCTGCATAGGTCAGAATGGTCTTGAGGGATCGCCGTAGATGTTCCTCGTTGAAGTTCTGCGAGGTGCCCACCAGCGATGATAGAGACATAGTCACCTGCATCTTTACTCTGGCAAAGTTCTGCAGTATCAAGTCAGACACAGAATAATCCATCCTTTTCACTTTCTCAGATCAAGATTAAAATTAATAAGAAGGATAAGTAGTAAGATGTGGTAGTAGAAGGATTAGGATTAACACAGAACACAGTAATGCACTGCAGTAATGTGATAACTCATCAAATGCCCTTTAATGCACAAAAAAGTAGTTATAATTTAACATGGGAATTAACAAAACAGGCAATGCAACTGAAAAGAATATAAGCAATACGCAGATTTAGTTGTTTGAGTAAGCAGCTGGCCAGCCAATTTCAGAATCTACTGCAGTTTATTAAGAGATTTGGCAGGAAGATCAGAAACTAATGAGTAGCAGTAATTCAGATGAAAAGTGAGGAATGCAAAAATATCTGCATCCCAAAAGCTAAGAGAGAAATAAAGTTTACCAATGTTGAGTACGTGAAAGAATGTTGGTTTGGTTATGGAAGTCATTTTAGTGTCAACATTTTAAAAGCAACTGAGCAACTTTAAGGTCATCTGAGGCAGGACAGGATAAAAGTTAAAGCCAGGTGAACTTGGTGATAATGGGGTGCATATATGTGTGAGCAACAGGATTGAGGGGATCTCACATTTCCAATCTCATAGTTTTGTCTCATGAGCAGGTACAGAGAGGCGCTTGCATGACTGCGCACGGAGCCGACACTGCTACTGCAGTGGCGCAGCAAACGCAGACACAGATCAGCACATAGCTCAGTGTCCTCTTCAAACAGCATCTCTGGGAACTGCATGTACACACACAAACACACACACAAAACAGACCTTTCAGAGCAATTTTAACAGATGCACACTCAAAATCCTCATACATGCTAAATGAACTGAATATTTGCTTAAGAGAAGTAGAAGCATTAATCTCTTCTGCTCAAGCCCTTTATTTATGTAGAGTAGTGCGCACATGCACACACACTCACCTTAAAGACCAGAGCTCTCTGTGTAGTGAAGCAGTGTTGTAGGAAGAGGGCACTTTGGTTGCAAGCCATGCTGTGGAGGAGAACTCTCAAGACTCCACCCAACACACTCTCTTTAAGCTCCGATAGCACCACCGTCTAAGACACACAATTACACACAAACACATGTATTTCAATATGTGAACTGAATTGTAAGTGCGTCAGTCATAAAAAGTGACTCAGAGAACGGAAGAAAGCAACAACAAACAAAAGAAGGATAAAAACTGCATTATAAAGCACAGCAAGAAATAAAGACAGAGAGATAGTCCTTTACTTTGACAATAATTTCCAGAGTGTCCAAGACTATTAAGGAAGCTTCTGTTGCCAAGTTTCCATCCACCACTGACTCCTGCTCCACCTCTGCTTTTGTCCTGCACATAAATGCGCATGCGTGCGCGCACACACACACACACACACACACACACACACACTATTTACAGTAAGCTGCCAACCTTGTGATTATGTGGTTCATTAAGTCAGAGAAAAGTCAAATATAGAAATTTAGATGTTTAGTATGTAGAGAGAGGGATAAAGAGAGAGAAGGAAAGACACAGAGAGAAAAACAGAGAGACAGAGAGAGAAAGACACCCACTTGTCCACTCTGTCAGTATTCTGTCTCCAGTGAGTGACATTTTTCCTCCAGCGCACATTTTCCTGACTACCATAAGGACTCCGCTCTGCAGACAGCGTAGTTGTTAATCACCAAATAAATTAATAAAATAATTAAAAAGAATTTCCATGTCCCTTAACACTTTACAGTTACCTCTACTGCGGCGAACCATCTCTTGCCGAGCCCCAATAGTGCCCAGAATGGCCTCCTCCAGACGGGCCTTCATGTCCTGAGACTTCTTAAAAGTCAGGCTGTTGATCCTCTCCAGAGCCTTCTTACCCTGAACTCACCAATACAAAACATACCGACACACAGACAGACAGACAGCGATGAGAAAAGACAAAGAAGTTATATTAATTTTGGATGTTATGAGCCTTCCGAGTAGGCTCTCAAATGCATTTTTTAAGTCATTACCACAATACAAAGTTATACCATTTTGATCATGTGGCAGAACTTGAACGAGAGATATTGTTTTTACATTTTCGCCATTCAAACAGATCTTTAATCAAGAAAGTGCTTGTTATTTAGAAGTTAAATTAAAAAACATGAAAACACCAAATCAGGGTTATTCCACTCCTTTTTATTTTTCTCTCATAATTACATTGGATAAGGTATTATTATTTTTTAAATGACTGCTTTTATTAAGTAAAAAAGCTCAATTGTATTTAAGTCCGGCTAATATGCTGCTCGGCACAGTGCTGGCCACAGTGTGCGGGTGAGATACCTTGTACTCAAAGCAAGAGATGGTGAGGTGCAAAAAGTCAAGCAGGCGGTTGATGTGCAGCACGGAGAGCTCTGAGAGCCAGCGCTCCAGCAAAGCTTCGTCAGCGTTCTTCAGCACCCACAGAACACACACCAGCAGAGTCCTGCTGCACTCAGCAGAGAGAGTGCTGCACTGACGGCCCGCCTGAATAAACACACCACAGACACTAACTCAAAACATACACACACAGTGAAATCTTGTCTTCCCCCTTGTCTGACCCTTGTCCAAAAACAGGGGCCGATTATGACAGTCATGCACAAAGGATGGCCTCACACACCCACATAGATAAACACACAGACACACATGACACTCATTTCCCCACCATATGCAAGTCATTAATAGAGAAGATCTCAGCAAAAGGCAGTTAAGCCCTCTTCTGTAGAGGCATTACCAAAACATTTTAGGTATCAGGGATTAGCCACCATGTGGCAGGAAACAGTATTGCACAAGTAAAAAAAGAAAACATCAAGGGAAGAAAGATGTCTTTTCAAAACATGCCACTCTGGTGGTGTATCAGGGGAATTACAGCAATGACCTAATTTTATTCAGAAAAGAACATTCCAGAACATGTCTAATAGCCATAAGCTAAATGATGAAAACATATCTCTTCTACCAATCTCAAACCCTACTTTAAAAATAACTGCAAATGTGATCAACACAGCTTTGCACTGTATTAAACTGTAACTCATATTAAACTGAATAAACACAAAGCGAATCTGTATACCGCAGTACTGAGATCGGCACAATCTGAAAGCAAGTCTGTTGCTTACTCCCGAGGGAAGAGTGAATGGATTGGCTTTAGAATGGGGCAGCGGTGAACCGGCTATTGCCATAGCAATAGACGGGTTGATGGTGCTGCTGTCTGGGTCACTGTCATCAATAAGTGCAGAGGCGTGGCGAATGCGCTGAGGTGAGGTATCTGAAAAAAAGTAAACAAACAACAATATATATTAAAAAAACCCAAAACAATAAAGGTCAAGAAGGACCACCTACGTGTAGAGCATGACCTTTAAAACAAAGACTATTCAGATTACACAGAGGTTAAAAACAAAAGGTTAAAAATAGCTGAGAGCTACGGTATGAGGGACGTTATTTTTTTGCCAGCTCACCCGTAAAATCATGAAGCTGGGACAGCGTCTCCGTGACAATGGGGATGAGTGGCAGGTAAAGCTGGGCGATGTGAGCGCGAACCTGGGGATCAGTGTAACGCGAGTCTGCATCATGACTGCACAGCAGAGAGTGTACTGCACTGATGGCCTTCTTGTGCAAGAAGAAGACACTGAAGAAGAGAGTGGGGTTGAATTAGCTTAAGTGTGTTTATTGCTCTTGGTAGGGATTAAAACTCACCAGACGGATGGAATATGTAAAATTATTTTTTTTGGGAGACATTTGGTTGGAAAAAGGCAAGTTTACATGAAAAAGAAATAGAACAAAAAGATTACGTAACAATCGGTCAATGTTCTGCTTGCTACGGTTAAGTGTAGTCATTCAGATGAAGGAGTAAATAATTAAATATGAAAAAAAATTCTACAAATATAAGACTGCAAACTTCTTTGTGAGAAAGTGAGTGCATGTACATGTAGGGCTCACCCCTCGCCATCAGGCTCCAGAATGAGGGTGAGTTCTGAGAGAAGAAGGCCAGACAGGAAGTGCTGCTGCCGAAAAGGTACAGATAGCTCAAACATGCTGACAACACCCTGATCCTGCATTGGACACGAGAATGCCGAACTCTGGAAACAAGAGTCAGAAAAGGAGAGAATAACCTAAATGACTTGGCATGCAGATCACATTCAGGCATAGCAAAGAAGAACCCTGACCACTGCTAAAAGGCATTTTTTCCTCTAAAGGTGAATTTTTTTTGCATGGAAAAAGTGCTTATGAAGTAGACAGGTTATGTGTATCTGCATTCTAACAGACACAGGAAACTACTAGTATTGCAATTACATGGTTACAGTATATATTGTTATTATGACATGGTTGCAGGTTATCCTGCAATTCTGACCAAAATAACTCACTTTGTATCTATGATCTGAAAAAAAATATTTATATAATAGTGGTCAAAATGCTCACAAATAATACATAACACTATAACTGGTTAAAAGGCTTGCTGCATATCTCATTGCAGATCACTATTAAAAAGGGCAATATCACAATGACTATAAACAAACGTTGTGCAATGCAGCCCTATTATATATGAACCTGTGAGGTAGTGGAGGATGTAGAAGGTGAGGGAGAGGCAGGAGGGCTGAGAGTAGAGCACGGCAGGTTAAGAGTAACATAATGCTCATGACTGCAGACTATCCGTAGGAAATCCATCCTCAGAGCTGTCAGAGAGCTGGGGTTCTGCGCTGTGTGCAGCTTATTGGTGATCTAAACACAGATACATATGTGAAGCAAAGAAACAGTGGCATGTTAATTACACGTAAATGTTACTGAACTGTACTACATGTATATTCTGATGAAACAATGTGAGAATGAATGTGTCCGAGTGTGTGTGTTCACACATACTTGTTTATAGTAAGACCGGATGAGGTTGAAGACAAATCCTCTGTCCATGAGAGAAAGCAGGTCGTTGAGGAAAAAGGCCAGACTGCTGTTTAATCTCTCCACAAGCTCAACATCCTGAAACCCAGACACACACATGGAGCGCCAAGTGCTAAGCATGTTCATTCAGTCGAGCCAATAAAACGAAGTTGGATTGTACGTGCCCCAAAATAAGAAAGGGGAGAATAGATTAAGTCCTAAGCCCTTAACCATATCGAAATGTTTTTACCTTTTGGTATCTGCTAGCTATGTCTGCACTAATGGCACACACCAGAGCTGCAATATCATCCACAAAGCGGTCAGGAAAACGCTGGCGCCTTGGCACATCTAGCCGGGAGGTGAGGAACAGGTGGTGAGCCATGCTCTTCACCTGTAAAGAGAGATTGCACATCAAACATCAAAACTAAAGAACAAGAAGGTAAAGAAAAGCAAAGCTCTGATGCAGAGTGTGACATTTATGCTGCTTATACCAGTGTATTTGCTGAGAAAATGACTTCTTACATGCCAAAAAATGATTTCAATCACATATGTAGTTCAATCTGCATAGTATATCTATAAAATCTAGCACACCATTTATTTGCAATTTCAGAGAATTTTACTACAAAAATAATGATAAAGTTATGCTTATTTAGCTGTTAAACCAAATTTACATACTTACTACTGTAGCCAACGCTTTCATGACAGTTGTCGGGATTTGATTCGGTATGATAAGGTGAAATGAATTAGCAATGATTATTCAGTGTAAAATATTACCAAAGTATGTGTAGTGATCAATTTCTTCATTGTTGCACAGAGTATAAGAATAAGAACATAACCCTGGCTCTCTTGCTGGATATGGTGTGTGTGTGTGTGTGTGTGTGTGTGTGTGTGTGTGTGTGTGTGTGTGTGTGTGAGTGAGAAATTTACCATAAGCTGAAAGAAGAACCAGGCCTGCTGCAGTGCTGCCTCTCTCACTGTGCTGGTGCTCACAACCCACTGCAGAGCCAGTTCCTCATGCAACAACTGAGCAGAGAGTGCAGATATCAACAAACCCACACAACCCAGGTCACAAAATCGTCCCTCCACCACACACGCGCACGCACATGCACACACACCAACTCAGGCAACACACATGCACATGTAATCAATGAGGTGAAAAGAATGACGATGAATGGGGATGAACCGAAACAAAGCAGTGTGTGTTTTACCTTCCTAGCAAGGTGTCTGGAAGGTGGTAAGAGGAAGGAGGCACTCTCGATGAAGGCGGACATGCGGTTTGCTCCCCTTTCACTGGCCTGCTACAGCAGCCATGGGGATGAGAATGATGAGAAAGAAAATGGAAAAATGAGAAGGCATGCTCTGGTGGCACCTAGGCCATTTGGACCCTTACGAAAACAAACTGAATGAAAACAAAAACTGGAAGGGATGAATAACTGAAAAAGAATGATGGAGTTAAAAAGAGTGCTGCTCTAAAACAAGAACAAAGGCCAACTCACATGCCTCACGACTTGCTGCCAACTGATTTTTCAAGGGTTAGTTATGAAGATGATTTTCAATGACAGTAATACATTTGTAACCATTCATGTGATTTTTCTGATAAGCAGCCAGTATGAAGATGTGGAAGAATGCAAAAAATGGTACTCAGAAAAAAAGAGCCAGCTCTGGAAGAAATAAGACAGATGAAGGGGTGATGAATGAAAAGAGTAGGCTTGTCTCACACACTCAGGCACACAGATTAAACAAAAACGTAGCGGAGGGACAGAAAGGACGATGGGTACTGGGAGACCATAAAATACAGCTTTTATACACCATGATCTGATATGAGCGTTTATGGTATGATTAACAGAACAGATCATTAGGACAGCAGGGTTGACATTAGGATATAGGCTACTAACAGAACAGCAGGGCATATGAAAAGCAATGATATTAAAGCAATAGTTTGCAGTAAATTGCTGTAAATACACAAATTTACCCCCCACCCTCCACCCCCCCAAAAGTATGTTGTATAGCTAAAGGTAATATTTTAAAATTGTCCCAATACTTTGGTCAAAATCTATTTGACATAAATAGGCAGTATGTGGTTGGAGACACATGTGTAAAGATTTAGACACGCAGTTCACACTTTGATAACCTGGAGGCTTCCCATTGCTTAGAAGCCATGCTATGTCTCACAGCTTTCCAGTGCAAAACTAAATAATAGAAGAAATGAACAGTACAAATATCAGCTTATAAATATATATAAAAGGATGTAATGTTAATGTAAATTTGACATTTGGCTGAACCATCGCTTTAATAGAAATGTAATAGATAAGTGGGTAAAGGGCATTAATATAACAGTAAGTAGAATACAGGGATATAGGATATTAATAGGAAAGTGGGAAGGAATTTTAGGGGATGTATGAACAGGAGATAGGTATAGGATATTAATAGGAGAATGGGGAATACTAGGGTACTGTGTACTAATAGGGGAGTAGGTGGACATTCCACACAATTGTAGAATGGGAGATATTAGGATATAGTTTATTAATAGGGAGCGTGGTATTAAGGTATAGGGGGAAGTTTAGCACCTGCTTGAGCTCACAGCTGGAGTTGGGGTTCCGTCGGAGCACGGCTCTGGAGCCCCCAGGAGCGTAAGCAGAATTTACCCAGGAGTGAGAGCGATCTATTCCCTGCTCATCCGCCGTCGACACACACACAAACACACAGTGACAGTCAGGGAACTGATTAGGAAGGGCAGGAGAAGGTGGAAACTGGACATAGTCATAGGGAGCAGTTTGGGAGGGGGCACGGTCAAGAAGAAGAAAAGACAAGGCAAAGAAGATGCTACAGGGCAAAAATATCAGGGTGTAGTGCACGCTCATGTGCAGGAAGCAGCTCAACCACAGGCATGCAGGACTACCTCCAGCAGCTAACTCAGGAAGAGTCTGCTCCTTTTATCCCACATAAACAGGAAAAGGAACGGGACGTCTGGAGAAGTAGAATGACCCTCAAACAGGAAAAGGCTGTACAGAAAGAGCCTCTCATCGTACAAAAAAAAAAGTTACACTAATGAAAGCATTTAAAAAAATCCTGGGTAATGAATAAGAAAGATTTAGAGAGGATTTTGAACAGTCCTTTATCACAAGCTCTATGGGAGAAGGGAGGGACCCCACCTTGCTGCCGATGATTCTCTGCACCTCTTCATCTGGCGAAGCAGGTGTAGAAGCAAGATCAGGGTTGGAGTTACTGATGCTCTTGGAGCGGGATAGGTGCAGACTGCTGGGGCGGGCTGTTGCACGGGATAATGTGGCGTACTGGATCGGAAGCTCATAGGACGGTCCTACTGAATAGCAATGAAAAATGAACACCCAGTTGCTGGGTATGGCTATTAAAAAGCAATGTAACTCAGGAATTAACAAAATATTCCCATTACACACACTTTTAACAAAGAAGATATTTCCAAAATTCATCAAATCTACCAGATTTTAGTATTTTGACTGCTCTAACATTCACCAAACTTCAGGAAGGGTTTGTCAATTGACTGATTAGTTGTACAGGCTGTGTTAGAGAAGGAAAATACTGAAATGTGCAAATATAAGTACTCCAAGACCATGTTTAGGTTATTGCTATAGCTCACCAGTAGGGGGAAGCGTAGGCTCTGTGGTGGGCAGATGGAAGCAGTAGTGGACATAAGAAGCCAACAGGCTGTTCCGGCCGTGTTGGTCCTGGTTCCCCTCCAGATTCTTGTGGATCTGGTTGACCAAAAGAGCCATTGCCTCAAAAGCAGCCCGGCCCAAATTGACTGCAATGAGACAAAAAAGATACATATAGGAATCAGGTAGAAGAGAAAACAGATTTTTCAAATTGTGTTCTGAAGTCCAGTGCCAAGTTTAAAGTGCTATGATCAAAACATTTGCTTGTTGACTGAAGTTTACTAAGCATATCATCTATTTCCTGTGATTCCACTGGAAATGCATACAGTTATTATCGACATGCTGCATGCATGTATAGCAATGGTGGTGTAATGTTGCAAGCTGTCCTGTAAATGTATTAAAAATATAAAGATTTACTGTACTAAAAATGATAGAGTGAAAGTGGCTAAGAGGTGCACACCAATCTGGCCGGCAATGACAGGAGGGTGGACGATAAGAAGGATAAGTTTGTTCAGCAGCTGGTGTAGGAATCGTACACAGGTATCCAACAGTGCCCCTTTAAGGGCTGCCATGCTGGCCTTTAGTTCAGCCTCTACATTGGCCTCAGTGATGATCACATCCTTTAGTCGGAACGGGAAAGAGTATTCCTCCAGCACATACACCAGGGTAAAGAACTTATCCAGATGAGGATCCTATAAACAAATAAAGCACGTTAGAATGTTTCAATGAACTCAAAATCTTTGCTTAACAGGCTCGTGTTTACCTGGGTGTGAACAGAGGATGCAGCCGTCACCACTACATTAAACACTCCTTTGTGATTGTCCACCCACTTCATTCCTGGTAGCTGCACCTGAGACACATATCCATATCACTTATATTCTGGCTGCTCACTGTCACACTGACTGAAACGAGAAATTAACCCTCACCTTCAAAAATGCAAACACATGCTACATAAGTTATATACTCTTAAAGAGGTCTTTTAATTCTGGTCCTGAAGTAGTCCTAAAGTGCACAATTCTATGTTTTTCCCTGCTATAACACACCCACATGAATTCCCAAATGTGATTACTTCAGATGTGAACAAACATTTGTAGTGTATCATAATTTACCACAGACAATCATTTAAAGCACTTTTCCCCACACAGACAAAATTACTTTCTGTAATAACTGACAATATGATACACAGCAGTACACAGATAATACTCCTACAAAACTGTTCATTACATTAAATAAAAACAATATGCGTGGCTGGCTTTGCCATGCATATTGTTTTTATATTATGAACAAGTTATGAACAAACTGCCTTACATCAGGGGTGAGGACGGAGTAGCTAGGTGGAGGTTTCTCCACAGAAACAGGCAAGCTGAAGGATCCTGTGCGAAGTCGGCCATGTTGCATCAGAGGAATCCACTGCAAAAGGCAACACAGACTTTAATTAAACTCTTCATATTTGCTTAAGCACATTCATATTAAACACGCTTAACTTACACACCACTCTCTGTTTCTATACCACTCAATATCATCTAGTGCACAAACATTCTCTTGCTTTTCAAACAACAAATAGAGAAATATTTTGAGGGCATTTCATAGCTGGGGGTTGGTCGGTGCATTAGGTGAATCTGAAGAGGTGGAGGAAAGGAAGGCATAGGCATTAGGGCCACATGAAGGCAAGTGATTCAGGACGGTGTGCTTGCAGTGATGTGTGAGGGATGGAGGGATACTTACAGTGTAGCCCACGGGTGTCTCCAGGGGTGTGTTCTGCTTGGGCTGGCAGCTGATGTGGTAGAAGGTAAACAGCAGGTGGTGGTTGTCAGTCAGGTTGGCAGGAATCTTCATCTTTACTTCCTCATAAAACTCTGGAGACCTGGGAAAAGAAGGGGACAGTAAAAAGAAGAGAGAGCAACAGAGCGAAAGGGAGTCAGAGGCTGAAGAGAGAAGTCACAATCATATCCAGCTTCTACATGAACTGCCTGGAAGTAAGGCCTCTTACTTGTCATGGTAGATGACAGGTGTATATGCCTCTTTGTAGAATTCAGCACAGCTGGATTTCCCAAAGATGACCTATTACAAAATGCAGAAAATCTAGTGTTTGAACACTACCTCTGAAATGCCACAAAGTGGCACTCACAAGTAACAACACCACAGTCTATTTTTGTTTGAAAAATCACAGATTGAAATGGATTCTATAGTTAATTGGTATGATGGAAAAGGTTCCAAAAAAATCCTGTTTCTTTTAATAACACTGCATCAATATCTTTGCTTCCTTACATTCAAACCCTAAATTTTAACATTTCAAAACTAAACATATTCAAAAAACTTGAACTCAACTTTCTGAGAAATACGAAGACGCAAAGTGTGCATGTGTGTACTCACAGACATAGCCTGACTGGGGTCCTCTCCCGCCATGAACTGCACCTTCACTGTGATGTTGCGCACGGAGCCCTGTCTGCTGCTAAAGTTCAGACTCTGAGGATACACATACAGAAGGTTCCTGAAGAGAGAAAATAAAAAACAAGTCATGAACTCCAACCAAGTCCAGCAGCAGAGCTTATTGTAGGTCACATAAACACTAGCAAGTCAACACCATTTTTCCAATTTTCAGCACACTGGCCAGTTTTGCACCCTATTTTAAATTTGGTTACTCAAATTCAAGATTTGGTATTTAAGATTTGAACTGAATTTTTGTTTCTTAAGGTGTGTGTATATTGTGGAATAAAAATTTTAAATCTATAATTTTGAAGTGTTTTTTTTTCATTAGACACAGAATTACATAGAGTGCTGGAAAGTATGTGATGGGTCACACTGGCATTTTAAGTTCCTTAATATAAATACCAGTTTCTGCTATTTAATCATCAAATAAATTGCTATTGTGCAAGGCTATGCCACCTGGCTATTTAGCAATACGTCATCCAATTACATTTTGGTCTAATTATAGCGAAAGCCATCTATAGACAGGAGAAAAATCTGTCAATTCCAATTCCAACTGTGCATTCTTTGTTACTGCATGTGAAGTGGTGTTTTGGAAAGGCCAAGGAATATATCCCTACAGCACATTCACACAAATTAAGTCACCAAAACAGCCCATTAAAATACACACACACAACAAAACATTAACTTCTGCTTGTTCACTTTCTAGTTGCGCGCATGTTTCAGCCCGAACTTCTATTAACTGGGGCACAGAACAGGGCAGCCGTTTAGAGGCAAAAAGTGTTTACATGTACGGATTTCAAAGGCACAGTAATAATCCATTCACAAGGTTTATACACATTGTTCAGGTCACATCATAATCTGCACCAGCCACTATCAAACCTTCAAGAGCAAAAAACATTAAAATGCCAATATTTTAAACAATCATGTGTTAATCAGCTAGAGGTGTGTCAGTGGAGGGGAAAACTATTTAAATGTGCAAGGCTATAAGACTAGGAAATGGTGTTAAGGACAATTTTCGAAAAGAAAAATGATCAAATGGACCCTGAACACACCTAAGCATCAAAGAACAGCTTGACACATATCCACTGGTGATGTCGACACGTACAAGGGCATTAAACCGTGCATGTGCTATTTTGAGTAAAACCCAAAGGCAAGGCAGATGATGAAACAAGTATGAAAGAGCATGACCTTAAAACTTTTAACTTTTGGCTAAATCAAACAGTGAACAGGTGATTGCAGCATGTTCACGTGCTCCTCTCTCTCCCTGTTCCCCTCCAATAGAGAAACTCATACCTTTTGCCCAGAAAAATAAAAATAAAAAAAAAATAAAAATAAAATTTCAGAAAAAATAAAATTTTTATTGACCTGAATCTAAGACTCTTTTCATGCCAGTAGATCATCTGTAGGGAATGAATTATTTGGGGTAAACTAGAAAATGTAATGAAATAAATATGTTTGTATATGCATGGGTATGAATGTGTTTGTACGTGAGAATGTGGCGTGAGCTTGACTGACTACATGTAGCCATGTTTGAGCTTTGACCCTTGTCTGAACTACAAGACAAGGTCACACTCACACGCTCACACACACACATAGGCAGAGCTTCTGTGATTGGCCTGCAGCACAGCTCCATGCTCTTCATAGAGCATTTAAGAGCAAATATGGGCTGCCATAAACCAGTTAGCTGGAGCTCTTGGTGTCTCTAAGGCAGAAAGCAAAGGGAGAATGCCAGGAGATCCATTGCATGAATGAGATTTGCTGCTTCCATCAGACTTCAAGACCATCTCTTATCACAAGATGTGGGCCATCCTGTACATGTGTGTTTGCGTGTGGGTATGCGGGGTGTCCGCCTCTCCCCTGAGGGCACAGCGAGAGGCCAGCCTAGCTAAGGCGGACGAGGTGAACGTGCTGATGTACGGCGTGCTGCAGTTCAGTGAGTCACTGCACCATATGTACCAGAGCACTGAAGCTAAACTGGCCCGTGTGGCCCGAGCCATCAGTAACACAGAGACTGTGGTGCAGCGCCTGGGCCAAGACACGGAGCTTGCTGCTCGCACTGAAAACCAGATTAAAGAGGGCCTCAGCATCATCCAGGTGAGGACGCACATTGGAACACACAAGAATCAAGAGCTCTAAGCAGTCTTCTGAGGTTGAATCCTAGAGGGTCAGAGTCTAGAACAGTTGGAATCACTTCTTAAAATACTTATTGATTCCACTCCTTCACATCCTTCCAATCCTTCACTTTTTTATACTTAAACGTAACAAAAACATGGTAACTAACTGATACCTGAATTAGAGGTTTTATAACCAACCTGTGCTGGACACTGTCCCTTCAGGACTGGGCCCCCCGGAGATAACTAATCGGCAGGGAGATACTGGATGACCAATGTTCAAACTCTATTAAGTTTTTGGTAGGTTACAGGGGACAGAAAGGATGAAGTAATGTGCTTAGAATCATGTGGAATGTTGAATAGGTGGGTTGTGTTTTATGAGTCTCAGCTATGAGCCAGAAGAATTCCTACACACTCCAGTCCTCAGGTATCCCCATAATCTCCATAAATTTGTTTTATCCAGTACTGCTCTTCTCGTGAGTTTGGTTCATGTATTAAAGAAGACAGAACTGAATACTGTTTCAGGCTGGGAAACACTTCTGTAGTAGAAAAAAAAATCTGTGCCTTGATATGCAAAGGGAGCAGGGACCTTCAGCACAGCAGAAGCATGCACAGTGCATGCTCAAACCAAGATTGGTTGGGGAAGACAAAGGGACTGAACAGCTGGTGTGTTTCACAGGATCAGATATCTGCGTTGCACACTCAGGCTCAGAAGACCAAAGGACTGGTCAACAGGGTGCAGCAGGAAGACACAGAGCTAAAACAAAAGTTGACCAACCTGGAGGCAAGTCTGAGTAGGTTCGCTCCGGACAGGATCAGGGCAATTAAGGTACGTAACCACATCACTATATCTCCCTAAAGTCACATGCAATTGATGAACATGCACTGTATGTCGCTATTGATTTGGAAATATCCTAACATACTGAAGATGTGCTTCAAGAAATGCATGGCCTATGCATTGCTAGCATGGCTAGCAATTAGCAGTCAAATAGCAAAGATAGTTGATGCTGGCCTTCAATCACTGTTTCAGCTTTCATATCTCAATACAAATCTCTCATTAGATCAAATATCTTTCCCCCAGGAGACGACTCAGAAACACAACAACCTGCTGGATGACTTGAAAAGCTGGACACAGCAACAGAAAATGCAGCTGGAAAGTCAGAACCAGAAACTGACAGAGTTACAAGAACAAACAAATGTGAGTAAGCTTCAGTTTTCTGCTTTTGCATTCCACGGTTCACTAACAGAAGCTATGTGAACAGTAACTGGCAGAACTGGTAACTCATGTCAGCGCTTGTTTCTCTTTTCAGTTTGTGTCGTAACATCTGACAGCGCTCCTGTACATCAAGGGGACAATCACTAAAGAAAAACAAGACTCTTCAAAAACACTCCCAACACGCTGTCCAAAACATATAGCTTCACCAAATACATACACGCACTCTTTCAAAAAACACCAAACAGTGAAATGTAAATAGATGTCTTTGCCTATGTACCCAGGACATTGTTTTAAAGTATATTATTTGTTTTCTAACTTATAATAAATTAAAGCTTTTTAAATAAAAGATTGTGGTTTGTTGTTTTATTGTTTCTACATCTGTTTAAAAATGGCCAAGAAGGAGAAACAAGCTTACCATATACAGTCTTAACTGTAGCAAGGCATTTAATAAAATATAATGGTTTACGAAGCACACCATGATCTTCAAAACACCTTATTCCAACCCATTCCTGAAGTAAATGCTGTGGTAAAACTGATAAAACAAACATGTTCAATTGATTTTATAAACGGATTGACAATTAGTATAGAATAATGTGCAAAAGCAGAGCAAACTACACAAGCTTGGGGCATATTACGTCTCAAGCTTAGTTCCAGTAATAAATGTATTAGTTCTATTATGTAAAAATGTACAATAAATATGCAATGTCTGATTAAGATGCTGGATGCTACATATGCAATGTGATGAAGAAGATGGTGTACAGTTTGAACATGTATACATGGCTCAAGTTTACACCCTAAAAATGAATGGATTAAGTGTGTGGAGTAATACAATTCTTTTAACAGCAGATAATAATCAGTATTTTGCAATACCATATAAAGGCAAACTGTAAATTCATACTAAATTGGTTGAATCCTGCACTAGCTGTTCTAAAATAAAGACATTTTAATTCTATTTACAGGGGTGTAACTTCAAAAATTTTGATAACTCTATGTGCACTGTTGTAATGGAACAATACATCATGGAGACGAGCAATTAGGAAGTTAAATAATCAAATACAAATGCATCAAACTACCAGCATCAGTTCAGCATGCTGCACTCCACTCTCTTTCCACCTCAGTCTAATTCATAAATGTTCAAGAGGAACCTTTTTTCATGCAAATTTGATTTTACTGTACGAACTAGAGGTGGACAAAATACTCACATTCATTCCTTAAGTGAAAGTACAGATACCACTGTTCACTGGTTACTCCAATACAAGTGAAAGTCATACAGTCCAATTTTTACTTAAGTTAAAGTACTGAAGAACTTGCTTTTAAAAATACTTCACTGCATTGTTGCATTATTGGCATAACACATACAAATGCAATTTAGCACCAAAAATACAAAAATTTGCCTACGCACACACATACACAAATAGACTGTCCTGTCATTCTACACCAGTATATGTGTTTGGAGTTATGGAGGCTGTGCTTTTTAGTCTAGAGTAGAGAGTGTGTGTGAGTAAGAGTGTGTGAGTAAGAGGGTGCACGTGAGAGAGTGAATGTGAGAGCATGCTTGTGAGAGAATGACAGAGAGATCGAATGTGTTATTGGATCTTTCGGAACCGTAAAGCATCATTAAAATATAAACGTTTTATCAAGATATGGTCATGGGTGCGAAAATGGCGTTGCAGAAAATGGCACTACAGAAAACCTCAGATGTGACGTTACTCTACTGATACTAACAATCGGTCATCCGTGAAAAAGAAGAGGGGGAATAACATCCACTTTCAGAATTAAAAGTAACAAGTAACGAGACCCTTGATAAAAATGTAGTGAAATGAAAAGTACGATATTTGTCTTTCAAATGTAGTGAAGTGAAAGTCATAAGTTTAAAAAATAAATAAATACTACAAGTGAAGTACAAAAACTCTACTTAAGTACAGTACTCAAGTAAATGTACTTCATTACTGTCCACCACTGGAAAGAACATCAAATTATGAAATCATTATCATGAACTCAAACTCAACGGTGGGCCAAGTGTATTTATCCATGCCTTTTTTACAGTATTCAGTATAACGATTAACTAGATTTGTTTTGAAGGAGAAACACTCAACAATCCTAAAACAATAGTAAGAAAATGTAAAAAAATATTAACTTCAAGTATTTGTGCTAAGCTGAATTGTGCTGTGGAAATATCAAAATACCATCAAAACATTTTTGCATATTATCCAAATCCAGGCCTGTGACGTCCGGTCACAAAAGTGACGAGCTGAGCTGTCCTGTCCTGTCGGCTGGCTGGTGAAACCACTGGCTGCTGCACATAGCAGGACGTCCCGATTGGAGTGCAGCTGCATCGGGTCATGCCATGCCAGAGGTGGAGATACCTTTGTGGCCGTAATAGGGAGTGACCCTCACCCAGAGTGAGTGGGAAGAGCCCAGAATCTGACACTGTGATCAAAGACTCTATGTTATGCCCTGTTGCTCTTATGGAGCCATGTTTTGTGTCACTCATTATAACCCCTGTGTGCTTCGGAACCTCCTGCATCTGCGTCCTCCTTCCCCACGGCAGACATGACAAGGCCATTATTAATTTGTTTTGTCTTCAAATATTCCTGTATTTAAAATACTTTTGTGCTTTCGATCAGAATCACATATGGAAGCCAGAAAACAGCATGAATACCGCGCCGCACAGAAAGACAGAATAAAAATATGCCTGAAAAATGCCCATCTCAGTAATGTGATACAGTACATCAAAAATGAGTGCAAAACAAGCGCACTTTGGGGAGCTTCTTTGTATTTTTACGCACTTTGTTTTTAGTTGTATCTATACCGGTCTGTGAAAATATTGTTTTACATGTTGGGCACCGCTGTACTAGAGCACACTATGGATCCAGGGCTAATAAACATTAGTAGTGGCAGTAAATGCATCTCCTGTGAAACCTGTGGTTGGGATGGAGGGGGAAAAGGGGTAAGTGACTGACCTGTAAGTAGTGTGAGGGGTATAGACATAGCGTGCAGGGAACTCCAGCACCTCTTTGGTAGGACGCACCCGAAGGTCAGGGTAAGGTTTCACATGAAGCAGCTCAGGAGACAGACAGTAGTGAGGAGCCTCGGGAGCAGGGGAAATATCAATTTTTAACTGAGCTAAAGGACAAAGAAAGAGGACAAAACAAGAAAAAAGAGAAAAACAGTGTGTGAGTAAAATTTCTCCTAAATAAAACAAGAAAACCAGTAGAAACTAGAGATCCAACTCTGTTCCTACTGAATGTGTAGTGTGTTTACCAGTGACTGGTCTGAGGCGCCGTAGCACAGATGATGGCCTCCGCATGTCAGCAAGAAACTTATACAGATCTTCATCACTCAATCGGTCTCCTTCCTACAGGACGACACAGTCATTTAGCCATTACAATGCACACTGTAAAGTTTACACAAAATTAAATTGGCATAAGAGGCCTAAATAGCTCCTCTGGACTTATGACATTTTCATGTGAAAATGTTTTTAAGCACATAAGCTACACAACAGGATGCTCTGGGGGCTCCTGAGTGGCACAACTGTCTAATCACAGGCCCTATCACCTGGAGATCACAAGTTCAGTCAAGGGTGGTGCTTCAACCATCCTTGGACAGCAGTCCAAGAAAGCACATGGGCTTCCCTCTCCCAGAGTAATGCAGGCATCTGAGACTGTGTTTGTTTGGCTGGCTTTGCAGGAAGCACATGTTAAATTTAAACTAATCCAGTGGGAAATCTTACAAAATGATTGAATTTAGCTCAGAGGGACAAACTTCAAAAATTCATAACTAATAATGAATAATGCTTGCCATCAGCATGTTCAGCTAGGACACGTATTACAAATGATACATCACAAGTGGCTAACAACTCGACTATTCAGTTATAAGTGCAGGTTTGAACAGGTGTGGCAGCCCTA
This sequence comes from Brachypetersius altus, assembly GCA_037974465.1. NCBI lineage: Eukaryota > Metazoa > Chordata > Actinopteri > Characiformes > Alestidae > Brachypetersius > Brachypetersius altus. Next base: position 6,617,987 of record JBBPDB010000140.1, read on the forward strand.
CCCATTCCAGTTCTAGGACACACAAGTGCCAGATGGCAATACTCTACAGAAAAGCTAACCTGTTTGAAGAAGTTTGTCACTGTAAGTGTGGCTGGACGGAAGTTGGTAAAGTTGCACATATCTTCTCCCACACTCATCCGCTCAAATCCCTTCTTCTTCCTCTCGTTCCATGTTCCTTTGCGCTCTATGAATGAAAGGGAAAATGTGGCATAAACAAATAACATCTGCATATCCGGCTGGTATAGTGTGTAGTTTTATAGAGATGAGTGTCCATATACTTTTATTGTAATTAGATGAAGTGGTCACTGGTCAGATTAAATATCAGCTTTCTGAGGTTCTGGAAGGCTCTATAACATCTATGAAACTGAGATATATATATATGACGTGTTGGCATGTATGGTTTAAGGGCTTAAATTATGAACATTTAAATGAATAAAGCTTGGTAATGTAAGTGTCATACGTGAACAAATCACAGCACACAGTGTGAACAGCACAAAATGTTTTTCTGCATTTAACATATTCATGAAGTGGCAGCTAGGAACACAGCACCTGGAAGGCAGTGTATGGGGATGGTGCTTTGTTTGAGGGTACCTCAATGGTGCCTGTGATTTGAACTCACACCTTTCTGATTAGAGGGGAAACTCCCTAGCTACTAAGCCACCAGCTGCCCCAATAGCAATATGCAATATACAATAGCAATATGTATGAGCAATTGAATTACCTGTGTCTGAATCAGAGTCAGACCGCTCCAGCCCCCCTACACTGCTGACAATGTTTAGGAGGTGGATGGCTGTCCAAGCAAAAGGCATTCGGAAACGACCCAGCCTACTGCATGACTGCTCTGCCTGAGCCTTCAGCTTCTCCAGCTTCTCCTTGTGCTATACAAATAAACACACACACACACACACACACAAACATACAAACACAAACACATGCATACACATACACATATGCAGAGAAGACAGAAAAATGAGATTGCCTTTTGAAACTCATCAAACAACAGCCAAAGTCAACAGCACTGCATCTCACTGGCTGGCTGGATGAAACTTGGCTAACGATTCGTACAATGGCGAATCCTTCTGAGTTTAATGGACTTCGATCATTTTGAAGAATAGCAAATATTGCAGCAGTCTAGAAATTGAGAAATCACTTAAAAGTATTATATTTATACCAGGTGTATCTGATGACACGTACATGCAGAATGTGCACGATCAGCACGTCTAAACCATGAGCAAACACAGAGAGATCGACAGGCTGGCAGATGCATACAGGCACATGTGTACACAGACGCAGACACACTTACCTTAGTAGAGTCTGACTCCTTCATTACCATATATGGCTCACAGCACTCTCCTATGTCTCCCTGCTGCAATACCTTCTCCAGCTAAAATACAGACACATCAACACATCCAATAATAAGTCTATCTTCACACAAAACACAATTAGTTTGACACTATACTGAACCGCCTAGGTTGGTCCTGATCTCTTTGGCAGTTATCATGAACACTTCTATTAAAGATACACCTTCATCTAAATTAAGCTCAAATCTAGAAACTCACCTAGTCACATAAAATGCCCTCTAAAATACTGATTATGCAAGACCCACAGCCACGTTACATACATCTGCAAGCGCCAGGCTGTTAACTACTGCTAATTCTAGTTCAGTTCTTAACCACACACTGCTACAGAATCCTGAGCATCACAGCCCCCCACAGTGGGCCTGTGCGCTGGTGGCTGTACCTTGATGACCAGGAAGATGTCAGGAGAGGGGTAGGTTATGGAGAAGATGGCAGAGCGGGCAAGAGTGGAGATGGCCGTGTGGGGTGTGTGGGGCCGCATAAGGCTCTTCATTTGGTCTGAGTTCAAATCAAAGTGGAAGTTCTCTGAAATCTGAGACAAGACGAAGAACAAAATGGGTAGGAATGGGGATTTATTACAGGGAGTCTATTAGCATTTTCATTCGTAGATTATTATTAGCCTTTTTAAAACTACTTTAAATGTAATTTGTTAAACAGTTGTAGTTGCGTGAGGGCAATAATGTAGTATTAAGTTACAGCACTAAATTATCCAATATATATTTGTACCTTTTTCTTTTCCTTTACATCATACAGGGCCAGTGTCCCAAATATTGGTTCAATTTCTATTTCAAACCTGGAAAAGCAATCAAGCAGTTGTTATTTTCTTGTTCTGTGATGTGTGATGTATACTGTGAATGAAGTATGGTACAAATTAATGTATGGAGAGAGTGGGTTTCAATCACGTGGCAAAGAGATTAAACTCACTTGAGGGAAAGACACTTGACCATGATCCTCTGACCTGAATGTTCTCTAGGCACCTCAGGGGGTGAGCACCTCTCCACGGCTTCATCCTGCCACACACACACACACACACCGCCCCCATGAGACAGCAAACTCCACAGCAACAGTGCCATGGTAACGTTGACACAGGCCCCAGATCAATGTGTACATAGATATAAAGAGGCACCAGCAGTGGAGATGGTAATGAGAGAATACACCACAGCCGAGACAAGGCAGCTAAAAAGTGAAAAGAATTCTGAGAAAGGTTTATTAGACAGCTGTCCTGAAAGGGGTGAAAGGTTCTCTTGCTCTTCATCTGACAGCCATCGTCAGGGTACAAATAGTGCAAAGAACCAGAGAAAAAAAGTTCGCTTTTACAGTTTTTTGTTCCCATGTACCCACAGTTTATAGAATGTTATTGCTGTGTTTTATGATTTGTTTGAAGATATGAGACCGGCTAACTAAAATTTTATCACAAACTTGTTATTTCACTTATTTTGTACATGAGGAAAGAATTTGAGAAGGAAATGTCTAGATTTTTATCTAGTTTGTCACAAACTTCTTGAACAAGAAAAAAATACAATCTACATCGCTACCAGTAGATTTACATCAGTGAAAGGGTGCCATTGGCAAAATCCTATAATATACTGTTGTCAAAGCATTTTGTTTATTAGGGTTGACTGAGTAGAACTGCTAGTGCTTGGCTAACCTAAAACCTTGCAGCCACTCATTCTAAACTGGACACCTTTGCTCGATCTAAGGTTCGAACCTCATCTGGTGCGGGATAAAGCCCCAGTAAGTCACGGTGACGCCCATGCTTGCGGTTTTCTGTGTTGTGCCGGTCCATGTCTTCAGGAGCCGTACGCTCCAGCAGAGATGGTAACAGAGCATCCGGGGAGGAATTCTTCAGGTCAAAGATACTGGAGGCCCAGCTGCCTCGTGGTGTGTCATCCAGAGACACTGATCTCCTCTTGGCATCATCCTACAGACATAGACAAATGTATCTTGTGCATTAGAGGTCCTTAATACATTACAATCATTTGGCATAAGCAACTGACTTATGACTTATGAGTTTCAGGGTGGTGTGAGAACCAGAGGAGAGTATTGAGGGCTTAATCTTTATGTAAAAGTAGTGCAAGAGGTGTCAGGAGAGGAGTTGCTCTCTGAACAGAGTATCTTCAGGAGGTTTTTGAAGCTAGAGAGGGATTCTGCTGCTTTTGATGGCTTAGGCAACTCATTCCACCATCAGAAAAGAGAAAATAGAAGAGTCTTGACTGGGTTTGCCTAGTGTGTGAGGTTGGCAGAGCCAGACAATGTTCTTTGGAGGAGCAGAGTTGGAACACAAAACTGAATGATAGGATTAAGGTAGCTGGGTGCCAACCCAGATGTCACTCTGTAGGCAAGAGTTAATGACTTGACAATAGTATGCTACTTTGAATTACAATTGTTTTATTTTATCAGAATTAGAATCCTTTTAGTGGCCAAGAACATTCAAGTCAAGGTATATGAACCAACATATATTACAAAACAATACATGTAAAAGGACAAAATCAATAAAATACATGCAATAAGCAGACCCAAAGTATACATATCCACAATATGCAAGTTAAAAAATATAGGGTGAATTCAGAAATATAAAAAGGCTATGGTTAACGTATGCAAAAGGATTCTATAAAAAGTATTAGAATGAATTTTAAAAGGTGCAAAAATTGTTTGTCACAGAACAATTTGTTGGGTGAATTAGTACACATGACCAGAATGTCTTAAAACACCCTCACCTGGTCGTCCTGCCGCTCGGCAGCGGCAGCTTCATCCAGTTCAAATGTCTGCTTGACCAGGCCTCTCTGCCTCTCCCTCTGCCGCTCTGTGTTGTGAGGAGTCTGCATGGTGCTGTAGTGCTGATACCTGACAATATAATTTTACTTATAAAACCCATAGACAGAAATGTAGTTTTCTACATGCCTCCACTGTCCATGACCAGATGTGCTGACACTGTTTTACTGTTTGTTAGAATGTTAGCCTTTGATTTGCATTACTCTTTCAATAGATGCAGATCACTTTACTCACTTCCTCTGTATAATGAGCCAGTCATCTGTGTATACCCCCAGTGCATCTCTGACTCTCGGATCCATTGTACTGCAAAGCAAAGCAACACTGTGTCAGAGGTATGATGCAAGTATGAAACACCAGTTAATCTCTTTAATACGGTTATAAGCAGGACAGAAGAGTTTATCCACAATCAGCAGATTATCTGCTTACCTGTAGTGGAACAAGGAGGTTATTCTGAACAAGTACAGAGCGCACGAGTGTGTGTAATAAAGAGGAGGGCTCACCCTTCCTCAGGTAGGGCTGGCTCCAGTGTAGTACATTCTCTTTCCTGCAGTATGAGCTCCAGGTCATCATTAGGGAATTCCAGTAGTTGTCGGAGAGGGCCAGGCTCAGGGCTGGGGGCATGGCTGCTCACATATTCCTCATAGTCTACCGGCTCCACTACCTCTGTAAGGGGCACCTAAAATACACACAGGGTCAAAAAGGCTAAGTAAGCTAGGGTTGAATAGAAAATGTTTAGATAAATGATCAGCACACAGACTACTACTGAACTTATCTTCCCTTACATCTTTCCCATTATGGTCTGGTCAGGTTGTCCTCATTTTTTATACAAATGCCTGTTCTTTTACAGTACACAAACATCTCCATTTGAATTCTACCATTCTAAGTATTTAGTTTGTAAAGCAACTTGAAGCCATCTACACCATCTGGATAAAAGCTCTAATTGTTATTACACATCACTTACACTACATCTACAGTCTAAGGAACCGATGATGGAACCCTACAGGTGTGACTAATAATTACAGAAATTATATTTCACACAAAAATCTGTGAGGCATAAGAAATAAGGGTAGTGAACTTTTGAGGGCAGAAGAGAAAGTGATTGTAGTTTGTGACAGCTACCACTTCCCTTTCTTGCCATTGTTCATAAAGCTCCTGACCTTGTTTTCACAAGTTAAATGCCAGGAGATTCCAGAGTGGTGCGAGCAACTCCCTGACATCATGATTTGCAGTATCAGATTATGCTTGTAAAGCGTCCTTTCATCCAAAGTTTCTTTCAAAGCAAACACTACAACTATGTTTCCAAAGTATCCAGCAACAGACATAAACACACAAGAACACAAACACACAAAAAAAAAAACTCACCGGTTGGTGGGCCCCAGCTCGTTTTTTGGACAGCTGAGGGGAGCCATACTCCCTAGATACCTGCTTCCTGACTTCGGCAGCTACCGTCCTTAGGGTAAATGAGCGAGAGAGAGAGAGAGAGAGATTTTTTCCAAACCGCACTGTCTGTACATTGTTTGAACAGCAGCTTAAATAATTATTATAGCAAGAGCCACAGCCAACTCTATGAAACAAACAACTAGATATCAAGACCAAAACATGGGCAATGAACTTTGAGATGAATTTGTAGTAGGCTAAATGCTGCCAACTAGTATACAGCAGCTATGATTAAAGCACCAAAACTGAGGCTTGAAACAGGCATGATGCCACAGCTATTTCCACTTATGACCCAACAGTAAAGGAGCAGGCTCAGCTCCCCAACAAAGCCCCAGCAACCCCCGCGCCCTCCTGGTCCTTTCAAAGACAGTGTGCAGCTGCTCCCTCACAAACTGGCTCAGTTGTTCAAAGTCATACAAGTGTACACACACACACACACACACACACACACACACACACAAACAGCTGCCAGGGTTCCAGATTTCCCCTTTGACACTCCCTATGATGAACCCCGGCTGCTTCTCTTTATGCACACTGCTTGTTCTGTATGGCAGCCCAGTACACTCACAGCCGCAAAACAAAGCTTTCCATCCAGCACTTCTTTAAAGGAACATTTTCGCGAAAGCAATCAGTTTGGCAAAATCAAATGTACAATATTCCCACTACACCAAACACAGCTTACCAACCAAGATTTGTTTCCTGTACGATGCCTGCTTTTAGTTTTGCACCGGAGCAATGAGACCAATGTAGTTAACAAGTAATAAAATCTACACTGGTCAAACAAAATGCCTGAAACATCACACTCTTGTCTCAAATCATGCTGAGAAGTTAAGAAATCCCAAACAGAACTCATTTCCAAAATTAGTTAACATATCTATAAAATGAACGAAAACAGACGCAAAACAAAGCTTTTTGGAATACTTCTGTTTTATCTATGCAAGATCCCTTTGACCACTTTTGTAAGCTACATTAGCATTGTAGTTCCAGTGCAAAACTAACATAGGTAAATTTAGGACAGATGTCAGAATTTGGGGTAAAGGCTAAGTTTTCATTTCTTTACTTTTGGACACTGGACACAAATGCCACTCAAGACAAGGCCACTTAACACAACCCAATGGAGTACAGGCCTGTGGACCGGATGAGGAACCTCCCCTTGGGGTCAACATTACAGCAGCTGGCCACAACTGACTTCCTGAGATAATGAATCAGTGGTCAGAAAGCATCTTATAGAAGTCAAACAGAGTATGGGACTCTGCTGAGCTCATCTGGAATGTGAAAACTCGACATACGGCAAGTGTTTATGGGCATAAAGCCGAAGCAGTACATCTACAACGAGCAAGATCCAAAGTGTTCTGCGCTACAGAAACGCATCAAACAAGGGGTCTTCAAGTTTCTTTCTAAAGAACAATATGGGAAAACGTACACATATGTGAGGGCTGGACATTTAGTGGAAATCCACTTCCCACTTCAAGAGGAAAAAGGGAAACTTGTGTGCACTGAGAGCAATAGCCGGAATGGACCACACACCCTTTCCTGTATCCTGCCCTCAAACAACAATGAAAGAAAGGTATGTGCAGCTTTGCAGGAGATGAGAAGAATACAAAGATGGTTATAATGATTATGCTTTATAAGGTTTTATTAGCACTGATGTGAAATTTACCCTAGAGCAAAGTTGTACCTAATATAATATATATATATACATATATGTGTATGTGTGTGTGTGTGTGTGTGTATGAATGAATAAAGGCAGGCATTAAAAAGAAAACATGAATAAACGGTCAGCTCTGAAATGTTCAGTGAGACCTCATGTTGCAGCTCATGTTGTTTCACCTGCTTGAAGTGACTCTGCAGTCTCATAGTGCTGCGCCCCCACAAACACTGGTGTGCAGCATTGCTGTCAGAAGGACAGGTATAAAGAGGGCTACACATTACAACTAGGAATACACAGACTAAGAACAAAACACAAAGTTCAAACTAAGCAGATGGAGACCTTACATTTCCTTGTTCTCTTCTGTGAATGCAACTGAAAGAGCTGATACCGTAATGACCACATGAAACCTGAGATGAGCATAAGACCTGTGTGGGAGAGACATGCCGAAGTTTTTGTTTATTTTCTCAGCTAACGAGTGGACAAAACATATTTCGCCTGGTTCTAAAACCGTAAACAAGTTTTCAATGTGAGGCAAATCTTCATATGATTCGCCACAGATAGTCTATTAGCTAAATTAGCTAATCCAATCCAGGCAGAAATCGATATCCTGCATGGCCGCCTGAACTTTCGGTTCTATTACGGGACTGTGAAGGGTTAATATTGCTGATAAGGGCTACCCCTTAGCGAGAGGTATTTGTTCTCTTTGTGGAAAAACGCTAGTAGTTGGAGCAGAGCTCATTTTAAGTTTATGTGAGGGTCATTTTCCAGAGACGTAAACAAAAGGCTCAGCCCGAGTCCATGGCAACCGGCGCAGGCGGGTCTCCTCTTCAGAGCTAGAGGAGCAGGACGAGGACAATCCGCCACCTTATCGTGCAGCTCTCATTCACACACACAAAACCCACACATCGACAGCTTGTACAGACCTGTTAATCTTGTGAGCAAATGCTCTCCGCTCGCTCGCTAGACTGGCCATCCCAGTCGAGCCTCCAGCTCTGCAGCCCGAAACTCTCTTCTCGTAACTTGGCTTGTTATTTGTGTGCGCTACTTTGGACCATCGCTTCCTTGTGGCCAGCTCCAGGACGTGCTGCTTCCTCCTAGCGGTCAGGGGCCAGCATGGCCGAGCTCCACTCCCTAGCCACCCCGGCACGGGAACACCTGAGCTCTCTTCTCTCAGCTCTGACCGAGAGAGGTCGCTTCACAGTTCGAGAGGAACTGAGATCACCTCGACGAGAAGAGGATGGTCCTCACTGTGCAGAGAGGAAGCAGCAGTAGCCACAGTAAAAGCTTCTCTTAGTTCACTAACACATTTAGGATTATGATACTGGGTGTATGAAACCATTAGGATTATGACATTGGGTGTATGAGACCACATGGACAAAATTATTGGGACACTTGTTCTCCAAGGTTAGAGCGAGGCCCCTCACTTTCAGTGAAGCTCAAGTTTAACGCATTAGCATACGTCTTGGTCCCTGTTGATGTAACAGTCAAACATCCCACTATTCTTGTCCATATGGTTATGACATTGATATTAAGTGTTTACTTAAAGTTTACTGCAATGTTAAAAGAATATAAGGGAATTTATTTATTATTATATTGGGTCTTTGTGTTTCTCTCCACCAGAAAATTATAATAATTTTTTATATGGAAATGTGGCTAAATTTACATTGATTTCTATGTTTCAAAATGAATCAATTATAATTTCCCTAATAATTTAGCACTTAAATGTAAGAAAATGTATATATTGCCACGAAAAAAAGCTGTGATGTCCGGGCCTCCTCCGCTACGCATCCTTCTCCTTGTGCAGGGTTTATGTTTGGACGTGGTGCTTAGCAACCCAGCAGGAGGACCAGGGGGCGTGGCGGGCAAGGCCCGGACGTCACAAAAGTAAAAGAAATGCGGAGGATTTCAGCTAGTGAGGGGGTTCAGCGAGCAAATTTTCTCCGAAAAAATCCACGTTGGACTGAAACCGCGACTGCTGATCCGCGTTAAAGTGAGGATTTACAGTATTTCGTCTCACGGTGTACTTAATGTGTATGGCTGGGATGACAATAAAGCTTTACTTGACTTGAGTTGATGTGCTTTCTGGTCTTGAGCGGCACTAACTGCAACTAACCGTTTCTGGTGACTGTTGATCAGTCTTTCATGTAAGCTTAGATGATCTTTAGCTTTTGGCCATTCCTACACACAAAACAGCTTAAACTCTGGAATGTTGCTTAAGGTCCTTCCCAACATTTCTATTGGGTGAAGGTCAGAACTTAGTCTTGGCCACTCCAAAACATTAACTTCTTTCTTCTTCTCTTGGTGCATTTTCTCAAGATTCAGTTCACAGACAGATGTCTTGGTATTTTGCTGATGTAATTCAGAATTCATTGTTCCATGAGGGATTCCAAATGCGGCAAACAGGCCCAAAAGATTAGAGATAATATAAACCTTAGTCCCAAAAGGGGGAAATCTCTGTTGTTACAGCAGAAAGTGAAAAGTACAAAAGTAAGAGCAGCAAAAAAAACTATAGAATTAGGCTATACACAACAGTAGGGTCTGGAAGAGCACACTATACAAATAATACAAAATATAAACATACTACCACCAACATGTTTTACAGATAGCCTAAGGCTCTTATGCTGGAATGTTTTTTTTCTCCTAATATAATGCTCCTCATTGAAAGCAAAAAAATATTTTAGTCTTATCCATCCACATAGCATTTTTCTAAAAGCCCTCTGGCTTGTCCATGTGATTTAAAGCAAACTGTAGACATACAATTTTATTTGTACCTTTCTTCTTGCAACCCCTGCCATGCACACTATTGCTGTTCAGTGTTCTTCTGATGATTAACTTATGGATATGAGGAAGGACTTTAGTTGCTTAGATGTTTGTAGACTATTACACATGTTGCTGTTGGAATGCTCTTTGTTGGTCGGCCTCTCCGATGGGGGCTCGTGATGGTCGTTAATTTTCTTCACTTATACATATAAGTTTCACTTATACATACAAATAGTCTGACTGCGGATCAGTGAAGTCCAAACTCTTTATAGGTGAATAGTAACAACTTTTTAAGGAAATCTTCAGAAATGTATTTATGTCAAATGTGTTGTGAATATCAGATTTTGATAGAACCCTGTTCAACTCACATCTGATTGCCATCCCAAGGTGTAAAAATGAAAATAAATAAATAAATACATAATATACATAATATATAATATATATATATATCAGCTGCAGCTCAACATCAACAAGAACTGGTTGTGGAGAAGACGACAGCCTCCTGTCTCTCCTCTGTCTGTCAAGGGGGTGGATGTGGAGATTGTCCAGAATACAAATACTTAGGTCTGCACATGGACAATAAACTGGACTGGTCTAAGCACTCGCTGGCTACCTACAAGAAAGG
>JBBPDB010000140.1:6630406-6645866 GCA_037974465.1 Brachypetersius altus
TCCAGCACACCACCACTGGGTCCCCTAACCCCAAGTTGCTCCAGGGAGACTGTCCCATATAGTTAGGGAATGGAAGTCGCTTTGGATAAAAGCGTCTGATAAATGCCATAAATGTAAATGTAAATGTGCCTGGAGCAGGAGAGAGGGCATGACGTGACAATTGTATGTGCTTGTAAGCGATTCTCACTGACTGCCAGACTACCGGCCAGAGGTTTGGGCCAAATTTGGATTTAAAAAAACTAAACAATAAGAAATATTTAAATAAAACTGACTTGTTGAAGAATGCTTGAGATCATTATCCACTTGTGCAATGATACTGAAGCCAGAAGGAATTATGTGACATTAAAGAACTGTGTCATTCATTTCTTTTTTCATGATCCAGCACAAAGTGAATGTCAGTGCACTGAAGACAGACTTGATGTCTTTTTCAAATCCATCTCTTTGAGCCTTTGTGGCTACATTATGTTCTACTACAGACTATAAAATATTGAAAACCAGTCATATATGTTTTAAATATTTCTAATGTTTTCATGTTATTAAAAGGTGGGCCCAAACCTCTGGCCTGTAGTGTATATAGTCTACAGTCATCTTTAAGTTGTTTAAAACAGTTCAAACTGAACAAAATACTTTCAGTGTAAAGGGTCACCTGATGAATCACACAAATTACAAAAAATGTAAATGAATAACCAGCACTCTTTGGCCACCAGAGGGTAGTATACATACACCACAAGTGTTTGGAAGGTTATAAAAAGGCGGTGTCCAGTCATGATTCAACCTAACTGCCGATTGTCCTGTGTATTGTCCAGATTTCAAAACTAGAGATCCCACAGATTCCCGTTTACCAATAAGATTAATGATCTTTAGTAACAGTAACAAATCCACTAATACAGGAGATGCATGCTCAAGCACTTCTATAAGACAGTGCTGTGGTCACCCATTTTACCATTGTTTGAGTCATGTAAATTATACAATAACCCAAAACAAAACAAATTCTTCCTCACTCGTACAAATATGATTACTGTGTAAATAACCCTTTTTAATTTAACACACATGCCTTGTAAAAACTAGATTGTGCAGGGGGACATTTATTGACCTTGATATTTGTGAGCCAGGAGGGGCATTTGTGAGCTGATAGCGAAACCTTTCTTGCTTTCTATTTTTCCTTCCTGTAAGAGGCTCCCTTCCCCCCACGCTTGCTGGAGTATGACCACACAGCGCTGGCAGTCCCCTCCCTACAGCTCAGCTCAGCTCAGCAGCCTGGCCCATTAATTCAGCACCACGGAGAGCTGCTACTGCTGCTGCAGGTAGCCCACTCTTACTGTAGTAGCACTAGCCTAAAGGAATGTGTGTACATGCTTGTTTTCAAACATTTTCAGGACAAAAAAAATTCCCCGACTGCATAAGGAAACCAGAGAAAACAGAAATTATCTACAATGCAAGGATTCTGATTTTGTCCCAGGTTCTTTTCCTCATTGCTTAAATATGAAATGGTAAAACCATTTGTTTTTGTTTACTGATCTTAAGGTTAGTGTTAGAGTTTGGACCATACACTTGTAGAGTTAAATATATGTCATGTCTATGGGACAAATGTTCTGACATTATTTAAAGACAAAGTGTGAATGTATGTGTGTGCTTCAGGTACTTGAGGCACACAGATAGTCTCACTTGGGTGTTATTAGTATGTCTGAAAGCGTCTCGTCTCTTAGAGCGAAGGGGTGGGGGGAGAGAAAAGGAGACAGGCCTGCCATCTTTTGGAGAATTTTCATATATATTTCCCCCCTCCCCACAGGCTAGAGTCTGGACCAGAGAGCACATTAATGAAGATAGATGAATCTCTCTTCTTCCGTCTCCACCTCTCCTCTCCCTAAATACAGCACAATGCCTTGACCTAATGTAAAAGACCTCAGCATCACCCTCAGAGCAGGAGCAGCTTGGAATAAATCCCCATTCCTCTGTGCAGGGTGCTGCATTCTGGTGCTGTGACATTAGGTGTGATTTTTGCCACTGACTTATTGAGATTTATGCAAGGTCTGCATTCTCAGTAATAAAATATCAAAGATTGTGATTTTGAAGGATGGCCCATGTACTCAACCAGGAAGGGACCACGTTGGAGATGTAATGGATTCTTATTGCAGCTATTACGTTAGGGACATTACCGCATTGCGGCTATACGAAAAAGCATATACATATAGTCAGGGTTCTTTGACACACTAGCTTAGAGAGAAATGCTACTAAACCTGCCCCTTGTATCTGAATGCCCAGCATATTCTGTTTAGAGAAACATGTCAGGTACACATTAACCCCACAAAAGCCTAATGGAATTGGCTGGATGCATGCAGATAGCATACATCACATCCTGCCATCTCTTTCTCCAGAGCTTTCCTCCAGCCTCTGTTCTCCTCTCTTCTCCTATGAAGGCAAAGCTTTTGGTTCCTCGACCAGCAGCACTATTGTTCCAGTGCCCCTCCCCCTCCCCATCACACAGGCAGGAGAGCAACCCCCCATCCCTGCCGCATCACGAAAGAACAAAAGCAAGAGTGTCAGACACCACCCTCCAGATCCCTTTCACACCCCAGCCCCCACCTCCCTTACTCCCCTCCAGATGGGGCTGCCTTTTTCTTTTTTCCTTTTTTTATTTCAGGGTCCCTTTGAACCCCCCCAGAGTCCTCCAAAATGGATGTGGCCCCCTCCTTCCCCACTCCTCAGCTGCCCGTCATCCACCTGCTCTCTCGCCACGCGCCCTGTCCACCCCCCATTACACCCCCTCCCACCCCTTCCCCGCCGAGCTCAAATCGTTAACTGCTTGCTTGCTGGGGCCTAGCTCGCTCAAGGATGTGGCTTTTAGCAGCAACAACAGCCAGAATGAAAATAATCATATGCATACATTTTAAAACAGCTTGCAATGAGACAGAGAAAAAATTCAATTAAATAGATGACCAGTATAGCACAGAGGACAATGGCACAATGGCACTTGCAGATAAGGCTTTAGTGACAACATAAGACAAACTCATGTAGTAAAAAGCAATAACAGCATAGGAAAATAATCACACATTAAAAAAGATTGTAAGCAAAGAAGATGGGGCGAGGGACCTTCCTGAAAGAGTGCTTATGATTTAAAAACAAAGACAGAGAAAGTCTGTGAGATAGTATGACTTGTGGACAAAGTTGTAGGACAAGAAATTTATTTTATATTTAGTACAAAAATGGTTCTATGACACTTAACAATAGTGGAACCATTTTTGAGGTAATACAGAACCATTTTCATCACAGAGAACAACCATTTACCAGGCAAAGAACCATTTAAACATTCACACGGTTCACCATTTAACTATAAAAAGAACCTTTTAATTGTTCTTTATGTCACCACTACCTTTCCTTAAGAACCCTTGAAGAACCACTTCTTAAGGGTGTGCCTTTACAAGAGGAGGAAAAGACATTGCCCATTCTATTGAATATTAATGAAAAAATATTTTAGTTAACATAATTTGCATAATTTGTACATACTGTGAAATGTTAACACAACAAAAAGACCAGCTGGTGTTTCTAAATGGGAGAAAAACTGAAAAATAGGTAAAAGGCTTTGTTATGATAGTGAGGATATGTTAAATGTCAAATGTAAATGTAAAAGCTTAGAAAAACACATTTCAGCGAATATGACAACAGAACCTCCTGAAAGAAGGCTTGTAAATAAATCACTGAGGAGGTCCTTGCTGTAATACTCCTACATATACACCACCAATCAACATGTGTTTTGAGGCAAGCACGCTTCTGTTATAAATCAGGGCCAATTTTAGTCATTCATCATTTGAGCCAGTGCAACAGCGAACCACTCCACTTGAAGATTATACTGATGTCTGCTGAAGCACAAGGAGGAGGATGGGGAGGAGGCAGATGCTCATTTGATGGTGCAGCTCTGAGAGCAGCATCACCTCCTCGGGACAGCAAAGGCTGTGGACACCCCTCCCCCTTTCTTGACCACCCCTGCGCCTCTAGGGAGCAGGGGAAAGAGGACCAGGACCCGGACAGGCATCTGTCGCCGGACAGCTGCGGGTCGCTTAATGGAATTTGCCCTGTTCTTGATGAGCCGGGGGCAGGGCTAATTGACCGCTGAATGTGTTAAAATCTGGTAAATCAATCCACAAGCCTAAATCCATACTGTCACTCTATCCGCTACTGTTACAGTTACACTCTCTGTAGGAGAAGACTGGAGCTTTGGTGGCTGATAAAGGGGCTCAGTCTTACTGTACATAAACCCAAAGATCTTAAAGATCTTAAACCATCTGAAGTCACAGTTGCTACAACTGAGAACAAAAGCCTATAATTTCTATTTAAAACTTCAGCAATTTAAAGAAGTTATTGCTAGACAATAAAAACTAGTTTTGCATGAATATAAAGCATATCTTTTACATCATCTCCAGCTACAAATGACTGTAGCCCACTGAACAAGTAATTTTCTTAGAAATGCTTTGGTTATTTTGTTAGGAATTCCAGTAGCTTTTTTTGCGGTTAAGTTTTCGCATGTTGTGTGATTACACTAGTGCACTGGCTACCTGTTACTATTATTTTAGCTTTGCATTCATAGGGGTGGTGTTATAAGCTTCTTGTTTTTGCTCTTTTGTGCTTTATTGTCACAATTTGCACTGAACATTCATAAATAAAATATTTAAAACTGTCCATAATGTAAACAACTAGTTAAACAATGTTATTATGTATTAATAGAATATTGAAACTACTAAAACATTTTAAGGTTTAAAGCAAGGAAAGATCTTCTACAATAAAACCGTAACACCATCCCAGGCCTTGAAACATCACAAAGGAGGAAACTAAATTTGCCATTTGTCTCTCTGATTATGCAGGCCATTCAAAGCTAGCAGTAATGTGTTGAATTATGAATCAAGGCCAGTTTGTTCAAGTTGACTTTGGATGAGTAGCTTTTTGAGTTTTCATGCAAGAGCCTGTATACTGTGGACTGGGACTTCCCTATTCTTATTCAAGGGGAATTCCACTTTCACTTCTGAATTCTTAAATGTACTTTCTGCAAGGCATTCAGTCTCTACAATTCACAGACATTATGTGTTTATAATAACAGAGTTGTGTTACAGCTGTTTTAACACAAATTTGTGTCAGGTCACAAGAACACAGGCTCTGTAACAGACTGGTTCGATTAAAAGTAAGCCAATATTCATTGTCCTGAAAGGGACACACTGATGTGTTAAAAGATAACACACTATATATAGTTTTATTCCAGTGTTTTAGATAATTTATGATAATTTATGAACTGAATGGTTGGTGGTGTTTACAAAAGACTCAGAACTGATTGTGTTTAATTACAAATAAACAAACAAACAAAAACATAGTCCTGCATCTACTTTTCACACCTCTTTTTTGTGGTTCTTAAAAAGAAGGTCTGCCCATGCACTTCTGTATTTCACCAAAAGTCCCCTCTCTGATTTCTTTTCTTACTCTGACCAACAGGAAGTAATCAAACCCCTGCTCACCAAGCCTGGAGTTTCAAGCACCCCGAATCAATGAACAGAAAGAGAAGAGTGCTCGGGTCCTCCCTCTGCATCTGTCAAGGAACAGGAGAGGGAGGGCCTCACCCGTTGTAGGCGGGGGGGAAAAAGAAAGAAGGGAACAATATCACTCCATCTGTCACGAGCTGCCTCATCTCTGTTCAGAAGAAATATGGCTCACGATTAAATCAAACCCCATTTGTGCATGCATCCCATTTGTGTGCTACTAGACCTGCCCGTGGCCCATAACACTGTTCAAAGTGGAGCACCATTTTTGCTGAGACGCTCATGGAGTATCCACTTGCTCCAATGTTTCATATGGTGCAAATTGTGTGACTTCTTTACTGAAAACACTGCGGTAAAGAAAGATTTATGTTAAAAATCTGTGCTTGTAAAGACAATGAAAGTCTTATTCAATAGCAGAGTGACAAGCTGCTGATATGTGAGTATATATCGTGTGCTGAAAAAAGTATTTAGTTTACTACATATATTTATTCAATCGATTCCCATATTAATTAAATATATTAACACTGTTTCACCTTATTATTGGCAATAACTCTATAATGTAATATCATTTATTTGTTTGGAAATTAACATCTGAATCAGTTAAATTCAGTGAATTGCCTAATAATAATCTTCATAAATCTTCATTAGGTGGAATAACTGAAAATATATAGTAGCTACTGAATAAAAAGTCTTGATTTGTAACTCAGAAAGCCATATATGTAATTAACCAATACCAAATTATATTTAAATTATGTTTCAACAGAGCAGTGCATGCCTACTTCATATCTAGCTTCCCCCCAACCTCTATGGTTTCTTCCACAAGAGGGGAATTTACTGTGCAGCACCAAGCTGAGCTCCCCTCCTCCCGGGCTTTGCGTCCGCTCTCAGAGAAAGAGACAGAGAAAGAGAAAGAGAGAGAGAGAGAGAGAGAGAGAAGGGAGGGAGAGAGAGAGAGAGGCAGGTAGTGCTGCAATCTCAGTCATTCATATTTAATTCACCAGAGTTTCCGGCCAGACTAATGTGCTATTGATTGCAAGTCTCCTATTACTGCAGTGGGGGAGGAAAGTGAGGCAGAGGGAAAAGGGTGTGTGGGTGAACGAGTAGCACATAAAGCAAAAGTGGGGAAAGGTAGAGAAAGGGAGGGAGGAGAAAGATGAGGTGGATTGAGATAAGACAAAAAAATAAACAGGGGTGGGGGTAAAATACAACCCCTTATCTATGGGTCCTGAGCCCTGAAACTCAACCTCATATTTTAACAAACAGCAAATGGAGAGACGTGTGCATGTGTTGGAGTCTTTCGCGAGCCTCTCCCTCAGTCTCCAGTGCTTTCTTGTCCGTATTTTTAGCCCCAAACATTTCTCAAGGAGCAAATTCCATTAAAGGCGAAGGAGCATTAGTAGGGCAGGCGCCGAATACAAAAAAGTGTTCAAGCCCATTTAAGTGTAATTTAAAATGAGAACCTAGCAACAGAAAAAAAGTTTTACTCCCAAGTCTCAGTGCAGAGCACATTTAGACATGTTCATTTGTGTGTTGGGGAATGTGTGTGCGCGCGCGTGTGTGTTTGTGTGTGTGGGTGTGGGTGTGTGTGTGTTTGTGTGTTGGCGGGGGGGGATAAGGGTTTGTGCAAATGGAAGAGATGGAAAAGAAAGAGAGGGAGAGAGGAAAAGGGGTGGAAAGAAACAAGATAGGAAATGAAAGAGGGCATCCCAGTACTTTATGTATTTAAGTTTTTCTCCCTAGATACTAAATGCAGACGGTTCTGGATGAAAGATTAATAACCACATCTCTATATTTAACAAGGTTGGGTGTAAAACATGTTCTCAGCAAGGCGTGGTGGTCGCACGCCCACCCAACTATCTCACTTCGACAAACCAAGCTAATATTCAGCTTACAGTACAAGGCTGTGTTTGCATTAGGTTTCGCCCCCAGTTCTACCTACACACACATGCTGCGTTGGGCATATTAACAAACCATGCAATAAGTTTGTGCTAACATATGGACTTAGCAGTGTTATTATACAGTGAAGCACCCATCTGTATGTTTTCATTACATTTCACATTCAGTCCTGCATGCACTCTCACACACACATACCCACTCTCACACATATGCAGATACCCGGGCATGGAAAGCCAAACAGAATCAATAAGTAAAAAGATGACAAGAGGCGTCTACTTCAGCTCCTTCCTCCCACCCGCCTGTCTGCTCTAATAATAGCCCAAAGACAACATCGAGAGGCAGAGGAGGAGAAAGAAACAGACAGAGAGAGCATGCTCATGAGAAATGCCAAATAATACACGCAGGGCTGAATTAGGGCAATATCCACTATCCACAAACAGCCTAAAAACCATAATGAAAATGGTCAGTTTTGCACCCCAGCCAAAAAGCAGTGGGACCCCACTTGCTCTGCCCTGAAGCACATGTGGCGTGAAAATGGCCCAAGAGGCCAAGTCCACTCTCAGAAGATCCCCTCTAGTTTCCGCCAGGGCTACTGGACTTGCCAACACTTCTACGTTCAGATCACCTACAGACACATAGCATTAAATACTAAGTGGGGGCTGTTTCTATTACCACAGTAGTGTCAAAATTATGTTTAACTGCAGCGGTATAAAATTGTCCATCATTTGACTAAGCTAAGTAAGGCCATTATGTCTGTTTTTCATGGTGAGCACCTAAGTGGTGAGCGTCATTCATCACACACGTGCTAATGCAAGTACTTGACCAAGCCAATGAAAATTAGTATGTCCTATTTGGTGAATTAATAGATATACAGAGTCTGAGCTTGACCATTAACACTATGCAACAGCTGATCACATCACAAAAACCCCATTACACAATACAACATTCTAATATACTGCATGTTAGTGCCCACACCAATAGCACTGTGTGTAACCCACACACTCTGGCTCTGATTAAGGATTGTCACAACAGATGTCAATATAACACAATGCACAATTAGTGATTCAGTTCTGCTAAGCAAAACAGCCAGTGTCACATTTGTCTTTCAGGTCACGGCTGTGTGCATCTTCACTAGTGCAGCGTTCTACCACAATTTGTGACTGCAAGGAAGCTGAAATACATCTACACGTAGCCGAATAATTGGCTTTTTTTCATAGGATGATATGCTCCCTTCACAAAATGTTTTCAAGCTGCTCATTGTCAACCCGCGTGCAACAAGCACATGTTCATACGGACTGGCAACAAAAAAAAAGAAAAAAAGTGCATACACAAAATCAATGACAGCTGAAAGAGCCATTAGAGAGCCTTAATGTCTCTTATGCCTTAATGTCCTGGAGAACAAAAGCACCAGGGCTGTTAATCTCCTCTTCTGGAGGGCCTCCTGAACATTAAAAATAATCACCTAAATTGTGGCGAGAGCTTCAAGCAACTGCCATGCTTGAACCTCTGAATCGGCGCACTGAATAGGTGCTTCAGATGCCCTCTTACCTCCGGGCTGGCTTCAGCTGCCCTCACTGCCTGCCAGCACCCTTAATGAGCCTCCGCAATTAGGCTTGTTTATTCACGCAAAGTGTGAACAGGGGAGAGAGAGTGAGAAAGAGAGGGCAAGAGAGAAAGAGCAAGAGAGAGAGAGAGAGAGAGAGGGTGTGTGAACCTGGCTCTTTGTGCTGCAAGTGGCCTTTTCTTTTTGCTTCACAAAGCCCACTGCTACGCCTGCAGCAAATGGCTAAATCCTTCCCTTGCACTCGTTAGCTGTCTCACTTTCTTGCTGCTTTCAAATGGTGTGTACGAAAACACCCAGCCGGGTGTACACAAGCCCGTTACAGGTTGAAGAGAGATGGGGTGTGATGGTTCAATGGAGGTGGGGTGTGTGGCATTAAGACAGCCTGACAGCGGGAGCCATCTCCAGTCTCTTATTAACGCTTAACGAGAGCTTTCCTCATGCAATATTCATCGCCACTAATATCATCCAAGCTCTGAGCTGAGCTGGCTACTTATGTAAGGCAATTATGTAAAAAAAAATCAGAAAGTGCCCATATTCAGACATGGACTGGGGCAGGGCTGCAGGACAGGGAGACAGGGATAGATAGAGAGAGATAGAGAGAGTGAAATGACACAAACAATCAGCAATCATAAGGCAACAGTGCACTTCGGAACACCCTTACGAGAGTTAATGGACAACAAGCACTAACAATAATAACATCATCATCAGAATAACATCACATCATAACATGTTGCAACAAAAATAAGCTTAAAAAAAAGTTCACCTCCTAACCGCCTTCACCACTAACCCATAACCCATAAACGCACAAGCTGAACCTAATCTCACTGACATGGCATGGCGCGCTTAACATGCTTGTTTACCCAACCCAAACACATTTACCCACCCACTCATCTCAGCAGATTTCTCTGGGCATGAACACATCAGCTGGAACACGCACTAGGCCTTCTGCTGAGCGTGGCTGCCTCTATAGTGCCCATATATAAAGCAGTGTCTGAAAGTAGGTTTGAAATTGCAGTGCTTTCACATGCTAACAAAACCACCCACTCACGACCTCAGTGACTCTACTGCCTGTTACCCGAGCAGCGATTGTCAGCAATCTGTATAATCACTGATATGATTATTTAAGGAGCGGACACTGAGAGACTCCACAAGGTCAAACAAGGACAGTACTGGGATGCTCAGATTGGACAGTCTTCTCATATGCATACCTACACACACACACACACACACACACACACACACACAAATATATGTGTATATCATCATTGTCTTGTTCTATAAAGAAGGTTCTTGTGAAGTTCAGAGATAGCAGATGTTACTAACAGTGACAATAATTCATCCACAATACATGCACACATATACCTTCATCATACACATATATGAGAATATATACAATGTCATAACGATTTCCATCACTGTCATTATCAACAGCAATCATAAACATGCATACACACAAGTCACGCACACTACTGCACACACACACACACACACACACACACACCCTGAGGTCAAGGCCCAGTGGGGGTCTGGGCAGAAATAGGTCATTTGTCACACATCATGTCCTCAGGCTTGGAATGCATTATAGATGAGACCAAACAGCCTGTCTCAGTGAACTCCCACCACTCAGAAAGCAGAGGAGAAGAGGAGGGGGAGTTGTGGGGGGGTGGGGGTGCTACTGACAGCTACTGTAATCAGTGTTCGGCTGCTCCAAATGAGCACCAACAAGGATCGCTCTGTGGTAATTTTGTAATTTTAATATCGCTTCTAATTGTGTCACTGGGTTATTGTACTTACTATATCATGCTAATAACTGTGTAATTTAAAGGGGTAAGGACAGTATTATGTGTGTAATGTGGTATTTTATTTCAAATTGACGCTGAATACAATTTTTGTTTGTCTCAAAATGCTCAGAGTATTGGTTATCAAAATATATTCAGTATCATTCCAGCTTCATATTAGGTACTTTTATTATGGAACTACCATTGCACTTCAATAGATGACTCCTTGACTTCTTGTCTCCTTGACCTTATAATGTAGAAAAGTGAAAGAATATTACACAGACCTCATACATGTAACTTGTACTCATAGTCATTTCATATCAGTGTCTTCAAGAGGACTCAACGAATACAGAGACCTATTTGTCACAAAGAAAGTCAAAAATAGGGTCAATTTAACTGCTGAACAAAGGCACACAGTTTGATTCTTCATACATTCAGAATGAAACCCAACCACTAAGATAAGATAGCTAGACAGACATGGCAATTATTTAATTTATTTAATTTATTAACCCTTATAGTCACATGAGAACACACCACAGTACATTATGAATAATGTGAAATTCTTTCTCTGCATTTTAACCCATGTACCAAGTGAAGCAGTGGGCTGCTACGTTGCTCAAGGGTAACTCAGTGGTGACACTAGCAGTTGGGAGTCGAACTGCCTGATTGGAGGACCAACACCCTAACCACTAGGCCATCTAGCTACCCAGGGTTCACTTCAAATTACTTTGTGGTTTTGTAGTATAAAAAAAGCACTCCTTTTGAGCCTTGTGTTCATACACACACACACACACACACACACACACACACACACAAATATATATATATATATATACAGTAACCCCCCAGTTTTATGCGGATCAGGAGTTGTGGATTCAGTCACATGCAGATTATTTTTGTGATCGAACTCATAGTTTTACACAGAAATCCCCAAAATAATGCAGAAACTACAAATATCCTATGCCTTTTTTCTTTTTTGTGGCAATAAATATATTTTTTCTGGACGTTTTCACACAAGGGGATCCGTTCACCTCACCATGGTGTCCCGTGAAACTTCACATCTCCAGGAGACCGTTCTGACGAGCCCTCATTTGTATTTTTAGGCATTTTTTTAATCAAAACACAACAACGCGGTTTTCCACTATATGCAGGTGCTCTTGGAATATAATCCCTGTGAAAAGTGGGGGATTACTCTATAATTTTTCTGGATGTTTTCACACAAAGGGACTCGGGGCAGGCTGTAGCTAAGCCGAAACGCTTTTTTTGATTTCCACACCAGGGTTGAGCCACCGTGCTACAAGCATGATTTCTCCACATTGCAAGCACTCAGACACTTCAAACTCCACAGTTTGATATCCAGGAGACCTTTCCAAGGTGCTGAGCCGTTAACGAGACTCTTAACACTCAATAAAAAATATATCGCCATTAATCTATTCACAAAGCTGGGTCTATACTACGCAAGCTATGATGACTTTCACCTTGATATTTTAGCATGGATTTACTCTCTCTGTCTGTCTGTCTGTCTGTCTGTCTCTCTCTCTCTTTCTCTCTCTGGTTCGTGACTTTTCCGGATTGCGCCTGTTTTAAACCTATCTTGCTCTCTCTGTCGCTCTCTCTCTTGTGCGCGCGCTCTCTCTGTGCCTTTCTCTCGTTCGTGACTTTTCCGGAGCGCGCAGATAATCTCTCTCTCTCTCTCTCTCTCTCTCTCTCTCGCTCTCTCTATCTCTGTCTCTCTCTCTCCCTTTCTCTGTATCTCTCTCGTTCGTGCGATCATCTCTGTATCTCTCTCTCTCTGTATCTCTCTCTCTCTCTCTCTTTCTCTCTGTCTCTCTCTGTATCTCTCTATCTCTCTCTCTCTGTCTCTGTCTCTCTCTCCTTCCTGACTTTTCCGTATTTAAACCTCGGGTTAATATTTACAAAAGTTCCAAATGAAATTAAAGTGATCTGGGAGAACATTTGGAGGCATATTTATGGTTTACACTGTAAAAACAGGCATTGGGATCATTTGAGGGGGGGACGGACTTCAGACCTTCGGCAGAATTCAAATGAGCCGTTTTAATCCAGATTAATTCCAAAATTACAGTGAGATTAATCTAGATTAAAAAAATTAATCTATGCCCACCTCTACTGTAAATAAATCTGGAAAAGTTTCTCTACAGCGAACGATTTCCCTGAAACCCTCTGAGTGACTTTGTTTACTTCCCAGCCCCTGAATTATGCAGTAATTTGGCTAAATCTGCAGAGGTCCTCTTTTAATACTTTTCCACTCGGCTTGCAGTTATCGAGGCCAAGTCTCTTGCCAGGAATGACGAGGAAAGCTGCAGCAGCTACGTGAAGGTAGGCAGCCCGGACCACGTTAATAGCGCAGAGGTTTAATCTTCTCCAGCCCAACGTTGCGCATCCCGTCTGTTCTGTCCTGCCTGCGAATCTCTCAGCACATCAGCTGTGGGTGCTAGCGTCAGTGTTTTTGATATTAATTATGGCACATATGCTGTTGCCGACATCAAAGCCACTCGGTATTCATTATGCATTATCAGGGGTTATACGTCAATGCGAGAGGAAGCCAGACACCATCAGGAATAATCCTGTGTTGTTTGTTTGCGAAATGTTAATCCCACTGACGACCCTCTTTGAGGGCAAGGCTTTTCGGTGCTTACGTATACTAGTGTGTGTTTGTGCGAGTGTGTAGGTGTGTGCTTTACTGTCTGTATGGAATGCCGAATGATGCCAGTGAGGCAATAAAACTTGAATGTTTTGATACTGGAGGGAATTTTTAAAATTGATTTTATATATATATATGTATATACATGGTAACATTGAATTTATCCGAGTGAATGATTGAAGTGGAGTTCCACCAGTCTCTCTCTCTCTCTCTCTCTCTCCCTCTGTCTCTCTCTCTCCCTCTGTCTCTCTCTCGTTCTCTGTCTCTCTCTCTGTGTCTCTCTCTGTGTGTCTCTCTCTCTCTCTCTCTGTGTCTCTCTCTCTCTCTCTGTCTCTCTCCCACTCTCTCTCTCTCTGTCTCTCTCTCTCTGTGTCTCTCTCTCTCTCTCTGTCTCTCTCCCACTCTCTCTCTCTCTGTCTCTCTCTTTCTCTCTGTCTCTCTCACTCTCTCTTTCTCTCTGTCTCTCTCTCACTCTCTCTTTCTCTCTGTCTCTCTCTCACTCTCTCTTTCTCTCTGTCTCTCTCTCCCTCTGTCTCACTCTCTCTCTCTGTCTCTCTCTCTTTCTCTCTCTCTCTTACACAAACACACGCACAAAAAAAGGGTATGAAGGAGGTCAGATAGAGATGGAGGAGGAGGCCGTGAATGGTCATGAATGTTAAAAGAATAATTTTAAATTCGACCCGAACTTGAACCGGGAGCCAGTGGAGCTGCTGCAAGACGGGCGTTATATGATGAACAGAAGGAGCTCTTGTGACGATGCAGGCAGTTTATTACGAGACGTGATAAACTGGAGATGCCTAATGAGCAATAGTCAACCCTGTAGGAAATAAAGACATGGATAAAGTTTCAGTTTTTAATTGAACTAATGAAAGTTGGTGCATCTTGTGAGATACAATAACTTTTGAGACACAGATACAATGACACCAAAGTCACAAGGACACTTTACAGAGAGATAAACTTGTCTAAACTGTGCAGCCTACTTAGTTCTGTCTCTGTACAGTGTCCGGTCTGTCCTTCAGTGAGACCTGGCCTTTGTGTCTCAGGTGGGAATGGCGCCAGACAGGGATGGGGCTCTTCGTCAGAAGACAGAGACGGTCCCGGACAGCAGGAGCCCAGTATTCCAAAAGACATTTTTCTTGTGAGTCATATTTTTGTGTGGTGCGCCGGGTCCCTGCTCTGCATTATTACCAGTGTACATCTTTAAACGTAACGTTTAGCCTCTCATCCTGCTCTGTCCTGCCTGTAGTGCTGTTGGGGATGAGGAGGGGAAGAAGAGGCTTCTGTTCACTGTGTGGAACTCCGCGGGAGCCACCAGGTATTCTAGTCTCCTCATACCCTCAGACTTTATTCATGCAACAGTGCAAACATCCAGTGCTGTACCAGCCAATATAATATGGTTCAATCCTCACAGAATTTCACCCCCTGCATCACTACCATGTTCAATTAATGCAAAATGGCCCATTTCAGCATCGAAAAGTGCAAAGGGTCCAGTTTTTCATGAACACACCCCAGCAATGCACGCAGTGTGAACAACACAAAAATGTAACCCATTCACCCATATGAAGCAGCAGGAACTCACCGCAGGTTCAGTATGTGTGTGTATGGGGGGGGGGGGTGTATGGTGTGTGTGGAGAATGGCAGTCCTGAGATTTGAACCCATGGCCTTCCAATTGCAGGGGTAGATCTCTAACCTCCAGGCCATTCGAAAAATACCTGGGCTATAGTTTTGAAGTGTTATGTTTACGCTTGGATTTGCTCATGTCTCCTAAAGTTCCATTCAGCTTACTCAACAAAATAACCACCAATAAAGAATCAAAACTCATTTATGACCAGAGACGTTCACAAGTCACTTCTACTGAGTCCAAGTCAAGTCTCAAGTCTTTGAGTGGCGATGTTTACAGACGGCGACTCTAAATGTGGGATGTTTGACTGTAAATGTTTAGAAGATATTCTAATTGGCCACACCCCGTGATCACAACTGGCTGTTCCTTAGCAGGGGGCGGGGCTGCGTGCTGTGATCTGCCCTCACCAACATGGAGGA
>JBBPDB010000140.1:6645966-6658488 GCA_037974465.1 Brachypetersius altus
CCCGGGCGCCGTGTTCATGGCTGCCCCCTGCTTCACTTGGTGAATGGGTTAAATGCAGAGGAAGTGTTTCGTGCTGTGGTGTGTTCACGTATGACAAATGGTCACTTTCACTTCAATGACAAATGGTCACTTTCTATTATATTCAGATATTAATATCTGATTAATATCTTCTTACAGGCCTGTTTAATTCCAGTAGCAGCAGCAGCAGATATAATTTTATTTAATTTTTATTTAATATACTTTTATTACATGTACTGTGGCAAGAAAAAGTATGTGGACCTTTTGGAATGTCCAAGTCAAGGGTATTGATAAATATAATAACACAAAAACATCTGATCTTTCATGTATTTTAGGACAACCATAAAAATCTCTAAGTGCTATAAGAAAACGTATGTGAACCCTTGTAATAAATACCTGGTTGACCCTTCCTTGGCAGCAATAACCTCAACCAGGCGCTTCCTTTAGCTGTGGATCAGATCTGTACATCATTCAGGAGGCATTTTACCCCATTCTTCCGGGCAGAACTATTTAATCAGTCCACAAAGCCTTTTGCCAATATCGCTGTGAAGTGTGAAAGTGCTCTTTCGCAAAGATCAGACATGCAGTAATGTACTTATTAGTAAACAGCGGCTTCCTTCTTGGTGTCCTGCCATTGACGGCCTACTTGTTCAAAGTTTTAAGTATTTAAAAGTATTTAAGTTTTAAGTACTTTACCTCATAGACGAGTCTTTGTTGTGTTCTTACTGTCATGACTAGCCTAAAGTTTCTCCATTTGCAGATCATTTACGTAACTGTAGACGGTCAAAATTCCTTCTTTGAAATCTTTGAAATCACTTGTCACTTGCCTTTCCAGCTTTATGTAAATAAAAAATTGATACTTGATGACATAAATGAAGATCTAAGTTGTTTAGCTTTTATATATGTGCATTGGCGGCTTCATTCAAGCATCAATATTGAGTTCAATTTTCTATAGCTTGATACTGACTCTTCATAAAAACCATGGTCAACAAATATAAATATTCATTATACATTTTATAGGCAGTGGATGATTAAGTTAATTTTATCTGAAAATTATTTTTTACTCACATGATTGTGTTGTGACAATATGTATATCCATTCATTATTCTTTATATGCAACCAGTGATATTTAATGCAATGTATGTATCGCTTTAAGAGTGTTTAGTGCATGATGTTACTCATTGCATTTTTAAATTACAATTAGCAAAGTAACTGAATTGCACAAAACCAATATCTTCAAATACTTTATAATTGCTTTCCATTTAAAACTATAAACAGAGAAGAACTTTGCAAATCTTGTAATGTATGCTTTTCTAAATTTGGTATTAACCTAATTAAGCTTTAATACAAATCAAAAGATAAAACTCTTTCACAAAGCAACAAGTAAGACAGTTCAATGCTATGAACACACTGCATTACAAGAAAGCCTATGATTGTTATGACACACAACATTTAACAGGCAAAGTGTTTGCAAAAATTAATTATAAAACATACATAGATGAGCACAAACACACACACACACACATTTATATATATATATATTTATTTATTTATATATGTATGTATGTATATTCTTTAACACATTTTTTTTGCAAAGCAAAATGTATGGCTATGCACTCAGCAAAATAATTTGTACGTTTAATCGGATTATCCCTGTTCTGAGTTTCTATACTCAAACATTCAGTCTGTATGTCAATACAATTTAATTCAGTCATTGTTATGTGATTGTATGAAGGTTGGGATTATTAAACTTCCAAACGTTTAAAAGAATTTCTCTTCTATAATTGACAACTGGATGGGATACCTTGATAAGAGCTAGTCCATACAGATTCAAATCATCTTGATTATGATAGGTAACCACACCGCAGTATTTGGTATATTTCCATGACAGTTTAAAAGGTCTACAGGAAGCTGTTAGTCACTGCTGAAAATGATTTGGGACATGCATTTTTTGGACTATTCTCTGCATAATAAGAGAATTGAGCACTATCTGTAAAACTTCCTGATATTTTAACATTAACTTTTTTCAGCTGCACTGGAAAAGATGATTTATTATCATCTTTAGACTTGCTTTTTATTTCCTCCCTACAACAATTATGAGAGCACTGCGGACCTTTACACTGGTCACTAACCAGCCATGCTTTCTACGCAGAAGTGTGAGAACGCCCTGCTCAATCATGCCATTATTCGGCTTTGTTTACAACATGCCCTCTTACTGGATAAGCCCTCCTCTGTTTGCCTGGGCATTCACTCAGCCATTGGTTCGCTGTTATGACAGTCTGCTATCCGAAAGTATACTTTCAAAATGACAAACCCAAGGACACAACATGAGGTGGCAGAGTGAAAGGAAGACAAAACAACAGTTCTGGGGTTTGACAGAAGGGAATGAGGGACTAAGAATGAGAGAGCAGGAACAACGAAGAGAGAGAGAGAGAGAGAGAGAGAGAGAGAGGGAGAGACCAAGAGAAGGAGAGAAAGACATGGCTCCTGTCTTTTCTGCACCCATCTGCTCTGATGGTGCAGGTGGAGCTCTATTCACCCATCTCTGCATGCGAGTGTGGAGTGGGGAGGGGTGGGGGGAGCAGGAAGAAAGGGAGGGCAGAGGGAAGGAGTGAAGAGATATAGAGGGGTGGGGGGCCTCTGGGTGATCTCTCCTGAAGGGGATAATGGGAGAGCAGTGCATTGCAATGGCTGCCATGTAGTGCCCTCCCTTCTCAATTAGCCAATCAGCAGCCAGCTCTGTCTGGCAGAAGGACACATAAAAGAAGAACATTGCAGCAGAGGCACAGAAGGAGACTGCGAGGAGCTGGGAAATACATACACACTCACAACAGCAGAACCAGAACACCCTCCCCTGGACACACCCTATTGGGGATCACTGCTTCTCTTTTTTTTTTATTCCGAACCATCGCCCACGCCGCACAGAGAGAAATCTCTCTCATCATCATCATCATCACCATCCTGACGAAACCCCCCCTTTCTTCCTCATTTTCACTCTGCTTGAGGAAACCTACAATCACAAGGGCTGAGAAACGCTGAAGGAGCGGCTCATTTTCCTTTTTCTTTTTTTTTCTTTTCATTTGGGAGATCTGTGTTTTTTTGTCGATCTGGCCGCACACGCCAGGCAGGCCAGAGCATTATAACCCTTAAACCGGCCCGAAGACCTGCAGATCGAAGGACCTAGACCACCATCATCTTTGTACAAGAATGGTTACTGTACGTATACCTTTTTTGTCTTATAGGGGAGTCATTGTGATGCAACAAAAAAGAATCTGTTTTGTTTTCACTCTGTGGACTTCTAGACAGGGCAAGACCATAGATTTGCGTATCTGACTTAAGGGTTTATTGTTTTAATTTGATGCTGCAGCTGGAATAATCTGTTTTTGTGGAAACTTTGGATAATACCACACATTTAAATACATCACTTGGATTACACAGCCTGCACATACACACACACACACTGACATGCCATCAAATAGGATTGTGTAAACAAGATTAACGATCAGTGAAGGTATTAGTAATGTGATACAGGGATGCGCAAATGCTTGCTCCTTCGACGGCTTCAACGAAGCATTACAACGGTGCTTCCTACTGACGCCTTTACGGTTCATTTCTTTTTTGTTCTGCGTTAAAAGAGCACACTGATTTTGTTATATATACGTTATGCGTTTCCAGCATCCGGATGACATTGTGACACATGCAGGCAGAGCAAGATAGTGCTGGAGAGGTAGAAGGGCGTTGGGGGCAAGCAGTGAGGGCCTTTGGGGGGAGGGGGCACTGTCTTCATCCAGCCACCCCGTTCAAAGCAACATGATGCTTAACACGAATTTCTGAGACAAAAGGGGGAAAAATGACGCCTCGGAGGCTCCAAGCCAACAGAGAGCACGGCAGAGACAGAAAAAGGGTCGAGTCATTCAAAGAAGGGGGGGGTGGTCTTACACATCCATTGGTTTGGACTGAATCAGGCAAGGCCAAAATATATCCTTAAGGATTTTCTTTTTCTTTGCTTGTTCTTGTCTTTTATTGTTTTTCTCAGAACAAACGCGCTGGAAAAGTTTTTTTTCAGTCCTTTTCCCCGTGACAGATTTTTTTATGGATGCGAAAGAAGAGCTGGATTAGAGGAAAAGGGAGAAAAGCCAGTTTGGGCGTGGCTTCTGTGCTCGAAGATGCGAGGCAATGG
The DNA here is from genome assembly GCA_037974465.1 of Brachypetersius altus. Lineage (NCBI taxonomy): Eukaryota > Metazoa > Chordata > Actinopteri > Characiformes > Alestidae > Brachypetersius > Brachypetersius altus. Next base: position 6,650,165 of record JBBPDB010000140.1, read on the forward strand.
CACGCGCCGCCTGAAGTCATTCACACATTCAGGCTTATTTATAATTTTTTAGCGAAACAAAAAAATTAAATGAAAAAACAAACTTATACGTTGTTCTAAATGTGTGCACCAACCGTACCAACCTTTATTATTTGTTAATTGAACTCGCAGCTTTGAGTGTTTCTGATAAATAAATAATAATTAATGCTCGAGTGGGTTTGTTTAGAGCGTGTGGCTCACCGCATTACTGTTTACCTCCAGATTAATGTCTAATGGGCTTTAGTACTAGACTGAAAGGCAATTCCACGTGGCCTGGACCGGAGGGAGGACGTAACACGACGCCATTCTCGTGTAGAGAGAGACACACACAAAGCGAGAGAGAGAAGAGAGAGAGAGAAATCAGAGCAGGGCCAGTTTGTCTGACGTCGTGATTGAGGTCGTTCTGTTTACGATGAAAAACTGACCTCAGTCAAAGGACGCCCCCCACGTTGCGACCACTCTCTCCCTCAGCCTCTGGCTTGCACACATTCAGCCCCAAGCAAAGGGCACGAATTAAAGCGCGAGAGCGCAGCTCCTCACGGCTCGGGCTCCGTGTTTATTATGGTTAAATAATAAGAGCCCCGGAGCTGCGGCCTCTCGGCGCGTGCTGCGCAGCCCTCCCTATCCCCCTCCCCCCAACCACATGTTCCGCAGTCCTCCGTGCCTCTACCGCAGTGGCAAGCAAATAAAAAAAGCGTTGAGTCAGATAACCTTCTGGAGGCGCTTACACAATTCAAGGACAAGGACATTAACGAGTGACACGAGATGAAAACACACACACTCCGTCAAACAGAGGCTCGGGGTCCAAACGAAGTGGTCCGGATCGGACCAGGTGGGACTGTAACGGGAAAGAGTGGGGCACGGCACTCGAGCAACATAAAAAAGATCATTAGTTTATTAGGGATATATTTTCAGTATGAGATCCAAAATAATGAAAATAAAATCCATATAATACTAGATATTTTACGTACTGCATTTTAAAATATCGCTATTATTATTATTATTATTATTATTATTATTATTATTATTATTATTATTATTATTATTATTATTATCATGGGGTGTTATCGTGTATTATTAGATACTGTTGTTGTTATTAGTGCTCTGTGAGAGGGCGAGTGAAGGCAGGGTTGCTGTTCATTGTTCCCGGAGAGTCCTGCAGCCTCTGGCCTCCACACAAAGCCCCACTGTTTACATTAATATTCATAGCGCTGCCGTGGTCCCTGAGCCCGAGAAGAGGAGGAACGGGTGGCTCTTTTGTTTGCTTGTGTCAATACGTTTATTCAGCAAAAAGGCGCTCGGATTTATGAATGCCCACAGCGCGCACATGGCCTCGTTCAATCAAACACAGAGGAGATAACGATTTAAACGAGGCCGGCGGACCCGGCCAAATTAGGCAGAGTTAAAGGGCCTCGGTCCTTTCTCATGGAAATATCTTTAATGACACTAAAGACATTAAAGACACGGATGGGCTGTGTAGCTAAAACAAAAACAACGCTCGACGTTTCTGAGGTGTAAACGAGAGCAGCTCTCTTTCTGAAGGGAAAAAGGGAAGCCCCCTTAGCCACTCCCTGCTTCAGCACTCTGGACAGCACCCATATTTTAACACTTCACACCGGCTCGGGTTCTTTTTTGTTTATAACCCTTTGGCCGGTTAGTTGTATTTTTTATAGTATGGCATTAAAGTGCTTTTTTAACCATGAAAATGTAAAAATGTTGTGGCCACAAGAAAAAACGTGACAAGTTAGAAAAATTTTTTTTTAGCTACTTCAGCGCTCCAGCAGTACAGAAGCGGATTTGTCCATTAGCTGTTTTCTGTGAATGTTTTCAGTTCTGACTCCTGTAGTGTCCTGTAGCTTTTTTTCCCAGCTGCTGCCAGAGAGATCCTGTAAGCCGCTGTGACAGTGTGGCTAATGCCCTTTGTTTAGGATAATCCTGTAATCTGGGTTAGTGAGACGGCCTATTGGCAATCTCACTTTCACATTCTCAGCCGACAAGCCAGACACTTTAATCTCAGGAATCAGGAGAGGAAGAAAAACAAGGGAGGAATGAAACAGAATTTCAGCTGTTTGACTCCTTTCTCAGAGAGTAGATTCTCTTCATGAACTGTATTCATCATTATCCATCACAGAGAAACAGAAATGTGTTTTGGTATAGAGACAGAGAGACCGGGAGAGACAGAGAAACAGACAGAGAAAGAGAGAGCGAGGAGAGAGAGAGAGTGGCGCTGGCTGGTCTCTCAGGACTCAGTCAGGAAACAGAAAATGGCTTCCTTGGAAGGATGTGACAAGTCGTTTCACTCGGCCTTCATCTGTTTATCACCTCTGGTCCCACCTTTATCACCACCAGCCCATGGTGAGATAAAACAACGCACTGTTACATTGCGGTGTTTAAAAAGCCATCACTAAAGAGGAGTTGTTTTGGTGGGGTTTTTTTGGAGAGTTGATAGTATTGGTAGTTCAATCAGGATATGTTAGCAACAGATACAAACATTTCCCACATAAATGAATTCAGAAGGATGGGATAAATACCCACACTAACTTCACAGCAGCTTGGTGGCATCCCTGTATATTCTTTATATAAACAGGTAATTAGCTCCCTGTCTGTTGTTCACGTTTTGGTAGTAAATATAGCCTCTCATTCACAAATTTAGTGTGGAAAACCATTAAAGAGTGGCTTATCCATTTACGGGCCTTCACCAGTAGAGACTTTACTGAGCTGTCAAGGCAATATTCCTGTTTTCTGTTAAAAACTGTGAGCTACTATTTTTTTTATATTATTATTGTCCATTAATCTGCAATAACCTTCTGATTTTAAGTCAGAAGAGCAGCAGAGAAGGAAAAAGCTGTTGGTACAGAGGGCTGGTTCTTGTTTGCGTGTGAGGCTGGGTCCATGTGTAGGCCGCTGATGATGCAGGCCATTAAATATTGACGGAGATCCTTCTGGGTCCCAGAAATAGAAAAGTACACGGCGGGACAAGAGAGGGGAAGCCAGTTCACTTTGAGTGTAACACGTATAGCTCTGTTGTGTAAATGCAGGTAAAAATGATGGAATGTTTTTCATCACTGGTGTCGTTTCAACTTCCTGCTTGGCCAAAAAGTGCCATATTGTGTAGCAGGCTTGTATATGGAAAGCACGGATTTGGTGATGAATAAGATCCCCTTTCCTCATCTTCTCTAGCTTCCTTTGGCAAAAACACAAGTATACAGGCAAAGAGAGAGAGGTCGTCACGTTATGTAACACTTTATGTTTGTCACCATTGATGGGCAGCCAGCCAAGGGAAGGTTTACTTCAATCTAGGAGTCCTAACTTGCCCCAATACTGTCACTTTGGATATAGTGTCGGCTAGTGTGTATTTGTATATATGTTAACAATGTTTCAGGACCTATTTTATAAGACTTCGTATTATATAATGGGCACAACTGTTATTCAGAGGAGAGCAAGATGATTTGTCATGTCATGTCAGCCATTATCCATAGATTCATGTTTGCAGTGTTTTATTTTTACCCTCTAATGACCCTCTTGACACTTGATGTGTTCTCCTTGTCAGGGTCAATTTTCATATTTACATAAAGTCTAGGACAGATAACAAACATCATACAATCATACACACCATAATATACATTTATGACCAAACACACACAGTGCTAAGAGTCAAGAAGCCAGCCGATAGCAACAGTTGTCAAGCTGCTGTTACCTGGGCAACCTGGTTAGAGGTAAGGCTGGAGTCAAGAAGAAACGGTTCCACAGGAAGGAGGGTGTGTTAGATCAGGATCATGGGAAGATGGAAGACAAAAATAAAGGACAAATGAACAGACCACACCTAGAAGTGAATAAAGGTTTCATGCAAAAGTGTAGCTAGCCTAAAACATGCTGATCATTTATGAGATTAATTTCAGTTTTGAGGATTCTGCAGTTCTGACTGAAAACTTTCTGTTGAAAAGAGTTTAACGATAAGTGAATGCAATAGAGCAGCTAGTGACGAATGTGCCTGTTGATGGGGAGGGATCACAGAAAAAGATCAGAGATGCATCATTAATTAAGTGTGCGAGCCTCCCCATTCCACCCCTGGGGTTATTCTGTGAAAAGACTCTGTGCACTCAGTCAACTGGGGCTGACTAATACTCTTATGCAGACAACAATACTTTAATACCAAGGATCTACAGCTGTTCATACCAACGGAAAAACACACACAAATTTTAATTCCTAAGAGTGGACCGCTCTCAGGAAATCAAACTATAATATAAGCACTCCTGCTGTGCTGGGCTGAAAAAAAATTAATTGATGTAAAGATTAGGATCACTTCCTCATTTTAGCATAAGTCACTGAATATGTCATTTAATGTAAGTGAGGGATTAACAGAAAGAGACAAAAATAGAGTGAAAGGATCACAACTGACCAGCATACATCTGCTCTTTGAAAATTCCCCATAGGCCAAATTAAGCAACATGCTGTACTCCACAGCAACACAGATGAAGCAGGATACACACACACACACACACACACACACACACACACACACACACACACACACACACACACACACATGCACATACAGACACAAACACACACAGAAATCCATAAAACATCAACAAGATCCTCACAGGCACTGCACCTAAACACTGGAATTGCCTTTTGCATAGAGCATCTTACACGTCTCAACCTCAAACTATATGTGCGTATGTCATTGGGTGATACAGGCACACAGGGATGTCACTTTCAGTTTCATCTGACCTCGCATCACCCCATCATCATCCATCAGTCAGAATTTGCACTCCTGATGTAAGGCTGGTTGACCTTGGATTGAGGAACAGTGGGAGGGCAAGAGCAAGAGAGAGGAACGGAAACATCTGCAGAGCCAGGGGCAGATAAAAAAAAATAGGAGAGAGTGAAGAGGACAGAAAAAATACAGAAGAGGGTGAAGAGGTTGGACATTGTCCTATGTTGTTCCTCTACCATTCAGACTCATTGACTCCTCAACCTCTCATTGGTGCAGGTCAAAAGGAACTCCGAAGTGGTCAAAACAGGCTTTTTAAACTCTGACTGTATTGCCTCTTGTACACAAAGGCCAATCCCACCCAAACAATCACACGCATGATGAAGTGTCTGACTAAACCAGTTTTCCATCTGCAGATAATCAGCACCATGGAAACCCAGGTGTCCAATGGTCCGAGTGGAACCAGCATGCCTAACGGCCCGGTTATTAGCACCAACGGCGCCACAGACGACAGCAAGACCAATCTGATCGTCAACTATCTGCCTCAGAACATGACCCAAGAGGAGTTCAAGAGTCTATTTGGCAGCATTGGCGAAATTGAGTCCTGCAAGCTGGTCAGAGACAAGATTACAGGTAATGTACTCACTACAAATGCAGTACAATACCTGTAACTGAATGACTGAATACACTTCTTTACTCATTTACTCCTTTATTGGGCTTTATTAAAGCATGATTGCCAACATAACAGTTATATCAAGTTATAGATTGCATACACATATTTATCAAGTTGTGGCTGACGGTTTTGGTCAAATTGCAGGTCAGAGCTTGGGCTACGGCTTTGTAAACTACGTTGACCCCAACGACGCTGACAAAGCCATCAACACTCTCAACGGTCTCAAACTGCAGACAAAAACAATCAAGGTAAAAGCATCTCGAACCCATGCGCAACAATCATGCTGTCAACGGGCAGGGCAAAAAAGGAAAGGAAGAGGGAAAGGTTGATGAGACAGAGGGAGAGGAGGAGAGTGGGAGGGACTGAGGGGAGGGGAGGGGAAGGCAGGAACAAAAGGACCAGAAGAAAAGAAAGAGGGAGAGACGAGAGCAGAGGTCAGAAAGCAAGGGGGCTGTGTGCAGAGGTGATTCAGATGGAAATGTAATTAGGGAGGTGCAATGCAGGGCATGGGGGAGTCAGTGCAGGGAGCCCCATCTGCCTCCAATCTTGGCTAATTAGGGCCTTCTTTGTCCCCAAAATTCACTTGGGGATAGGGGGATGGGGTTAGACTGGGGTTTAGGAAGAAAGAAAGATTAAATCACCCATCCTGGTGACCCCACCTGATCAAAGAACATCAAAGATTGTGACAAATTGCAGGCAGAAGAAGATTTAGCAGAAAGGCAGCACACAAGCTGTATGCAAAAATAGCAGAAAGGATGTAGGAGATAAACACTGCACCATATAAATGTGTAATTTGGTTTTTTGCATTATTTGTATTATTTATTTACCATATTTATATTTGCAATCTTCATATTCATTCCGTTTTGACATTTCTTTATGGTCATGCTAAATAATCTTTGAAATGTTGTGATTTATATGTGTAATTCTGTGTAAAAAAAGTCTAAAATACAACCATTTAAATAATAACAAAAAGACTACTAGTCATCATATCACAATATGATAATGTCTTATATGAGTAAGAGGCAGTGTTCCAATGATTCTGTCACTATTGTAATATACTGCTATCATAATCTGTTTGTTCTATTTTTTGGCCTTCTTAGCCTCTGTTTGTTGGCATTCATCATTCGTGTGCCTAGTGTGTCCAAATCTTTAAGCTGAGCAAATGTCATATTTTCCATGTCAATAAGGCATTGTTACAGAGACATAGAAGGGGGGAGGGAAAAGAGGCGCAGGAGCAAAGGCTAGGAGGAGGTAGCGTGGGGAGCGGAATGCCAATGACAGGATTAGAGGCCATATGGGCTGCAGGCACCATCTGTAGTGTGGGAGAGATAGGGAGAGGGTTAATTATAGGGCAGAATCCAGTATTCTAATACAACACCCTACCCCGCCCCGGCCAGCCTGCAGCCCAATCTCCGCCATGCACTCACCCACTCACTGAACAATAACGCCTCGGACCCCAATAATACAGCTGCTTAGTCATATTCACCCCCTAGTGCACATACACACACACCAATGATGCAAGCACAGAACCATTCAAAGACTGCTAGCAATTAGCCTTAGTTTTCTACAGTATGTATGTATTATGAAGAGACTCAAAAAAGCCTTGGCACACTGAGAAAAACAAAATATGTAAATGGAGTCAAAGATGAAGCATTAACCATATTCAAAACCGCTGTGTCTAAAAGCTTTGAAAAAACGCTATTTGCGACAATAGCATATTTACAAACACTGGACTGGAAAATGAGTATAAATAAGAAATGGGAAATTATGTGCATTTGTAGTATATTTGGCTAGAACGCAAGTGTGTTTGTGAGTTGTCAGGGATGCTGGACATCTTGTAATCTGTTTACTCGGTTTGCTGGTTGCCAGAGGAGCAGTTTTCCCTTGAGATGGGAGACAAAGAAGGGAAGGAGAAAAGGGAGGGGGCAATCTCTCTATCTCACTGAAACACACACACATTCACAGCGATGCCATCAATCACAGTCATGCACATTCAGCCTCAAATTCATAAATAAACATCTTTTAGGAGCAAATCTGGGCTCATTTCATCTATAGCTAATTCTGCTCAACTTACTAGCAATATACGAAGAGCAAAAAATATAACAAATGCAACACACACATACACACACACATCACAGTTAGTTCAGGCTTCTAAACATAGTCTAATATTTGGAAATACACAGGTGAAAATTTCCTACCAGGATGTTGTTGGGCATACCTCAGATCAATGTGGAATGAATGAATATGAACAGATTCATGAAGAAATCTAGGAGTGTAATTGTAGATTGGTACTGGGACCAATGTACTGGAGAGTTTTATTATGGGTAGTAGAGTGTATGAACTGAAGTGTATGTAAGAGAGTCCGAGTTGAAGAAAGGAAGGATGAGAGGGAAAGAGAGGAAGTGGGTGGATGACACACTTCTTAAGCTGGCAGGGAAGAGATATGAATGTACCTGCCTTGCATGAAGAATGTAATCATACTGGCAATGTTACTCGTGTTTAGGATGCTAGGTAGTGCATACAAAATCACAGTGTGGGCTCTGGGTGTATAACTGGATGTTCAATGTGCTGGTGTTGTAGGTATCTTACGCCAGACCCAGTTCAGCCTCTATCCGTGACGCAAATCTATATGTGAGCGGCTTGCCTAAGACCATGAGCCAGAAGGACATGGAGCAGCTCTTTTCCCAGTATGGTCGCATCATCACGTCCCGTATCCTGGTGGACCAGGTCACAGGTACAGCCTTAACTCACTCCCGTTATAGCCCAAACCTCAGCACTGGTTATTGGTAATTGATTCAGGGTAGCTTATTAGGCTCTGGAGCAGGATAAAAATTATGTGGTGTGTGTGTGTGTGTGTGTGTGTCTGTGTGTGTGTGTGTGTGTGTGTGTGTGTGTGTGTGTGTGTGTGTGTGTGTG
>JBBPDB010000140.1:6660346-6685667 GCA_037974465.1 Brachypetersius altus
GTGTGTGTGTTTGTGTGTGTGTGTGTGTGTGTGTGTGTGTGTGTGTGTGTGTGTGTGTGTGTGTGTGTGTGTGGACAGACAAACAGATAGAAAGATAGAGGACACAGTACACACATTTAAAATGAACATTTAACCCAAAAAGTTAACATTCACTCATAAGGCTTATTTATTTTCAATTAACAAAAAATGAATTTTTACTATATATTAACATTTTAAAAACATTATACCATAGCTCTGTATGAGTCTGATCTGCTTTAATGCATGGTGTGCATCATTTCAGTTGTGAAGGACTCAGTCAATCTAAAGAAATGTCATTTACATATATTAGTCTTAAAGCCACAGAGATAAAAAGAGGTTAGAAAAAGAATTATGACCGTTTTCAACAAATGTTATAAGCGTAAAGGAAAAATAAAATATGGTCCCTTTAATTGACTAAAATGATGGTTGTAAAACTAATATCAGTACACCAGTATTATGTCCTTGGTGCTAAAATTGTCTTTTATTTTGTGCTTCCCGGAGCAGGCATATCACGAGGAGTGGGCTTCATCCGATTTGACAAGAGAAACGAGGCCGAGGAGGCCATCAAAGGCTTGAACGGCCAGAAGCCCCTAGGCGCCGCCGAGCCCATCACTGTCAAGTTCGCCAACAACCCCAGCCAGAAGACAGGCCAGGCTCTGCTCACCCAGCTCTACCAAACAGCCGCCCGCCGCTACACCGGCCCCCTACACCACCAGACCCAGCGTTTCAGGTACTGCCCCACCATAAACCTTAGATCTGCTCTCTCTGCCGGCCTTTCCTTTAAACTGCAGTGCTTTCACGCCATTAGAGGGAATGGAGAACCAACATGGGTCCAAAGGAGGTGTTTATAATAGCAACAAAATTCTAAAACCATTCATAGAAATTGCCATAAAAAAGCTCTGTCTTGTGCAGCACAGCAGGGTAGTAGAATACCACAGGAGATAAAACAGTGTGTGTGAATCAGTCCCGGCATGAATGTAGTCTTGTGCGTTCATATCCACACACACACACACACACACACACACACACACACACACACACACACAAAAGAGAGACACATGTGTGCAGTACTCTCAATCCATCGCCTGAGGGCTCTGGAACCACTGCGTCAGAGTGCTTGGTGAGTTCTGCCTGTTGATTGGCTGCATCCAAGACCCTTGTAGAGCTCCTTCTAGTGGCTGCACAGGCTGCATGTTAAGTGAAAACCCTGTTCTATGGTTTGTCAGATCTTGCCACTAATGTCTCCACCTCCCTCACTCTCCCTCTTGCATTGCAGACTCGACAATTTACTAAACGCCACCTACGGAGTCAAGAGGTAATTTCCGAAAAAGGTGTCTTTTCAAAAGCATCCATGCCTAAAACAACCTCAAAGTGCCCGGAATACCCCCTGCTGACTTAACCTTAAAATTAGAAAGGCAGTTTGAAAGGCGGCATCCATTTCCATAGTTGATGTGAGCTTAAAAACTAAACACGTCAAATGAAATTCTACATTGTCGCACAGCAGGACATTCTGGCATGGCTTTGTTGAACCTTTTTGTTCTTTTGGTTGATTACTTGATTGAACTGATTTGTATGTATTTATTTATTGAACTAACATTTTTTTTTTCAGTTTCGGTTGCTTTAATGTCTTTTTTTCCACCAGCATGGACATACCAGATTCCGTTTACGTCTCTTCTGTTCACTCCAATCTTTTGCGTTGATTTATTTCTTATTTGCTTTCATCCCTCTCTAGGTTTCTGTGTTTTTGCTAAATATTGTGAGGTTTCTTTTGGACATTGTGATTCCTGTGTCCTATTTCTACAGAGGCTTTGGTCACCAAGGAATGTGACTAAAATATGCAGAGAATGTGGGCTAATGCGCGTTAGGGAACAAAGCATTTTGCTGTTCTATTTTTTTCTAGTGTAAGGAGGTAGTTTTGTAACCTGCAGCATTGCCTGCATTGTTTTTATCTGCTTAAGGCTGTGGAGATGAGGATCGGCAGAGGTTCCAAATCAGCAGGGGCATGTTCCTGTGTGTATGCATTTTAAAGTGTGCTGCATGCGGCAAGGAACTTCAGAATGACACCCATGGTAGTTCTCCATCTCTTCTCCCCAGGTTCTCCCCCATCACCATTGACAGCATGACCAGTCTGGCGGGGGTCAACCTGACAGGCCCCACCGGAGCAGGCTGGTGCATCTTTGTCTACAACCTGTCGCCCGAGGCCGACGAAAGTGTGCTGTGGCAGCTCTTTGGGCCCTTCGGCGCCGTGACCAACGTCAAGGTTATTCGTGACTTCACCACCAACAAGTGCAAGGGCTTCGGCTTTGTCACCATGACCAACTACGATGAGGCAGCCATGGCCATTGCCAGCCTCAACGGCTACCGTCTGGGCGACCGTGTGCTGCAGGTGTCCTTCAAGACCAGCAAGCAGCACAAGGCCTGAAGGGGTTAAGGACGGCATGGTCACTAGTGCTCCTTAACTCTGCAAGAGGGGGAGTCTCAGAGCTCCCTGCACATTCACTCTACATGGGCCTGGACTGAGTCTCTCTGACACTCATTTAACACACACATACACACATTACACGCACATACACAACACACACATTTAGTCAGTTAAAAAAAAAAATACAAACACAAGAGTTTTTCTTTTTCTCTTTACACAACATGCTAGTCCTTCCCTACGTTTGCCTGGATTGAATTAGCAAAAGTGGGTAGTTGGTCTGTGGGTAGGGGGGTGGGGGGCCTTTCGCAAGGGAGACAGTTTTAATGAATGTGACAGAGAATGTGTGCTGAGTGCTTTGATTTAATTCAGGCAAATTATGAGAACTGATGAACAAAACAAATGATCAAAAAAGTATGTGCAATTTACCCAAACTCTTGCCCCAATAACTCTTCTGTCTTGATGGAGAGGATGTAGTCACTTTTTTACACATGGGCATTTTGAATCAGTGAGTTTTTTTAGATCTAAGAAAAAAAATTAAAAACAGTGTTCTCTTATATATATATGATATAACTATATATTCAATATTTAAAGTGGTTATAATAGCCAAGTATGTAAGCATTTTCTAGAACTTTGATTACGGTTTCCTGGCTTCACAAAAGGTTGCAGTCTAGCTTTAGGGCACTGTGCCACCCCACTCAAGGTCTGACCCAACAGCCAATTTAACAACATGCGTGATGGCAGACGCAAGGCTAAAGGACAAAAGGAGGGCATCATAGTCACCTCACTACACCGAGACTCAAAGTCATCACAAAAACAAACACGAACAAACACATGCATACTTCCACATAAAGAAGTAGCCAAAATTCTTTTAATTACATCACAAAGTAACTTAGAATCTCCCTGTATTTTTTCCACCATTTGTTTATAGTTTCGAGTCGATTCAAGAGTTTAGAATTAAGTTTACCACTTACTGCTGCCTATGTTACTTTGAGCTTTGAGCAGAGTTCCCATGCTGATGGCATTTGTGTAATTCTTTTGGAAAGGGCCATGGGTATATCTAGAACAAACCATCTCGCTCAGTAACCAACCTGACAAGCAAACTCCAAAGCTGAAAAGGTTCCCGGCGAAGGGATTGCTCTACATTAACATCTGGCTGTGACACAACATTTTAAAATTATTGGGTCTGTTTTACAATGTATTTTTAAAGAGAAAGTTATTATAAACAAAAGTTGATGTCAAAGGCTGATGGTATGAGATTACAGGGAGAAAGGTTAGATGGTAGCTATTCTCCCTTCTTTTCATAATTTCTCTCTGACTCACTGCACTTGATCACTCCATCTATTCTTATATCCAAAATTGACAAGCTTTGCGCTTCTATACCAGTCCTCAAATAATTTACAGGGGCAGCCCTAAAAACAAACAAAAAAAAAAAAACCAAAAAAAGAAAATACACACACAAAGCCCCTGTGCCTACAATATGAGCTAAGATTTTCCATTCCCATGCCCATTTTGAGCCACAGCCACTCGATCAACAGAAATATCACTCCAGTTATCCGCCCCCTGCCAAATAATTATTAAAAAAATTATTTGAATAACAATGCCCACTGGCCAAAGCCCTAAGGAAACTACACTGAACAAAACTGTTCCGGGGAGAGACATTGCTGTAAAAATGAAAGAGAACTTCATTTGACAGAAAGAGAAAGGTTTAAAATGTGTGTTCAAATCAAATGACATTTTGCTTTTTCTAAATAACGCTGTGTTAGCCAAAGAGGACAATGATCTCTTTGAAAAAAAAAGGATTATGTTAGAGATTAATATATTTTTATATCTACAAAAAAACAAGACCTTGTGCAACATTTTTACAGATTCTTAAGCGTGGAAACCTTTGGAACACACCGCATGGCTTTTTATTTTCCAAGTTTTCAGCTTTGGGGGAGAGAGGGCCTAATTGTCTGCGGTGTATGGGAGGGGATTGAAGTGTTGGGGACTATAACATACAGTATGTGCAGTGAAACCACTACATAATTAAAACACAAAAAAAGCAAACAAGCAAAATGCTAAAAAGCCATTAGCAGACAGAGCATTAAGATAAAAAAAAAAGCTTAAAATGTTCCAGTTTCTATTAAAGTTGCATACAGCATTGCTGCAATGATGGTACAGCGATGCCACATGGACACCATGCGCTAGCTGCAGTCTGCTCCAGAAATGGCTTGATACCTGTAATTTGACAGGGGCATATTTCTGTTTGAGCATCTTATTTTGGCAGTCGAAAATAAAATATAATCTACCATTCATGCTTACCATGCTCAAAGCACCAAAGAATTTGTTGAAATTTGGCTTTTTATAGCTGCACTTAATGTTACTCCTATCTATATACAGAATAGCTCACATTAGACTGAACTATAACCTCCAGTCCTTCATATCATCACCATTACGACACATATTCACTGTATTCTATCACACTATTTTTAATCCTTGTATTACTTTTTAAACATATCAGAGTTGATTTAAACATATGTCATGTTCTTATCTTACAATTTTTAATCATGGCGGACCATATCTTTCACTCCTCCTTTGCTCCTTTGCATAATCACTAACCAACTGAGGGGTCAAAGCTTGGTCACTGAAAACATAAGTTTTGCAACAATCAGCAAGGACTTTTTTAGGAAAGCTCACACTGTAAAGACCCAAACACATATCAAAGCACCGCTTGACCCCCAAGTTCCTCATCATTTGCTCTCTCCTAATGCCCCTATATTAAAAGATCCAGTCACATTTTCCAATCCTCCAGTCACAAAACGGCTTTTGTATTCATATCACCATACAGACTCATATCCAAGTAGTCTGCTCACATCCAGTAGTCTTTTATAATGCAAACAATGTATCCTGGACCTCTTTGCCCATTTTCTTGTTGTAGGTGTGCTGATGAAAAAGGCGTGATTACCTTGTAATAATATATCAAGCCTTGGTAGCCTGCCTGATGAGATTTTTGGCCACTCTCTAGTGCTAGTGACATGGGTAGCTAGGGTAGATAAGAGATATTTGGCAACCCAGGGTGATTTTTTTTTGTAATGCCCTTGGGAGGACGTAGCTGGACAGGCTTTTTGTGCTGCAGCAGAAAGGCCTTAGTGTCCTCACCTCTGGCCACACACCCAGTGCAAATCTGCCCTTTAGCACTACACACACACACAAACACAAACACAGTGAATCCAGAGAACCTCTCCCCATAGCTACAGTAGAGAGCCAGGGACAATGGCAGGAGACACATGTACTGCACCGCTTGAGCAACAAACAACAATAAGTCGTTTAAAAAGACAAAAAAACTTTCCTATGGAACAGTAAGTGCAATGTGCTTCGTTTTTATATTGACTAAGAACAAAAAGATATATATATTTTTTAAAAAATACGTTAAACATCACTGAAATGGTTTGCGGAAAAGTGAAAGGATCAAATGCAATGAAGTGTTATCTAGCAGCTTAATTCAAGGAATCAAATAAGCACCGAGAGCTCTGATCTCTGATAATGTCCATAATCCCTTCCTCAGCCCCCCAATTACTGCTCTGACCATTCAAGGTAAAACTAAACAGCCATTTATGGTACTGAAAAGGGCAAATATCAAAGACCGTGAAAGGAATATTGTCTAATATTTCATCAGTTTTAGCCCATGTCGATCAGAATATCATTTTTCCTGTAATTTATTGATTTTCTTTACATATCAGAATCACATGTTAACTTTAGCGTATTTGTGTTGTTGACGTTGCCATAGAGAACACACATGGGTTGAATATTTTCTTTTGTTGCTTCTATTGGGTACACTTTCTTATATTTTTTCCATTATTTAAACTTAGTTGCTGTTCCTACAGTGTATGCAGGTTTTAGAATTAGTTAGATTTTTTTCTTTCAATCAAAATGTGTTCAATTGTGTTTGTAAAAGTCTGTGGTAGCTTTTGTTGCAACATAAATAATTTAAACGGAAAAAAATTCAATATAGCGCCAACGAACTTGTATTATTTGGGCGACTTTAAGCTTGTAGTTTTAACTTATTGTTAACTTAAAAACTATTTATTATCATTATTATGATTATTATTATTGCCTCGTATAAAAGTATGTTTTGTGTATATTTATGGTTTATTTCATTATATTTGCAAGTTGAAAAGAATTTTAATTTTGCCAAAATGTGGTTACACCGTTTTGTTTTTCTTAAAAGGGAACAAATTAAAAAAGAAAAAAAAACAGCTTTAGAATTACGATTTGGAAAAGTTCTCCATAGGCAAAGAATGCACTGCTATATTAAACTAATTGAAAGTGTAAACATACATGCTGTGTGCTAGATGTTATGCCTTTACTGCCTGTGTTTTGTTTGTCTTGTTAAATGAAAACCTTTTGATTATTTGATCTAATCACAGTCTTGTTTTTTCCAGCCACTTTCAGACCCCTGATTGAGAGAAAAGGAGTGGGTGGGCGAAAGGGTGATGAGGCCTTGAAGAAAGGTCTGGGAGAGTGGGTTCTGATGGGGCTCTACCAGCACCTCTCCTTTCTGCTCCGCCTGAGTAACACAAATTGAGATAAGAGAAAGTGAAACTAACACCATCAAATGGGCGTCTGGAACCATCCAAATGAGCTGATATTCAACAATCTAGCGGCAGCAGGAGGGATGGGCACTGACAGAGCTACAGAGCTAGAAAAGGGGTCAGTGGTTCCTCTGTTTCTCAACCAATTGTATTTTGTGTCAATTAATTTAGAAGGGATACAGAGTTACTTAGCGATGTTCTTCTTACACCATTTCTCAAGAATGGCACAATAACACAGAAACAAACGATCAAAAGCAGAGCCCCTGACGTTGGTGTCAGAGGGTGACGAGTCAAAATCTCATCCTTCCAAACACGACCAAACGAACAATGTAACAAAGGGGAAAAAATAAAAAACAAATAAACCTTTCAGTTTAGTTTAGGATATTTATTACTGGGATTTCAGCTGAAGACGCTTGAGGACTTTTTCATGGAATTGTTTAATTATTTGTACTTTACATGCCAGAAAAAAATAAAATAAAATTTACGAATTCTAGCGTTCCTGTTTTTCTGTTCGTCTGTGTTTGTGTGGGTGGCTCCAAGAGACTTGAAAAAGGCTCAGCGAAGGAGCAATGACACTCTGTATAATTAACTCTACCACTGACGTCTCTGGAGTGCAGCACTGAATACAACCCACAGAGCAGGCTTCTCAGTGCACGGGGTTACAGTCATTACCGACTCTACATAGACTGTCTATAGAATTACCAGTAACAGTACACTTTAAACCAAAAAGCACTGCAAAACTGTGAAAGTCATTTGGTCTTAGTGTTTGAGTGATAAAAGAAACACCAGAGATACCCCAGGAAAAAAACATAAATAAGAACACAATATGGGCATTCAAATTCAACTTTATTTTCAACAGTACAACTGATGGAATGCGAGTAAAGTCCTTTTCATTTGTAAAAACAAAATTAACTACAAAAACACGTAAACAATCATGAAAGAACTACAGATTTTTACTGAAAAGTGCTCTTAGGCTGATTAAAGTAGACGTGAACCGGATGATGCTGACGGGGTGACAGTTGAAGGCGTGGTCCCCAAAGAGCAACCTACACAACTGAAAAGAAGAGAAGTTAACCACTGCTAGATGGAAGCTGTCACAAAAATATTATGTTAAAGGAGACATTACTTCTTAGTGTAGTTTGATTTCACAAAACAGTATACACTGTGTCCACTGAACATATGTTAGGCTAAAATATAAAAAATATAAAAGAATGGTATCTAGGTACACTGTAAACTATATCTTTATGTTACAGATTATGGTGTGCTACCAAGTAACTCTAGTAGCAAATTCAGCTTAGTTTTTCACTGTAGCGATTGTGCATCTTTCTAACACTGACCTTCCTGCCTGCTCCTCTCTTGTCCTCCATCTCAACTCCCTGGGTTTGAGTTCAGATTCATATACAAATCCTTATAAAAGTATTTGGGAAATAGCTCACTCAAGATTCACACAAACTAAACACCAACTTTGGTTACCTAAAGAACCTATTTTTGTAAATGAGGTGTGGAATGGGGAAATGTTTATTTTTAAAAGCCTCAACAAAGTGTCTAGGCTTTTGGAAGATTCTTTACTTATATCAGTAAAGAATAAATTATGTCATGGTTCTTAAGGACTTTCAAGGATCTTCACACTCCCAAATCACATTTAAAAATAAACAGTTACTTAGGATAGTTATGGAACTGCTTAAAGAACCATTTGTGGCCACAAACCTTTATAAGACACATTTCTAAAGTTTAAACATAGTAATGCAAAACATGGCCAAACATGCTGCAAGATTTAAGGGTTAAAGAGCGCAATAGTTTATTTCTAAGAGTGTGTCTTCTAGTAGTCCAGTGGCACCATGACAAACCATATAGTTTTGGTATTCTGATTCTCACCAGTAGATACACAGAGAGCAGGGCTTAGAACTCGTCATGGCCATGCAGCGAGGAGTCCACAGCAGCCAGCTCTTGACACACAGCAGGTGTAGTGAACTCCATCAGGTACTCGCAGCGGCTAGGCTCTGATGTGGAGGTCACTGTGGTCTCCTTCCCACAAGTCAGCTTCACCTGAGCAGAAGTATTTGCCAATTCTTAAAGTAGAACCCCACTATAAACCTATATGTTCTAGATATTTTACCAGATACTGTAGGTCATGGGTAACCAGTCTTATCTGCAAAGGGGGTGGTATGGCAGGAGCACAATTCATATGGGTCATTAATTGTTTTAAGACAGAGACTAATTGAGCAAGCATTGGGAATCAGGCAAAGCCGGGCCTGCTATGAAAACCTGCTCATGTAGAAAACACTGCTGTGAAATCTCTGCTGTCATCTATTAACAATATAAGCAATAATCTATAAATGAGAGAAACTCCAGAGGATCATCAACATGAATTGTGACATATCCAAGTCAGCATACACAACATAGGCTGTGGTACTTATTTCCAGTTTTTTGCTCAGATTAATCACAGTCACGTGTGTGAACAATCAATATCTGTCTTTCTGTGCATAAATTTGTGCCCGCTTGGATTACATTTGTGCATCCTGGTAACATCACTGCAGCCTAAAACACAAAAATGACAGCAGCACCAGAGAAGGTGGAGATGGTTACTTACTGTAGTAGACCTGTTAGGACCCTGCCAGCACCCTGTACCATGTTCATACTTCATCACAAGGTACTTATTTTCTTCAGGCCCTGCCCACGTTCCCCATGTTCTAGAGACACATGCACAAGGAGTGAGGCAAAAAAGAGACATTCTATATATAGCACTTTCCTTTAACTTTTTGCTCAATAATTCAAAACGAAAACATGAGAGTGAAACTTTCCTACCCAAGGTTGGTCTCTGAGCCTCCATACTTCGGTTTCTGGGACACGCGGTTAAACGGACATAGTCTGTAGATATACCTACAGAAGGAACAGGAGGACTGTATGTAAGGAAAACTCCACACCACATCTATTGTTTTAACAGCAAGAAGAATTTGTGTAACCTACTCGCTAGTGGAGAGCTCATAACACTGGCTGTAAAGATAGGAAAACTCAGCATTGGGTCCAAAATCAAAGGAAATCTCTTTTTCAAGGTTTCTGTTAAAAGAGGTAGAGATACACCAACATTAACCATAGCAGTGCAGAATTACATTTACACAAAGCAATGAAAATGTTTATATTCTGTTTTGCATGGATTCCGTTTCCAGCATTTATGTACTGACTTTATCTGATCTTCCATATCACGTAGAGATCTCTCAGATTCCTCAAAGTTGTCCCTGGCTTTTTGAGCAGCTGCAGATCACAAAAGATCATTTTTGTTTAACCTATATTACTTTACTGTACAGTACATTACTTGTGAACAATAAAAATTATTTTTATGAAACATATCAGACACAGTTAGACTCTACTACAAGAAGATTTGCTGATAAAAAGGAAACAGACCATCAATTAGGGTCTGAGTCACATCATCATAGGGCGGCATGGCTTCCTCATCCTCATCTTTCGCCTTTGGAGTCCTTGTCGTGGGTGGAGCCTGCACCACAAAATGCAATCCCCTTTACTATCAAAATCAGAGTCTGAAGCAGAAAACTTTATTGATCCCAGAGGAACTTACTATGTTCACAAACACAGATTACAGAACAGGCAGGGATGACCCTTATATTCACCTTATCAAGGTCTTCTTCAGGATAATCATCATCTTCATCATCATCCTCGTCCTCCTCTTCTGGGATGTCATCATCACTGGGATACGGCTCAGAGTCGTTGTCTGTGAGAGGCTCTTTGCTATCTTCAGGTGGTGTATCCACTGACTCCACAGGCTGCGACTGTAACAGAAGACATTAAAGATCAACCACAGACAACATAAAATGTAACTAAACTATCCCTTAAGTTGTAACCCTGAATGAAGATAATGCGGAATGGCACAAAACTTTATAAATGAAAAATATTTAAGCAGAAAGATCTCACGCATCACATTTGTGTGGTTTAGAACTACGGTAATATATTATTTTCATGATGATATATTAGAATATACGTTTTGTTTGCCAAATTGTACCCAGAAGATTCTCTTTTATCTTACTATAGTACTCTCCAGCACAAAGGTTAAAGGAAACATCAAATAACAAATTTAACAGCAAACTTTACGCTTTATACTTTCCTTTTCCTACCAATTCACTCCATTTGAGGGCAGTGTCATTTCTTGAGATTAACAAATATGACACTGCCCTCATATGGAGTGACACGGTATCACCGTCTACTGAACACAAAACTTAAACCAATGCATCTCTGTTTTGAACAATCCATCTATCTAAATACAATCCTTTGAGATGTATTAGCTTTGTACCTCAATAAATATTCTCAAAGAAAAACTAAAAGTACAAGTTGTTATGGGTAGAAATGCTGCTTTTTAATGGCTTGTGTCTGACTACAAAATAAACTCATCTGAGCATTCTTAACAAACTACTTGTTAAAAAATTATATAATTATAATAATATAGTTACACTATTTTATATGTCAGGTATTCCAGTGTGTGAGAAATCAGCACCCACCTCTGAGACATATTTGTCCTTAATGTTATTCCACACATTCTCAAAAGCTGCTGTGTCCACTTGCTCAACTCCTCCAAGTAGTGCCTGCGGGAAAAATCACTGTGCACTAAACAGAACCACTGGGAAACAGAAAGTAATAAGAAAAGAGGCATTAATGCATTTACCTGGGCTTCTGTCTCAGAAACGGTGCCATCAGTGTCTGAGTCAAGCTCTGCATGAGTCTGCAGCTCTGCAACAGAGACACTGAAAACACAAATACATTATCAACTGGCCAAACACAACATCCACTCTACTTCCCTCATACACAGACACACACGCCCCCACACTCAGCTGCACTTACAAGCCATCTGCATCATCATCCATCTCGAGAAAAGCCTCTGCCATTTTAGCTTTGTCTTTTTCCATGCGGATGACTGACTTTTGTTCTAAAACAATGGAAAGCAGAAAAGTAATATTACTCAGAGCTCCACTTAAACACAGCAACTGACTGAACACAAATTCAAGACAGCCAACATCAGTTTTACTATTTGGGTAAATGATCCATTGCAAAGCATAGATTGTCTGTACAACAATATATACAAATGGCTTGTGCAATAATAGAATAACCACTACATAGACATATAATCAAGTACAGATGAAAATATATGTGCACATTTCTGAAAAACTGTGAATGTATTTTATCATTTATAGAAGTGCGCCAATCCAACAGGGTCAAAAATCAGTGGATCATATTTTGGAAAAGGCCTGTCCATCACATAAATATCACATAAAATGCATATCTAAACTATAAGCAACACAAATGTGCAGCAAGCACTATGTAGTGCCCTATGCCTACATAGTGTACTACGTTGGAATTAAAATACAGGCTCCTGCACCCAAATAGTATACAAAATGTCTAACAAAAAGCCACTGGCAATTTAGCCATGTAGGCAGAATGAAATTGGCCACTATATGAGAATTAAAAAAAAAAAAAACCTACAGAAAAAAATAGAGTGAATAGGACTAGTATCAAGGTTGTGGTATCAGACATGAAAAAGTGGTATTGTGCCACCCCTAATTATTTTAGAAACTAAGAGCATGGTATTTCCATGGCACATAATCACAAGTCTGCATTTACCTTCCCAAGCCTTCAGATGGCGCTCTTTGCCTTCTTTCTCTGGCTGCTCTGCTGTCTCTTTAACGGTCCTCAAAGCCTCCACCTTCTCCTCCAGCTCCTTCTTATTGTTCTGCAGTTCAGTCAGCTTGCTCTGCAAGAGACACACAGCTCATTTGCATCAGGGGTTTCTATTCTTGCATAAGACAGGAGTCGAATAACACAGACAGAGGGGAGAGTGGTACCAGACACAAAGTTTGCAATAATGTGTTTCTCGGTCATCTCTTTCTCATTAGTAAACAAATCTATGTAGGGAGGGGCTAATAATCTTGTTTCACCATTCTCAAAGTAGTAGTCCTTTTGGGTATTCATACCTGTTTTTCTTGCTGTCCATTCTTGGCTTCTTGAATGAGCTGCTGTTTTAAAAGGAATCCCTCTTTGGTGATCTCGGCCAACTTCTGCAGAACCTCCATTTCCTTTCGGCCCAGCTCCCTGAGAACAGACACGGTGTTCAATGAATTATTTCCATCAAAACACTAACGTGGCCATGCATGATTACGCTTTAATAATACTCAATGTTCTGTAAGAGCGTTCACTTATTATTAGCAATGTTCGTGATTAGTGCATCTTGGCTGAATACCAGTATTTTCTTTCACTGGCTACACCTGCTGTGATGGAGGTTATTAAATTACTAACATTAAGTAGGTAGTACTAACATCTCCTTTGGGGAAAAGAATGATATGGAGTCAAACTTACTTGCAAGTGTTTTCACATTTGGCCCCACTGTTGTACTCATCGGTGGTGTCACAGCAGTCTTGGAAGGAACATATATGACTTACACAAACTGATGTTGAAGCCCAGAAAGTAAAAGGGGAAAAAAATGGTATGCTAGAGGGTCTTACCACAAATGCCATCATTAATGCGGGAGGTCGGGATAAAGGTGGGCCGGTAGCCAGCATTAGTACAATGGAAGCTTCCATTTGGGCAGGCAGCAGTCCCTAAAAAAAGTATTTATAATAAGCATCATAAGTATTTATAAGTGCTCATAGATACAACATATTAAAAACACAGGATTTCTGTGTTGTCTAACCTGGCTCATCTGAACCGTCTTTGCAGTCACAGTAGTCATCATTTACGCGGTCAAATGAAATGGTGCGGGACCCATCCAGACAAGTGAATGGCTTGTTCTCCTCATAGAACTGCCGTTCTGTTCACATGCAAAAAACAATGAAACAAGTGACAGTCAAAAACGCACTTTACTGTATATAGAATGTAGAAATATGTAGAGTAACACACACTGCATAAAGACACTCTTCATCTAACAGTTCTTCTGCGGCAGCAGCCTAGTGGTTATGCGATCAGAAAGTTGTGGATTTAAATCCCAGGATTGTTAGCGACACCTCTGAGGTACCCTCACACACTGCTTCCCGGGTAGTGTGTTCCTGGCTGCCCCCGCTTCACTTGGTGAATGGGTTTAATACAGAGGAAGAAAGTGCTGTGTGCTGTGGTGTGTTCACACAAGACAGAATGGTCATTTTACACTGAAATCACAGGCTGATGGGGAGGTTTTGTACTAGATTTAGTGACGTTATTGTGAGGGGTTGACTGCATAAAGCCACAATAGCATTTAATAAAGTCAGGTACTGAAGTTGGCTGACTCCAGCTCATGACAAATGTCCCAAATGATGCTGCCCTCACTCTAAATTTCCACTTTTCCAAAGTACAGCGCTAGGCAGGGGGGACTTTAAACCCTATGAATGAGATATGTTAACCTTAGGCTCATGTGTATC
Organism: Brachypetersius altus; assembly: GCA_037974465.1. NCBI lineage: Eukaryota > Metazoa > Chordata > Actinopteri > Characiformes > Alestidae > Brachypetersius > Brachypetersius altus. The sequence continues at coordinate 6,674,749 of JBBPDB010000140.1, forward strand.
CCACTCTACTGTTTGCCAGCATCAAAATGCTCCTTAAAGTAGCTGAATTCACTTATTAGAAAGACAGGTCTGGATACTTTTGCCTATGCATGGTATTATTAACAGCATACAAGGGTCATTCTCTAAGATAAGATAAAAACTTTATTAGTCCCAAAAGTGGGAAATTTGCACTGCTATGGCAGAAAGTATACAATACAAAGTTCAAAGAGCAGAAAAAACAACAGGGTAATATAAAAAATACACTATAAAAATAATACAAAATGTATAGGTACTTGTGTGCATGCAAATCTATGTATTTGTAAACCTGTGTAGAGTAGAGTTAACCCCCCCTTATGCGTGGGCAATTTTTTTTTCGCGAACCAAACTAATAATTGTTCACAGAAACCCTTGCACAAACACGGAAACCCAACATATCCTACTTTTTTATTTGCTCTGTGACGTCCGTGTCTCATCCGCCACACCCCTCATCCTGGGTTTACCTTTACATTTTTAAGTGTAATGTATTGAGTTTAAACTGAAATGTAAGTGTTTGAGTGTATATTTGGGGACATACTTTGGGTTTATACTATAATAATAGGCATTTTAGGCTTTTTCAGTATATGAGGGTTCTCTTGGAATCCTGTATATGTGTATAAACAAATATACACATATGTAGGCTGTAGCCCAATTGCAAGGCTTCAGTATGTTAAATTAGACATGCCCATCACGTCAGATTATTAAACTTTACTTACAAATACTGAACTTAGGAAGTTAATAGTGCTATTAAGCAGTAGCAGAGTACGTAAAGAGTCCATTTGTCATACATGAACACACCACAGCACACAATTTGAAAATACTGCATTTTACGCATTCACCAAGTGAAGCAGGGAGAATCCAGCAATGCAGTGCCTAGGGAGCAGTGTGTGGGGACAGTACCTTGCTCAAGGGTACCTGAGTGATGCCACTGTAAGTCCTGGGATTCAACCTTCTAATTGCAGGGGCAACTCCCTAACACCAAGGCCACAGCTGAGTCTGTTTTTGTTTTGATGATTTCAGTATTCAGCAATTAATTACAATGGATGAAGAGTTGTGGAGATAGTATACCATCACTAAACAAAGAAAACATGATTTCACATACTTGACAGTGGCACTCCTCGTGGCCTGGGGACCTCCACGGCCACTGCTGAAGTGACAGCCAAGCTGATCAGGAACAGTATATGGGCACCAATCATCTTGGTGGAATACAGGCAATAAGGACGCCTGAGGACCTTGGAACCCAAAGACTTGCTTGAGATTTAGGGTTATATTCCAACACACATTACAGACATGGGTGTATTTAAACAAGTGTAATTACATTTGTGTTACACATCTTTAGCCGTCTTAGTTATTATTCAACCTGATAAGGTAATATAAATTAACATTCTACTGAAAACAACACTCAAGCACTCAGCAATGTATTTTAAACGCAGCTGACTATTTTTTTTGTTTTCACATAAACCTCTCGCTTTGTTAGCTACCTGAACTTAGCCTACGTAGCATCTTGTTAGCTAGTGTTAGAAACGTTACACGAATTAATTAATAGGCAAACATTAAAAAGCATGCGCTCATTCAACACGTAACCCACATTACTCACGATGCTTTACTTAGAAAAGTATACAAATGATTTATAAATTTAGCAAAATGCGCATAAATGAAACCGCAAGTAAATCATTCATTACCTGCTTCCGTAGCGAAAGCTAAAGGAAAGGCTGGGCGTTCTGCAGTGCACTGCGGTGGTCTGAACTGATTGGTTGATCATCTGGAAGCTTTCCGTTGCATTGTGGGTAATGTAGTTAATTGACGGTTGACAGGTTTGTTGCCCTGTTAGCTCAACCTTTGATTAAATCAAATAAATGAGTTTTCTTTAAGTTAAATAGCTTATCACGAAAATTGTTGACTCGTTTATGTTCCATTTTCCTCTTTAGTTTGTTTAGTTTGTCTGTCAGCCAGGTAACCAGCTCAGCCTGGTAGGTACAGTGCTAATATCTTTTATTCGTCTAAGGAGATTGTTCTGCAATATATGGGCAAAATTTTTGGGACGCCTGTCCATTACACCAACAGGGCTACTGATGTTGGATGAGATGGCCTGGCTCGCAATCTCCATTCCAGTTAATCTCAAAGGTGTTGGATTAGGTTGATGTCAGAGCTCTGTGCGGTCCAGTCAAATTCTTGCACATCAAACTCATCCAGCCATGTCTTAATGGACCTTGCTTTGTTTCCCCAAACTGTGTCCACAAAGTTGGAAGCATGGTGTTGTCAGAAACGTCTTGGTATACTGCAGCATTAAGAGTGCCCTTCACTGGAATTATTAAGAGGTTTGATCCAATACTTTTGTGCATATAGTGTATGTACAGTTGCTACAGGAAGCCAAATCCACTGATGTAGATTAGGTTTAAAGCCTTGCATCATGGCCAGAATGGAGTTAATTAATATGATGTAATGAGTGATGTAATATGTGTTATTCGTGTTAATCTAATTATTTATTTATTTTTTAATGGCCCTCCATTAGATTGAGTCTGCCATGAGAGTCACTGGATATGAAACGAAAAGCACACCTTCTAGGTAAAACTGTTATTAATGGAGTACTCACTTTTAATAATTGTATGCCAAAAATATTTATTAATTGCTTTGTTGCAAACAATAATATAGTTTTCACTAATAATAAATATATAATAATGATATATATGATATATAGAATATTTAAAATTCAATTACAATTAAAGTAAATTAAAGTGCATTAAAACTAGAGAATGAAACTATGTTGAAAGTTGAAAGATACATCTCACGAATGCGCTGGGACACATCATCATTGATGTAACCTGGGGTCACAGGGTGTTTCGGGTCTTTCAAACATCAGACACCCTCACCCATGCGACCCGACCGGGGTTGATCAGACCCCAGCCTGTGTCCCAGCAGCGTTTGCCCACGGCTCAGCCCTCTTTAACATGTATAAAATTGTGTGGCCTCCTGTGTTTATTCTGAACAGGCGAGTCCTGCAGAGTTCCAGGTTTCCTGGGAATTCCGTATGGTTTTCACTCGCTCTTTCGCTTTTGTCTTTTCTGATTATTTAGAATTTTCCTCGGCTGGAAATCCCGGACGAGAACCAAAACAAAAACAGGCCGCTCCGATAACCATATTTGGAATGACGGTTGTGATGATTTAAATACGAAAATTCGCGTCACGTCCGTAGGTGGCCAATCAGACCAAACGTTTCCACGCACTCTCTTTGATGCGTCACAAGCGCGTCACGTTCCAGGGCGTTTCGCCCCGCCCACACTCCGTATAGTCTCTCTGAAACCAGCGTTCGGTCAGACTCATCAGTTTAGGATTAAAGTCACTTTAACAAAGAAGAGCTACTTCTTAGACCAAACAGTTAGAATTGGGCCTGATCTAAAGTGTGATCTACAAAAATGGGAGTATTTTTTACCAAGCTGATGGCTGTCTTCGGTAACAGAGGTAAGACACTGGTGCTAATTACCATTTAATAGCGTATTAATTTCAATAAATTAATCTTTTTATTCCTAATAGTGCTGCCAGGCGTTTGTGTGATGTTTCTGGTTTTTACTAGCCCTTTACACAATTTGGGAGCAAATATGTTGTGAGCCCTTGGGAAAGGTATTCATAGTTGATATTCAGGTAAGAAATAGTTGTGGACTTCTTAAGCACTGATGTACGTCGCTCTGGATAAGAGCGTCAGCCAAATGCCGTAAATGTAAATGTAAATGTTGATATGAAGTTTGCCTTGGAGCTATGAGACAAATCTAGTTAACATAACTCTACTAATATTTTTAGTGACATAGACTTCTGTTATATCATATTTGTAGTTCCAGTGGCAAACTACACACATGCCTGGGCTAAGACTGCTTGAGATAAGAAGGTTTCTGTGAAACATTCCTTGTATGTTAAAGAAACTAATCTGATTTTGTCCCAGTGGACCCAAGCCAATCACACAGAAATGTCTACATAGGTAGAACCTACCTGTACTACCTACCTGTTCAAAAGAGATAAGCTATGGTCACTTACGTAAAGCCTTCCTCCATCAGCAGGTTGAAAGTGCAGCTGTTCTGTTGTTCTGCTATTACTTCTTCACGTCACTTCTGTCATAATAATGCCAGAAGGCACTTAGTCAGCTAAACATGCATGAGTGTGTCTCTGAAGCCAGCATCAATGGAAGGAATGTATGTTCCCTTTCATGACTGCAGGCCTTTGACCTATAATCATAATACAGGGATTTACAAGTGAGCACACAACTTCATGTATCACACATTCTTACCGTCTCCTCTTCTCCTCCTTCAGAGCACAAAGTGATCATCGTGGGTTTGGACAATGCTGGGAAGACGACAATTCTCTACCAGTTGTAAGTGTAACTGCAAGAAAAGAAAGAAGCGTGCTAATGAAGGCCAAATGTTCATTCACAGCTGTTCATTTTTGGTCTTATGCTTAATGGCATGAATTTCCATGTACTACGTACAATGCCAGCAAAGCAAATCCAAACACACCTTCAACGAAAACTTTCAGATCTTCAAAACCCTTCAGGCTTTAACCTCCTTTCCTCCTATTTTATGCTTAAAAAGGATGTAGTGATTAGTGAAGCGTTTTTCATTCTTCTTCGATTTGCTGAAGAAAATTGGGTTTCTTTGTATCTACTTTTCTCTTAGCATATTAAATTTAAAAAGAGAGAATGCCATAGAACAGTGTCACGTTTTGATAAGGGTTGGTGTTTGTCGGGTGTGGGGGAGTACTTAGGATCCACAAAGGGGCTTTAGAGTGAAAAAGTTACTTTTAGCTGCAGCTTATGTATTCAGTGACTCAGTACTGTAGCACCATCTGCTGGTATTAAGCTATTTCAAGTGTAGACAGGAGGTTTTATATAATTGATCCTTACATTATTCATTTACTTGATCTCTTTCTCTCTAGTCTGACGAAAGAGGCTGTGCACACCACTCCAACTATTGGCAGCAATGTGGAGGAAATTAAGATCAAGAAAACACGCTTTCTAGTTTGGGACATCGGGGGCCAGGAAACACTTAGAGCCAGCTGGAACACCTACTACTGCAATACAGAGGTGTGTGTGTGTGCAAGTAACAATAACAGGAAATGGGTGGGCAAGACACGTACAATAAGAACATGTACTAAATGTATAAAATCTCAGTGAGTAACCGTCACAGAGTGTTGGATTTGAAAACCACTGACCCGGGTAATCATTCTTTTTGTTTACCTTTTTATAGTGAATTCTAATTATATTTTGCCAGTGATACATGACTGTAAGCTTTTTGTGTTAGAACAAAAGCACAAAAATCTAATCAAGTGTTGCTTTGATAAGAAGTTGGTATGTGGTGGAGATCATGCTTGTCATTAAGAATGAAGACACTTGTGTGGAACACATTTTAAATGTTTTGTTGAACAGCAGAAGGAGTATTCATAAATGGCTTTCATAAATGGAGTATTCAAAGCCTGGCAGATGGCTCCCACATGAAACAGATAATGGGGGATTCTTTTTGTTTAGAGAAGAATAAACATAGAAGGCCTATTTTGGTTCTTTCAAAGACCACCAAATAGTCACTTTCAGAGCAAGACTTTGCATGTAGAAGATCAAATGTCACCTCATCAAGTCTGAAAGATCATGCCTACAGACATGAAACGGATGTGCGACAACACATTCGTACAGCAGAACAATTTACCCAACTTCCTCATGCTCTGGCCTCTGACACAAACTCCTGCATCCTGGCGAGCTGGGTGACACATGACTTCCTTCTTTAAAGCAAAAGAATGCATTTAAATGATAGTTTTCATGTTACATGTGAATTCTATATATAGTGATGTGTCATTCCCTACACATCACTATAAAGCTCTATCTAGATAATATCTGGACTAAAAGTGTAAAAGACTTAAATGTCAACAAGGTTAGACAGCATCTTACACACTTTTGATCAAGCTGATAATTATTAATACAGACGCATACATATTAACGCATGAATTTATTAAAGATGCCTTTGAGACCAAAAACATAATCTAAAATCTACCATTAATTAATGTCTTAGGTAGAAGCAGTGTTATCCATGGTATGTAATACATTTATATGAGATGTGTTTTAGAAGCAGTACAGTCCTTTGGATGCCTGGTTCCCATTCATTCCATGAAATTCCCCATAAATGGGAAATATTTCTAATAATTGCAGTGAAAGTCTTTGTTACTGTGCTAATGGGAAATGTTTAGTGTCATTATACTTCCTAATATGCAGTGGTTTACTAAAGACAACACACACACACACACACTCTATCCCTGATAGAGAATGTATCATCTTTGTTCAGTGGTGTATCAGTCTTTATCATGCTTATTTTGCTGAGTGACTGAATGTGTAACCACAATCTCCCTTTCTTGCAGATAGTGATCCTGGTGGTTGACAGTACGGATAGGGAGCGCTTGACCCTCACTAAAGAAGAACTTCATCGAATGCTGGCACATGAAGTGAGTCATATACATCCTCATGTCTTTGATGCTGATGTTTTTCAATACTTGGTAACCAATATGGGAATTTTAAACCTGGTTACACCCTCAGGATGAACCTCTCTTACTTTTTATCTGCCACCCTCAGGACCTGCAAAATGCCTCAGTGCTGGTGTTGGCCAATAAGCAGGACTTGAAGGACAGCATGTCTGTGGTAGAAATTTCCCAATGTCTTACACTCTGTTCTCTAACAGCCCACTCGTGGCACGTGCAAGCCTGCTGCGGGCTCACTGGAGAGGGGTAAGTGTGTGTGTGTGTGTGTGTGTGTGTGAGAGAGAGATCATTTTTAAAGATATTTTCTATTTCTTTTAGTAATGACTAATTCAAAATAGGGTTGCATGAAAAGCAGAATTGCAATTATTGCCGCTGCAGTATTAAAGATATTTAAAATGAATAAAACATTTGCCATAACATTATTGAAAAACTCAATGCTGAGATTTTTGTAAACTATAAAGGGGAATATTTAACTAGTCAACTGATAAATCCACTACTTAGTGCAGCAGGTGTCTATTCAAGGTCTGTACTTCTATAGCAATAAAAAACCACTGGATAGAACACGTTCTCTACCAAAGACAAAATTCAAAGTATTTAATTGATGTATAAATGCCGCACAATATGAAATTAATTCCACCACAAGCTGTGACATTCTGCTAAATCAGACCTGTACCCAATGCTTAAACAGAGAAGAGCTATTTGACCAATTGCAGAACAAGCGTTAGGCACAGTGTGTGCCTGACCTAAACAAACTCACATGATCTTCCAGCTAGTAAACATGTGAGGATCGCCTACTCATTGCTTCCAGCTAAATTCTTGAATGACTTTTTTTTTTAAAGGGTGGCTTTCAGTCCAACAAACATTTTTGCTCTGGTATATAGCTTTGAAATGGAGGGTTCTGATTTTAGATTGCAGTTCAAATTAGGTGATCTGTGTAACTTTGTGTCTGAGTCTAATACAAGCTTAAACAAACTTGTCACGTCGCCGTGCTTTCCCGCAAGGATTACAGAGGCAGGCATCCATGACTGTGGTTTCTTTCTCTTTATTCATAAACAGAAAATAAACCTAGCTCAAGGGCCGATACATTGAAAACAGAAAGACAGGAGTAGTACAAGGGTAACTGCAACGCAAAGGTGACGATGGACCGATGCTAAGTACAAATGTCAAAATAAAAGTCCCCAAAACAAAACCAAACACAGTGACCCCTACCCCTACTGGCTGAGACATGACACTTCAGCAATGCGTATTTCACACTTCAGAACACAATATTTGCTGCTCGGCCCTGTGCAGCAAGCAACTAATAAATATTTGCAGCCAAATAATAATAAAATACTTTAGAAACACTTTTTCTGAAATGATGACTAACTGACTAATCTAATTGAATTAGTCAACTAGTAGATGTCAGTAGTCATGCACCCTCTATTTCCAGCATCTGTTTAAGTTGTTCTAATGTAGAAGGTGAGGCATCATGTACATACTTCACTTGTTTCTTCTCCACTCTTCAGTTTGCCGGCAAGTTTGGACTGGATGCGTTCTCGGGTGGTAGCGAGTGTTGGTTCATCATAACTTTTAGGAGCCAGGGGGAATGAGCCAAGCCTACCTTTGCACTTGCCCAGTCTGTGCTGCTTCATTCTGAACTAGTGCCAAGTCAGAGCCCCCTTCAAACACAACAGACTGGAGGCACCACATGCCACAAGGATTCTTGCCAGAACTGGATAAAACTCTGGAAATTTACGGGCGCCTCAGTGTGTATGTGTGTGAAGTAGTGTGTGTGTAACCACAAGCCTGTGTGTTTGCGTATTATGCGACTCTGTTTTAGAGGTCCATACTGTTTACATTGCAAACGAATTGTGTTGATCAGGGCAGAAGAACTCTGCACAGAACTCCTAATGAACAGTGTCTTCTGGCCAATGGCCCCACAAACATTCAACTCCACCAGGAGTGAGGATCACTGCCTAAAGACGGGCGTGTAGTAGGAGGAGTCATGTGGCTGTCTATGGCTGTCATATGGCCTTTAAGCTATTGAAGAATTACTTGAATTATTTAAGTGGACCTTATTTATGTATGACCGATGTCTATAAAACCACTGCATGCTGAAATGTTGCAGTTCTGAAAGCAGACTGGTTATTCAGGTCTTGGGAGTTTTTTTCCTTTTTTTTTGTAAAAAATAAAAGTTGTTGGGAAAAAATGACTCTGTGTAAATGTATTATTATATTCAAAAAACATTGCAAAGTAGAAAAATGTACCATGTTCATGGTTTGTTTCAGATCATAATTCAATCAGGTTTCTCCAGCTGATTCCAGAATCGCACGAGAATTGTCTCAAAGCGTATATACCAAATACATTAGGATTTAAATATACTGTACATAGTAAAGAAGCTTTTATGTGCTAAGTTAACCAAACATAAATACCTGACTGTGTCACAATATATTGGTATATTTTACTATTCAACAATAAATGCATGAATTACATATTCAGTGCAAACATATCACAAACTAACAGGTCAGTCTCAATACAAGATAACACTATTAATTCATCAGTCTGGATCCACCTTGCTAAAGAAGGCACCCAGATTTGAAGCGGTGCCCTGAGCTGCAGTCAAATGCTCTACCACTGAATTATACCCACTACTGTCAGTGGATGAATTTTGTCAGAATAGGATGTTATACTGCCAGTCATGGGTTGGAGCTGTTATTTTAAATCTTAGGGAATTTTGCTGATAGACTTGGCACTTTTCTGTAGTTCCACAGCCATCTGGGTCCTGAAGTCCAGAGGGACCTGTTAGCAGAAGTTTGAAAAGAGCTGGTGGCTGGTTTCTCATGATCGGCAGAAGCATGTACTGGCCTTCACTCTCCTGTCTTGGTTTCTCAATAGAGGTTCCTTTTGTTTTCTTGTTGCTGTTGAGTAATTTGATTTCCCCACTATTCTGGTTTATAGTTAAAAGTCACAGTTAATGCATGTTTCTAGTTTCTTTGTACTAGTGACGACAGAAGTAAAGACCCACTCTCAGTTATATGCGGCCCAATTCTGATTCTAAAAGCTCCAAAATACTGGCCTTGTCCAGGCGACAGGGGCACCCAGATTTGATCTCTTGACCTGCAGTCAAATGCTTTACTACTGCTGTAATATCCCCTTAATGTGACCCTTGCTTTTGGTTTCAGTCAGACAGTTTGGTCCTGAAAAAAAGATTAAATTCTATGGTTTCTTTATGATAGGAAACCCTGTCTTTTCACAAGAATTCCATCATTCTTTCATTCTTTCATAGCTTCATAGTTTAGGATGTAAAATAAACACAGTAAATTAAACATACATACTTGGTTTTATGACATTTCATGCCACAAACTTCACTGGCCATGATTCCTTAAAAAGTAGATTTTTCTGTTCTTATTGTTGAATGTAACAACATTCGTCATTTTCAGGGGGCAACCGGCTTTGAACCGGAGACCTCTTGATCTACAGTCAAATGCTCTACAACTGAGCTATACCCACCTACAGTACAACCAGACTTTAGTTCTTGGTAGTTTAGTTGTGTGAAAAGATTAATTGATTTCATTCTGACAGTAAATACTGTATTTTTACAAGAACCTCGTCATTTCTTTACAGTGACAGCCAGAAATCGCAAACATGGAAGCTCCGTAAGGTTCCGTTTAAAAAAACTGTTCTTAATCATAAAAATAGCAGTTGTATTTCTTTTAGGATCATGCTAATTTCTCTGTCAGGTTTGATATTGTTAGCACCAAGGTAGCGTGTTTATATTCGATCTAAATCCAGTAGATACAAATGTCAAGCTTTTAAACGCAAAGTGAGTATAAAACTCTGTACACTGCAGTTCTACAGTGTCTATTTCTATTCAAATGTGAACATAAAGGCTGCCTCGTATTTCTGTTCGAGCTGTTTAGCTTGTTATCCTCTGTGCTAGAGAAGCCATGAGGCCCTCTTACAGAGAATAAACAGTGTAGGACAGTAAACATGAGCTACATTCAATTAAATTCAATGAAAAAGGCATTTTAAAAGGCACAGAGGAGCAGCGCACACATATAACAATCGTAACATTTGACACAATAACATACTTTTTTTAAAAGTAGTGATTAACAGGATGAGGTAGTGACTTGCGCAATGTGTGACTGGAATGAGATTACATATCAATATATGTATGTATATTGCACTGTGGACAATAATAAGTGGCTTTAAATAACAGAAGCAGTAATGTGCATCGTGTTTTGAGAGTGAGAGACTCAAATCTGAAGAGGTTTGGTCTGGGGGCTGGGTGGGTGGGAATGTGTGAGGTGATAATGGTGGGTTTGCGGGTGTCAGGAGGAGAGTTGGACAAAGTACTCACATTCAGTACTTAAGTGAAAGTACAGATACCACTGGTCAAATGTTACTCCAATACAAGTGAA
>JBBPDB010000140.1:6685767-6697859 GCA_037974465.1 Brachypetersius altus
CTGTTTGCCAAGATCCACTTCCAGTCTCCAGTCCGTGGCAGAGGTGAGGAGGCCTGACTTTGCCCGTGGTTGAATGCTGGGCTCCTCTCCAGCTCTGTGGAACAGGACGGTCTTTGGCGTATAGTGGCCCTTAGTGGTGTTGATGGCTGTGGCTATGCTGTCAGCAACTGCCCTAAGGACCTGGTCATGGCGCCAATGATAGCGCCTGTCTGCAAGAGCTTTTGGGCAGCTGCTAAGGAGGTGTTCCAGGGATCCCCGTCCTGAACTTTGAGGACAGGATGGTGTGTCGATCTTGCCCAAGACATGGAGGTTAGCTGCACTTGGAAGGACATCATATACGGCTTGGACTAATAATCTAACACAATGGAAGTCTACTTTCCAAAAATTGGACCATGTGATCTTACGTTGCAGAACATTTTCCCACTTAGTCTACACACACCATGAGGTACCATGAGGTGCCCAGGCACGTATTTTTGTTTTTCTTGTTTTTCCTCATGTCCTGTGACGTAGGTGCTTCTGATTGGTCCATTCACCTACTACTGCTCTGTGATTGGCCCATCACAGAGCGAAGCACAAGTGGAGACCGGCTGCGGATGTCCTGCCTTCAAAACTTGAAAAGCTCCAGGAAGGCTGGAAGAAAACAAGCTTTGCGGGGGGCTTCAGATTTGTTTTGAGAGAACTTTGTTTCTGTACCTCATGGTGTGTGTTGAGCTTGCTGTGTTTGTTTGCGAGTCCAGTAGCTTTGTGAGTTTTCTGTTTGTATTTCTTTTAGTCTTCTGTGTGAAGACTTTGCTCCTCAAGCAGTTTTGTGTTGTGTTAGCTTGCCACAGTTCAGAGACTGAAAACTATCTCTGTTTGTTATCTGTTTGAGCTTTGTTCTTTCTTTGTTTCTTTGTTGCTTTATCACACCTGTTTTGGGATTACCTTTCTTATTTGGATTACTTTGGGCTTTGGATTCGGGCAGACACCATTTCTTTTGTTTTGTTCATTTCGTTGGTGTTGTCCGTCGTCCCACTTTAGATTAGACCTGGTGTGTGTATGTAAATAACTGTAAATAACTTTGTAAATTTGTAATCTTTGTATTGTTGTGTTTGGGTGTAAATATTGGGATTCTTGTGTAAATATTGTAAATAAACCTCTTAAACTATAAGTTTCCTCCTTTCTGTCTTGTGTTTGTGGCCAGTTGCACATCAAAATTTACCACCCTAGAGAGCCAAAGATCCTGGGACGTAACATAGTCCATGCTCCTTGTTGTCCCATTCCCACCATCCTGCTAGCTCGTGCTTCCTCCACATCTGCCCGCACTTCTTCCTGAACAAGATGTTGCCGCTCTTTGCCTCAAGCTTTGTCTACCCTAGTTACTGGAAGGTAGCCAATGTCTGCATGACCTGTTGCTGTGAGCCCCATCAAGGCCTTCTGCCTCAGCCTTGACTCCTCCAGAGCTTTGTCTGATCTCCATTTCCGGCCTGTTCGTACCTGTATACCAGCTGATGCCACCTTCGGGTCTCTGGATACCCTGTATTGCAACACTTCCTGTGTTCTGGACACCATGAACTCTTCGGCAAGGCTGCTGATTGGGAGCTGCAGGATGTTACTGGAGATGCTCAAACTGCGTTGGAGACCAAGCCATCTGCGCAGGTAGCTGCTGATCCTCCTCTCCATGGCCTCGACTGTTGTAATAGGTACTGAGTACACCAGCAGAGGCCACAGAATCCGGGGCAGGATGGAGTGTTGGTAAATCCATGCCTTAAACCTCCCTGGCAGGCCTGATTTGTCAACCCGACTCAGCCAGTCCTCAAGCTCCTTGCTGGTTTTCTGGATGGAAGCAGAATCTTTGAGGCTGCAGTCAAAGTACTTCCCGAGGCTCTTTACTGGCTGCTCTGTGACGGATGGAATGGTAGCTCCAGACAGTGAAAAGCGGAACCTGTCCACTACATTTCCCCTTTTGAGCACTAGAGACCTTGATTTTGCCGGTTTAAAGCTCATCCTTGCACAGGTGATGAGCTTCTCTAGGCCTTGGAGGATCCATCCATCCATCTGCCCGGGATCGACGTGGTGGTGACAGACAGGTCATCCATAAAGGCTCTTATTGGGGGCTGGCGGATTCCTGTTATCATCAAGGGACCCCTGCATTCCACTTCTGCTGACTTGACTATCATGTTTATGGCGAGAGCGAAACGGATGACTGAGATGGTGCAGCCTGTTATTATGCCTTTTTCCAGCCTGTGTCTGATGTACCTGACCCCGCAGTGACTCTTAGCCTGAATTTATTGTAATAATCCAGAATAAGGTCTGTGACTTTGCTAGGAACATGATGTCATTTAAGGGCAAGCTCGACAAGCTTGTGAGGTATGGAGCCGTACGCATTGGCCAGGTCCAGCCACAATACGGTTAGGTCTCCTTTTCCTTCACGCGCCTCCCTGATAAGTTGTGTCACCATTCCTGTGTGTTCCAAACAACTGGGCACTCCAGGGATCCCACCCTTCTGAACAAAGGTGTCGATGTAGGTATTTTTGTTAGTCGTCGTAACAAGATGCTGCAGAAAATCTTGCCTTCGACACTTAGCAGCTAGATGGTTCTAAACTGACTGATGTTTTTGGAGATCTCTTCCTTGGGGATTCACACACCCTCTGCACACCTCTATTGGTCTGCGACTTTTCCCCTGCGCCAGACTACCCTAATGATCTTCCAAAGGTGACAAACAAGTTGAGGGCAGCACTTGTACACAGTGTATGGAACACCACTGGGGCTGAAGCTGTTCTGGCCCCCTTCACCACCTCCTGAATCTCTGTCCAGCTGGGCTCCCTCAATGTGAAGTCCACTGTTGGAGGTTGTGAGGACCCGCTGTGGCCTGAGCTCCTTTTCTCTCTCTGGGTCACTCAGGGTGCAGTGGAGAAAGTGGAGAGTTTGCTTCCTCAGATGAGCACATAAGGTTGCCACTGCGCTTGTCCCCAGTAGCCTTTTGGTGAAGGTAAAAGGGTTAGTAATGAATGCAGTGCACTTCCTTGCTCTTTCCTTCCCCCGCCTTCGGTGCCACTCTGCCCAGCGCAGCGTCATAAGCTTCTTCCTCAAGGTGTTGCGAAGCTCAGCAAGTGGTTGTTTTTCCGCTTCACTAGCTACCTTGTGCTGTTTCTTGAAGTGTATTTGGACTTGCTGCTCTTGCTCTCAACGTGGCCAAACCTCTCGGCTGCATAGCTGACTATGATTGCAGTCATGGTCTCAAGCCGCTGGTCCACCTCCCTGTGGTTTCCAAGATTTGGCTCATGTCGGTATGAATCTTTGACCACACTGCCTGACTCTCTGCAGGGGTTCAAAGGCTGTGCTGCTTGGAGGGACTGGGCTCTGTGGAGTAATTCCTGGCCAGGTTCCTCCAGCGTCTCACTAAGATCAGATCCTATGCGTTGCGGCACATTCTCCTGCTCACTCACTTCATCCTGGCATGGTGTATTTTAAGGCCACACAGGTTCTTGCACACTTTTCCGCATATGCATCTTATACTCATAGTCGTATTTCTATTTGCATGGGTCAATCCGGTTGGGTCTGTCCGGTTGGGGCACTCATTCCGCCCCCCCCTTCGGGTTTATCTCAGAAGGCTTTTCCATAGCAGTTCTTGGGCTTCTCCCAACGGAAGATACAGGTTGGGGTGATGGCCCTTCCCGTCCCAGTTGCCGTCTATCCAAGCTGTCAAATGTCTTTCCAGTCGTCACCAAACTATCCTTAGTTGCCACCCAGTCTATTCCTGAGCGTCACTGGCTTGACCAGATTGGGAGTTGAAAGATACATCTCACAGATGCGCTGGGACACATCATATGTTAAATATTTATTCATAGGAAAAAAATGTGCTATGAATTCTTACTAGTATAAGATAAAATACTGTGTGCTAAAATATTATTCATACTAGGAAAACTTGAGCCGTTAATAACACTGATAACATTTTACTTTTTTTGAATCAAATTTCAGGTATCAAGAAAAATTTGGGCTAATAGTTAAAATGGCCCGACCTCATGTCTGACTATATTCTGACCTAATATAGTAGAAAAAACCCTGCTTCCGGCAGTCTGATCACATTTATTACAAAAATCCTTTATTTGTATTTTGAACACACTTTACAGTACTGAACAGTGAAAGAAAAGAAAAATATACTGATATATATATATTTGTTTTATATATAGCCATTTGCTTATTAAATGCATTTTATTCACAAAATGACACCTCAGTTCTCTCAGAGGACAACCTTTCATAAAAATAATATAATATAAAATAACTTGCACACATTATACACATTACAGCAATGTAATTTACAAATATTACAATCATTTTATGGTGTATATATTTTTTCTGTATGTAAATTATCATAATTTATGAACAGGTAACATATTAATTAAAGCCCAGAGAGTCATTCCATAAAGGATTCTCATGAGAAGAAAGTGACTTAAAATACAAATAAACCCTTTTTTTTCTAGTTAAGCCACATTCTGTCCCAAATCAATCAGACTGTCACAGGCTGTTGCTTGAAAAACACTTGAAATATTTAAAATCCCATGACTATCAGGCATCACACTGTGGATTATTAATGCAGAGTAGCTTCGTCTTTGTCAGGCAACAGGGAAAGAGTGCCGGTCTGGTCAAAAGGTTTGGAACCAAGCCATAAGGAGTGCCTCCCCTGTGCAATTACTGTATCCCTCAAAAACACGAACCTACACACCGTTTAACCTAATTCAGCCACCTCACAACTTACAGCAAAATAAAGTGCTGGTACAGACGAGTTTTAGAATTCACCAAATGATAAGTCTATTCTCAAATACAATCCAAATATACAGTAGTAAACTGGGGGGATTTGTACTGTAAACCTGAACAAAAGGGGAGCTAGGGGTAAAGATGAGAGAGAGAGAGAGAAGAGATGGGTGTCAAGAAGAAAGAATGCAGGGTGCTTCTGCAAAATTCAACACTTCAACGACGCTTCATTACAACTAAAAGTTGTCAATGACAATGAATGATTCAGTGATTTCAAATTTACAGTCCAACATTACAATATATACAAAACAAGCAGTGATAAGTCTAATATTTATATTTTCTTGTATTTAGTTCTTCGATATCATGACCAACGACCAGCATGATACAAAAATAAAAACTATACACAAACTGTTCAAAGAAAACACTTTCCCTTTGATATTCAAAAAAGAATGGCAGCAAGTAATTAATTGAATAATTTCTTAATAAGAAACGATTGCTACAGTATCGTGTTAAAATGGCAAATAGTATTTGTTTGCTTAAGAGCTTACATTATTAACGAAAAGCCTCAAACCAAAGCATTCTCTAGGCTAATGCATATGGGAATGGCATCTCTTACAAGCAGTTCAAGTAACCCTAGGTTACAGTCCTACCATCCATCAATTAAATGATAAAATGCCCAAGTAAGTAAACTTGGGCTGCAACTCTTCCATCCACCAATTAGAGGACCACTGAAGTAACCTTGGGTTACAGTTCTACCACCAGACTTCCAGGCTACACCTCATCTGATCTCACACACACACACACACACACACACACACACACACAGCTTACTCACACAGACTTTCATTACCATGCTTATGTTGGTGTGACTTCAAGGTTCTGTAGGAACAGGTGAATGACCTGAAGCTAAGCTACTGACCAGCAGAAACCAGCTTGTGACCAAATCTTTTGAGGATTATTATTTTTTCTCACAAAATACCCAGTGGCCCTATCTGCCCTGTCAACTACTACATTCAGAGACACACACAAGCTATTGTTTCCATGTATGCTAGATCCATTGCAGAACAAAGAGACCTGGTAATTATAAATATGATCCTCTCACCCCATTATTGGCATTTGTGAAAAGACAGCTGCTCTCCAATAATCATGAACTAGACCACCCTCCACAATAATATGAAATCTAATGAAAAGAGTGCAAAGGAGAGTCTACACTCCCCTGAGATAAATGTTTCAGGGAGTATGCAGAGTGTGTACATAGACAGACAGGGTATATGATGATATACCGTACAGATGAAGTACTCTGGGGCCTTTCATGGGCATCTCTTCAGTCAACATTTGACAAATACAAAAAACCCTGCAGTGTTAAGGCAAAAAAGCATCAAACGCAATAATGGCTGCATGTAACTCCCTGTGCTCAGTTTGATTGGTCCATGCCACTGACTGTGCTTTCTGTTCACCAGTCACATCCCTCAGACACTTTCCTCATCCAACATATTAGCTATCCACCCATTCCTTTGGCAAGACACAATGAAGAATGTTACTGTTTTAGATGGAGCATGGCTGCACTACATGAGTGGGTGAAAGTGAGACTGTCAGTGTGAATCTGTGCTGCAAATGATATGATTATGTAAGTTCCACTGTTTTCACAGGACCAGTTCACCTTGAACTGTAATTCATTAGAAAGTAAATCAAAGCATCAGATGGCTTTTTGTTTAAAAAGTGACTATCCTTAGTTGCATGTAAGGTGATGGGAGATATCAACCCATGAGACACAACCATGGTAAGCCCCTTAATTCAAAGTCCCCTTTATGCTCAGCAACCGCAGAAACAACCAAGGAAGACTTTACATAAATGAAGTAAGGTTTTTAACCAGACAATGTGGATGCTCCTGACATACACACAAACAGTGAGAGAGAGATCTGGCAACTAGTGACAATCAATAAATGAAGACAAAAGCAGACACTCCTGTCCCACGATGCATTGCTTCACAGCAGCTCCAAAGCTGAAGCTGGTGGTTCAGAAAGGCACGTGGCCATCTTGCACCGGTAGCACTCCTGGTAAAGGGAAAAGAGGGGCCAGGACTCATACTGCAGGTCCAGGCAATGTTTCGCTCCCTCCTCTTTCCTTCTCACCTCTCCTGCATCCATGTTGTCCTCAGCAACAAGACGAGCTCCAGTTTTCCTGCAGCGGGGTCTTTAGGATTTTCTTTCCGACAGAAATGGAAAACAAGTCACTCTGATTGAAACTAATCATACGGTATTCTGAGGATTTCAGTCCCTGTTAGGAATGTGTTAAAAAAACTGTTCACTATTGACACGGATACTAGTTGGTACTCCATTTGAGATGGCTTTTTCCAAAGAGATCCCTTCCAAATCCAAGCTCCTCCATAAACACATACACAGACACACACATCTGGGTGTGTGCTGAGACAGTTACCGGTGGAGTTGTGTTAATCTGCAAGTATGCATGGGCATCCATATGACCTATACGTATGTGTTTACATGTGAATGCACATGTCCGTATGTGTATGTGTATGTGTATGTGTTGAAACTCCAGAGTGCTACACTGTCTAAATGGCCCATTTTAAACTAGCCTAAAAATAGTTTTTCTTCACATAACTCCTTACCTTCTCCTGGAAGGGCCCCAGCACCCGTTCCAAATCTACAGTTGCTGTGTTAGTTACTTTTCTGATAGCAATATTATTTAGTTCCCTTTTTTTAAAAAATAAAACTAAACATCTTATTGAGTTGGTACAGAAGTATTGTCTTGTTCATGGCTTGTCCATCAGATCCGGGGAGTGGACAGAACAGGTAAGGGGTAAAGGATGGAGACAGTTCTCAAAGGATGTCTTATGTTCTGTGCTCCACTATGATGAGCCGGACAATCAGCAAGCCTCACGTATCATCAGCAGGAGAAGAGGATCCCTCTTCATCCTCTGCCTCTTCCACAGGACTCCAATCTGAATGTCTCTCCTCGTCCTCCTCCTCCACCACCGACTGTACCTGCAGTCGTCTCCGCCCCACCCTCTCCACCGCCACCTCCTCTCCTCCTCCATCATCCTCACCTCCACCAGGCTTTGCCCCTTCCGTCCGCTCTTCTGGCATCTGCTGCACGCCATCTCCCACATGATTGTGGTTTGGTCCCTCCTCCAGTGCTGTCTCCCCTTCCAGAGTGAGCTGGAACTGGAACTTGTCTATGCAGGAGTCAAGCTCGTTGGCAGGTAGAGGAGGTGGGGAGGGACTCTGAGGGATGGTGCTCTGGTACCAATCCCTGTTGTCCTCCAAAGTATCTAGGATGTCCTGAGCATCGGGGTGCACCAGGTCCCCCCAGGTCTCCCACAGTGGGTGCACAATGTAGTCGATAAAGCCCACCTGTAAGAGGACAAGAAAGAGGTCAAGAGGAACTACCTGTAGTTTAAGGGTGTTTTCACACTTGGTCTGTTTCAGCCCTTTAAGCAACCTCAGATTGATTAATGAGCATTGTTTAATATATGTGAACAGAAGTGGCAGGTTGGATGAGGAACTAAACTGAGTTCCCTTTCTGTTGGTTCACTTTTTAGACCACTATGTGAAAACACCCTGATATACTTTTGGGTGTTTTCAAATATAGTCCTCTTTAAAGGGACTCAGTCCTCTAGAAGTGGTCCAAAAAGTGAACCTACAAACTGGGAAGTCAGTTCTTTTTATGTTCACAGTGTGAGTTCAATTGAAAGGGGACTCGGTTCTCTTTCTGCTACACTTCAGCACAGATGGGGACTCTGTTCACACTTTTAGTTCCTCATCCAACCTGCCACTGCTGTCTCTTCACGGTCTCCATGATTGGCATTTTTTTTCTCCATAAGAGTAGATGGTTAAAAGCTCTACCAAACTTATTTTCCACAAATATCTATGCTACAATTCTTCTTCAACTGATAGAGAGCAAGAATGCTTTGAGGCTGAGCAACTTGGCAGAGAAAATCGATCTCCAGGTCCCTATTGGGTTTTTAGTTTTTTAATTATCATTTATTTGTTTATTCATATTTCTTAGTTTATTTCATTATTGTCTGTTGTGTTTCCCGCATAAACATAATGGTTTCCTGGGACTGTACCGCATGATTTACCTACGGCAAGCCTAGAGGGCAAAAACGTATCGATCTGAGTTCGTTTTAAGGGCTGAAATGCACCAAGTGTGAAACACCCTTAGATATGAATGTGTGTCTACCTCTATTGCACTTGTACCTGACTTTTCTCTACAGATGCAGTGTGTTTATCACACATGGGGCTGATCTCCATTCCACGTTCACGCTCCTTGTCTCCCTGCCTGAAAAACTCCTCCATGATGCGCTCCGTCCACTGCCGGTACACTGCCAGAGGCTTAGTAGGGTTGCTGAGATCAGCACAGTGCACCATATTTCTCAGAACCTGCATTTATACATAAACAAACACGCATAAGTATACATGCAACTTCCTTGTGTTGCAGGGCATTCCTTGTGTTGTTGATTGCAGCTCAAAGTCACACACTGTGTCTTCAACCGCATCGACCAGTCTGCACCTTAATGAAGGGCCGGTTGCAGTTTCAGTAGGTTGAGAGAGTATGTATGTATTTAATTTGGGTTAAGCTAGGCATACACAGTGCGATTTTTTCAGTCGCGTTATTCAGCTCCTGCTCAAACTGTACGACAGGGGTTACACTACCCTATACTGCTGATGCTCTGATGCGACCTGACTGCTCACACTGTACGCCCATACATGACACGTGTAAGTAAATCAGAGACCAAAGATTTTGATTTTGATTTTTTTAATTTACTTAGAAACTAAACTAAAGTAGTAAATAAAAATAAAACCTTCTCTGGTAAAATGCAAAAATGGTTTGCTTTATTAAATATATACAAAAATATCTTATTATAATATTATAGTCAGATTGCAATTTAGCAGCAATGTCCACCCAGCTCTTTTCATGGTTGTTGTGGTTGTGTTAATTTTGTGAGGCCACACTGAAAAGGTTCAGATTTTTACAAGTTGGGCCTCCATCGCTTGTGTCCAGATCACACGCTGCGCTGCCATGCTGCTTTTTCACTTCCAGTTCTGTGTTTGCGCATGCGCAGTGTGAAAGTTTGCGTTAAATCGGCTCATGGCACTGCTTCAACAGTGCGATACCCTCACGCGGGGCAGCCAGGATTTCAAACAGGTTTGATTTTCTTGTGACCATACGATTGCTGACCAGGAGCTGGTCATGAGGGGTCAGTCGCTTCTCGTTACCTCATGCCCAGCTTTTACTACACAATGCACGACACATGATTAAGGCGAAACTTGAGCTGATCCCCAAAATGGTTGCACGAGTGAAAAATCGTCTCAAAATGGGCCAAAAATCACACAGTGTAAGCCCAGCTTTACTATTAACTTCTAGTACTGGTTAGCAGTATTAGCCTTATAGCTCCAGTTTAGAACTAATAAAGTAAAAACAAAAGATTTTTCAACAAACTATTCCCTTAAGATTTCACAAACCTCTTGCATATATTATAGACCAAACAACTGTCTCTAATAAAAATGATTTAATGATTTAAACTCCAGTCCAAATGTATGCTCAAACTGCCAGTATTATCACTGATTCCTATTGACACATATTATGCATTAATTTAACTGACAAAAGGCTCCTTTGTGTCACAGCCTTTGCACATGATCTGGTCTGCTCCCTAGAGTCACGCTGAACTTTGTTCACATGAATCTACTGTATCATATATCAAGCTAATGCACTGTCTGTATAGTAGTGTTTACTACTAAGAACTATCAGTGTTTACCTGTATACGGTCAGTGTAGTGATCAAGAAGTAGCACTCCTGAGCTGGTCACTTTCTTGGTCTCCACCATTGTCTTTAGATCTGCCAGCAAACTCATATGCTTAGACATGTCTGTTGCCAGTACCTTAAAAACAAATAACAAGTAACAGACCATGAGTAAAAGAAAAGATAAA
Organism: Brachypetersius altus; assembly: GCA_037974465.1. Lineage (NCBI taxonomy): Eukaryota > Metazoa > Chordata > Actinopteri > Characiformes > Alestidae > Brachypetersius > Brachypetersius altus. The sequence goes on from JBBPDB010000140.1 coordinate 6,696,450, forward strand.
TTGTCTTAGTATTTATGGGTCAAACTACTAGCAGGTGAACACAGTGAATAGGTTTTCACCATGTCAATGACAAGCTTGCGGAGGCTCTGTCGCTGCCTCTTGGTCAAGTTCTGGAAGATGTCACAGTTCTCCTCATGTAGCAGTTTGAAGCCTACAGCCAGATGGTGGTTCTCCAAAACGGACTCATCATTATACATCAGAGCCAGTTCAGAATCTGCGACAGACAGAAAACAGGTAAGATCAAAGGTCAGGCAGTACCACAGAAAACCATAATGCTCTCGGAATATTTTGTATTGATGATCTTGTCTTACAGCAGTGCTGTTTCAGCTATATTATACGCTTCATCATTTAGAAGATGTATGAGATAGTTTCACAGTTTTTCATTATGAGGACTTACTGGTATTGATGAGGAACTGGTTGGAGACGCCAGGATGATCCACATCATGAATGGCAGCAGCAAATAATGCAGCCAGTATTTCCAGGTCAGTGAAGACAGCCTATTTTAAAAACATAATAGAATAGTAAAAGTGCCCACACAGTTTAACATGAGTCATGCAGGAGGATTTGTGTAACTTGTAAGATAAGTAAACTGGAGGTGAGCTTAACTACATGAGAAACTACTCACGTCCAGTGCCGGAGTGGACAGCAGCACATGTGTTGACTGTGTAACATCAGCTGCATGCAGACTGTTATGGTAGGCCACGTTGGCATGGTAGTGATCCTCTAGCGTCATCACATAAGTAATGAACGTGTCAACAGGGATACGAAACGTCTTTAACAGATCCCTCTCCTTTGGACAGACAAACATATGACATGAAAAGATTTTCTTCAAGATCCCCTATATAAGCTTTCCTACATAAATTTCCTGCATAAAGATGCATTTCCCCAAGATAATGCAGTGGAAACATTGTTTTTATGGGCAAAAAACCCTCACAATGTGGATCAGAAACCTTCATTCGGTACCCAGCATTCTACTGCTGAACCATCAAGGGGCCATGCACTCGCTGCATACCTGCATTCATGGCCTGATTATCTTTAATTAAACTACAACAAATAGTGACACATCTTTTTTTATAACTGACCTGAGCTTTAATGTCTTGAAGTTTGTTTATGAGTCTGCTGTGGGTTTGTTTCCCTGCGTCCCTTTGTGGCTACTTTGCCCACGACCTTACAGACTCTCTCTGACACATATTTTGAGGGCTACTCAACTGTCCACTCTCGCTCCCCAAACATTAAAGCTGACTCGACCACAAAAATGCATTTTTTAAACGATCAATACTTGGCCCATCTTAATACATGCTTAATATATGCCCACTGCACTGGATAGGACCTATACCTCTCCAGAACCAGGAAAAGGGCAGGCAAAATCATCACAGACCCCTCACACCCTGGACACAGACTCTTTAACCT
>JBBPDB010000140.1:6707325-6718684 GCA_037974465.1 Brachypetersius altus
TGTTAGGGGTGCCAATAATTGTGGAACAGGTGATTGTATGAAAAATAATTATTTCTTAGTCAGGGAGTTTTTTCCCCCTTAAAATTCACTTGAAATTGAAGGTTACATTTTTCTACAATTTTCAGTGTGAGAGTATGCTTCTGCAATAAAAATAGACTTTGTTTTAAGGCTTTTAACACATCTTAACCAGGGGTGTCAATAATTATGGAGGGCAGTGTACTTGTGACGCATGTGATATCACCATCGCAACACTCAACAACATTATCGCATATCGCATGTTTTCCTAATATCGTGCAGCCCTAAGAGAGACCAAGGCAGTCTCAGTTTGGAGTCACCTCACTGAAGCTTACAGTCTTCAGCATCATACTGTAGTTGAACCTAAATGGCAGGAACCTTGCTATTTAAAGTATGCCATGGGGATCAAACTACAGTTACCAACCACAAACACCAATATAATTTGATATAAGTGTCCTGACTAACCTGAAAACAGGCCAAGAAAGCTTAGGTTTGTGTTATCACACGTGATGATAACACTTAAGAAGCGTGTCTTGATCTGGAATGGGATAATGGGAAGTATAGTTTGGTGGGGCTGCGAAGAAGGCAAAGACGCACCTTGTTGGAGGCCATCTCACTGACTGAGCGATGTGTCTGAATAGTCTCCAGCTGGTCTAAACACCAGTCCAGCTCCTCCAGAGTCTCCCGTGCCAGCTGCTGATATGTTTCCTCTGTACAAGCACAAAAGAAGACATGGCTGTGAGTAAAACCTTAGCAAAACATTTTTTCAAGAGTTATCACTGTCAAAGCCCCTTATTAGGGCAACATTTTCAACCCCCCTTGGCTCCTTCAACTGCTAGCTTGTTATTCCTTTATTTTGACAAACTATTAGTCAGTAACCACAAAAGTGATTATTGCTTCTTGTTAAAAAGAACCCATAACATTGAATTTTTCCATGTGATTCAAAAATGATGCTTCAACAACATCCCCAAGATCAGATTACTAAAACCTCGAAAAAAATGGAGAAATAACCTGGGCTCATTTATTTTTAAATTAATCCAGTCGCATGGACTATTTCCTTACATCATCCTCAACTTCTGGATATCCACCAATATGGGAACTGGGGACAGATGCAGATATTATATCATTTACCTGATAATTAAATTTACACCTTTTGCCCTCAGAAGTTTCTAACTTCCTTTCATTTGCTGAATTTCACTCATAGCCCTCCCTGTTGTTTCCAAATTTGCCAAGTGACATGGGAAACATAAAATGGCATGCTGCTTATGGAATATCTCACTCATGCACTCACTCACAATCTGTAACCACTTAATCCCTACTAGGGTCACAGGCACCCAGAGCCTATCCTGGAGCCAGAGGGCTCAAGACAGGGACTCACCCTGGAAGGGCGCCAGCCCACTACAGGGCGCACATACACACACACACACACATACACACACACACACACACACCCCATTCATTCACACACTTACGCTTACGGCCAATTTAGACTCAATAGTTCACCTCGCAAGTCTTTGGACACGCATGTATTTTGCCACCACAAGGAGAATATGCAAATTAAATATGTCGTTAAATATAAAATATAGTTTGTGGAAACGTTACCCAGCTCTAATAGAGTACTTAGAAACTTGAGTATCAGCATTATTGAATCAGTTGTTCATGAAGAATGACATAATCAGATGATTTGAACCAGCAGGAAAACTAAGTAGAGTGCTGTGGATTCCCAGAGTTGGGACTAAGAGCCACTCTTCTGATGTATATTCATTTATTTCAATTCATGTGAGAATGAAGTAAGCTTTTTGTGTTGTATCAAAAATAATTAGTGAAATTCATATCATGGTTTTCTTCCATGATAATCCATCTGGCCCATAGATTTACACAAAATCTCATTTGTCTTATAAAGTTATATATTAAAAAAATATGGTTATTTTCTGCATTATAATAACTGAATATTGCATGAGAGGTAGTGTGGTAACAAAACTTTCAGTAGGTTTCCCATCAATATGAAAAAATATAATGATTAAACCCTATCATTACTTCTACTGCATGGCCCTAAATATAGTTCACTAGCTGACAGCTGCAGCCCCACAACAGATGACATATTAACAAAACAACTAGCAAGCTATCTGAGGTAAAGTGTTAACTGTAGGTAAATAAATAATCTAAGATAGGGCTGCAGATAGTTATTTCCTCAGTCATCATAGCTAATATAAAATATGTAATTATGGATTATGTAATTATGGATTTGCAGCAGGTGCCTTCTCTTAAACAATTCATTTGTGCTTAGAAACCCTTACTGAATGTTAATGAGGTATGCCACCCACACTTTAGCTAACTAGAAGAATGCTATCCAGTTGGCTAATGTCCAACAGGGCCTGGACTATAAGGCTGCAGTTAGGTGTAACTTCATACCAGAGTTTAGAATAGGAACTGATCGTCTGTACAGATTCAGACAAAGATAAGATTAATGATTAAAATGATAATTCATTATTAAAATTATTATATATAATTATTGGTCAGAATAGAATAGAATAGAATAGAATAGAATAGAATAGAATAGAATTTGGCAGCTGGTAGCCTAGTGGTTAAGGAGATCGCCCTGAGATCAGAAGGTCATAGGTTCCAGGACTGCTAGTGGCATCAATGAGGTACCCTTGAGCAAGGTACTGACCCCACACACTGCTCCCCAGGGATTCCTTTTGGTGGCAGCCCATGCTTTATGTGGTGAATGGGTTAAACGCAGAGAAAGAATTTACCATTCTTCACACTGTGTGATGTGATGTGTTCACATGTCACGATAATGTAATACTACTATAAACTAGTTACTGTTAGAATGCTGGTGCAGGAGACTGTTATATCTTTACAATCCTCCAATTTAATTGAATGCTTAAAAGATACTAAAGACACCAAAAGATCTTTTCTTTTTAGAGTATCTGCTGTCAGGGCAGTCGTTATGTGATGAAGTCAAACACAGAGGTGAATTAAAGAGACTGATATGGACCCAGGGTTAAAAAGTCCTTATATGCCTAAAGCAAATTCCCTGGAACACCTCATTCATTCCTAATATATATCAGTCCTCCAGGTCAGTTAATTATCTAGTAGTAGAATGCCAAGGTGACTTATATAATTTCAAAATGTTTTGTCACTTATCCAAAGGACTTCATTGGTTCAAAATTCTGTTCAAAGCCTTTTGCCACTTTACCATTTGGGTGCCAGGGACAGGTTAGTGTGACCATGTTAAAAGCAGTAAATGGGAGTTGAGGGTACCCTTGAGAGAAATACTCAGTCTGGTTGCTGACACCAAATGATTTGTAATTAATTTTCATCGTACGGGCTAGCCATTGGGAGCTGTTCTTGGCCTGATTAAAGAGTCTGGTAGGCCTCCAGCCCCTGGCGCCCATATGGTTCCACCATGTCCGGTGATATAATGCGTTTTGTACTGGCAGGAGTGCCTACAACAGGAAGCGTGGTGCAAGTAAATGTGAGAGACAGTGTGTGGGAAGAGTGCTAGTGTGTGTGTGGGAGAAAGAGAGAGAGAGATAGAGAGAGAGAGAGAGATAGAGAGAGATGTTCGCTGGTGACTAAGTTTTATTACAGTAAACATACCGGAGAGCGTTGCTGGGGGAACGGTGGGTTGGCTTGTCACTGGTGACCTCCTGTGTACAAAAAGAGAATCACAGTCAATGGAAGCACCAGAGGGCACCCTCTGCTGGCATCTCAGCTGATGCACACTTACAGCGATCATGTCTCTGGCATCCGACAGTAACATAATTTATTCTTTATTAAGGCACTACCATCATCTTATCTGTGCAGCAGCTATATGATTCATTCTGAGATTTAAAGCAAGCTGCCAAAAATGAACAAAGTTCTTTTTGGATGAAAAAGGAAATCCTATTGGGAATAAAAAAGTCAGAAAAACTAGCATAACTCATGGCAATTAACTGTTCTCTGAGTCAACACTGATGTATTATTTGTACAAGGCAAAAACAGAAGGGAGGGAGAGTAAAAATCATACTGAAAATTCAGAGTGGATGTCTCCTTGCTTGGCTTAATCTTCCTTGACAAAATATCTCAGAATGGCCTACTTTCCATAAAACAAAAGAAATGCAGACTGCCTTTATGAATAAGACACATCTGCTGCTAAACTCTCAGCATATCATAAGGGTACAAAACGTGCCCTTATGAAAGATGCATCAAATCCAATGCAAAAGACATGTTGGTGTGCTGCGTGCTAGTGTAGAGAACCTTTTCTACATGAGTGCACGGGTGGCAGTTTGAACGTGGCAAAGGGGAAAGTGATACTGTGGAGAGGCACTGACTTGTTAGTGGGTGTCGTGACATTGGCAAGAATGGTGAAGTTGCTTCTGACAGTTCGGAGACTGGCCAACACCTAGAGAACAGGAGAAGTGGGGGAGGTTAAAGAGGCAGGGACAGTGAGATGTTAGCTTCATTTCTCCAAGTCTAACACAATTTATTATGCAGTTGAATGCAGATGCATCAGGGCTGCTTACCTGAGCAAAAGGGGTGACAATGAGATCTTCTGCATGACTGAAGATAGACAGGAAGACAGAAAGAAATAGTCAAAAAAACATCGAAGAAAGAACTGCTCTGTATAAAAACACAGAGAAACCTGTTATCCCATGTACTTTCAAAACAATCACATGGTGCCTCTCTTTTATCCTACTGAAAGCACCAGAGAAAAGCCATCTGTGCTTGAAATAAAAAGACTTAGTGCCATATCAAAACACTGCCTTTTAATCACCATAATCCAAATGCTCAATTGGCTATGGTCTTAGTACAGACAGGAAAGGGGCACCTCCAGGAAAGCAACAGAAATGCAGTCAATGGGTGATTTTTTTTTCCCCTCCCAAAATGATTTTGTGGTTTTTGTCACATTGTGTGGCAGCTTAACTTACTGAAGGTTCATTTTGACTAAAGTAAGATCACACAGATATTTCAGTGCTATCATGGAAACAATGCTAATGCACATTCATTTTATTGCCTTGTTGTGATGTTAGCCCTCAAACTTTCAAGATAAAACATGTTTGATGTTGACATGTGTACTGCAAATTTTACCTACAGCATGAGTACATGGCTATTACGTTACTTAACTGAAGACTAACAGTGGCCCTCAGATGTTACTCAAAACATCTGAGAAAATTGTCCCCCAGAATTTTAATTGAAAATATACTTAAAGCTACAGAGTGATTCTGGGTGTTTAACAGAAAGGTTGAGTGAGGTGAGCAGTGAGGGGTGTGTGTGTGTGTGTGTGTGTGTGTGTGTGCAGTGCAAGTGGCTGTTTACCCCTCGCTGTTGACAGAGGAATTGCGAGACATGGTCTTGGGGGACATGTCATAGTCTGAGTCGGAGCGGTAAAGGAAGGACTCACGGCGGCCGCTCTGAGGGAAAGAGGGATGCAGCACCAGACCGGGACTCGCCTGTGAATCCATTGGACTGCGACCGGGAGATGGCCCATTCTCCCCATCGAAACTAAAGAAAGAGAAAGAGAATGTGAGATACAAAAAGCAAACAAAAAGAGGGGGACAGGAAGGAGAAGAGAAACAGAAAAAAGAAAAGAGAAATAAAGAGATACAGATTAAGAGAAAATGAAAGGGAAAAAGAGAAAAGATGGGGTGGACAGTAAGAGGAAGTAAGGAAATAAAAGGGAGAAAGAAACGAGTGGCGGTATAGGAAAAGATGAATAAGAGAAGAGAAATAAATGAAAGGTGAAAAGAGAAAAAGACACATACTTTATTGTTTAGATTGACCATGTACACTCGTTTAACTCGCGCATTTGCTTTTGCTTCTCAGTTTGTCAGAACAGGACAAACAGGACGACTCTTTGAGTCGTGCGCTCAAAGAGTCGTGATTGGCTCCCAGACACACATATACTAGATACACACACACACACAAACACACTGAGAGCCTGTAAACGAGCTGCGACAGACGCTGCCCCAGCCACTCAGTCCCCTCATTAGCATAACCATCAGACTAATCAGAGAAGAATCCTTTAAGTTAATAACTAAGACATGTGGCCATTAGTTTGACCATAAACAATGGCAACATCCTCGAGGGTTACGTGATCGTGCTGTGCTGCGAGTGGAAAAACACTGGGTGTAAATATGAGCCGCTCGATTGCTGCTCCCAAAGTATATTTGTACAGTCATGCTACAGTGCTGATGTGAACAGGAGAGCTGAAGGGCACTGGTGATAGTGCAGGGCTTTATGGCCTACCAATTCAATCCAGTCCCACAACTCATTCACAACAATCACAGCTTTCGCATAAAGAGTAGAGTGGTAAAAACACCTACCTACCCTACTGGGAGCCTGAAAGCTACCATGTGCTACTTCCAAGAGGTAGAATCAATCAAATGGTTGCTAATGCACCACTGCTGGTTGTGATGTCATAACTACGAACACATTAACAAATGACTGCCCACACTATTCAAATCACAGGGAAAACAAAGACTATGGGACCTTTATTTTAATTGTTACCTAGAAATCAGAAACCAAGTAAATACTAAGTAAAAACGATGTAAATAATGTATCAATGCAAAGCAATATTAAGTTGTTTTTTTCAGTGTTCCTTTTCTGCATGTGGCTATTTACTATTGACAAGCTACCATGGAATTTGGTAAGAAAGATCTTGTGGAACCACCCATGCAGCGACTTGAACCCTGGACCCTCAGATACAAAATCTGATGCTCTACCGAATGAGCTATACAGGCCCCATGCTTGGAACGGGTTTTGGCTATGAAGAGATTATTAGATCAAAGAGATGCATTCCTTTAGAAGTCAACTGCAAAAAATGAAAAGCCCCAAAAATGAACTCCAGTTGCTTGTCACATGTAGGAGGCATATTGATTCACTGAGGCAAAATGCCCCCAGTAAATAGTGCAAAGCTTCACTCAGTCAGCAGAATCAGCTAATATATAGTCTTTTATATGTGACTGAAGTGTGCTGTTTTTTATATTTTTATGTAATATGATGTGAAATTACATCAATTGTACGTGTCATTCTGGGATAAAAGCCTCTGATATGCTGATTGGCATGTGATACTACTATTCTGTACCACATCATTGTATTCCTCAACCTCATTGTTTTGATAAAATTCCCAATGTATTGTTACTGTGTTTTTTGGCCTTCGGTGTTAATATAATACCCAGCATGCATTATGCACATATATCATACACCCACAGGGAATATCAAATATGCACGACAATTCCTGATGGCAAAATAGCCATTTATCTTTTTTTATTAATAGACTATTCATCAATGCTTAGAGTCATAGGCTCAGACACATTCGTAACATTCTCATATATTTCACAAATGTGTCTGAGCCTAAGAGTGTCAAAGTAACATGTTAATTTCGACCAATTAATCACAGACAAAATAATGCATAAAAAAAAGCTGATAAGTCACACCACGTGACTTTAACCTGTTCCGATGGGTAGCATGTTTTGTTCTGTCAAAACATGCTACCCATCGAGATGTGCTACCATGCCCTTCTGCACATGTGCAGTTCAACTGTTCCAGTGCCACGGTCATAAATCTGTGCTACCTTGGGACACTGACAGCTGTATAAACTTCAAGGGAGCATTTTTCCACAGGGTAGCATGAATCGCTAGACTGCTTAGAAAATATATAATTTTTTTGCCTATTCACATCTTTATCAGTGTTATAAACTGACTGTATAAACTGTATGAATTGTATGAAGGTATCAGTTTTTGACAAGCAGCACAATTCATCCGAACACCTGTGTTTGTATGTACATTGTCTTAAACGGCACCTTAGTGATGGACCTGAAGTTTTATGTCATTTTTTTGATTGCTGTCACCATTACTGCACATGAACAGTGCAGAAACAGTTATTAAATAAAAAAGACATTGGAAGTTTGTAATGTTAATTATTAATTCACTTACATGCCAAAATTCATTTATATTTTTAAATACTTCTACAGCAAAAATGTGTATGATTAATTTAGAAAAGTGACTTTTTTGGCATGGTCCCTGCCTGTTAGAACAACATTTCATTAAGTGTCTGTGATTTATTTGATGAGTCATAATATGAAAAAAAAAAACCCTCCACACTATCTTTACAAAGTTATTCAGACAGCCTATAGCTACACACTTCAATAACACACATTCCAGAATCTTACACTTCTGCATCCAGTGGGAAACAAATGCATTTTTATTTAAGACCACCTTTCTGAGATATCTGAGATAAGTCCAAGTCTAAAACCAATGCAAGTGAGAAGGACAGAGACTCCTCTTAGACTTACTGAACCTGTTGATAATGTCTGACAGTGACAGTGATGTGTAACATGGTAATTTTGCTCTATGATTTATATTAGTCAAAAAGCAGTGTAACAATACTGTAGGATCAGATTAAACCGTTTACCTTAATTATACCCATTTTATCTGATATTTTGGGCTGACCAATAGACATTTCAAAATGAATATGGATGCTTGGTCCATACTGATATGAGCTTTTTGTGTATATCATTGGTTACCAGTTGGTCAAGGGCAATGTCTGCTCTATATGGTTTTTGAAATAATTAAACCAGTGCTCATATTAGAACATGAATCAATTATTTTGCTGGGAACAATGGATAAGAGTTCAAGTCATGATAATACAAAACAGAGACTTCAGCAAAAATGCCTAGAGTCCAAGACTGGACTTAAATACTTAAACCCTTTAAACAAATGACGTGCATCAACCTAAATGCGCAAAGAAAGCATGTTATTCACTTGAGCCTTTCAGAGCAAGAAACAGTTTCTAGACGACATTTACAGCATTTCGCTGAAATTCTTATCCAGAGTGACATGCATCAGTGCTCAAGCAGTCCACACCTGTTTTGGGCTAATTCACACTTTTAAAACATGACCCTTTGTTGTTGCCATGTGAGCGGTAAATAGTCTGTGATTGGCCAGTTCACAGTTGTCAAACATTGTATCCCTGTTTAAGCAGGGGGGCTAGGAAACTCTGTTTCTGCATGATTTATGCATTTTCCTTGTAGTACTTCCACACCAAAGTTCTTTGGGTTTCTCTTTGAGAAACCTTTTTTATGAACCTTCCATCTCTGTATACACATCTCTGCTGTTTTTTTCTGCAACTTTATTTTAGACATTGACCAAGACTAGTTGACTACTGCCCACTGCATTGACTAGTGGTAATAAATTATTAACTGTAGCACGAGCCTTACTAGTCATAAAACATAATCTACCACATCACTGTAGCCTTCACTAGGTAATTCTCCAAACCTACAAAGTTTGGTTGAACAGACTTTTCACACAGCTTCTCATGTAGTATTTCCATTTTAAGTTCTTTGGGTTTTGTGTTTATAAAAAACCCTCCTGGGTATGCACACTATTTATAATATGCCTCGTAATTTGATCCCCTTTATTATGACTTTGTCCTTGATGGTATAGAGATTTATACTTCAGCTCTTCATCAATCTCACGCTAATTTTCTTTACCTTTCAGTTTCCCACTAATCATTTAAGAATAGTGAAAGTGCACAGGATCTGCCACCAGAATGGGTTCTTATTTAGCAACTAAATGCTTCAAGATTAACAGCAAAGAATATTTACAATTTATTCACAACATTTTTCAAAGGTCGATAGAGAAAGATCATTAAAACCTGTGAATGTCATCAAACCAGCAGCTTTAGTCCTAGTTTTTAAATTGACTCCCCTGCAGCACTGATCACATATTAAACAACTGACTGCTTTAAGATGATGTCAGTCATGTATGTTAGTGTTGCCTTTGAAAGAAGCCAAGCTTTCAGGCAGAACAAATAACTACATTTGTAAAAGTCTGCAGTTCAATAAACAGTGAGGATAAATGTTTGTCAGATGTGAACAGCACCCACAGCCTCATAGACTACCAGTGAGGGTCCCAAAATGACATTGTAAAAGCTTGTTGCCCAATAAGCGTTTATCTTTGCTTGACTAAAACATTGTGTATTTGACTAAAACATTGTGTATTTGACACTTCATTCTATGTCCTGTGATTCCACAAACACAATCATTAAGATTGTGCTATCTATCAAATGCAGCTCACGTTAAACAGACAAACCGTACCAGGGTGCAGTGATATAGAGTAGATATTTCATTTGTTTGTGATTCATTCATAATGGATAACTTTCTCCAAAATAAACCTTTTCAGAAAAGTGTAGGTGTTTAATATGCTGCGTAATTTTTCTGTAATTTGTACTTTAAAACTTGGTAAGAAAACGGCAAATCTTTCTGTCCTAAATACATAATTGGTGCCAGAAACAGTTTTCTTATTCAGATGCAAATTATGCAGCTTGCTAAGAAGCTAAAATACCTTTTACCTTTACCTTTTAGTTTGTGATCATTCTCATCTGACAAGTCATTTCTCACTGTAATGATGATTTGAAGAGAGTAAACAAATCAGTGCGAATGCAATAAGATATTCAGTTTTCTAACATTAAAGTTAGCTGGTGTTCTTATGAGACCTGCCCTAAATTGCCTGTAGGGGAGAGTTGGGTGATTTGTGCCAGGGGGGAAGTTGTGCCACCCCCTGTTTCTAGGGGAATCATAGGAGAAATTGGTCATGTTAGCACACATTTTGAAGAGACAGTAATTTTTCTCATCCTGCAAAAAAGAGAGCCTTGTTGCATAAAAGATAAGCACATTTAAGTTCAGATTTGTTTTTTGCCTTTTAAAGCAAACTTTCTATGATCAAGGTTTTTTGATCGCTGTGTCTGAAAAGTTATAGACAAGTTTGAAAACATTTCACACATGTTTTAGTTTATACAGCCAGCGTGATGTTAGCTCAAAACTGCTTGATATTTAGAGCATATGGCTTCAGCTTATGTTAATCTGAAAGTAAACTGCAAAGGGACAAATTAAGAGATATGCTAATAATGCTAAGAAACTTTTAATCTTTTCTAGGACATGATTGGTTTGCAGCCTTTAAAGCATGCCACCATTTGGTGGAGCTACATCCTTTAATCTGGGGAGTTCTTTGCCTTTGATGTTGTAAAATAACTTTAAATAAACCTTTAATGAGCAATTTTGTATTGAATTTGTCTAACTTTTATATAGAATTACAGTCTACTGTTTTATTTCAATAATCAATGGCACAATTTACCCCAATGTATTCTCTCCAACAGCACAACTTAACCTTCACCAGGGGGCAAGTTGTGCCACGAGACCACTTTTTTTTCGGTAAGCTATATTTCTTAAATACTATATTTCAGTTCCAAAGTGATTGTTCTCAGGGATGCACCACATTCTGAAATACACTCACCTAAAGGATTATTAGGAACACCATACTAATACGGTGTTTGACCCCCTTTCGCCTTCAGAACTGCC
>JBBPDB010000140.1:6721345-6737798 GCA_037974465.1 Brachypetersius altus
TGATTGGTTGATTAGATAATTGCATTAATGAGAAATTGAACAGGTGTTCCTAATAATCCTTTAGGTGAGTGTATATGTATTTTAGTTGGAAGTATTACAGTCATGGCATCGCTTTAAAGTCACTTTAAGTAAAAACTGGCACAACTCACCCCAGTCTCCCCTACACCTTCAAAATGTACAACAATAGAAAAAAGCCAGAAAGTTTTAAGAGGGGACGAAAACAGATGTATCAATGGCTAAAATTTCTAGTTTCCGCTGGAATGTAAATTCAATGATCTATCAGCATAGCGTCAGAGCATTTGATTAAAAATAAGTATAACAAAGCGCAGCTTAGTGTTTCTAGAAGCAGAAAGAAAACTGAGGGAGTTTGATGAAAGCCAGCTGGGAGGCTTAGCTACCTGTAGCCACGACTGTGGGAGCGCCAGTGTTCCATGATGCTGCGGTTGAGGCGCATGCGCCGAAAAAAGCAGCTGCCTGATGGCCGGCGACTGGGGTCAGGGGTGTCCGGGCTCAGGGGTGAAGAGAGGGAGGAGAAAGCCGGAGGAGGGGAAGGGGGCCCGCCGCACTCCTCCCATAGTTTTAAATCATGCTCTGACCTCCTCTGAGTCATCGCTGGGAATTCTGGGTACACACCGCAACACCCTCAATCCTCAAATGCACGCGCATATGTTAAAAAAGAGAGGTAAAAAACCTACAGTTGAGTGTTCAGCATCAGAACTCATTGCCGCTGAGATTTCGCTCTCTCTCTCTTTCTTCCTCTCTCTCTTCTCTCTTCTGTATCTCTGTCAGTCAGACTTCCTCCCACTCACTCTTTTCTCTCTACGTCTAATACCCCCGTTCCTGCATGAATAAAAAAGGAATGGTGGCAGATGCGGTATCCAAAGCCTTGCTCCTAGAGCTAGCCGTAGTGTGTGCTGTGAGTGCTAGCACTGAATCTGGACTGCAGCACCACCCCCCACTTGCTTGTTTATGCTTGTCCTGTTTACCAAAAAGAGGCCGGCCAAACTGTGGCTCCATTCTTTGACCCCAATGCGGCGGGCCTCTCGGGGGAGCTTGGATGACCCAAGCAGTGACTGTAAAGTTCTCCAGTTTAGCTTTGCTCACCCTTCAGTCCCTAGGCTACGCTCCACACCCTCAGCTTAGCATTAACCCCTCAAACTCTAGCTTTAATATTCAGTTAAGTTATACGGAGTCAATGTCAACAAATCAATTATGCAGTAACTTTATGAAAAAAATTGCAAAATGATTGATTTGTTGCTAAGATACAGGAATGGGGTGAGGAATAGAAGTCTGGGCCCACTAACAGGTTTGTGAATGTTAATGTTTAGACTATGATTTGAACTGTGCCATGAATTATTCAGTAACTGCTGTGATTTGCTAGCAACCACTATGAATGAGTAACTGTAACTACTATAGCAGTTTGTAGTAACATGATTTGCTTAGCGACTATTATAATTACCCAGAAACCCAGTAATTTTTCAGTAACTGCCATGAATCATTTATTTATTTATTTGTTATTTGTTTTTAAGGCGATTAAGGGCGAAGCACCACAATATATGAGTGACCTGATTCACCCATATAATACGCAGAGAGCACTTAGATCTTCAGACCAACTCCTGCTCACGATTCCGAAAAGTCGTTTAAGAAGGAGAGGTGACCGTGCTTTCTCTGTGTCTGGTCCCACCCTTTGGAACAAGCTCCCTTTCCATGTCCGATCTGCCCCCAGTACTGTCATTTTTAAATCGAGTTTAAAAACGTATCTGTTTACAGAGGTTTTTAAATATGTGCTATAGTGGTATGTATTGGTAAATTGATGGGTTTTATTTTTCTTGTTCTTAAATGATTTTTACTATGTAAAGCACTTTGGTCAACCATTGGTTGTTTTAAATGTGCTATATAAATAAAATAACTTAACTTAAATGAATCAATCAATAGCCGCTATAAATTATGCAGTAGCTACTATTCATGTCAGTTAATCAGTAAATACTTTGAATTACCCAGAAACTATATACTTTACATGTTAAACTGTTAGTTACTGAGTAACCAGTAATGAGTAACCAGTATTTACTATACATTCTGCAGTAACTACTATGAATGATTTAATTAATACTTTTAATTACTCAGTAACTACTATCAGTTAAATATTTTTGAAGTATGTAGTTATGAGGCTTAGGAATGGTTCTCTGGCTCTGCTGTTGTTAGAGAGTAAATGATTAATAGGACTTGATATTTTAATGTGAACCCAAATACAGCCTGAGAAAATTATTTCCGAGTTTCAGCACCATGTTTTGAATCTGAACCCAACTGTGGGCTGACAAAATTAACCCCACATCCACCATCTGGAGATCAAAAAACTGTTGAAGGTGAGAAACAGGCTGTGAGAAACCCTTAAGAAATTTGAGCAGAAACTCAATGCCACAGTCTTTCTGAAATTATGTGTGAAGTTGACTGTCCTCCTTCTTCAGCCCTTCTCTCAGCCTGTATTCCACCTTAATGCTTTCTTGCTACAGCCACTCTTTTCGTCTCTCTCTCTCTCTCTCTCTCTCTCTCTCTCTTTCACTTCCATTCTCTTTTCTTCCACCCCTCTTATCTCCCACCGCACAGAGTTCCACTTGGAGCAACAGGAAAACAGATTGATGGAAGTAAGCAACCAAAGGCGCTTCACAGCGTATCAGAGAAGATGGAGAGAATAAGGGACCCCGAAAAGCGGGGAGGGGTGGGGTGCGGGTGGGTGAGTGAGAGAGAGAAAGACAGAGAATGCACGAAAAGAAGCAAGGAGGAGCACCGTGGTGACTCACGGCCTATCTAAATGTTTACATACCCCGGGAGCCTTAAGCATGCAATGTTTTCTTCCAAAACCATTTTTGTTTTTCCATCCACAGCCATGGCAAAGGAGGGAATAAACAGACGAATGACCTTACAGAGTGAACTCCCCACTGGCCACTAATGTCTGCATAAGTACAGCAGTCGGGCCTTACGGAGGATTAGCAACTGTGCCGAGCCACATTATAAACGTAGCATTAATATTTTATATTTGACTTAATAGGTTCAAGTAGAACATGCTTTTGGTCTTCTTCTATTCCTCTTGTACCCCCTGCCATTTCTTACTGCTAAGACTTTCCTTTCACCATAGAGATTGTTTTTGTAACCTTACTGAGAGATTTTTGTCAAAAAGACACAGATTTTAGGACTTTATTATTGTAATCACTCTGTTGGTGCATAGTACAGGTTCAGGTAGAGGTGATCAAAAGGTCATGGGTTTGAAACACCACTAAGGTTTCCTTGAGCAAGGTACCCACACAGACTGCTCCCCGGGTTCTGCATTGCTGGCTGGCCGCTACCTCACTTGGTAAATGGGTTATATATTCAGCAAAATTGTCTCATGTACAATTCATGTACCACAGATCTCATTTAAATCAAATATATTTTAGTTATATCATGTTGACATTTGCCGTTCTACTTCACTTCACAAAATAAATTGTATTTATATTGTATTGATTTACCAGACATTTTTAGTTGCTGTTAAGTAATTAGTCATTGGAAGTGCTTGGAAGTGCAGAACACTCACCTTATGTGGACATTCTTTAAACTATGGAGAGCTTATTCACACCTCATTTACAAGAGTAGCTCTTTAAAGAACCATCCACCGAAAGGAACCAAGAATGGTTCTTCTATGGCATCACTCCAAAGAGCCCTTGCTTGGTAACTTTATTTGCAAGAGTTCTTTGCCAAATTGCTTTTTTACATGTGTGTGAGACAGAGACAGACAGAGTGAGGGAAGGAGAGAGAGTGAGTGGGCGCACACGCAAGCTCCTTTCTCGCTCAGCTCACGTTCAACCTTCCTGCAGTCAAGTGACGTTTCAGAAAAGAGCAGAGAGAAGCCTGGCACATACATTTGCACAGGCCACATCACCTGCCAGTCACAGAACATCCACAGAGGAACTATTATAATAATAATAATAATAACACAAAAAAAACAACAAGCCTTAGCAGCCTTCTCCTCCTCCTCCTCCTCCTTCTCCTCACTCTCTATCCCTCCTGCATCCCATAACCCTTCCTCTCCTACTCCTTCCCTGACTGTTTTGCTGTCCTCCTCTGCTGTGTCCTGTCTCTTCTATCTCTCAACATCCCCTCTCCTTTGCTGTACTTCTCTTTCTCTCTCTTTCTGTGTCTTCCTCTATAATTTGTCTCCGCGGCTGTGAGTCAGCGCTGAAGAAAGCATCCCCACTGCCGCACTGGAGCAACCGTTCCCGTGGAGCGCCCTCACTGAGTCACAAACGAAAAAGGAACGTTTTTACATATGAAACGTGAGTCAAACAACATGCAGCATACACACCGATGGCGGAATACACAAACACACACACCACCATGTACAGTGTGTGATGTTCTGGAACCTTTTTGAAACCCAACCTGAGAGAGTGCAGCTGTGAATATCAGATCGCTGAGCTCTGTACAGGGCAGGGCAAAGGCTCTGCAGTTTATGCAAATGGTACAATGCACTAATGCGCTGGATTAATACACCTGGAAAATGGCCATTAATATGCATCAGTAGGCAAGGGAGGGGGGCAAATTAAGATAATGCAGGAGAAACACACATTGTCTCCCTCTGCCTCTGTCTCTAACACTCACACACACACACAGTGATTATAGGATACGCTGTTGGCAGCTCACTCTTTCGCTCAACGATAAGACAACCCCTATAGAGCAGAACTCTGGACAATGACATGATGATCAGAGGGTGCACGAAGGAAAAGATTTGTGCCAGCTGGGTGCGTCTCTCCCTATAAAAGATAACGCGCTAACGTCAGAGCTTCCCCCAAGCCGCCAGAAAAAAAACAAAACCAGTGCATTGATTGCCTTGTTTATGTACCTGCTCTGCCTCGCTGTGAATTACTGACCTTAGAGTGACTGTAGAAAGCCACAAACCTGACAATAATTGCAGCAAACAAGCACGGCGATAAGTGCTCCTATTGATGTGGGTTGGAAGCATGTATAAGAGAAACAGCATGAGTAACCCAAAAGAGAATTAAGATTCATAATAGCTTGCATCAAAGGCCTACAGAAGCTTTGGAAGGTTAAAATTCTTCCATGTTTGTCACATTTTAGAAAAAAGTTTTTTCCGCGCAGTCACAAGCTGCTGCATTTAGCTGAGCAGCATGCGCATCAGTGATGGAAAACAAGACTATGTTCACTGGTAAACTCTACTTCTCCATTCCAGTCCTGGTAAAGAAAGGCTTTCCCAGACTTCCTGTCTGCACACAACCTCATGGGAATCCCCATTGCCTTCTTGAAGGGCATCCCATTCCTCAACAGGAAAAAATTGTCAACAGCCTCTCAAAACCTTGGTTTGGTTTAAGCGAGAGAGGCTGTAAAATTGTACTCTCATCCTGTGCCACATCCTGTGATTCATTAAGATTTTTTCTTTCAGCAAACACACATCAAACACTGTTGAACAGCCTTGTATGATCATTTCTTTCCCATGTTTAGTTTCACGTGATCTTAAATCTCTCAAAACTAAAGTAAATATTTAATAACATTTGTTTTGAGGGTAGAAGGGGAATTGAACGAGAGATAAATCTGTGTGCATTTTCCAGCAATCACCCTAACAACAGCATGGCCACACCCACTGGTGACCATGCGCACTGCCCACACCCACTGATAGCAATTCAAGCTGAAGTCACCCACTGTTATTAATTGTTAGTTAATTATACTGAACAGTGCTCAATATAAAACTGTTTTCTGTTGCCTCTTAGACTATATATAAAACATAACATTAGTCAGAATCAATGGCTTGAATGTTTCTGGTGGGAAAGAACTTAAATTGGGTTTGGAAAATCTCCCCCTTTCTTAGAGGGTCTCAGTGTTGGCAAATATGTTCTAGGTTATTCAGAAGGCTGCCGGGATTCTCCCTTTGGAGCTTTTTGGCTGACAGTTTGAAATTAATTAAAAATAAATCTGAGCATATGAGTAATGCAGCGTGGAAATGTACTCAGAGAAGTTGCAGTGAGTCATATGAATCTGGACTTGAACAGCCCACCTCCTACTCGGCAAACGTATGCACTCTAACCATTACTGCTATTCATTCTGAGATCTTCTGTGTGTCATCTCCATCACCTTCACCCACTCCAGCAGTCACAACTACTGGTCCTCAAATCACATCTATTACAGAGACAGCCTCTCTGCTCTGAAAATTACCACATACAGAGGCTGTGTGTCAAATTGACCTCTTGTTGTGTATGTAGGAAACCAGGGGTATGAAAAATGATCCTGAACACATCAAGCAAATACCTAACCCCAACAGAAGTCTACAACCTGTCAAAGATGAACTTTTTGGATCTCAAAATGTCATTGGATGAGCTTTGACTACTACACACGTCCAATATTAGGACAGCCATAGTCAGAAATACTTGCGTACAGGGCGACAGCTTCCATTCTAGAAGTCTGATTACTGATATTTCTTCTGGACAGTTCCTAAGACTACACAGAATTTGAGAATCTGATGCGGACTTTGACTCTCAAACTAAAGACGTGTGCCAAGTCTCTAGAGAGAAGTATACTAAGAATGGTCTCATAACACAGTACAGTTCGCTAGTCCTCAACATCAGACATACTTTCAAAGTTCTCCGCATGTTCTCATTTTATGAAGAATTATGACATACCGCCTCCCCAATCTTACATCAGATGTGGCTCTTGTAACCATTTAATGGGTTCATTTTGCCTGTGAAAAGTCCTTCATGGATGTGTTTACCGAGGAGAGTCTGCACTGTAATGCTGATGGAAACTGCAATACCACATTTGTTTACAGATTGGAGTGTGTGTGCATATGTTTCTACACTAAACACAGACTTTGTGATAGGCTGGCAAAGCACAAAAATGTCATAAGAACTGAAAACCCTAACTACCCTATGGCACAGCATTTTGGAAAGTCCGGCCACACAAAACCAAACTCCTTTAAGGGTGATGGCCACTAAGGTTATATCCCAAAGAAGGGATGGGAGACATGGTGGATTATTAAATTAAAGGCCAGCACATTATTAATGAGGATGTGGCCTTTTCGTCCATTGATTGTTTACATGAATTATTATGTTCAGCACGGATTCTTATTTTGTACTTCTTGAGTGAATGTGACTATTCAGACCATTCTCTCTTTTCGTCAAATGAGCACCTATGTATGATTGGCATACCCTGATGAAGACTGTGTAAATGCACGTTGTGTCTATTAAAGGCTTTTTATACTGATTGTGGGAGTGCTTTAGGTTTTTTCTTCTTTCCACTCTGGAATGCATTTGCAATCAAACCAAATGACAAACAAAAATTGAACATAATGACAACACTGCCAGCCAAAGTACTGGTAAAAGTACTACATTTTAGAGGTTCAATACTAAAATCTGTTTGTGCCTTTTGTTATAATAATGCACTTTTACATATTTACTTTCCTTCTTAATAGTTTTAAAAGGTTCACTCTAAAAGTCAATCTAAGCACAGCAGCAACCAGCTGCTACAATTCAGCCCTTGTGTGTTCAAAGACGTCAAGTAAATTTGCTGGAGACAGACTAATAATAACAATAATAACCTTAAAAGCAAACACGAGTAACATACTTTGCCCAGTTTGTCATCTTCATTTGTGTTCAAATGAAAAGAAAACAACATTACCACGAGCAGTCAGACATTCCCCTTCGAATTAGAAAAATAACTGCCTCACTAATCTTAGCTAAACAGGTGCTGTGATCTCCGAATATTTTCTTCTTACTTTGTTGTCTTAGAACAACAAGCAAAATACCTGTCATTAAAGGTACAAGTTATTGTGTCTTTGTTTTATTGTGTATCTGTTCACTAGTAGCTAGCTAATTTAGCTTACACACACACACACACACACACATATATATATATATATATATATATATAAATTAGTGCTGGCGCGAGATTCTTATCGCGCGATAAAAAAAATATCGCAGTTAACTCCCCCCCCCCACCAGGAAAGAGTTAGCTGGGTCAACACTACGCAAGCTGTGATGAATTTCACCTTGATATTTCAGTGACTTTTCTGGCTCGCGCACGTTTTAAACTTGTCTCGGTCTCTCTGTCCGGGTGGGGCTTAAATAATTTTTTTAACGCCGTTAATCTCATTGGAATCTTGCCGTTAACGGCGTTGAAAAAATTAATCTATGCCCACCTCTAATATATATATATATATATATATATATATACGCACACACATATTATATTTTGATCATCTACCTGTCAAATGCATATATATAGAAATACTGTACGTGTAAAAACTGTGCAGAACAAACTGCGATCAATCCCAAGAATCAAAACATTTTTTGTCATATACCATTTTTTGCTGTAGTTGTATTTGTACAATATATTTCCACCAATATGTGTATATAAATATTAGTTTATATTTATATATATAAATATAAATATATATATATATTTTTTTATATTTTCATAAGCTATCATTATGGCAACATTATTTTTACCTTTAATTTTCAGTACTTGCAATGGTGATGCCACAGAAATTAGTGGGGTCACCAGCATATGTGTCATAAAAAAACAAATATGTTAAATATGCAATGAGGGACGTGTGGTCGATCTGTCCAAAGGAGCCACACATTAATTACAAGATCTGCAGAAGAGTCGTGTTTACAGCAAATTAAATGTCTATCCATTGAAGAAATCTGTTCATTTATATTACGTTGCTATAATGCAAGTCAGTACAAAGTGATGTATGCAAAGCCTCATTTGTTAATTGATGTAGATTTAGTAGTCTAGTGCATGATGACAGGATGGTGGGGCACTGGCCAACTACATGACCTCCAGATGCCAGGCCTACGTAATACTAACTGGTAGTTATATTTTAGTGATCTGGTCATTTTCTGACCTTGCAATTTCACAAGGACCATCTGAAAGTCTAGCCCTGTTGTGTCATAATCAGGTCACTCCCATGCAAGTGGAACGAGGGCTCAATTTGAAATGCAGCCGTTACAATTACTGTATAAGTAAATGGGAATCTACTGCGCACAACGCTCACACTTTCCTACAGCAGAAAAGAAAAGAATTTGATTATGTCCCGTTAATACCATGGGTTTTAGAGGCTTTGAAGTCAGAGTCAGTGAGCTGATAATGATTAATTGAATCCAGGAGGGGTGTGCGAATGGTGTGAAGAATTCACCGGCCGGATCTTTGCCACGCTGACCCCCTGATTGATTCTTCATTAAAAGCGAACATGGCAGCTGAGTCCCAGAGGCATTGTGCTGACACATCAGGCTGGACCGCACTCCATCACCATGCGCTGAGTGCTTTCGCTGGTCCTCTACATTTAAAATTTTAAAAAAAGAGAAAAAAGGGCCCCTGTGCAAAACAAAATCCTTCATTCTCCTCGCCCGAGTTAGTGCTTAACCCCTCCCACACACGCACACACACGCACACACTCTCATCCTTGTACAGCCCAGCTCTGCGGTCTGAATGGAGAGTGACAGTTATTTCCTGCCTCCGCTTCCTCCACTGCCAAGCACAGATGCTTGTTTCCACATGTGCTGCGGTATCCCACCCACACCCCCCTTTCTGAGCTGCACAGCTTACGGGGGCATTTAACACCTGCCTGATTGGTGCACTTGTGGGATTGAGGGGGGTTAAAGTAGCTAGAGAAGAAACTATATAACACATATATAACTATATATATGTGTGTGTGTGTGTGTGTGTGTGTGTGTGTGTGTGTGTGTGTTTTGGGAAGTGCACAAACACATTCCCTCTTGCCTCAATCAGCAATCATGAAAGTAACCATCTATTTATTACTGTCACATCACTCATGCTCCAAACAGCAACTGATCTGGACCAAAAGGGGGTGGTTCATTGAGTTGCACTGTCGCTTTAGCCCTACATTACATCAAGACCACATCTCGTCAGCCTTGCCGCTGACTCACCAGGATATTTTAGGGTGTGCATGGAAGTGCTTGCTCTCTCTCTCTCTCTTTCTCTTTAGCCCCCAGGAGCCACAAAACAGCGAGCGCAACCTGCACCAGACAGGCCCAATTACCCGCCCTCCTACCCACCTGCACCGAGGGCAAGGTGTACACCAGGACCACGCCAACCTGTCAAATGACAGCCCACCTCCTACACCAACCACACACATACACATAAACACAAAGTTCACTTCTATGCATACCATACTGATCCAGGCAGGCTGGCCACACAACACTTCAGTGCGGGTGGTCAAGCCGTTAAGGTTGTGCATTCCGGTCAGATGACAGACTGGGGGGATTACAGCAGATTATCCAGCAGGCAGGATCAGAGACTGCCCACTGAAAGTGGCCCAACACTGAAGGCTTTGCGCTCCCAGGCAAGCCCAAGCCCAGCAGAGGCCCTGAGCCAAGCAGCTTTAAGCCCATGAAACAACTGATTCTGGTATTGGATCGTTCACCCGAAAGATAGCAGGTGAGAGGCTACACACTGTGTTCTGATGCTTTTCAAAAATCTTGTACCTCCTTGTTTTTCACACTATTAGGAAGTACCAGCTGCTCTTTCCATTGGACGAAATTTCCACTGAAAATTGACCAACTGAAATGAACCAAGTATTTTTTTTGTAATTATGTTAACAGATAATACGCTAAGAACCCTCTCCTGTCACAGTACCATTTTGTAGACAGAAAACTTTGTTTGGATAGTGACAATAGCATCTAACAGCAAAAGTCTGCATTGTGGAATATCTCAGGCACTGGCAGCTGTAGTGTTTAACACTCACAGTCATTTGGCTGTGGCTGCTTTGGCTCCCCAGAGTAAGCCTCCACCAGTACCAATTGTGTGCCTGTTTGCCTTTCCCCACTGTTTTACCATGTTTCTGCACATGCCGCCGGGGGAACACCCATCACTTCACATTACTCTTACCTTTTTGGAGCTCCCTTAAACCTCACAACTGAAACTTGTCTTCACAACAAGCACACCCTTTTTTGTGGTCTAAAAAATCTCAATCTCATAACATCATCTGAAATCCCTGTTGAGGTGCAATGTAACCACCACGCCAGGTCCTTGGTATCCACCAGGCGATCCATATTGTACACCTCCTCAACTCCAGTACACCAGCATCGGGTATTAAATGTCCTTAATGTTATGGCTCAGGTCTCTTAGGAGCCTGGATAGTGCAAATAATTGATCTGTTAGTTGGCCAGGGGGACTGGATTAGGAAATACATATAGAGAACATACTGATTTCTGCACCGTGATTGATGTGATGTCCTACAGTGTCCTGATATGCTAGTCTGCAGCAATGCTGTTATGCTCTGACCTCACTGCTGTGAATCCCACACTGTAAATACCATTGTCCCCTCCCTCCAGCTGTTTTCTAGCAGCCTGCTTCAGAAAGTGTTGCCGTGCAAGTGTCTGCTCTAGCAGCTGCCAGCAGCTCCAGCCTGGTTCCACCACATCCACAGAACACATCCTACCAAAAACCTGACTAATTGCTCCTCACACATTGACCAGCATGCTAAAGATTCTCTTCCATCTCTCTCTTTCTTTCTCTCTCTCTTTATCTTTTTTCTCTATCTCACACTTTCTTTCTTCCTCTCTCTTTCTATCTCTCTTTCTATCTTTCTTTCTATCTTTCTTTCTTTCTCTCTCTCAAACACTTTCTTTCTTCCTCCCTCTCTCTATCTGTCACTTACTTTCTTCCCCTCTCTCTCTCTCTCTCTCTCTCTCTCTATTTCTCCCTTTCTCTCTCTAACCTGTCACTATTGCAAGTTTTCCTGATTCCCCTAACCTCTTCTGTGAAATTCCCTCTCTGCAACACTTGGGCCCATTTAGCAGAAAATGAAACAATTAAAACCCACTATTTGACATCAACATCTTTTAACAGCCTATCACGCATTACGGTATCAGGGGAAGTCTTGGAACAAGTGTTGGTTTTAAAGAGGGCTGCCTGCCTTTGGCATCCATTCCCATCTATGAGTTCTGGGAACAAAACCAACCGTTTCCACCCCTAAAGGTCTTTAGAGGCAGGATATGAGGCTCTAAATACAGCAGCAGCTTGCCAGATAGATGAACTGCCATAGAAAGTGATTGGGAAGGGGAAAAAACAGATGGAGAGGTTTTTTTTCAACAGGACCATTTACTGCAATGGTGTAGGAGCACATTAGCCAATATGAAAATGTGACGGCATGAGCTACGATCCCTGCCTGGCTGAATAAAAATAAACATTTAGGTGCACCAAAGGCATTCAATCTCTCTGAAAGACGATGCTCTGATTTAGTAATACCGGCAATCGAACTTCATATCCCCGTGTAATGAGCAAAACATATAAGTTTTTGGTTAATGGAGCTCTATAATAAAGAGGGCAGGGGTCCTATTGAAGTTTCTGACAAAGGGCAGAGCCATTACTGGAGTCATTTCAGGAGCTACGGACTTTGCGAAAATCGAAATCACAGGCAGAATTAACATCCGAAGCCGGGTAATGAGACCTTCATGAAAATGGATTTTTTTGGTGCTGGCACGTGGTGCCTCACAGCATATGACTAGTAGTGCCTCCACTAGTAGACATTACACACAAGTATGGATTTGTGCTATACTGTATGTCAGATGGGTAATGTGGAATGCAGCTTCCCAAGCCTGCGCCCCTGTCCTGATCTCCCAGTTCAGCCCACACAAGGAGGGGTATTTTTAGACTATCACCCTGTCTCTGAGATGGAACACGTAACTCCCTCTCTGCAGGCTGGGACTGCCTAGGCTCTGTTATTTTAATCCAGACTAGAGAGAGGGAGAGAGAGAGAGAGAGAGAGAGAGAGAGAAGGAGAGGGAGTGAGTCATCAAGAGCTACCTTTGTCTCACAGTAGCAATGCCTTCCCTTCCACCACCATCTCTGCATGTTTCCCTGTATCGCTCTCTCCACCACGTCTAACACTCATTTCAACCTCAGTATGTGTTGCTTGCCACTGCTTGCTTTCTGTATCTCATATCTATCTCTCTATAGATCTAACTCTATATTATATTTATCTGGGGGTATTTTCACCCAGACTGGACTAAACACTGGACAATCATGACACATCTTTGTCATTTTTCGTCGGTAGCTCAGTGAGGAAGGAACAAGGCTACATTGTTTCATTTGTACTTTTGGACCATTTTTATTGGTCCAAAAAGTAAAAAAAAACATTGTGGAATGACGAAGCACAGATACATTTATTAAAGGAAGGCAGGTTCAATGCAGCTAATTTACATATCGTGACATCCCAGAGCATAGTAATGCAGAAATATCTCTGAATGTTTGCCCTGGTAACATTCTGCTCAGACTGTAATGCCACCTTTATTCTTATTGGGGTCACTTGGGGCCTCAACCACAGCATAGGAAAAACATGCCGTGCAGAATTTAGATGGGGGATAAGCAGAGCCTTGTCACTTTATTCTTGAGGAAAAACTTTCCCAGAGCAGAATGCTTTGTATGTAGTTCAAAGGTGAGTTGTATTTCAAGAGTTTTGATGCATTAGGTTGTCCCTGAGCAAACATAATTTTTTTCATTCAGCATTCATTGTGTAGCTGGTACAGGTATCATACTTAATATCACCAGGATGTGAATCATTCTTAATATCACAGTTAATTTAAAACCAGTCAATTTTGTATTATGCATAATAACATGCTCAAGTGGTGGGCACGTTGAATCAAAACTCAAATAACAGTCCCACCCTTCAGTGTTCTGTCTGAAGCCTGCTGTGACGTCCCAGTCAGAGACCACTAGAGGCTCATGTGGGGCTTTTATTGTGACAGAGGTGTGAGTGTTTCCTGGTCGGGTTATTGGTAAGGGTTCTCAGCCGCCTGGGATATAGTAATAAGTGATGTGTGGGTGTCACTGGTTCCTCTCTGTATCTGTGTTTATTCATGCCCCAGTGTCAGTCCACCCTCACTCAACCCTCATTTAACCCTCACGTATCCTCCAGGTACCAGCTGTCTGTTTGTTAATGTTTTGGCCCTCAATCCTTATTTGAGTTTGTTAAATAAAGTCTGGCTGAAATGTAAAACTGCAATTGCGCCTCCTTCCCTTACTGGTACAGACCCTTCATGAGAGATGGACTCACCCTCTACAGTGGCGCAGGGGATTTCCCCCAAATATTATCCAAGGGATCCCGGAGGACATGGAGGGGCTATCCGGTGGGATTTTGACCCGTAGACCACATATGGGTGAAGAGAACAGAAGCCACTGAGAGAGCAGGCCTGTGGGACCCTGCACCTCACTGCACCAACAACCAGCACAGAAAACACCAAAGGGAGGCGGTCATGTGGAGCCCATCAGGTCCGCGATTCCTGCCCCCACAACCCCCACCCCCGCCTTTGTGTGGGCCTGGTTCCCCTATGGTGCACTGGAGTGGCACAGGTGTGGGGTGGGGGGTACTGTGACTCCTTCCCTTACTGGTACGGACCCTCCATGACACCTGCCCCCAAAAAACTTTGAACTGTTGAAAATAAAAAGTGCTACATAAAAAATGTTAAAAACTCTCTTGCATGACTCACATATCGTTACTGTCGGGCGGAAACCTCATATGTCCAAAATGGCTATTTTCCAGGTGTCACGGTGAAGACAAGTATATTTGGTGTACTGTGCCCGGTTTGTAGCGTGGAGGAAGATAGACACGAGAGAGCAGGTAAGCCACGCAGTTAATCTCAGAATGCTCCCAAGGGAGTTCGAATTCACACCAAGATGAGACTCCAAGGAGTCAGAGTACTCACGGAGTCGAGATGAGAGGGCGACACGTATCATGGATGAGATCCAATGTCAGTGTGCAGGTGTACTCTTACTTCCTGTTTATATACCTGTTGTGACATCATCTCCGAGACCTCGTGACGTCACGTGACCTGGTGCGTGTGACAGTACCCCCTCCTCTAGTACCGGCACCCAACGGACCAGGAAAGGAGGACACCTGACGACGGTAGCCCTGGATGAGGGTCGCGTCCAGGACGGGCCAGCCGGGGACCCAGGACCGTTCCTCCGGACCATAGCCTTCCCAGTCAACCAGGTACTGGGTGCCACGGCCACGGCGTCGCAAGTCCAGAATCCACAGGACCATGTACGCAGGACCACCGTCTGTGATCTGGGGGAGAGGTGGGGCAGGATCCTGGGGAGACAGAGGAGAGAACAGAACAGGTTTGAGCAATGAAACGTGAAACACAGGATGGATCCGGAGGTGGGCAGGCAGCTGGAGCTGGTAGGTGACAGGGTTGATGCGATGAGTGATCTTGTAGGGAGAGCTTCCGTGATTCATTGTGGAGGATGACATGCTGTACAGATAAGTAAACCCTGTCTCCTACATGGAACAATCGTCCCGGGGGGTGCCGCCGCCGATGCTGGGTAGTATAGCGGGCATTGGCTCGGGTGATGGCATTCTGTGCTTGACTCCACAGTCGGCGACTGCGGACCAACTGTTGGGCAGATGGTACATCAACCTCCAGTTCCTGATGGTCGAAGATGGGAGGTTGGAAACCGTGACACATCTCGAAAGGACTGAGGCCAGTGGCAGAGGATGTGAGGAGGTTGTGGGACAACTCAGCCCAGACGAGGTAGTCTGTCCAGGAGCGCTGAGGATTCGCCACGAAACATCGAAGGAAGCGCTCCAGCTGTTGGTTGGTCCGCTCCGTCTGGCCATTGGTCTGAGGGTCATATCCGGAGGAGAGGCTGGTGGAGCCTGGACCAGAGGGCAGAAGGCTCTCCAGAACTTCGCCGTGAACTGGGGCCCTCGGTCCGAGACGATGTCCTTGGGGAACCCATGCAATCGGACTACATGCTCGAGGATAAGCTCCGCTGTCTCTTTTGCTGAGGGGAGTCCGGGAAGGGCCACCAGATGAACAGCCTTGGAGAACCTGTCGACGAAACTCAGGAAATCCAGTGACAAAATCCATGGTAATATGTGACCAAGGAAGGCGAGGCACAGGCAGCGGTTGAAATTCGCCTGTGGCAGCAGTGTTGGGTGTTTAGGCCCGGGCGCAGGTGGAACACAAAGTACGTGGTGTCTTTGTTGATAGTGGGCCACCAGAAAGCCCGTTTAAGAAGACTCGCGCGACGCCCGGGTGGCCAGCCAAAGCCAACGAGTGAGCCCACTGGAGCACCTCCTGGTGCACAGAGGTGGGAACGAACAGTTTCCCCATGGGAGTCTTGGGGGGAGGAGCCTCCAAGGCCTGTTCACGATGCACCCTCTCTTCTAACTCCCACCGGAGAGGCGCGATGATGATGTCAGGCAGCAGGACAGGCGCGGGATCCGTCCGGGGGCTATCCGCCTGGACCTGGTTGAGAGAGAGCGTCTGCCTTTATGTTCTTGGACCCCGAACAGTACGAGATCTTGAAGTGAAACTGTTCAAAAAACAGCGCCCACTGCGCCTGCCTGGGATTGTAGATCTTCGTCTGATGGATGGTGGTGAGGTTCTGGTGGTCCGTCCAGACGGTGAATGGGTCACTGCCGCCCTGGAGCCAATGACGCCATTCC
>JBBPDB010000140.1:6747463-6759537 GCA_037974465.1 Brachypetersius altus
TACCCTGAGCAAGGTACCGTCCCCACACACTGCTCCCCGGGCGCCGTGTTCATGGCTGCCCCCTGCTTCACTTGGTGGATGGGTTAAATGCAGAGGAAGAATTTCGTGCTGTTCACACTGTGTGCTGTGGTGTGTTCACCTATGACAAATGGTCACTTTCAACATTTTTTTTCCCAACATTTTATATCTACTTCCACACAGTGGCCTAGCTAAGATCTTTCAAAAATTAAAAAAAGATCAAATAAATGTAATTTGTTTGGTCGATTGTTATCGTTATTAATTTATTGTTAATAATGTCAAGTTACTCCACCAACTAAATGACAAATAAGTAATTATGAGTAAGAGAGAAGGTTGAAGATTTGTTTAGTATTGATGGAAGCTAACTGAATGAGGTGTATTGTTAAGAAACTGGATTATGAGAGTAGAACTCTTTCTGTATCCATCTTTGCATCATAAAGTACATGTTAAGTGAAAAAAAATCACAACCTCTGCAGCAAATTATTTTTACAAATGACATACATATACAGACCCACGCACACAGTGTGCAATGTTCCTAGGCTGCTCTGCATGCACAGAATGCTTCAGATTTAACTCAGGTGAGTGCGATGGACATTTCAAAAGGAATTGTCACAACTGCTTCCAAAAATTTCTAGTGATACAATGCATGCACCATCACTCATGGTCAGTGAAATCTTCCTGACAGTTTTTGCTTTGCTTTTCTGGCCAATGTACAAGCAGTTTGCACTTTTCCTACACCTTGCTTTGAGTTACTTGCAATAGGTGGTGTGTCCAGATTCATGCTTACACTAAAATGCTGTACATATTTGATCTAGAGGTTCAATTTTCACCTCAAAAACTTCTACATACACATCATCATGTCAGTATCTATATGATAGGAGCAAAAAAAGATGGGCTGCAGATTAATTTCCTCACCTGCCCCCACCCCCACACCACACCAAATATTTATTCCACTGATTCTTTGGTCGGAACAGCAGTAATTGACTCACGCTGTGCTTGCCACCTCCTGGAGTGAAAGACAGCTTTATAATGCCTCTTATGCAAATCCAGCTGCCAAATAAACTGGAGTGCGGAGTGGATATGGTGATGACCTCCTTTCCTATATTTCCAACCAGACAGTACATCATCTACTCCACAGACTCTTTTTGATTTGCTGGTGTGTCCCTTCAGACACGCCACTGCAATTCTGTTGCAGCTGATTTGTCTGCATTTTAACTGCACAACCATGTCTGACTGTAAAACACGCTGTGAACCAGCTTTTTTGTCATTTGTGTATTGTAGTGCAGAATAACCGAGAGATGGTTTTAATGTAAGTTCAGCCCAAGTCCATTCGTTCAGCTGAGGATCAAATAAAGTAGAGTAGTCCAAACAAATAGTGCCATACATTTTGGCATTCATTCATTGCATCATTAGACATAATAATAATCCAACTGGACTGTAATTGAGAATTGATTTACAACAATATCTTTGCTTTTGAAGAAGATGATGCAATGCACTTGTCCATGCATTTGTTTTTTTGCTCTCATTATTGCTTCCATCCAAAGAACATGCTTCCTGCTCTCATTATTGCTTGGTATTATTGAGTGCATTCTACTTTCCGGTCCTCTCCAAAACACACCGATAAACATGAAAGCGAATCCACCCGTGCGATGCCAAGAAAAGCCCTGAGTGTCTGCTCCCAAACCATAGTCTCAGCATCAGGGAATGCTAGGAACCGGAGCCTCCCTCTTTTCCCGGGGGAAGTGGGGGGTAATGAAATATTAATCCTTACCTTTCTGCTGACAGTGAAGAATGGGCCACTGTGTAAGAAGGTGAAAGTGTGTTTGTGTAAGACTGTACGTGTGTAACTGGGTGTGTGATTTGTGTCATGCACTCGTGTCTCTAAGTCAAGTGACGACAGCGAAGGTTGAATGCGCATCTTCTTCATGCATGGGCCACATTCAGCACTGCCCAGCAGGCTATCTGCAACAGTTTAGTCACTAGGCTTTTACAGAAACCGAAAAGAAGTCAAAAATAGCCCGTGATGGAGGGAGCCTGCATCTCCTCTAGTCGTGAGACTTCAGTCAGGCTGGAACATTCAGTTCATCTCAGTTGCCAGTCCATTAACTGCTTTCACCACTCCCCACTCTCCCCTCCCATTCCCAAACTAATCCTAGACTGTGACTAGTGTCTGCGTGCGTGTGAAGAAGCAAAGAGTGGGCCTGATCGAACTGGGGAACCATCAGGCCATCTGTGGTTTTCAGACAGAGCACTCTAGAGCAGTCTGAGCTCTCTTTAATTGGATTGGAGAACGTGTGTAAGCCTGAGTGTCAGATGCTGAGGAGATGTGATCTGATGGAGCTGGAGACAGGGGTCAGGTGTCAGCGTGACCGCACGCCTGGCCCGTTTCCCCACAGCTGCCCGCTCACCCAACCCCATTAACATCCACTCTCACTCACTAATAGTCCGTCATCATCTGGGCACACACTGGCGCTGAGGGCAAAATGACCCTCACCAGCATTAACACATGTATTTACCATCAAATCCCTGCAGGCGAAATAGCCGCAGCTTGCCAGATGATTCATGCGAGGCGAGCGTTATTTTCCATAAGAATAATGATGTAGATTATTCCGGCACCTTTTATAAGTTTCTTTCTGCGGCAGCTCTCCTCCGGTGGGTATTTTGGAAAATCACAGGTTTCTGCATGCAGAGTCAACACCAACGGTGCGGGGTGACTGCGTGGGTGGAGAGAGATAGAGAGAAAAAAAATACGAAAGGCAGAAATCTAAATGTGTCTGACAAATCGTCCACCAGGCTGCCTATGGTTCCCCTCCGGGAGCCCCCAGGATACAAGCAGCGAAGCTCCAAGGTCCAGAAACACAGACATTTATAGCAACAGGGATCTGAGCCGAGTACGTGCCTCCTCGACACATAATAACAAGGGATCTGTTCTGTGGGGACATGCATTTCGGAAAAAAACCTGTCCCCCACCCCCTCTACTTCCTAAGAGACTCTACTGGTGGTCAAAGAGCCGGATGTACAGTCTTATTTTCCTGAGCCTGCTAAAACACGGTCACATGGTCCATTTCTGTTATGGTGGTTCTCAGTCTTGGTCCAGGAGCCACCCAACTGTCCTGCACAATGTTCTATTTTAACTCAGAAAGATTTTATTAATTATCCATTAAACGAAGTGTGTCAATGCAGGGAAACATTTATTGAGCGAAGAAAGGGGATTCCAGGGCCAGGACTGAAAGACCACTGTGTCTCTTTGCCCTTTGGATCCTTTGTTAATTTGTCTCATCTTCTCTCAGCCACCTCCTTTTAGCCAACATCAACAACTGTCTTGGCAGCGGTCCACCAATCACTGCAGCTTATTAACCTCATTAGCCAAGGAGCTACGTAAGTGGCCCTCATCACCCACCTTTCAGTGGTATGAAAGGAAGGCCACAGGCAAAACAACAAGCAAATGTCACTGTGAAAGTCAAGGGATGGTAAACAAGGTTCACACTGCAAAACCCCCCATCAAGGACAGATAATGGTCTTGCAAGACCCCTGGGCACAAGCATCTATGGAGCCCACCCCTTCTAACAGAAACACAAAAAATATATATTTAAACAAATAGTGACATTAAATGAGTCATGCTTAAAACCAATGCAAATTAGCATTTTCCAGCTTCTTATTAAAGAATAATATTCTCTAATGTCTACATCATATATTAATATGTGGTTTACATCAAGGCCTGTCCTATATAGCTGAGTACACAACAAGCACAGTTCTCTGCAAAAAGAAAAATAATAGACATTTTGGCTTTCCCCTGTTCTCAACTGATAACATCAACAGCTTCCCCACCCCCACTTCCAGCCCCCTCACTTCAAGAGACCCGTTTAAACTCCTCAGCAACGTTCGTTTAGTGAGTTCTCTGTGACATTTCCGTAGTCTGTCGAGACTGGAAATCTCTGCGAGTTCGCCATTTTTATCAACGAAGAAACTTAAATCTGGAAATCTCAACCTTTGGTGCTGACAGCATGGGTGCATGATGACTTTTTCCAGCCAGCCTGGTCTTGCTGTGATGGCCTTTCTCAGCAGCCAAATCCAGCTCCCACCTGGGCCTGTCGTCCTCAGCACAAAGCGTTCAATACTCTTAAAATATATATCCTTTACTCAAGAAAGAGACTCCACATCTCCCAGCAAAGAACGTACAAACCTTACACTGAACAAAAAGTTTTCCTTCATATCAGCCCCTTCAGCACCCGCCCCCCGGTCCCCCCGTTCAAAGATGCCCCTGCGCATTCATTTCCCTTGTCGATAGTTTGATTTCACACCAAAGTCACCCCTGATGAGTCACTGCACCAAGAAAGCGGAGAAGTCAGCTTTTCAATCGGGAAAAATAATTTGTGAAATTTTACTTTATGCACAGATGACATGTAAGGGTTTACATTGAAAACTCGAAATAAAGGAAAAGGAGCAGGGAACAGCGGTTTTAGTTCGTGAGTTTTCACAACTTGAGATTGTGGTGCATGACAGAGGAATCAGATTGGCAAATAATTGCTTAAAAATTAAATTTTTATATATTTAAAGTATCTGAGAAAAATCAAAAATGATGAGAGTTCACTGATTTCCTGACTCATTTATTACACTTAAGAGTGTAATACGATTCAGCTGATGGAATTATGCCAAACGTTTGTTTGTCGTTGTACTGAATTGGCGACCCAGCAGTACTCCTCTGTGATGCTAATTCTAGGACATTTTCCAGACTAGGACTAAAGCTTAGTCTTGGACTACAGTGGGTGTAGAAAAGAATTACTACCTTCAACATATTTACATTCTGTTGCTTTGTACTGTAATAAAGACACAAAAATCCAGCAGTAGTTACTCAAAAGATTTGATACCCATTACACATTTTTTAGGGTTTTTACGTGTAGGCCGCAGGACATTTACCCTTCAGCCACAGTGTGGTCAGTTTTGTTGTGTGCTTTGGGTCATTGTGATGTTGAAAGGTGAACCTTCTTCCCATTGACAAATTTCTGGCTGAGAGCAGCAGGTTTTCCTCGAGAATCTGATTGTATTTTGCCCCATTCACTTTCCCTGCTCTCCTGACAAGTGACTGTCCCTGCCACAGAAGAACATCCCCACAACAGGATGCCACCACCTCCATGTTCTTTGGATGGTGAACTGTATTGGTCTTATTGCGAGATGTGCCATTTGGTGTTGAGGCCACATAGCTCGATTTTCTGTCCAGAACACCCTTCTTCTACCTGACCTCAGAATCTTGGCTTTTGCAGACCTCCCATAAATAGCTATATCGGTATATCTGATCCAGGGTCAGTCCTAACAGTACCAAGCACTTCCCACTCCTTAATGATAGACTTCACTGTGCTACTAGGGATTGATACAGCCTTTAATTTTTTTTGCATTCATTTCCTGCCTGTCCAAAGCTTTATCCCCAAGACTAACAATTCTTACCAATACATGGAATACAGTTGGCTTGAGGTGCAATGAAAAAGGTGATACCTGATTGTGTTTACAAGATTTTTTCCAAGGAGGAAGTGGTTCTTTATACAACTCATGGGCTTTTTAAAATCTAAAATATTACTGTCAAACCTTGTACTTAATGTTACAATTGACAAGCTGAGAAATCATGAGCATTTTAATTTCAAAACTTTTATATTTTAGTGTTTGTATCAACAATCTGTATAAAACTTCAGGGGTCCTTCATAAGGCATCACCAGGCGATATGAAGAATCTAGGGCAGGAAAAATATATGGAAAAGCTTTAAGTATTGAGTAATCAGTAAGAGTGTCTGAATGAGTATTAAACACAAGAGTAAAGACCACAGGGAGACATGGGAGAAGTTAAATAACATTTACTTGCTCATATACAGGTCACAAAAAACAGAGCAGTTGCTGAGCAATCATTTAACAGATGGTCTTCAGAAGCTCACTGTACACAGCAGCACCTCTTGGTCCTTATAGCATATGTAAACTCACTTGTCACAAGATAGATGCTGCACTGCGCAAGATCACTCAAAGTACACACACACACACAAACAGCAGCATTTTCAATCTCTTTACAGTAGAAGAGGGGGCAAAAAGGGGAAACTCGAGTTCAGGACTCCATAGTATAATCATGCTCAAGTATGTACACAGCAATTAAACAGAGGTTATATAGAGTTCAGCCTCACAATGGGGAGAGAGAGAGATTACAGTTGGACACATCCAAGTTTTAGGCACAAGAGCAACTGTAGGAACCATAGCGAGCTGCAGCACGAGCCAGAGGTATTGAGTTATCACAATAAAAATGTCAAATTAGATTAAATCAAGTCACACAGATCTAATACTCAATCATACACCAATCATATTCCAGTCAGTGACAGCTCCCTCACAGAACTCACAGTGGAGAGAAGGAGCGGTCACAATTACAGCTGAAATTAAAACGCAAAGAGGAGGAGGAAAAAATATATATATGTTCAACACTATGTTTGAGCATAGGTCCGGCCTGCTCCAGACTGCCAGTTCCAGTTCAATAGCAAACGGCAGGCAAGACTGAACGCTTTTCCAGAAGCTAACTGGCTCCCTCTGCTGGCTTTAAGGGAAGTACCACATCATGGGAATTTTAATAGAACCAGTGGTTTTCATTCCAGCAAAGCAGGAGCACACCTGATGAAAAAAAAGTCAAGACAAGCTGATTTAACAAGTGGAATCAGATCCTCCTGGTGCTCCTGGTTGTTTAGAATGAAAAGCCATACTGAAACCTTGAAGATAAGATTGGACCCCCTGAGACAAGCAAATGGTTGGATGATCGGTAGTCCACTGAGAACAGGCAGGTGCTCCATGCTGGGCTCCCCCAGTCTAGCTTTCTGAACACTTTCACATGAAGAAAAGGGACCCGTGGGCTAGAATGCTAAGCAACAGCAAAACAGCAGACTGAACAAACGCATGGCAAAATGGTAGACGCCAGGGGGAAAGACCCAAAATCCTAGACTAGACAAGTGAAGAAAAGGACAGGTTGAGGAAGAAAAACACCTCAAGTGCAACACACATTTAGTGCAGAAAACCTGGCCTTGTGACAGAGGAAGGTGGGAGGCAGGTGGAGAGAATCAGTTGGATCAATTCACAAATGTGGTGCCTAGTGGAGGAACAATCGGAGGAGCCGACGTTGGTTGGAGCAGAGCATTTGAGCTCCATGAAAACAGACAAAATACAGGTTACGTGATGAACAACAGACAGTGACACGCTTGGGCCTAAGAGTACTTCATATGCTGAGCTGAGGTTGCCAAGGTTTTGAAGACAAATGAGAGAAAGCAGGAGTCCAATCATGAATACTACACAACTATATACAAAAGTCAAGAGGAGCAAGAGGGGATAGGAAAGGGGGGTGGAGAAAAAAAAATTAACAAAAACAGACCAACAGAAAAGGGCATCTCTGCTGCTGTGTCCAAGCATTTAACAAAAAAGGAAAATTAAAAAAAGCTAATTAAAAAAAAGAAATTAAAACTTAATTTACATACGTACTGAAATCATATTAACCAAAAATTAGCCATTGACTGGCATGCAAAAGGCTGGCTGGGCTCCAGGGCTCCTCCCAACACATGACCCTCCAGGGGTTCCCACAGAGCTTTCACACAGCATTGACTAGACGCTGGCTTTTATTTTGCCTAACTCTGTTCATATCCTGACCAACAGACAGCAGGGGTTCCCAGGAAAGCCTCTCAGCTGTTGCTAAAAGATGCGCTTGCGTTTCAGGTAGGAGTCAGCATAGTGACCCCCCAACCCTTGCGAATGCTGGCCCACGTAGCCGCCCTCCGGACTTGGCTCTGGAGATGGGATCAGCCGCGAGAAGAGACGCTTCTGGCCTCCAATGGGTGTCTATGGCAGATGAAAGGTGTCAGTAAGGGTGAAGTAATGCAAAGGTAATCACTGTTGAGGGCTCAAGAACAGTACTTTGACACAGAAAAAGCATACATCCCACAGCTTAAAATAAATAAAACTACCTTCAGTCCAGTCCCAGATGCAGCAGAGAACAGACTGGAATGCGGAGGCATTCCCACAGCCTAGTGAGACAGAAGCAAAATCATTCAACTCTACACACACAAAAAAAAAAAATGCAAAAATATTCTTTATTGCAGAGTCTACCTCCGCGACTGGGCTGATAATTATAAAGGCCAACTCATACCCTTGAGCTAAAAGCCAATTTAATGATTTATGTGGTCCTTTATCCTTAAAACAACCTTGTAAGTTGAAGTCATTCAATGTAAAAATCAATAAACAGTAACAAGTATCAATGGAGTAGCCAGTGTTCTACAGGGCAGCCTTCCCTTCAATTGGAATCAACATGGCAGGATGTACTGTTGGCAGTTGTAAATAGTTATAAGTAGACTGTACTTTATTGAGCTGGGTGGAGGGTATGCTCCCAGGGGCACCGAAGCTGAAGTGCCAGGAAGGGCCAGGAGGGCTGGTGGGGTTGAAGAGAGATGCTCTCTCGCCAAAGCACGAGTGGCCAGAGTGCTGCAGATAAATAGAAACAAATGCAATCTCGTCAAAAGTACCTGAAAGTTAGGCTGCAAGCTATCCAACTTTTACAGTGATGTCTTAACAAAAGGAAGGTTCATATTTACTTTAATACTGCATTTGCAATCAGGAAATTTGAGTTTCCAGTTACATGAATGGATGGAGGACCGACTCTTTCTACATGCTTGTTGTGTATTAAACCACTGAGGGTGGTGTTTGACACAGCAAGATACAAAAATATATTCCAAGTTTAAATAAAACTTTGTGCACATCTGTTGTCACCGGTAGATTAAAACTATGGCAGGAGCCACTTCTGCAGTTCTCTCAACGTGGTCGTGTTCATTTTGGGCTAAATCAGAAAAAGTAATCAAAGGCACCATTCATGCAAGGGACACGTTGGCTCTGATCTGTACCGTAGTGGATACAGCCGTTAACTCCTCAATTAGACAGAGTATGCAATCAAGGATGCTCCCATGAACTCAAATGTGTGGGGGTTTACAGTTATACTTACTCCACCACCCTTAGTCCAATTTACTGACTTCAATTTCTTTAAAGTGACTGTCTTACATCAAACCACTGACGAGGGACAGCCATACCTGCACTCCATAGCCTGAGAGCCCTGAGGTGTCCAGAGCCTCCTGTTGCTCATAAAGATGGCCGAGAGGGTCCTGCAAAAAGGCCCAAGTTCAGTATCACACCCAAAAATTCAAATCAGATTGAATTTAATTTAAACTTGAAAAATAAAACCCAACCCGACAAGAGCATGCATAAGAGGGAATCTCAAGTTCAGATCTGCCGAATGTGTTTGGCCACTTGCACACTGTAGTATTCAGTTCCGAACATATCTAATTGAGCTCTTTAGCTAAAAAGAAACACTAAGCTAGGCAGAACAGTACTATTTAAGGACCAAGATTGAGAAGCAATAAAATGTGTCCACTAACCTGGTGTAGTGAAGGGAACTCCTGTGCAAAAGAGTCCTGGCAGCGCAGGCTGTAATTGGAGTGAATGCTTTGGAGAGGTCGCTGGTTAGACGCACCACCTAACGTTGCTCGCTTTCTATAAGGGTGGGGCCTAGAGCTTGCAGCTATGGTGTAACATTGGACACACAGATTTAAAAAATAAATATAAATAAAGGAGCATTGCTATAACATACAGCAGAAAGAGAACAAAATACCAACCTGAGGATGGGAATATACTAGGGGAATTTAAAAAAGGGTTTGAGGACATGCCAGTCTCTTTGGGTGGATCTCCCAATATGGATGCCTGTACAGAGAAAAAGAGGAAACATTTTCTATAGCAAACTGTCTAAGCAAGGTACAACATCCCACCCTGTTTCTTAGAGTGACGAGTTGAGCGGCTTAATGTCTTTAAATTTCCCAATAAACCAATAAGTGACCTGAATATAAAGGACAAATTTGGCCAAAATTCCTTTGGGAATGCTCAGATGTTAATACTAAATGTTACTATTTTTAATAGAGGGCCAGATGAGCAAATGCAGTTAGTCAAAGACTCTTACCTGAAAACAGCTTAAATCCGAGTCTGCTATTTAACCGAGATACTGCAGTCAGAGCATCTATACAAGTTTACAGTGCTCACTAGCATAGCTCGGTCGCGCACAACGAAAGAATACAAAGTATACGCAAAATACGCTGACGTTCCCAAGTGTGCCAAAATACACAATTTAGGACTGTTAAGACACCCATTGGTCATCATTTCTCCCAGTACATTGTACATCTATGTCCTTTTCTTGTGGCTTATTTGTGTTTTTACATTCTAGATTATTATTTTATAACTGTTAGGTAAAGTGACTTAGGTCACCAAAATTCGGGTTACATCACTGATGAACAGATTTGTCGTAACTCAAGGACCCCCTTTAAAACACTTTACACAGGAAGAAGTAAAAATTACTCACTGCTGAAAGTGTAGATCCGTCAACCCCCAACACATTTCCCAAAAGGGGCAAACTCAAACCCTGGAGTACAGGAGAGGAATTGGGGAAGCTAACTGGTGTGGTTGGAGACTCTGGCTCCCTCCCAAGAGATCGGCCCATGGACGGAAGCTTTACTGGGCCTAGAGGCTCCGTTTGCAGGCTCAGGCCAGGTCCCATAGTACCTGGATTGAACACAGGAAATTAACATTAACTAATAAATGTTCATCCAATGCCCCACCCCAACCCCCAATCATATTACACGTTTACTACCTTGCACACTTGTCACACCATGAGGGAGGTCTCCCAGCATGTTGATGCCTTGCAAAGGGAGAGCAGCCAGAGGATTTTCACCCAACAGTCCCACCTGGCAAACAGAAACCACAGCAATTAAGACCTTAAACCATAATGGACAGCACAAGCTACGATTCTAAAACAAAATTACAGATCAACCTGAGGGCAGGCACACCAATGTCAACAAGACAAACAGTTGATTCGTGTGGAGTGTATTCTAAACACTGACTGGTTGGTGGATAAAACGGCATCACACCCCTAAGCTTGCAGTAAGTTTATGCTTGTTATGTCAGATTCTGCAGCCAGGAAGAGGGAGTTAATTAATTGTTTTAATAGCACATCATATGCACACCTCTGAGAAAATGAAGAAATGTGGTTGACCAACATCCTGTGGACACTTGGATCTGCCTGTAGAAGACAGCCCCAGAACATTCTATTGAAAACCTTGTCTTTGATGATTTGGTTTAGGTGTGTTTGGAAGGGAGACACTAAAATGTGTAGAGGAACTCCAGAACCAAGATTAAGATCCAATTCTGTGGTGGCCAGTATGTCGATTCATGAGGTAAACGGTTGAAAATACATCTTACAGTATGATTGTCATTGTCATTCCGTTACGCCACAAATAAACACAGGAACTGCTCGAGACCGCAACATCTGGATGCATCGAAACACAAACACTTACCCCTGATGTGATGCTAACCGTACGCAAGCACATATGGAAACAATGAGCTGTGCTGCACAAAAATAAGACATGGTCGTCATCTAGTGGGGTCTGTAAAACAATGGTCGGACAGATGACGAGACCCTGAATTTTTAGAGGGTGTTGTGTTAAAAAATAACTGCAGTGACCAAAGTAATTGCAGCAAGGATAGATCTGCTAATAATGAGGAGTCTATGAGCAGATTATACTTTTGTAAGTCTTTTTTGTTGTGAATTTTGCATCTTCATGCTCAGTTTGAGAAAACTGAGTATTTTAAGAAAA
Source organism: Brachypetersius altus (assembly GCA_037974465.1). NCBI lineage: Eukaryota > Metazoa > Chordata > Actinopteri > Characiformes > Alestidae > Brachypetersius > Brachypetersius altus. The sequence goes on from JBBPDB010000140.1 coordinate 6,759,171, forward strand.
CAATGAAAAAGGTTTATGATTAAGCCTGCACTGCAACAAAATATTAATTAAAAAAAACTGATTATGAACTGATTTCCAAAAAGCATTGAATTGCCTGAATTGCCCTGACTGTCAAGTTTTCTTGTATATTTACCTCCGATGTTAAATATGTTTATTTGTAGTAAAACAAGCCACTCTTTACTAGGGGTGTTTAAATTGATCACATAGACACTGACGATTCTGCATTGATGTAGTGGCAGAACGCAATCGACTATATCATAATGACATTACCAGGGGTTAAAGTAAAAAAAAAAAAAAAATCCTGAGCCTGAACTTTTTTTGGGGGGGGGGGGGGACACAACTTTTTTTATTTGAAGGACTCACTTCA
>JBBPDB010000140.1:6759637-6775979 GCA_037974465.1 Brachypetersius altus
ATCTGTGCACAAATTTGGATTCATTGTCATTTTCTGTCAGGTAGTCACACTGTCATGACATTCTGATGGCAAAGGCAAAAAACGTTCCCTTTTTGAACATGTTCGGGTTGTTGAACTGCATAAGCAGTGTCTCTCGCAGTGCGCCATCGCTGCTGAGGTGGGACGCAGGAAGACAGTCATTTTTAATTTTTTAAATGATCCTGAGGGTTATGGAACAAAAAACTCCAGTGGAAGACCCAAAAACAATTTCACCAGCACTGAGCCGGAGAATCCAATTGGCTGTCCGTCAAGACACTGGACGATCCTCGACCCAAATTAAGGACATTACTGGTGCAGACTTCAGCCCCATAACCATCAGACGGCATCTGAGACAGATGGGCTTCAAAAACAAAAAACGTCTTTAAAGGCCTCGTCTCCATGAACGCCACAGAACTGACCGTTTGGACTTTGCAAATGGGCACCAAACATGGGACACTGAAAGCTGGAAGAAAGTTTTATTCTCTGATGAGAAAAAATTTTACCTTGATGGTCCTGATGGTTTCCAACGTTACGGGCATGACAAGCAGATCCCACCTGAGATGTTTTCTACACGCCACAGTGCAGGGGGCGCCACAATGGTCTGGGTGCTTTTTCCTTCAGTGGAACAATGGAGCTTCAGGAGGCGCAGAGGCGTCAAACGGCTGCTGGCTATGTCCAGATGATGCAGAGAGCATCCCTCATGACTGAGGGCACTCGTCTGTGTGGTAACGACTGGGGTTTTCAACAATGCTCCAGTACACAATGCCCGCAGAACAAGGGACTTCTTCCAGGAGAATAACATCACTCTTTTGGACCATCCTGCGTGTTCCCCTGATCTAAATCCAATTGAGAACCTTCGGGGATGGATGGCAAGGGAAGTTTACAAAAATGGACAACAGTTCCAGACACTTCACCACTTGGAGAAACATTCCCACTCACTTCATGGAAACGCTTGCATCATGCATGCCGCAAAGAATTTTTGAAGTGATCAACAATAACGGTGGAGCTACTCAGTGCTGAGTTCATGTTTGGAACTTTGGTTTCTGTTCTGGGGGGTTTATGTTTTTTTTTGGAGGTGTGGTCCTAAACTTTTGATCAGCTGTAAAACAGCCTGTTTCAGTTTAAGCGTTGTTTTCAATAAATTTCAATAAACTCCCATTTCTTCTTGTTGGATGTTGAGGCTCTACTTGGAACCATGTTAAGATCCAACCATGCAAAATATGATTTTTTGCCATTTTTCAAGTGGTATTAAACTTTTGATCAGGACTGTATTTAAGTGTCTAGTACACTTCAGTTGGACTCTACAGAGGAACTGAACAAGCAGCTTTCCTGCTGAAGTATGAGGGGTAATTGACCTGTGTTGATGTTACATGTCTTCAAATGACTATGAACTAGCGAATTATTAGTGAGTCATTTATGAAACATATTGCTGGAAGAATTACACGCAGGAAAACTAGTAACAGCGAAGCACAGTGAATTAAGCAAACACTAAAACAGACACTTTTTTCCTCTGCGACTACTCAAGGTCATGAATTTATGTGTTTATAGAATATGTTACATGATACAGGATAAAAAAGGCCATAATGCTTTTTTAAAAGGTTTACACACTAACAGAGGCAGAGGGCAGGTTAGACAAGGTGGTCAAAGAAAGGAAAAAAGATTCAAGCAATACAGATTAGATACACCCAGTATTATTCAACCATGTTCTTGTTCATGGCATGACTATCATGGAAGCTGAACAGGGTGTAGCCAACTGTTCTGATAATAAAGAGGATAGAAAAAGACGATAGAAAGAAAAACAAGTCATGTGTTTTTAGGACACACCAGTAGATCTATGCAGGTGACAATGTAAAAGCCAAAAAAATTCTATATTTTGATGGTGGTCAATCATCTTTTCACAAGATCAAGAGAAATGCACACAGTCAGACACAGCCCATTCGGGGGGACACCACGTGTGACGTAGGTGAAGCCACATTACGAAAGCCCAGCCCACAGATCCATTTTATTTCATTTATATTCTCTTATAAAGGGTCTGTTTTATTTTTACTTTATTGCCTATAACTGATTTATTGCCTATAATATTTCCATGAATTAAATTTAACAACTTGTTGGTTGAACCTCTTGGTCATAGGCCAGTATTTTTTTCCTTCAGCTTTTATAAGCATTTTTCCCAGAAACATATCTGTGAAATGATGTTACCAATTCTTCTTTGATGAGAATGTTTTTAATTGATTACATCAGTAGCGCTTACTCATTTGCTATATGTTTTTAAAGCAGTGTTTCATTATGAGCAAAGTTAAAATGCTTTTGATTCTTTTTGCTTATGCCCAAAAGTGATGCTGTCAGATTGTGAATCTGTGAAGAAGTGTTCTAGTAGATTAAAAACTGTTGAAAATACACTTTTGTTGTGTTTTAAACTAAAAATGCATGCGACTGAAATAAAGGGAGAAGTTAATCAAAACTAACCAGAACACAGGGCTGTCGCCATCCTCTCGTACGCGGTAGTAGATCTCCCCCTCAGGAATGTACTTTGTCAGTCCGAAGTCACCAATCTTCACCACACCTTCATTCTCTACCAGAACGTTACGAGCTGCCAAATCACGATGGATGTACCTTTTTGAGTGCAGGTAATCCATCCCCTTTAGGAATAAAAGCACAGAAGTGTTGGTTGTATGGAGTCTACCTCATTCGTTTCACGGATTACTTAAATATAGGAATAAATAATCATTTATTTGTTAATGCTTTTGTCAGTTAATTATTGAATATAAGCAGAATCTCTACACTGACCTGGCAGATTTGTTGAGCAAAGAGCAGATTCTGAGCAATTCCCAGGCGGTGTTTGGGCAGGTACTCCCGAAGGCTGCCCAGTGGAAGATACTCCATGATCAGCTGAACCACCTGGCCCCCTGCGAGATCATATTCACACGTGTCATTAAAAGCATAGCCACTCATGATATCACTCATCACTGTCAAACAAGTTTGCTGATATAGTTTATTAGGTTTCAGAGAAGCAGCAGGAGGTCTCCAACACCACTCACCCAGTTCAGTGCAGCACCCTTTATACTTGACGATATTGTAATGATAAAGAGATTTTAAGATTTCAATCTCCTTCATCCAGGAGTCATGGAGGTGATTGCCTCCCTCCTGTTTGAGAGTCTTCACAGCCACATACTCTCCAGTGCCATCATTAGCAGGGTCATACACATACAGCATCACTTTTCCAAAATGACCCTGTCGACAGGTGTAAGGGAAAAGGATCAGCAAAGACTAAAAACGTAACAAAAATCTTATCTACAGTTCCAGGCATTTGCAACTCACCTCCCCCAGGTCTCTGATCTTCTTCAAGTGGCGTTTAAGGAAAATACTGGGATCTCTGTCTGGACGTGCCTCACAGTCCGAAGAAATGTCTGGGTCTGTTATTTGGAAACAACAGAATCGCGTGATCAGTTTCTGGACAAATATCGCTGGGACATGAGGTTCAAGCAAATTCATTTAAAGCCATGTTTAACACAACGACTGGAAATGTTTATGTCATGTTTAAGTAAAAATAAGACCCACTCTTTATCTGTATCTCCGTCAGCTCTCGCAGAATAGTCCTGAATGATGGCCTGGCGGCAGGATCATAGGTAAGACACATGCTTATGAAGCTTGCCAGCTCCTGAGATGACGGCACGGCCAGGCGGCTCTGGGTCTCATAAAAACGCTCTTTCTGTTAACAATAAATGGTTTACATGTAATAGGCGGATACACATGCAAATAACACCCACCGATGGTACACCATATGGACAAAAGTATTGGCATGCCCCATTCGCAATGGACTTTAATGACACTGCATTTATATACATAGACTTTAATATGGAGTTGGTCCCCCCTTTGCAGCTATAACAGCTTCCACTCTTCTTGGAGGGCTTTCCACAAGATTTTGGCGTTTCTGTGGGAATTGTTGCCCATTCATTCTGTAGAACATTTATGAGATCAGACAGTGATGTTCGATAGAAGGCCTGGCTCGAAATCTCAGTTTCAGTGCTGGACAGGGTTGAGGTCAAAGCTATGCGGGCCAGTCAAGTTCTTCCACACCGAACTCATCTAATCATGTCTTTACTGAGCTTTTGCACATACAGTCATTCTGGAAGAGAAAAGGTTCTTCCCCAAACTGTGTCCACAAAGTTAGTAGCATGACGTTGTCCAAAATGTTTTTGTAGGCTGAAGCATTAAGATTGCCTTATAATCAGCTGTCAAATAAAATAACTAGAGTGAAATAGCTTAGACACTGTGAATTAAACACTGTGATTATGTATCATTTTGTAACATCCCAATTAAAAAAAAAAGTCCAGACCCCAAGCCTTATGTCCATATAGTGTATGTAAGGCACGTAGACAGTGTACCTCTGGTAAAGTGCTGCCACTCATGGCCAGATCTCCATTGTTGCAGATTTCAAGCAGTGTGGCTCCGAAGCTCCATTTATCTGCTGCACTGCCCATTACAGCCCCACTAGGCACACACTCTGGCGCAATCCATGGAATGCGCTCCACTCTCTCTACAAATATAGAGAAAAAAACACTCACTGGACCCTCTCACAAAACAGTACAGTCTCCCATGTTGCATCACTGTCAGATGTGAAATACATAAGAGAGAAGGAAGTAAACACCACCATCAGGAAGTGGTTAACATTTGGCTTCCTGTTCCACCATCGACTATAAAACATAAAAAGCAATCCGATGCAGTAAACAAGAGTAACAAGGTTAACTAGAGTCAGGTTTTTAGCTTGAAATGGACAGTGAAGTGAGAATGTCAGGTCAATCAGATGAACATGTTTGGTATCTTGTACCTCCACTAGAGAGTGCAGTCAGAGCAATGCCAGGGTCGCTCAGCTTCACAAATGGAAATGAGCCCTCTTCAAGACCCTTGCGAGCAACCAGAATATTCTTAGCACAGACATTTCCATGAACCAAGCGCTTTGTTTCCTAGAAGGGAAAGAAATGGGTAAACCATGACGGAGGGCAGCAAAACATTTTGCAAAGCAAATTTAACATGCAAACGCTGAATCCAGGCAAGTTCTTCTTGATCTGATAACTACTGAAGGGTTTACCAGATAGCACAGAGCACTGGCCAGTTGTTTTGCCACAGTAAACTTCCACTGAGGAGTCACACGGGCTTTTTCTTTGTGCAGGAAGACATCTAAGGGGCCAAACTCCACAAACTCTTCCACCATGATGTCTGTTAAGAGAAGAAACAACAAGATTTGCAAAACTGTTTTAGAATGTCATAAACCATTAGAGTCTGTGAAACGTCTAGTTACTAAGAGAATGGTTGGAGAGAAGCAGGTGCAGACAGTTTTGGACATACTGGGGAAGTTTCAAAAGAGGAAATCCCAAAAAAGAGAATGTCACTCACTCTCAGATCCCTTGACAGAAACACCATGCACAAAGACCAAATGACAATGAGACACCTGACTCATGAGGCTAGCTGTCTCGAAGAACGCCTGCAAAAAATAAGCAAATATGACGAACAAATGATTCTCCTAAACTGGCTTTTTCGTTCTTTAATCAGGCATTGACACGGCAATAAGGTTTCTTACTAGTGCTATGTCCTTGTGGCTCTGGTCCAGGATCTTGAGAACCACACGGATGCCTTTTCCATCTGAATGGTTGTTGTTCCACTCGTCCTCATCTTCAGCTCCACCCCGTACCATCAAATGGCCCGAGTAGATGTTGGTCCTGGTGCCACGGCCCAAGTGCTGCTCCTTAAAGGCAAAACAAAATACTAAAATTAAGGCTGGACTTCATTTTTAAAATGGTTTTTAAAAAAACCCAAAAACATACACATATAGACATGGAATGAGATATCATGGCCTTATAAAACGATTGAGGAATTTGACAAGCCGACCAAGATGCTTAATGAGGCTAACCTGTGTTATTTCTTTGTCTTTAATTTGATGGAACCTTAGCTGAGACAGGTTGAGGGTTTCTGTCATAGGTTTGGCACTGTTGTTTGTGCCCTGTCTCGTGACCAGGAGATTAGACAGTTCTGTAATGCATACACACAAGGATGAACAAGATGTCGGAGAAGCACAGAGAAAGTAGCACGTAAATACTCCTATTTGGAAATGCCCTTTATCAGGAACATACTTTGTAGAAAGATAATACAGCAACAACAGAAACAACAAACACCACCACACCACACCTGCAGGTCTGGGCAGGCAGCACTTCTTCACAGTGAAGCAATCTTGGCCAGACTTGAGCACAAAAGTCTTCAGGCTATCTGTGAGTTCCTTCACGCTGGAAAACTCTTTCTCCCAGCCCTCAAGCCTGAAGGTGGGGCCCGTTTGCATGATCCTGAACTGCTTGTGTGCTGGATGCTGTCCATCCTACAAGTACAATAAGCCCACAGACACTTACAAACCATAGCTGATAAACATCTGTAGATCTACTTTAGTAACGAAGTTGTGTATGCACCATGTGGCATCTGTACCCTCTTTTGTGTTTCAAAAAGAATGCTTCACAAAGTCACACATTAACATTTAAACAATGAAAAAATGCACCTGGGTTTTACTCAAAACCGCTAGAATGATGCGGTGGTAGTCAAGAACACTCCAGCGAACTATGTACACGCCATCATCCAACGGTTCCCTCCTCAGTTTCTGGAGCACAAACTCATCGCTAAAAGAAAGATGTGCACTTTAGCATAAGCGTACATATTACATCTGCACATATACAGTAATCTCCGTTTTTCGTGGGGGGGATACATTCCAAGAGCACCCACGTATAGTGATAAACTATACCGAAGGTCATGGGACAAAAGTATTGGGTACACAAGTACACAAGTCCCCTTGTGTGAAAATATACAAAAAAATTATATTTATTGCCACAAAAAAGAAAAAAGGCAGTTACTACGTTATTTCCATGTAAAATGTGATTACGGTTCTCCAAAAAAATCTGCGTGACTACACCTGCGAGTCCTCATCCACGTAAAACTGGGGATTACTGTATGCATATGAAAGGGTATAATGGCTACATACAGTATGGGGCCATGGAGCCCGTTGGCCTCACTAAAAACTACTCTTGGTGGTGCCACCTCATGACAGAGATAGTGGTGAGCATCTGCTGTCAGGCGGAAGTAGCCGTCCAGCAGAGAGACCAAAGAGCGAGCTTCAAGACTGGACCTCAAGCGTAAGTCCTGCAACACAACATGGTCATATACCACAGAATGAATAATTACTCAGATGTGGCCAGATTTCAAAATCTAAGTGCCGCACAGCAGAAAACAACAGCATCAAACAACAGAACTAGTAATAAAGTCAAGCTTTTGACAAACATTTCATGGAGGACTATATTACACATTTGCAACAAACATTTATAAATGTTCAATACTCTACTAAATCTTAATTCATACTGACTATATTGTTTCATATTTGAACGTCTGTCATGTCTACCCTACCACAATGATGGACACCAGTGTAAGTGTAGAAGTGTGTCTCACCATTGCGACGTTGTCTTGCCGGCTGATGCAGACATTTGCTCCCATGATGGCAATGTGTGAGATATCGGGGAAATCGCAGAAGGGATTCCAGTTTTCTGGAGTGTTAGTCTCCTCCTGGGATACAGGCTCATTTTTTTGTCTTCTGTTATCCAAGTATTCATTGCCCATGTAGTTATTCTCACGGGCCTGAGACATAAACCGATATTAGACCTGAACCCAAAACTGCCCTTGTTGAGGTGGCGATCAGCAGCAAGATTTAAACTTACCCTTTGTGTTGAGATCTTTCTCCACTGAATGCCTGCGTTTCCGGACACCATAACCTCGTGCGTTAGCTGGCCACACGTAATATCCTCCGTAGGCTCATGTCTTCGGGATGCATTCAGATAGGAGCCGCTCCCATCTCCATCGGGCCTCATGTCTAGGTGATAGACGAGAAAACCCTCGGTGCCGAATCGGGGAGCCAGGCGCTCCAGGGTGGACAGGTACTTATACATGATCTCCTGTGAGCCTAGCTTGCCCTGGTCCACTGTGTGCTCCTGGAAACTGTGCACAAAGTCAGAAAATACTCGCCGGATGCGGAACTTGGTCAGAAAGTTGTCCCGGGAAATGTGGCGGGAGAAGGAGCGCGGAATGCAGCGGAGGAAACTAGAGAAGATTAATATCAGACACAAACAAATTAGTGTGTTTGGCACATTGATCACAGTGTCCCACAGTGTATCACTTGCAGTCCATTCACCAATTAATTTTCTTTTGACCTTTCATGAGCTACAGTTAACACACATTGTCAGTCAGTTCGTATATGATGGTGTGAGCCAGCTTCCTTCACCAGAAGCGAATTTATTCTTCTTCTTTTTTTTGGTGACATTTAAAATCTCAAGACCTTTTCACAAATAATCTTATTTCACACTCTGTTCCACAAAGCATGAAGCTCACACCTGGTCTGGTTGGCCACTTCCTGGAGAGAGGAGCCATTCTGCAGAGCTTTGTGAGACAAATGCAGCACGGCCATGCCCAGGCTCTCGTTCTTAAAACAGCTGCGGTCCACCTCACCCTTCACCTCCTCCAGCGAGGCCACGTCATTCACAAAGTCAGACTTTGCCTGTGACCAGTCAAAACACAAAAGTACTATGAGAAAGGAGAGGCTCTTTCTGCAGTTTCTGTACAGTGATAGTGAAATATACTCATATGATCAAAAATAGCACTTTGATTCATTTGTATTGTTTGTAGAGGTATTTTTTGTTTTTAATTAAAATAGAAAACAAAAACAAAAGGTGTACTCCTCTCAACTAATATCTGAAAGGATTAAATTATAAAATCAGAACTGAGTTTAAAACCAAACAGGACTGAGATGAACTAACTTGTATTTATTTGTTTATTTTGACTTATTTAGGCTGAGTTTAATCTGTGTTGGATTACTTATATTAAAACACATGAGAAATCGTGTGATAAGTGCACAAAAAGATCCAAAGAGAGAACCAAATGTACTTATTAGGTTATAAATGAGGTAAAAAGACAAAGTTTTAAATAACAATTACTGAGTCTCACCTGAGCAAAGAGGTATTCCAAAGACGTGATCTCCAGCAGAGGGGCCCCCCCATTTTCATTCCCTGTCCGGAGTACGTAGCGTGCCACTGCTGGCTCCTTCTCATTCAGCCCATGCCAGTTTCGAAAGTAGAACCTGCACAGCCAATTTAGCAATTACCCACACATTAACTGTTATTTTTTGCCAGAGAGCAAAGCAGTAAACCCATGGCGTTATGCAAATAAAGCTACTAGTAAATTATTACATTGAGTATCTGAATACAGTATTTGTACCCGTCATGGGCATGGGCTTAAAAAAACAACAACACAGACCTCATGCGAAAGTGAAGTATCAGGCTTGACTGGTTTTCAAGGCTGAATTTGTGGTTAGGGCTGTACCAACAGCAAGATGACGGGTCACACAGTGCAAACAGTGCATGGCAGACAGGTGTGATACCTGTGCAAGACAGCAAACACTATTACATCCATCTCATCTAAACACACAGGTCCTTATTTCATTCCCTGGCAAACGCTCTTACCCACAGACTCCGCTGCTTGGATAGACAGCTCCTCCGCAGTCACTTCACCATCTTGGTAAGTCAAGTAGGACTCTCCGTTTTTGGTCCAGAACAGGAAGACGTGAATCCCGGGCCCCTGAGGTGCCTCACAGTGCTCTGTGGACGCCCCATGCTTTCTATTCTTGAAGCATCCACGTCTAGACATCCTCCATTCGGTTTCACACCTGTCACTGTGGAAAGAAAAGGGTGTTCAGCCTCAGCCCACCAGAAAAGTCACGAAGCAATCGAAATGCTTAAAGATGCTCCAAAATACAGGAAAACAATGCATTAGCATCAACACAACTGTTGTGTCATTAAGACAATCTGCACGTACTCGTCCCTCTGAAGAGGAGTGTGGTCGTTTTTAGCCGGTGAGGGTTTGTAAAACGACACTGAAGTAATGGTTATGGATAATAGCCTCATGTTTGCTTTTTTTATGCAAAGTGCTTAATGGAGGGAGGAAAGAGCATCAGATTTCCTTTTGTTATTTGGTTAGGCTTAAGTGAGGAAATTAACCTCCTGTGCACAGTTCAGCAAGGAAAGAATAATTTGAGTAGTTTTGGTTATGACCTAAGTGTATGCAAGCTCCATTAGCACATAAAAAACCCCCTACTGCCTACCACATTTACATTACTTGACCATAAACACTGACCTTTATAGTGTATATGACATGTGTCATGATGAACAAACACGAATGCTCAGAACTTTCTTAAGCACTCTTTACATTGACTTATGTTACAAATTGTTATTTTGTTAAGCTCAAATTTAAGATGTATTTTTTTACAGCAACAACATACACCAATCAGAACATTAGCCTGATATTTTAGCAGTCCTCATCATGTTGACAAAACAGTGCTGAATCAAGGTATGAGCTCCAAAAGACCTCTGAAGGTAAAGTCACCAAGACTTTAGCACCAAATTTCAGTTGAGAAGTGGGCCTCCATCCCACAGATGCTCAACAGGACTGAGAGCTCTATGTTAAGTTCCTAAACTGTTGCTGTGTGGCAATATCCTGCTGAAAGACGTCACTGTCATTAGAGAGTACTGTTGCCATGAAGAGGTGTAATTGTTCTGCAACATTGTTTAGGTAATAACATCCAAAGTAACATCCACATATTGTCAGGTCCCAGCAGAACACTGTCCAGAGCGTCACACTGCCTCCACTGGCTTCCCACAGTGCACCCTGGTGCATCCATAGAAGACCACCTCTTCAACCTCACCATCCACATGATTTAACAGAACCTTTATTACACCACTGTCCAATTCTGAAGCCCTCGTACTCATTGAGTGTGGACAGGAAGCGATGTGTGCTCTGACAGACAAACTATCCTTCATTTTCCATTCGTGAGCTTTGGGTGGCCATGGTCCTGTCACTGGTTCACCAGTCGTCCTTCTGTGGACCACTTTTGGTAGGTACTAACAACTGTATATCTCCCGTTTTGGAGATGCTCTGACCCATTTGTCTAAACATCACAATTTAGCCCTTCTCAATTCTACACTTGCCCATTTATGCTGCCTTCTTAACAGGTCAATCGTAACAAGGTATTTAATATTATTCACTTCTCCTGTCAGTAGTTTTATAGTTGTGCCTGATTGATGTACATATGACGAGGTTATGGAGCAGATTATCACAGTCGGAAAAATACCTTTTTTTTTTCTTAACGCAAGTTAATTTAAAAGGTATTAAAGTAAAAAGTGATGCTGAGGGTGTAAACAGAAGCTGTCTTTTTAAAGATGTAATGATGACAAGTGTTTGTTCTTACAGCAACACGATTTCCAAAGGAAGCCCTTTGTTTACGGTTAAAATCCCGCATCTGCTTCAGCTCATCAAGCCTTCATTGAATTGAATCAGGAGCTGCTGATAGAATTGAACAAATCTCACTAAGAAACCAGAAACCCAAACTGTTTCTTCCAGTCGTATTCCACTAACTAATACAGCATTTATGTACATTTAACTGAAGTAAATTTAGTCTCTTTAGTCCATCAAAAATATGTCATGTGTGTCAAAATTATTGGCACCCTGCATTTAGTACAGTGTGTAGCCTCTCTTTGCCAACTGCAATGAGTCTTCTCCATGACACTTAGAGTGGGCAATATAGAGCAAGCAATCTGACACCACTCCTCAACACAGACTCCCACTAGATCCTCCAGGGTCTTCGCCCCTTTCTTTCAGATCATCCTCTTCAGCTCACCCTACAGGTTTTCAATGGAGAGTCGGTCAGCATACCAAATGCTTGATTCTATGTTGATTCCACAATTCTGTTTGGATTTAGGCATATGTTTTGAATCACTGTCTTGCTAGAACACCCAACTCTGTAGTTTTAGTTTTTTGGCAGAGGCTGCCAGATCATCATTAAAATCTTCTGGTTCTTCAGGGACTCCCTGATGCAATGAGTCCTAACAAGGTTCCCACGAACTCTGTAGGAAACACAGCCCCAAGAATCACTGCCCTTTCACTAATCTTAACATTAGGGCTTCTTTTGTTTTCTGTTTATAAATCCTACTTTTTACATTCCATTATTGGGTATTTGTTGCTAAAAAGCTCTATTTTTGTCTAGCCTGACCACAGAAGCTCTGGAACCACTAGCATCAAGTGAAGAATTTAATCTTCACAGCGCTACAATCCTCTGTTGATCTCCAGCAGTCATCCTTGAAGATATTTTGTGTGGATGCTCAAAATATCCTCAAGGACAGGTTAATTAGAACTTCTTTATTAACACCCTACCTGTGAATATGGTCAATTGCATACATTTTGTAGCCGTTTGTTGATTTACAGAAGGTCAACAAACATTTGCCTCATTTATTTATGTATCTCTCATCTTTCTCAGGTTAATGAATGACATAAGAAATTCAGACTCTGTGTCACCTCGTATTTATACCCCAGCGAAACAGCAAGTGATGGATGACCTCAATACATTTCCTGTACACGCAAGTGGACTTTTAAAAAGTAGAATCTAAATGGTAACATGTTACAATCTTTTTGATGAGGGTTTTGGTTTCCTGAAACTAAATTTACTGCATATAAAGGTTAGATCTAATTAAAATACACACACAAATTCACACCCAAATATACGCACACATTACACAGTAATTACTGGTAAGTTATAATGTGAGGCAAGTCAAGTTTATTTCCATAGCACATTATCATACACAGCGCGTCATTCAATTATCTTTTACGGGTATAGAATTCAAATAGAATAAAATAATGGAAGAAAAGAAATTTGTAAATAAATAGAAAATTAATCCTTGCAAATTAACTTTACTTATGAAACTGACCTACCGTGCAATAGGACTGGGTGTCATGACAGGTGTCGTTAGAAATAAAACACTAAATTAAATAACCAAAACTAGAGACAACACTAATGTGTTAACGATACAGGCTAGACAGGAAACATCATTACACCAAGTTCCTCATACCCTGTCACTGTCAAGGTCTTTTATGTTTTCAGGGCCTTTAGGCTGGGTCTGTAGACATTCCACCCTCACTGCTCATATAACATTAGAGAACACATGTAGACAAAAGAAAAGCCCTCATTAAGGCCTTGGCTCAGGTGTGCTGGGAGCTAGAAACAAAACAACCCAGACTGGAAGCGCAGGAAGACTGCATTAAAAATCAAATGCAATAAAGTACCGAAATGTAAAGAATCTATATTCCGATCAATTGATGCACCTGGTTACTAATGTGAAGTATCCAAAACATGCTGTACTCTTTATGGGATATGCTATTTATTATAGACTATGCTTACACTACACTATAATGTTCATACTGAGGGCCTAGGAGTACCATTTAATATTTCTACATATTTCTACATTTATAGCACAGTTGTCCTAGGACAACTACCAGGCCGTAGATGATTTAGTAGTGGGCTGCACAAAATTAATATTTTTTTTGGAATATCTACATTACAACTGCTTTGCATTTACATTACATACGTCATAATCAACTAATATACTATGCCCTTTATAGTGTTTTATGTCCAAATAACTGCATATATATATATGGGTTAGGGTTATAATATATATATATATTATTGGTTTCTGATGAGTGTTTAATGCACCAGTCCGGTGTGTCAGCTTCCAGAAATACAGTAATGTGGCCTATACATTTCCCCAGCAATTAAGAGTGAGTTTCTCTTTCTCCCTATTACAACATTTCCACCCATAACATAAAGAGAAACATAATTTTTGAAATTGAAGGCTACATAGCAAATTGTTCCTCAGTCTAAAGCACGAAGAGCTCGGGTTACTTCCTGATTGGCCACAATCTTTGTTAAACAACATTATAAGCTAATTAATAAGTTAATAATAACTGCTGCCACTTGGACCTACCATTCAGGCGGTAGAGCGACGAAACGCGTGTCCTCGACAGTATTTTGTTTTCTGGATTAATGTGAAGTTTACATCGCCTCTGCTTCCCTTATCTTTCCCTCTCTCGCGCACTACGTGCTGATCCACAAACAGGGGAGGAACCCCACAGCAAGAGCATTTCCCCAGATCACCAAGTAATACGCGTGGTGGATTGCAATGAGCTACATGAGCTATAGATCAGGCAACGCGAGGTAACGAGGCCTTGCTGCGTGTGTTGCAGTATGCTGTGGAGGAAAAGTCAAAATAAGAGGCAGTATATAGAAACAGAATTAGTATTTCGAAGTGGGTATTTTTTCTAGACATTTTAGGTCGTACTGTGACTGCATTTTAAGGGCTATGTTGAAATCTTTACCAATGTGAGACTTTTACTTTGGAATTGGAGTTCTGTCATGCTAAAATAGTTTTAAGACAAGACGTGAAGACGATCTTCTAGAGAGAAAACTAACAGTTATTTCAGTGGAAAAAACTTTCCATCTGTGAAAAAAAATTGATCTGTGATACAATTTTTAGGTCCAATTCCACCTAAAAATAAGGCCAATAACTCAATACCAAACTGAAACTAATACTTTATATGTATATATGTACATATTTACATTTTTAATGTTATTAGTATCAGTTTGGTATTGAGATATTGGCCTTATTTACAGGTGGAATTGGATCACCTAGTTTGGTTTTCTAATATCAAAACATTGTACAGTATAAGTAAAGCGTCTTTTCGAGATTTAACCTTAAAACACTTAACTACAGCTGAAGGAATTTCTAGATTAGCACAGTATGGTGGGGGTTCTTGTGGGTAAAACACTTGCCTGTGAACCCCATGATCACAGTGTGGCAAGGTTTGTCCACCCCCCTACTACCATTGTGTCCTTGAGCAAGACACTTAACCCTCAGTTGCTCAAGGGGGGTTGTCCCTGTAACTAATGACTGTACGTCTGTCATCAGCCAAATGCCCCCCTTTACATGCAGTGTTTTCTCTGTATGTTGATGCCTCTGTCAGTTCACCAAATTCTGGTGGCTTTAACTTCCTTGACCTAAATTAACAATCAACTGGATCAAATAGTTTCATTCCAGACCAAATTCTGTATGGAGTTTTATTCCAAATGTCTTTTCTATCCTTTTGCTTTAATAAGCAGCTACAGTATCCATAAGGTACCCTGTAATTTGGCAGACTTCACAAACAAATAATCCAGATGTGGTCTCTCATTTACATGCATATTTTTTCTCCCCACAAAAATGTTATTTGGAACAATCAAAATATTCACATAAAAATAGAAGAACTGGTGCAATAATACTATTTTATAGGTTACTGATTTATTCAGTCCTCAAAGAATTCTTGTTTACTTACAGCTTCCCAGTGACCTCCAAAGAATGTCCAGCTGATCCCCCAAGGTGTCATTATGCTTTTGAGATAATCCTCTAGATTTAGGGTTCTTTCATTCTCTTTAGACCCTTTAAATACTGCAGAATGCAAAGTATGTAAATTTTTCCAGTCACTTCTCACATAATAATAATAACAACAACAACAAAACAATAACAATAATAATATTAATATGAACCAATAATAATAATAATGATAATAATGTATTTTCAGATTAAAGAAAACTTTTCAGATTAAAGAAAACTTTTAGCACTGTTTCATTTGAGGATCGATTCTCTTCCATCCAGTTAATCAGGATCGGACGTTATCAATATTCCAGTACTGATCCACCCACCCCTATAAAAATGCTATACATATATAAATGAATTGTTATTTTCACAACTTCTGTCGGTATTTGTATTCTATCATTTATTTACATTTTATCGTATCATTTCAATGCTTTTGCAATGCTGAACAGGAGAGAGAGAGAGACAGAGAGAGAGAGAGAGACAGAGAGAGAGAGAGAGAGAGAGAGAGAGAGACGCTATTAGTTGTTAGAAAGTCCTTGAATTATTTCCTTTAAACCATGTCCGAAGTCGAATAAGGAAAAAGAGAAACTGCAGTTAATCAGTAGGTGGCGTAAGTGAGTACCAAGAGATTTCCCAGTGTTTGAAAACAATTTCAGCAGTTTAATGTACAGAACTTGACAGTAGAAATCCAGTGAAATTCTTACCCCACACCCTGAAGCTGAAAGCTCGAAAACATTTCTTCTACTGACTGAACAAACTGGTACTTTGACGTTTGTGGACAAATGTATTGGGACGCCTGTCCATTATACCAACGAGGACTTTAATCAGAATCAGAATCGCGTTTATTGGCCAAGTATGTGAACGAACACATACAAGGAATTTGATTCCGGTAGATGGTGTCTCTCAGGTACAACACAATAAAAACAAGAACAATGGTTAAAAGATACAATAAACAATATACTGAGCAAATATAATATACAATAATAAATCTACAATATGAATACGTAATATGG
>JBBPDB010000140.1:6780082-6795456 GCA_037974465.1 Brachypetersius altus
TGACTATAAGATAAATGTTAGCAAATATATATAGTACTTTTGTACATATATGTTTATACTGTTTATAAATATAGATACATGTATGAATATACATATGTATATATATGTATATATATGACATTGCATTCAAATCCCTGGATTGTAATATGGAGTTGGTCACCCTTTGAGTTTCCTCTCTCTTTTTGGAAGGCTTTCCACAAGATTTTGGAGTGTTTCTGTGGGAAGTTGTGCACATTCATTATGTAGGAGTTGAGGCCTGACAGTTCATCCCAAAGGTGTTGGATGGGGTTGATGTCAGGGCTCTGCGCAGGTCGGTAAAGTTCTTCCACACCCAACTCATCCAACCATATCTTTATCGACCTCATGCTGAAATAGAAAAGTTGGAAGCATGGCGTTGCCCAAAATGTCTTGTTATGCTGAAGAATCACTGGAAGTAAGGGGCCTAGCCATGGGCGCCAAAACCATTATAGCAGGGGGGATATATCCCCTCACTTTTCAAAATCATTCATTTGGTCCCCCCCACCACGTATTGTTTCCCAGACAAAAGTTGAGACATGCCCTCACCCCCACAAACCCCGTACCACCCACGCCGGAGAGCCGTAGACAGAGTGCTTGGGAATCAAGATGTCCTGTTCATTTGCATGGACGTGTAAATGCTAATGTCTTTTGGCAGCATTAAAGAAAGCTGATACACAGATGTGGGGTTAATGTTGTGAAGAGGAATTAGTGCCAAAAGTATGTAAGCCATCAGAGACACTGTTTAGGAACATGAAACATTAAGGGCTGTGGTGGGAAGGAGACAGGATCTGAACTGTCCACAGACATAAAAATGACCCTATTTGTATTACCCTTACAAGCAACACATGGTTTTCTCTCCCCTTCTATTAACAATCTTTCTATAGTGTCCAGTTTGAATTTTTCACTTCTGCATTAAATGTGTGCGATTGACACACTTAAGCTTCATGACAGACAGTATATATAGATTAGAGGTGGGCATAGATTAATTTTTTTAACGCCGTTAACGCCAAGATTTCAATGAGATTAACGGTGTTAAAAAAATTAATCTATGCCAAGTTCTTAGTGTCAAAGAACTTGACTGTCCCACACAGAGCCCTGACCTCAACCATATCTAACTCCTTTGGGATGAACTGGAGCAGAGACAATGAGCCAGGCCTCCTCGTATGGAATGAATGGGCACAAATTCAACATTAAACTCCATATTAAAGTCTATGTATTTGAATGTAATGTCATGTCAAGTTGCTGCAATGGTGAGGTGTCCCAGAACTTTTGTCCATATAGTGTTGGTTTGACATTACTTAGCATTAGACATTTCTCACTTGCGCCATGTTGTTATGAAGTCTGTCACCAAGATCTTTTTTTCCTGGGCTTTTCCTAACAACGCAAATGGACTGCTCAGACCTTTCCGTAAGAACGTGCCTCATCTGACCTCTTTGTTGAGATAGACAATGTCTGAGGATGTTCATAAAAACTATCTTTTGTTTATAGTCCATCTCAAAATGTTACACAGCTGCTTTGCACTGTGCGGTTTTACAAATTACATTGTCAGTTCACATCTTTTCCTTTTCCAATGATTTACATATTCTGCATATCATTAAAGAAAAATACCCACATAACTTTAGTGCGAGTGTGCAAAGCTAAAATGCTGTAATACGAAGGCAGATACATGGAAATAAATCCAATAAATTAAAAAGGAGCCATTTTCCATTTATAAACTGTATAGGCTGTGTCAGTATATTTCTGAACTCAGCTTCTGTACTAAATCAGTTTTATTCATTAAAAAAACTGTCCCAGTTAAAAAATTAATTTACCTGGTTAATTTTTAGTGACACTGAAATACCTTGTGCTTATAAAGGTTTATGAGGTACCCATTGAATTTCATTTGACACTACAAGCATGTAAATACTCATGACTCAAGCATTAAAACTGCACTCAAACACGAGGTCACTGAACCTGTTTGTAGTTCCTCTTGAATCTATTGCTTCAACATACAAAAGTAGAACAGGCTGAATAAATGTGATTGGTTCTCCTTTACTACTACACCTACATTTACAGCATTTAACACCTAGAAACACAAACACGGCGAGCCATTAAAAGAAGCTGATTTGCTCAAGAATGATGGTTGTATTTTAGTCTTCATCCAGTAGAAGCACTTTTTATAAAAAAGAGCTTCATTTTAAAGGAACTTCATTATAATGACCATGGGCCGCCTTTTCCTCTAATGTGAAAGAGAGCACTTCTAACCAAAAACAGAACTGAAAAGTAAATGCACTCTGCACTGTTGAAAGGACAATGAACTTTTTTGTGCAACCCCAAGCAAATGCTTCATTAGTGTATTCAAAAAAACCCACTACATACACTTAAGTATGTTAGTAACACATTTCTGTATTTTATTATTCTACTTTGCTGTAATATACGCATGTGTTCAATTACTTTCCTGTTAAAACACTTGAAGACATTCAAACTTCAACTAACATACATATAGTATACACTGTTAGCAGTACTAGTGCACAAACAACTAGAGAGGAAATAGTTTTACATGTGAAACGCATGCAGGGCCGTGGCTTGTCCAGTGCTTCTCTTAATGTTGCCGTCACACCTGAAAGACCATAATGTCGTTTGGAGAAGGTTGAGGACATCGTAGAGGACATTCTGCTCAGTAATTACTGTTGATTTGTATTATATTTAAAAATTCATAGACATTTACCCCACGTGCATTCCATTTAAATGTATGAAAGATCTGTGAAACTAAACACCTGCGAAAAGAAAAGATTCATGATTTCATGCGGGTTTACATAGTTAAAACGTCATACAGAGTCTGTCAAAGCAACTTCTTTCCTGGAAGCAACACACACACACGAACACAGGTACTTATTTCAGACATACTTAATTGCTAAAGATCCACAGGCCAGATAATGAGGAGTTAATCAGGTGATAATGACTTGATCCAGGTGTATTGGGAATTAAAGTTAGGCTGAATAAATCGTAATAATTGCACTCCTTGCAGTTTCAAATCAAAGTAATATTTTTGCATGCAAACATTTGGACAGCCTTTGGCACATTTCAGTGAAAAAAAAGCACATATCCTCTACAGAGAACAGATTTCTATGGTAGCACATAAGCAAAGTTCTGATTCTGATAGAACATAGAATTGTTTTTTTTTCCCAGTATGTTAAACTCTCTGCCAAAATGTACACTAAAAGTTTCTTGAACATTAAATAAACCAATGCAAAAAATGTGACCAGGAATGTTCAAACTTTTGCATATGAATGCATTCAGGATCAGAACTGGTTCTACTGACTAAGTGAGATTATCATTTTTTCTGCTCACATTGACAAAAACTCTAAAATATGATAGCAATGCACATTCAGTTGTTCTTCAGTGTAGCGAGGGGTCAAATATGTTCGGTACTGTTTTAATCTCACCTTTGGATTTGGGCTTAACAATGAATTTCTTGCTGGATTTACCCAGCATGTTAGAGGCAGTACAGGTATACGTCCCCGAGGAAGGAGCTCTGCGCAGTGGCTGATTTTCATCAGTGTCCTGCAGGTCTGAGGAGCTCCAGCTGTATGTAGGTGATGGGTTTCCTCCTGCGGAACAATTAAGGAAAATGTCCTCACCATCAATGAGCTCCAGCACCTCCTGCTCTGGGCTGAATGGTTCAGGTGGGTCTGAAAGTTAAAGTAAAATAAATCACTACACCCACCAGTGATCCTACAAACATGGACATCAAAACTGCCAACAAAGATTTCAAGTTGTTAAGTACAGTAAATTTGTTAATAAAGTACATGTACTTTATTAAGTATGTCCTACTGCTACTATTCTTATACATATACAAGATACAAGATGTCTGTCTTTCATTCTTTGGTTTGTTAGTTTCATAGTTACAGTGCAAAAGTAAAAAAAAGAAAACATAAAAGCCCTTGGCTGATTGACAAGCCTGTATGTGGGGTTGGGGGAATTTTCCATTCAGGGCTTTCACTATCACTTTCATTAAAAGTACTGACTGGTAGTGTTTCGTGTCAGAGGAGCATGCTGTCTGAATGGTCTTACAGTGAACAGTAATGCTGAGGGGCTCCGATTTTACTTTGGGTGGGGGTTGAGGCCCTTCTGGACCCAGTTCCAGTGTGGCTTCACATCTATATGGAGCTCTGTCCTCTACCCTGCCTGGGTTGATCAGCAGGGTGGAGGACACCTGGACTGGAGTAGCAGGAGACAGCTCTGAAAAGGTGTGGTTGTAAACTTCAGTCTGTCCTCGATACCACCGCAGTGTGAGGTACTGCACAGGTGCAATGTTCTGCACCTCACACAGTAACTGGTATTCTCTCCCCTCCACCATGGGACCAGTGTGGTTTGCCAAACTAATGGAGATGCTGTCTGGAGTCTCTGCAGGAGAACAGAAAACATTTATCGTCATGTTTCTGGCCTGTAACCCAAGATCTAGCCCATAAAACCAACGTGAATAGAGGAGAACATTTTAGAACAGGGTAAAAAGAAAAGAACATTCTAGGACAGTATCAGAGAACACCCTGGAGTTAGATATCATTGACTAACACAAACAAAGGAGAAAATTCTGGAACAGTGTCGGTGGAGGAGAACGTTCTAAGACATTATGCGTCTAGGAGTAACATCTAGAACAGCAGGAATGGGGTGAACAATCTAGAACAGGTTAATACTATATCAATATATACTGTTCTGAAACAGTGTGAATGGAGGAGAGAGATCAAGAGTAGTGTAAATCTGGAAAGTATCTTTCTAGAAGCATATAATTGGACATTTTAGACCTGAATGAAGGGATGAAGACATTCTAGAGCAGTGTGTAAAGTGTCTTTCACACCTCAACACACAGCATGAACAGTTTGAAATTCTTTCTCTGCATTTACCATTCACCAAGTGAGGCAGTGGGCAGTGCCTGGGGAGCAGGGGGGGATGGTACTTTGCTAAAGGGTACTTCAGTGGTGCCACTAGTAGTCCTGGGATTTGAACCCATGACCTTCTGATCACAGGGGCAACTCCCTAACCACCAGCCTACCAGCCCACCAGCCAACCAGCCAACCAGCCAGCCCATATGGCTGGAGGAGAACTTTCTATGTGAACCATCTAATGCTGTGTGAATAAGAGAGAAAATTACAGAACAGTGCGAATCAGACTTGAATCTAGGAGAATGTTCTACAACAGATTCAGAACAGCGTAAATGCAGGAAATGTAAATGCAGGAAAACATTATAGAACCATAAAAACAAGGGGGACAACATTCTAAAGAAGAAAGGGACTGTAAAACCTCCAAACAGCCACAACAACCAAATCTGAGGGTTTGTTGGGCTGGTCAAGATATTGCACGTACTGTACAGAACAAGGTTGAGCTTCTCTTCGCATTGCCTGGGAGCCGTGAAGAAAACACCATAACAGATTGGCTCTTCGATCCAGTCAATCAGGCTGTCCACCTGCCACTGGACAGTAAGGTCACGCTGAGTGTGTGACGCACCAACTGCAGAATCCCACCCCAGCACACGCACTGGCCGGGAAGCTGCACAGCTGACCGTCACCGTTTCACCAAACCCCACCACTACCCTCGGAGGTGATATCTCAAGAGAGCAAGTGTCACCTGAGGCTGAAGACATTAATAGAGAGTCACATCTCCTGTTATTCACTCACTCCTACACAGTATACCCTATTGAACATGTAAATGCTAAAACCCTTCATTATTCACTCTACATATAAATGTATATACATCCATGCAAAAACAGTACTCTAGCCATGCCTTGTCGCTCAAGACGTAGGTAAAAAAAACCTTAAGCTGCTGTTTTTCTTTTTTTTATACTGTAACCATAAAATAACTTCTATCAAGTCTACATTCATACATGAAAAAATAACTATCATTAACAAATGTAAGCACTTTTTTTTATATATATAATCTAAGACAAACAACTTAAGGTAGTCCCCTACATTGTGTCCATTACATAGTATTTCTGAAATGTTGTCCAGAATTGTCTCATTTCACAAACAGAAGGCAACTTCAGATATAACACATGGCATTTCTCTGTGTCAGGGTGTCATGCTGACTTACCTGTTTGGAGAACGAAAAGCACAAGGCAACATTTTAACGTGTTTTTCATTGTTTCTGATGTTTCGTAGAAATCCACCATAGTCCGGCCACAGAAGCGAAAGGGATTCCGACTCGGTCCTGCTTGGCAACCCGAAAACTGAAGCTGGTAACAAAAGCCCTGCTTTGCATCATCGCCACTCTTGCCCATGCCATAGTTCGACTGAAAGGCCTTGAAGGGGGACCAGAAAGGACTGGGGGGCCCCAGAAAAGCAAGCCCTCTCTACCCAATCTCTGCAAGTCTTCACTCCACTCATCTAACTATCGCCTCTAGTGACGTTACACCAGTTCCTAGGGTGAAACTTGCAAGACTTGAATTCTAATCAGGCCACGAATTGAGGACAACGTTCTGAACCATTGACTGAAGTTCATCATTTCCCATAAAGAACAAACCACGTTTTACTGCAAAACACATAATATACCCGAGAGGTTCGTGACCATGATGCTAAAAAACACTTTCACATTAATACCACGAAACAAAGTCTCCACATTGTCATTCAAATTACAGTACAATACTCCGCATAGCAGCCCATCCACATATGGGTCAGAACTGTTCCAACAGCAGTATGTTACAGGAGATGCCTTGGATTTGTTACAGTAGGTTTAATGCACCACAGCTGTTCGAAATTCCAGGCACATGTATGAGCAGGGAAGGGAAGGGAAGGGAAGGGAAAGGCTGTCTTCTCTGCGTTGGAGCAGATTTGTGAAAGTGCTGATAGTCATGAATCATGGTGGGATGTTTTTGACACCTATTTGTGCCTGTTGAGCACTCCTTTTTGCATTGATGTCTCCTTTATTAAGTAGGATAAAGTGGCTTGGCAAGCCGCAGTCCTTAAAAGTCCCTTCTGTAGCCAGGGTTGCTATGTCAACACGCTCGCTGCTACAACACAAACAGTTCTTTGGCAGGATCATTTCCACCCAGGCTTCTCGTTTCAGGTTTACAAAAGAGACACTCACAATGCAAGACACTATGTTAGAAACAGACTTTTCTTTTTATTTTGCAAATGACGATCTTGCTCTGGCGTGATAAACACTCATCAGAGCAGGCATAATGAAACATGTCCATGAGTAATCCAGGTGTTCGCCTCGACTGTATTCAAGATCACAGTAGTGAAACTGTAGTGACAGATGTAAACGCCAGATGCGAGAAGCTCGTGTTTGGAAGAACACATATCCATAGTTACATAGATAAACAAATGCTGGGTAAGGCAACAGATCACCATAAAGTATCTTTCGATTCACATAGCTGCACATGAACAGAGACTGTAGAGATTTATGAAGTGTTTAGGTGTACTGTCCCAATGAACAAAACCATACAGGCAGAACTTCATTAGGGTGACCATACATCCTCACATTTTGGGGCCGAAAAATGGCATGGACATGCGACTGGGCTTCCTGAATGAGTCAAATACACTAATTTTTCCTTTGCTTTCGTTTTTTATTTCTCTCACTACATTTGGCCTTCTAGCCTCAAGTGTTCTCTTCTGTGAAAATGTAATCATGGTCACCCAAGTAAAAAAGTAACTGAGTATTTTATGCAAGACACAACACTTATTTACATACAAACAGTGACACACACGGTGACATCCACAGGTATTATAGACACAGACCACAGATAAGAACCATTGGCAAGCATGTATTCATTAGTCAATAATTCTGGAACAGAAATAATATTATGAAGCAATACAAATGTTTAAGTGAGGCACATTTTAAGATTTTTGTCGTCTCTCCCCGAGTGCAGAGTACACAGGCTGCAGTGACATTTAACAGTTTGTGGTTCTTTAAAACTAGACCTAAAAATGTTTTTACATCTGTTAAAAGTAGATAATGAGAACCCAGTAAAACAAATGAGTCAGTTCTCGGCCGTCTACTATCAAGGAAACCAGTATTACATTTCTGTCGGTGGCAAAGGTTTGTGAAGCTTTCTTTCAGTCTTTCTCTACTATTACATGCCTTCCTCTTGGAGGGATCTTTGTCCTCTAGCTGACCTGAGGAGGATGGGTTCTCCTTTTGAGTCTTGGTTCCTCCCGAAGTTTCTTGTTCCAACTGAGGACGCTTTTCCCCGCTTCTGTCGTCTTTGGCTCACTAGGGGCTGGGACCTGGACTCTGTAAAGCTGTTTTGTGACAACTCGTAAAAAGCGCCACATAAATAAAATTGAATTGAATTGAATTGAACTGAATTGTTGGTCGATCACTCCTGTGGAGGGAAACACTGGTCAATGAAGCCCTCCTATGTTACATGTCCCATGATACACGTCCACAAAGATGCAGACTTTGATAGCTCCCTATTGAGAACAAGTGATTGAATCCTAGAGATTCACACACTTTTGCCACTGAGACATGCAATATTGGATCATTTCCCTCAATAAATATGGTTCTATTTTTCTACATTTGGGTTTTGCAAGAAAATCTGGTATGTTTTTAAGAATTATAGAAACTTCCAAAGCATTCATAAACTATCAAGCATTTCTGCCCAAGGCTATTGTAGCAGGATTAGCTCAAAAATGTGTATTCACCAAAATACATTTAATAGCATTTCAAAAAGCAGTTTGAATTTTAACTACTCAGCTTATTATTTCAAATGAACTATTCTTTAATAATTTCACGGATACTAAAAACTCATTTCAAGTAGAACTGATTTAAAGCCTTGCGTCAAGTTTTGGTTTTTTCACTCATTACACATACACTCATAAATTAAAAGGTGTATAACCACTGGCTATGCTGCCACAGGAATAAAACAATAACCAATTGTTTCAGTCTGAGCATTTGTTAAATGTATCTTATAGTTGACAGAGAACTGCAGACAGCTGGAAAATGTGTCTCGGCCATTCACTATTCATGATTAAGTATTTTCAAAGATATAAGGCAACACCGTTTAAAAAAAAAGTGCAACAGAAGCACTAAGTACCACTGAAGTATAAACATAGTCAGTGCACAGGTATCATTCAGGTACATCTAAAACAAGCGATAAAAAAAACAAAACCACACTAACAAGCTCAGAGACTGTAACTGAATAAAAACGTACTAAAATCAAACCCACATGCTCATTTTTACTTAATTATCTAAAGCATATTCCAGAACACAGAGATGCAAGAATTTTTAGTTTAAAAAAGCTACGTATTCTCTGAGTGGAACACACTTAAGTTTGAAAAATGTATAATCTGATAAGCGGTGTGCAAATGTTTCCATATGACGGTATAGAAGCTTTGCACCAATTCTGGATTCGTTTTTTACATTGCTGGTCCTTTTCCAACTCAGTAAAATCACCAGAGCTCAAATAACAGCTATGGACTCCAACCAGCCAGCAGAACAGGTACAGTCATTCCAGCGCTGGCGAGTTTCTTGTTTATGTTGTTGTGTGGAGGAGTGAGAACCTTTCAGACGACTGAGTTCGAGCCAGACTTCTTGATCATCAGGTAAACTCCAAAGAGCAATACAATCAAGGCCAGCCCGGCCCCCAAAATAGCCCAGAAAGTAGTACGGTGACGATCTGTGAAGAAAGAAAAGTATTACAGTATTAACTAATCTACTTCAATGTATGACGTGTATATGCAGATCATTATACTAAGCCATCAAAAATAAACAATAGGTTTATGCAGCATGAAAAATGGACTGAACAGGGAAAGAGAACATCGGAGATCTCTGCTACTCACTTGGTGGTTTGATGATGAACTGTTTTGTTTCTTTACCATATCGGTTTTCTGCAGTGCAGTTGTAGGTGCCTGAACTCCCTGGTGGTAATGACAGCACTGCTTTAGTAGACTTGTCACCCTGAACAGGCATGCTCCAAGTGTATGTAGGAGGGGGGTTTGCTGGTACAGTACAGTCTAATGAGACCTCTTTATCTGAATAGTCAAGAATCTCATCAGATTTTGTGAACTTTGGACCATCTGGAGGAAACAGAGAAACACTTTACAAATTACAAACATAAAACATTGAAGCCCTAACTAACATGAACCAAGGCACATATGACTTGTTTTCAAATTAAAACACTGATCATCCTGCGCAACCAGGGACACGGAGGGTTGTGAACAGCTCTGCGGTAGCCTATTCAATGCTACAGCAAAACGATAATTTATTAATTATTAATTTAAAGTACCTTGAGAACAATACTTTTTTTTTCATTACTTTTTTTTTTACTTTTTATTTAAATATTTTAATTACAGTCAGCTCGATCCCATTATTTGTTCAAGCTCAGGCAGGCTGTAGGTTGTAGAGCTGCAGGCATATCTGAGCTAATGTTAATTTTAAACAAATGAAAAGATCTAGAGTTGCCACAATTACCCTATTATACCTGATTCCTCCATTACAAAAGGATTGATTAAAATGTATCCTCTCAACAAATAAGATTAATGAAATGCTATTTTAACTGAACATTCTCCACAAGGGGAGAATACAATTCAAGAAAAGAACTTGGATTGTCATGGAAAGAAACCCCACAACTAGCAGGATTTCACTATGTTTGTAGTAATAAACTGTTTCTGTAAATAAAGTACAATTGTTTGCTCTTTCATGACAACTGATGGATGACTACATTAGCCATATAATCCATCAGTAAAGTGACCATTCTGTCATCCGTAAACACACCACAGCACAGCAAACAGTGTGAACAGAATAATGTCTTCCTCTACATTTAACCCATTCACAAAGTGAAGCAGTGGGCAGTCATAAACACAGCACCTGGGGTTGATGAAAGGTACCTCAGTGGTGCCACTAGCAGTCTTGCGATTTGAACCCATGACCTTTGGATCATAAGGGCAACTCCCTAACCTCTAGGCCACCAGCCGTCCTAGAAACTGACAGCCCTAAAAAGATCAACTAAATGAATGATGCCCTGCATTTCAAATACATTAGTTGTTTAGATTATACCTTCTGCTTAGTGTGTTTTCTGACTGGAACATATAGACTAGTGGTGGGCATAGATTCATTTTTTTAATCTAGATTAATCTTACTGTAATCTTGGAATGAATCTAGATTAATCTAGATTAAAATGCCTCATTTGAATTCTGCCAAAGGCATTGGCGTTTCAAATGAGCAGCCATGTCTGACGTGCTGCCAGTCTCATACGGCTTCCTCGCGCCACACTGCCGACAAACTGTGGTGGTTTAATCCACCACCCTTTTCAAATCAATATATTTAATTATAGCCAAGCAACAGTTTTGTTGGGATTTGTAGTTTAAAAACTTACAGTTCACATTAAGAATGAGAGGCCTTGATGACACTTTGGGTGGAGGCTGAGGTCCTTCTGGTCCAAGTTCCAGCCAAGCCTCACATCTGTACTGAGCACCATTATCATCCCTTATGGGCTTGATCTGGAGGTCTGCAGAAGCACTTTGAGGAGTGACCACCACTTTAGTATTCATAATGTTATGGCTTTCCAGTAAAGTTTGCCCTTTATACCACTTCACAGTGACATTTTGAAGTGGAGCGACTCTCCAGATATTGCACTTGAACGTATGCTGGGCCCCCTCATCCACTGAACTGGCATTCGCAACAATGGACACATTATCTGGAATCTCTGTTGGGGGGAAAAAGATTAGTTAGCATCAAGTAATTAATAAAAAACAATTTAAAAAGACAATGGCTAATGGGTATGTATTGTTTGGTTGATCTGTTACTTCATTCAGTGTAAAATCTAAAGCTCACCAAACCAACGAAACCCAGAAAACTTTAACGTTTGCTTTCGTGTGCCAGATCTGGCTCTACAAAGTTTTCTTCCATATTCACACAGGTTGATTCTGTTTGTTAGTTTTCGTTTGGCCTTAAATGTTCAAAGCTAAATAAAGAAGACAAGCGCCCTGATCTGTATTTCACACCATGCTATTGAAAAAATGCTGCAGTTTCTGCTCCTTGCATTCAATGAAATGTAACACTTTTTTTACAGCATGAACAGAAGCGGAAAACTAATGAAATAAATGTGCAGCCACCAAGTAACTAAAGTAAAGGCCACCATAATCACTTATGGTCTGAACAACATCATAACTTTGCTCTTTCCAGCAAACACTGTTCCTAAACTGAGGGTGAAAACAATAAGCATGATTTAAGCCAAAGTGAGACAAGCTGACAACTTACTGTAAACCGTAACTTGGAGATGCTCTCTTAACAGCAATAGTGGATTCACATTAATGAAGCAAAGTGGTTTTATCTCCCACAGTGTAAGACTGGCCACTTTCCAAGTAAGCTGCTTGACATTAGGTGTCATCCCCACTGCGCCCATGGGGGCTTCCCAGCCCATCCCTAGGCTGGTGCTGTTCACTGAACAGTTTGCTGAGGCAGGAGCTCCATATTGAACCACCAAGCTGGTAGGACTGAGCTTGATGACATTTTCGGCATCTAGAACAACAATGAAGAAGAACATTGCATTAACCTGGAGAATTCATATGCACCTGTGTTTTTCACCTCCTCTACCTTTTTTTCTGTAAATGTAACTCGTGGCCAGTGAACCTGGAAAACAATTTCTCTAAACTGTGTGAACTGCACACTTGGTCTGTTACTAGGAACAGGGAAGACGTCAAAATTATTGAGTTAAGCAAAAAAAATTTAATTGATGATTAATTGCTTCAACAATCTAATTTAATCCACTATAAAGTCATTTAATAGAAGTTCGCCCGAAAGCAAACAAAACTGCTTTGTTATAGGATCATACACACGCAACTAATGAAGGAAATCTACAGTAAAAGTAAAATTACTGACTGCCTGTAATCAAACCTGTAAATCAAATTAAATTTTAAGTCGAAGAACTCTAATTTAAATGTGACAGTTTATTTTTCACAAATTCAGTTGCTGAGAGCTACACAGTCATTCAGAGAAGTCATACTCTGTTTTCTATCACCACCACTGTAAAGAAAACCTGGTCAGTGAGTTTCTCACAGTTTTACACTAAACCACTATAAATGACTTTGTTTGCACCTAAAAAACTGAATTATCCATAAATAGCAAAAACAAGCAACGTTTCCAGCTTTGGAACCCACCCAGCACAGCTATATGTTTTCAGCTCCAATATTCCTGAATCAGGTCAAAAACAGGATACTGACTGGCTAATGATTCGTCATGGGTGGTTGTAGCCTAGTGGGGACTTCCCTGTAACCCCAATGACCACAAAGTTGCAGAACCACCACTTTCTACCGTTGTGTCCTTAAGCAACACCCTTAAGCAACACCGTACCTCACAGCTTTTTCCATGGCAAAATATATTTGCATTTTTGTGCTAAATTATTAAAACATAAAAAAAAATTCAGTGCACACTGTACAGTACAAATACGGGTCTACCTTTAAATTTTCTTTAAGGGTAATGAGTTTAACGGCGATATTTTTTTTAGCGCGCGATAAGAATCTCTGCTGTTAACGCTGTTAACGGCCCAGCACTAATATATATATACATATTGTCCACTGTAATGGCTACATGACTGGGTCAGAGCATCACTTGTCATGTTTTTTTTTTAGGTGTGCAGGTTTTTTTTTGTTGCCAAAAACATTTATGAGTGCCCAGGGTTCACTGATGAAAATAATGGGTGGTGGCTGTAACAGAAATGTGTCAGAAAACATCGCAGTGCATCGCAGCTTGCGGTGTATGGAACTGTGTAGCTGAAAACCAGTCAAGAGTGCTCATGCTGACTCCTGAAAGTGTCTACAATGGGCATGTATCAGAACTGCACAATAGAGCAGAGAAGGCTACTGCTCTGATGAATCAAGCTTTATTTTCGCTATCATTTATTTTGGAAAGAGATGACACCAGGGTACAAAAAGGGGGAAAAGACAAGCCGGCACAGGCAGTGTGATGCTTTTTGAGAGGTTTTGCTGGCCTTTTTTTGTGGATGTTAATTTCACACACACTACCTACCTAAACATTACAGACCAGTTACACCTCCTCATGGCACAAGTATTCCTCATGGGCAGTGGCCTTATTCGACAGGATAATGTGTGTTAAAAGTGGAAACCTGGGGCCGTATTACAGAAACTTCCTTAAGCATAAAGTTAAGATAGGACAATTTAACATAGGATTTTTTTTTTGTATTACAGTAGCAAATCCTAACTGAATTTAGGAATCCTATCTTATCTCGAGTTAGGAATCCTAAATAATTGCTTATATCATCTAACTTATGTCTGTTACCTAGCAATTAGGAGTATCTTCATTACTGTCTTCAAAATATGGATGTTGAACAACGTCATGCTCTGATCTTTAAGCCAGACAAAGTGGCCAATATGGACAAAAGTCCCGGAACAGAGCTGTCATACACAACTATGAGGACAAAAGTATAGCGACTCTCTCTCTGCTTTTTTCCTAAGATCCTAAACTGCCATTACCATGGTTACTACACAGTTAAGACAGGATTTTCAAGTTAGGACGTTTCTGTAACACAGCCCCTGGCCTTCAAATTCCTCAGATCTCAATCTGACACAGTATCTCTGGGACGTGGTGAGCAAAATTGTCTGATCCATGGACGCCCCACCTCACAACTTAAAGGACTAAAAGAATCTGCTGCTACGTTTTGGTTCCAGATACCAAGGCTCACTTCAGAGGTCCTGTGGAGTTCAGTGGGTTAGTGGTGTTTAATTTAGTGGCATGAAGGAGACCTACACAATTATAGGCAAACAGTTTTAATGCTGGCAGTAGATCTGTGTATACACTAACAAATAAGTAAGTAAGTAACAAAAAAACAAGTAAGTAACTTCATTAGGTACAGCTACCATGTATCTACATTCATTGTCCACTTTGAACTGTAGTCTGCATCTACATAATAAAGTGGACAGTAAGTGTACACAGTATTTCAGGAGTACTGCTCTGTGTGATTTGCTCTGTGGAACACAAAAACAAGCCACAAACAAATTACTGTCACTGCTGATCTGCCACCCGACTGATAGTTGGTCATGCAGGGGCCCTGATCTCTGACGAATGGAAAATGCTATTTATTTGGCCAGTAGGTTTACTAATATTAGAGTATAATCATTTGCAAATCCATTCTTGACTAAGACTATTTTTAGTTATGATCCAGTGCCTGGTTTGATTGAATCAGTACTTAATGAAATAAAATCAAGTATGCTGCTGATGGAAAATAATAAAGCCCTGAGATTGAACATAAAGACATAAAAGACATGAAAGACAACACAGTGCAGCAACAGTAGTCTTAAGTAGTCTTAAGTTGTATAAAGTACAGTAGAGTAAAGTGACAGTGCAGTGTAAGTGTAATAGTACAGTGTGCTATAGTATTACACATAGTATGAAGAACAGATGTATTGTGCAACAGAGAGGACCAC
>JBBPDB010000140.1:6815560-6830969 GCA_037974465.1 Brachypetersius altus
CTATTTTAACGGTAGAGCAGTACGTACTAATTCAAATGTAGTACGTAGTATGCAGTATGCGATTTCGGACGCAGCCACACACTCGCACGCACACACGCGCACGCACACACTCACCCCCTCCTTTTTAGGCAGCTAACTGAAGCCCTACTCTCTCGTTCGCCCCCTGGTGGTTTGGCTGAATTATTGGTTGAGAAAGCACTTGATCTCATGTGCAGCAGAGCTGCTAATCAAATCACCGACGATCACCGGTGGCAGCCAAAATCGTGATTGTGATTAAAATTTGATTAATTGTGCAGCCCTAATGACAAATGGACACCTTACCCTCAGTGAAGCTGCTAATTAACTAATCTGATTATTCTTGATGAGTTTGTACCAGGAAATCACCAAACTGTGCTGGACTCAAAGCTGGAAATGAGCCATGCCTTTCAAAAGCATTATGGAATTAATAGAGTAAAATATGGCCAGTTGCAGTGAGTCACAAATGGAAAGTTTGCCAAGTTTCGATCTGTTAGGGGTGATGAGGTGTGATGTGGTGAGTAAATTTCGCCCTAAATATGGCTGAGACTCATTGGCTCTACGGTTGCTATGGTGGGGTCAAGCGATGGACACAAAGTCTGCATATTCTTTGAGAGGCATTAAAGATAAATATAATTTAATAAAAAACATCTACAAATCACTGGGTATTGAAGGAAAGAGACAGCACATACCTTCAGACACTGGGTTGTTGAATGGTAGACCTTT
Source organism: Brachypetersius altus (assembly GCA_037974465.1). Taxonomy (NCBI): domain Eukaryota; kingdom Metazoa; phylum Chordata; class Actinopteri; order Characiformes; family Alestidae; genus Brachypetersius; species Brachypetersius altus. The sequence goes on from JBBPDB010000140.1 coordinate 6,816,302, forward strand.
TCTAATGAGCTGCACAAGCTTACATGGAAGTTTTTCATGATAGGGGAGTTTCCCTGTGACCATTGTGTATAAAATCACTCCCCTAGGAAATAAGATCAAAACATACTTCATGTGAAGTGGTGTACGCACACTAGGTGTCTGTTTTGTACAATTTATGACTGTGTTTGGTAAATGAAACCACATAAATGTCATAAGTGGATTCAAAAAATAAAACCAACTGATTCAATTGTTCCATTAAATATAATAAAACAAGCCCTTCAGCTGGTAAAGCAATAGTCTAGACATCTGTTTCCAGTAAATCAATAACACTGGAAAATTGTAAACTGACAAAACTGGTACCAGTATACTGAGTGAGAACGGAGCATTCTAGTGCGGGATAGTCTTGCAGAGTGCAGTATTGATTGAAATGACTGAAAATGTCAAATAAATCACATCGAAAGGGGTGGGAACTGCTCACTGAGGTGACAAAACCATAGCATGGTTCTTTACATTTTAGGATACAGCAAATATCACTTCCTCCCATTTCATTTACAAATTTCAACTGTGGCAGCAGAGAAGAACAAGGTCTCGTGCCATCTTGTGGACTTCAAAAACAATGTGATCAGATACAGATACATAGTATGACTACTTGGTACTTCTGCATTGATTTAATGTGAAGAGAAATATTGCGATATATCAATATTTTGTCAATTTTTTTCCCCCACTACCTCTAAATAACCGTATCTAAAGCAGATTGTGATTCAAATCTGTCAAGTTAGAAGCCTCCATCATACTGAGTTCTATCTCATAAATGCCTCCTCTCACATACTCCACAGGTCAGCCTGTTCTCCATTGTACTTGCATGACAGGAGCATCTCAGGAGCCGTGTAGGCCACTGACCCACAGAAAGTGCTCATCAGGACGTTCCTGTCTCTGTAGTGGTTTGCAAAGCCAAAATCTTCCAGGTGAAAGCAAAAAAACTATTCACAAGTTCTTAAAGAACTTCTCATTTCACAGATTTTAAAGAGATTTCTCACCTGTCAACTTTACAAGTCCTCTGTCATCCAGCAGGATATTTTCACATTTCTGTCACGGTGCTGTCATGATCATAGCGGAGGAACGAGGACAGACGAAGGTAAGTCTCCATTTCCAAAGTGCTCTTTATTTACAAGGTGCTATAACCAGGACAAGACCAGGAATAGTGAGGGTATGGTCCCATGTCAAACATAGGGAAGAGACAGCTTTTATACAAGACGTGGGGAGACAGATAGGAAACAGGTGAACTGCTAATTACAAGTCAGGATCAGGTGCAGGGTAATCATAGTCCAGGCCTTAGTCCAATAGCGACCCCACGTGGGTCCCTGAGGAACTGTCACCACATAGTCCGGTAGTAATGTGACAATTTCAGATCTCTATGCAAAAAATAATACACCTGGTGAGTCTGAAACCACAACAACACTTTATAAGTTACTTTTGCCTTTTTCGTGTATTCTGAAGGTAGTAAACCTGTGCACAATGTGGTTGTTGTGGCAATGTGCAACAGCAGTGACGATCTGTCTGAAGATCCTCCAGGCCTCGTGCTCAGGCAGGCCACAGCTGTCTTTAGCAAGAGACACAGCATTGCTGTGCTCCAGCAGATCCCTCTGCATGGCCAACTCGAGCACCAAGTAAACATGCTTTCAGGACTGGAACGTGTCATACAATTGAATCTACAAAAAAGGAGGTAATGATAGGAAATCTAAAGGACTAGCAAGATACACAATTTACAGGTTTCACCCAAATGCAGTCAATTAGCCATATTGAACACTGCAGACATAGTTAGGGTCCCATGATGGTTGCTAGCAGTTTGTTCAGTTCTTTCTGGTCTACTGATCTTTCAAAAATAACCGAATATCAATTATTATTGTGAAGTCACCCTTGTGGTATCTGTCACCAAGATATTAGCAGCAGAAACTCTTGTCTTGAAAGTTAGGAATTGGGGCCTCCATAGACCAGACTAGTTAGTCCAGCACACAGTGTGAACAATGTGAAATTCTTTCTCTGTATTTAACCCAAGTGAAGCAGGGGGCTGGCACCACTGTGGGATGCCTGGAGAGCAGAGTGTGGGTACCTCAGTGATGTCACTAGCAGTGCTGGGATTCAGAAATTAGTTTGATATATTTGGGAATCCCAGCACTGCTTGCTGGGCACCCATCATTGGTAGCAGTACCCTGCTTCACTTAGTGAATGGGTTAAATACAGAAAAAGAATTGCACGTTGTTCACACTGTGTGCTGTGCTGTGGTGTGTTCATGCTTGACTATGAGGGGGACCCATTTTGCTACTAACCACTGCATACCTGGAATACTGCTCTTGTCAAAGTGACCCCTTGTTCTTGTGCTTGCCCAGTTTCCCTGATGCCTGATAACACATCAACATCAAGAACTGACTCTTCACTCACTGTGTAATATTTGGTACCAAAATACTCAATGATATTAACGTTACCTGTTTGTGGTTTTAATGTTGTGACTTCTTAGCAACATAAGAGTCATGGCTCCAGTTCTAATAAACTAAGGAAACAAAATTTGTACCCCAACAATCTACCAAACTATTCTTTAAAATGTGATGTTTAGAGACTGTTGCATTTGTATAACAAATATCTGCATCCAAAGGGTCATGTAATCTATCCTACTCACCACACTTGGATGCTTGTGGCATTCAAGGTGTGGATTTCTCTGTGCAGGAACTTCTTCGAATATAACCACTTAGAATTTGTGACAACAGACATACATTAACAGAAATGTTTGTGTGGATTTAGATCATTTTGCAATATCTCACCTCAGAGATGGGGCAGTTAAACAGGAAAAAGGTAAATTAGCTAAAGTAAGTAAGACTGGCTTGTTTTAGATTCTTTAGTTTCAACTAATGCACATGAGAGATTTGTAGAGTGGAAGGCCTTTCACTGCCAGATGCTGTGGTTTACCATATTGTGGTTCTTGCTCCTGAGGTCACTGGCGAGCTTGTAGTTTTGACAGATCTTATTAGGTGTAGCAAAGCCAAGGTAGACTTTGGAGAAAGCGTCCATCCCGATTTTCTTGGCTGAAAGAAGATATCCATGCTCCCTGCATTCTATTGCCTTCTCATGCAAACAGTCCTTCACTTTTGTTGCACTCATATTAAATATGTACATAATTTTCCAGCTTCCTTTATGAATGGCTGCATCTCCATTTCAACTTTGGTATTTTTCAGTTATTACTGAATGACACATAATAGGTTGTTCTGTTCATTTTGCTACAAGAAGCAGCATTCTTCTTTTAGCATCTGAAATATTTTCAAGCTCTTTATAACCTGTGACTTGGCCGCAGTAAATCCACACCTTTACGAAATTCTAGAGCAGAATGAATACAGGGAAAGGAATGTTGACCACTATTATGAGTAACTGATGTCATAATAGTGGACTCAGTAAACCACAAGAGGCTGCTTCTGTCTGTCTGACTGCTGTGTGTTTGTGTGAATGTATTTATGGTGTAGTTATTGAGACCCCTTTGGCTGAAACCACAGCCTGCTAGCATTTTCTGTAGCCAGCTAACTACAGTCAGGTCCATAAATATCATCAACACCATTTCAATCTTTTTGGCTCTATACACCACCACAATGGATTTGAAATGAAACAAACAAGATGTGCTTTAACTGCAGGCTTTATTTTGAGGATATTTACAACCAAATCAGGTGAATTACAACAGTTTGTATATGTGCCTCCCACTTTTTTAGGGACCAAAAGAAATGGAACAATTGGTTTCAGGGCCAGATGTGTGTTCTTCCCTCATTATCTTAGTTACAAGATAATGTAACTAAGGGTTCACCGCAAGATGTAAACCATTGGTGAGCCTCAAATACAGGAATGCCAGATTAGAATTAGCCAAACAACCTAAATCTAAAAACGCCTTTAAATAGTTGGAAAAACAACCTATGGAGAGATGAGACAAATATCAACGTGTACCAGAGTGATGGAAAGAGAAAAGTATGGAGAAAGATAGGAACTGCTCATAATCCAAAACATACCACCGCATCAGTGAAGCACGGTGGTGGTAGTGTCATGGTGTGAGCATGTGTGGCTGCCAATGGAACTGGTTCCCTTGTATTTATTGATGATGTGACTTCTGAAAAAAGCAGCAGGATGAATTCTAAAGTGTTTTGGGTAATATTTACTCATATTCAGCAAAATGCTTCAGAACTCATTGGATGTTGCTTCACAGTGCTGATGGACAATGACCCAAAGCATACCGAGAAAGCAACCAAAGAGTTTTTTAAGGCAAAGGAATGTTATTCAGTGGACAAGTCCTGATCTGAATCTGATTGATTGAGGAAAATGCCCCAAGAACAAAGCAGGAACTGGAGACAGTGGCAGAGCATCACCAGGGATGCTTGCATATCAGAAATATTAGTATGTCTTGTGTGCACACATGATCTAATCACAGGTTCTCAATAATATCTGGAGATGAAGAAAGGCATTCCAAAACCTTAAGCTTAATTTTTTTGAGGTAGTTCCAAGGTTAACTTTTACATATCGTCTCTTTTCTTCACCATTTCATTCATAGACTTTGAGACGTAAGCTTCTAGGATTTGTCTTTTTGTAGAATCCTGTCTTCCCCACAGTACTGAATGTATCATTGGCTGCTGTACTTCAAGGTACCAAAGATCCATCCCCATTCTCGGCAGTTGACAAAGTATGTCCTCAAAACATACTTTTGGTTATTGCAGCCAATTCCAAAATGTCCCTGGTCGCTGGTTACAATAAGTACTTTATTGCAAACGTTTTTCTCTGATATCTGTTGGATTGTAGGAGTCCAGTATCTTTAGCTTCAGCTCCTCAGTGTACCTTTTAGATGAATATGTGGTTTCATGGAGTAATAGGAAGTCTCATCATAGGATGTTTTAAAGATCACATAATACATAATGCTCTGAAATCACTTACTTGATTTGGGTCAAGGCCTAATGACTAAAATGAGCATACAAAAAATCCGTACTAGTAAATTATCTTAAAGTATCAATGATGTAAAATGACCAAATCCCTCACATATGTAACTTTCCATGGTGCAGCATGTCAGAGCATATACTGTCCATCAGAGGCGTCTGTGAATGTGAAACGTCAGGCATGGTGGTGAAAGTATGATGGATGGGTGAGTGAGCATGTTCGAGTGGGATGGGAGATTTGCTTAATGTGATGCAGGCACGAGGATAAATCCAACATCATGTAGAATCACAGGCTTCTGTAAAAGGGGAATATGCTAAATATTGCAGAATGTTCATAGAAACAATGGCAGGAATGTAGTTTTCTTACTAAAAATATGATGTTTATGGTCTAAGTTTCTTATGATTCTCTTTGGTGTTACTGAGCTTTGTGACCTTGAGCTGCAGAATACTTTTGGAAGGCTTTAGTTTTCCACTTCCATGAAGCCAAGAGATGAAAACTAAAATTCACTTCCTGCAGGCGAATGAAAGAAATAGTCCTCATAATAAGATATATGGTGGTAATTAGAGTTGATCACATGAATAAAATGTTGAAATGTTCAGTCTGGTCTTCCCCCAACACTTTAAAATTGTAGGCCTACGTGATGTATAATGCAGCGCTTCCTGATGCGGCGAAGTCCAGCCGCAATAAAAACAGAAACACAGAGATAATAGGGCCACTACTAAAGCATGGGGTGTCTGAGTGACGCCACTCAAAGGAGAAAGCGTGGGAGGCAGACCTGCGACATCACCTCATTGCTTTAAACCTCCTGTTTTCTTTGGCATTGGTTTGATTGAAAATGACAATTTGTTTAGGTAAAGTGGTTAGAACTCATTCTGAGGCACTTAAACATGTAACTGACAGGTACACTTAATCTTCGGGTGCTTTCAACAAAGGCGACGCAGCCTCAGAAGCAGACTTTCCAGCGGTTGAGTGGAGAAAATTATCTTAAGCGAATTTTAAACTTCGGAGCTGTGACTGGCCAATATTTTCTTTTGACAGCAGCTGAGAAGGTGGTTTGGAGCTGTCGAAAAAACAATTATCACTGGCCTTGGAGAACATAGTTTGGAAATGTAGTTGATTCAGGTGGTTCCTCTCAAGGACACAAGATGACCCCTGAGAAGAAGACCCATGCCATCGCTGGAGAGAGTGGAGTCGTTTCCTCCTGGTGTGATATACAGTTTTCAGCGAAGAGCTACGCTCACAGCACTTCTCTCTCTTGTCTTCTCTTGCCAGGAGTAATTAGCAGGCTGCCTTCCTGAAGTTGATAGATGAGGCTGTTTCTCTTGGCCAAGTGTCCTAAAGTGTCTGCCCTTCCAGTATTAGAGCGAGAAAGAGCTGAAAATGAGATATGGACCCTCAGAAAACATGATGAAATTTTTGTGTGCTTTATCTTTTATATCTTTACCTTAGCTAAGAGTACTTCCTCTCTTTTGAGCCTGAGTTAAAGGAATGATTTATCCAAAAAATATAATGTATGCAATTTTCCACATATTCCAGATTGTTCAGCTAAGATATGTTTGGAGTCCAAATAATGCTTAGTCCTGGTGATTTAAGGCCAGCATAGATAACAATGATTAGAAGTTAGTTGTTTACATTGCAAAACCTTTGCTCAACCCATTCAACACACATTTTTGTTAAAGCGGCAAAAACTATATGCTGTGTGGCTTACAGTGAGCTATAAAAATGAACAAAAAAAATCACAGTTTAAAGTAACTATTTTAAGACAACACTGTGAATCTCAGTGATATTCATGAAGCAGTCATTAGGATGACTGATCTTGGATCAGATTCTTATGTATTGATGAGGGCCAGGTCACAAAATATGACTGTAGATCAGCACGCCTGCTAAGTGATTTGTGTAAACCAGTGACCGTCAACTGATGGCCCGTTTTCCACATCCGGCCCGTCGGAGCTTTCCATCCACCCCCCCGATGGAAAATGAGTGGATGTCAATCGAGCTAGACGGCTAAATTCCGCCCGCGGAAGTGTTCTGAGAGTGGGTGTTCTCCCTGTATTAAAATTTCTCTGATATCTAACGATTTTTTTTAACCAAATGAAACAAACCTTCAGTCTGTCAGTAATCCACCGTTCACCATGCGGGTTCACTAAGTGCACCGCGTGCGCATGGAAATGACTGATATGTGTGTGTATATAAGGATATAAGGAAGCTGAAACGGATGCTTTGGCGAGAATCATTGTTTAGCTTCTCTGAGGACAGTGGACTAACCTGCCTTATTTTGAGTTTCTGATTATCCATGTCTTTACGTGAAATATCCGAACCAGTTTCAAGTAATATGAGTCTGTTAACATAAATTTGGAAGGAAAAAATAATATATCAAATAATAATATATTATTTAAGATACAATATTAATTGTATTTTATTTTAGGAGAGCATCTGGCCCTCACAGTGTCTGCCAAGAAAAACCCTGGCCCTTGGACAAATGAAGTTGACGACCGCTGGTGTAAACAGACCGACGTCCACAAAGGCTGCCCACAGTGTTCAGCTACATAGTGAAGTTATTGGTTTTTTTAGTTCACAGGCATACTGTATCCTAAGCTACATTCACATGTCTGCGCCACCTTGATGAAAAGCTGGATGTGGACTGAATGGGTTGAGAAAAGGTTTTGTGATATAAACTGTTTAGATGAAAATTTAGACTTAAATGATGTCTCGGCTGACTGGATATATCTGGGGTGGGTGGAAAATTGCGTTCATGTAAGTTGATTTTTTTGCCAGACCATTTCTTTAATGGACAAGGTTTTGACCACTTGCTTCAGATGAGAATTGCGTGCTCTGTATATGCTCACATTCCATCCTCTTTACAATACTTCAGCTGAGGGGAAGAAGTGAGGAAGGTGTTCATGTAGTGGGAAGTCATTTTAAGAGGTTCAGTGGTCATTTGATGATTTGTTTATGTCTCCTACATTAACTCATTCCTTTGAGGCGCCTCAGGTGGGCAGACTAACTCTATTCCAAGCATTTTCCCCTTTTCTTTATTTTGGCTAAACCCGCCATCTCTGGATGTTGAGTTCCTTTGTGAAGTGATGTATGTCTTTCTTAGAAAATATGAATGGGGAGAGGCGGTGTCAGAGATGACAGGGCATTTTAAATCTCATTCATCAGTAAACCCACATGTGTCCCAGGCAATATTAATTCTTCTGACAGACCAATATTGAGCAATTGCTGAGTTTAAAAGTACACCTTCAGGTTTGATTAGGTCCTCTGGTGCACACTGTGTGGGCAGGCTGTGGGGAGGCGCGATGTCAAACAGGTGGTAAGAGTATTAACCAGGAAGCACAGGGAAACCAGATGGAGCCAGGCCACTGAAAACAGTCTCCTCAGCTTCGTACAGCAGGGCAGCATAAATGAGGAAGAATAACAAATTACACAAAATCAGTCAAAATCGGGCTACCGCTTAAATAAACGTCCAGCAGGCTTATCGTCATTCAGTAACGGGTCTGTGGAAGGCAATGGTACATGTCGGATTTCCTTTTATGGCCCACTTCCGATTTAGCTATGTAGCTAAACCTCACTGAACAAATAGCAAGTAAGTTACACTAATTGATGGTCCAACACCCACTCGTCTGGGTCTGAGTTGATATTTCCTGAAATGTCCCTCTACTGGCATTGCCCATGGAGGTGCCATGCTAACAACAGAACCAAAGGAGCTGCCAACAGAATTTTCTTCCTTGTCATTAGCTTGCTAACATTTCTATACAACTTGCGTTTACAGCGAGGAAACATGTGGCACTATTTTAGGCAGTCTAGAAAGGATATCGTGAAACCTATAGTAATCAATAGGAAATGTATGTTTTTCTGAAGCTGCGTAGCTACAATCGCAGAATGTATTTTTCTTGGAACTGGATTCCTGAATTTGTTGCTTCGTACAGTCAAACCAGTCCATGCGCTGCTATTGGTGATATATTCTTGAATTCAGTTTCACCTTCTCATGAGTTTTGACCTAAATCTGACATGTCCCATATCATAAACTCTGCTGTCCATAAATCAGAATAACACCAGTGTTTGGGCTTTAAGCTGGAGCTCCTGTTTCTTCCAGACTCTGAGAAGCTTCTGCCAAATGGCTCCCCTTCATGGTTACTTCTGGCACCCGCACTAGCGTATTGATTTGGATATTTCTTTTTCCCTCTCGCTTTATGACTCAACTTTAGTACCTAATTGGGCTTTTTCTTAGTGACCACAGTGAAAATATCCCTGTGTTTAAACAGCTGTTAACTGTGATTTGACATCTCGGAAGTTCAGTCAACACACCAGGGATGGAGAAGAAGAAGTAGAAAACAGGTTCTTCTCTTGGTCTTGTCTCCATTCTTCTGACTGACTGAGACCAGTTTATATGGTAGGGAATCTGAGACCCCTTTTGTTGGACCTTTCTTTATTATAAACATCTTACATTACCAGTTTGATATGCCATGTATGTAGCTCATTTCCCCCCTGGAAATAAGACGACCTCACAGACCTCCTTGCCTCAATTTACAAACTGTCAAGATAGAACTTAATTTCATTGTTTAACACAAGCACACCATATTTCACAAGAGGCTGCTTGCATTCAGGCAAATAATCTCAATTCTTATTCATTAATACCTCAAGTTGGCTCTTGTTTCTGAAATTGAGCCAGAAATGAAAACCATATGTGTACTAACACATATCACAGATCTGTCACTCTGTTGTGAAACCCGTCTTTTCGTTCGAATGCCAGCGATGGAGCTGCTGGTCGGCTACCTGGCTGCCTTCACTCCGATTTGTCGCCACAGGTGGGTGACCAATGGTGTTGAATTTCAAGAGCAGATAAAGATGGATTGATGGTCAACTGTGCTTGGAGGGTCATCGCGAGGGCAAACAAAAGAGTAATTGACATTATTGAGCCCAGTAGTGCTGTAGAAGGGCCATGCATACTCCGTCTATGACACTGCGAGCCGTGCGCGGTACTCTGTGGATTTGCTCTTCCGCTCTTAAACGTTATCTGATCCTTTGGTGGGGAGAGGCGTGGGCTCAGTATCCCTTTCAGCCTGGCCCGGAATAGATGGCGTGAAACGGAGGCCGGTTCTGCGGCACAGAGCCAGAGCCGGACCCGGCCAAAGGCAGTTCAGACTGTCTGAAGGAGAGACCCTAAAACCTGACCCACTGCGTCTGGCTCCGACTGGGACTCAGACGCCACTGTCGTTTCCCTTCATCTGGGTCCGTCATCTGTAACAATCACCTGGGCTCCGGTCTGAAAGGATGCAGAGGATGGGGCTTGATTAAGAGATTGAGAAGGGATTTATACTTTGTCTGATCACTTGAAACATCAATGTTATTCCTAGTGCTGGCAGTTTTATTACTGGAGAAGACATTGCTCCTCAGATATTGAATTCCAGAGGTGCTGGAAAGGGCAGCGCTTAACACTTGATTTAAAGACCGAAAAGACTTTGATTATTTGAAATGTGAACATTATTAGTCTTTGCATTTTTTTGGTTAAGTAGTCATTTCTATTCAAATATGTCCAGTGAGTTCCAGAGGATGGAAAAGGCCGTCCCTAGCATGATTTAAAGCGTGAGAGGAGGCTTCTTTTGAACATCAATGCAATTTCGGTTGTATTTTATTATTTAAGTGGGGATTTCATCTCAAAATATTGTCTAGCGAGCTCCAGAGAGGTGATAAAGTTGATCTGTGACCAAGGATCTTCTCAATGGAGCAAAGGTCTGGATCTGGCCATCGTCTGCACAGTGAGAAGTGCTGTGACGACCACAGTGACTTATCAGAGACGTGCAGGACGGTGACAGTTTTACCGGAATAGTCGTATCTAAGAGCACTCAGAGGGGAGCCAATGAGGGGAGGTGGCCACGGACAAGCATCTGCCTCCCATTTAGCACACAGTCTTCAACTGGACCACCTTGGGTGTGATACTCCATTTAAAAGCCCACCCGAGGCCTACAGACCAGGGCTTGTTTCAGCGCAGCCCTCGCGTCACTCTTAAGGTGGCCAGATTGATTGCCTTCTATATGAATTGTATTTCGTTTAGTCATACATCAGGTGTTAGATTTCCATAAAGGTTTACGACCATAGTAAATTTCTGTAATTGTTGAGATTTCTCTTACTCTCTTTTCTCCCTTTTAATTTTTTTTTTTGAATCTGGTAAATTTATTGTTCGTATTGTTCGTTTTTTTTTTTCCCAGCCAGATGAGAGCAGAGGAGGGAGGTGAGCTTGAGAGAGCAGAGTTTAGACACTCCTTCACCTTTAGCTGACCTCCCCTGTGTTGGGTGAAGTGCTGCTGACAACAGTCCTGTCTGTCTTCAATTATTTAAGGCTTTTAAACCAACAACCATCTCATCCATCATTCCGCATTCAGGCTAATGTCTGAGAATAATGTTTAAAGGAAAGATTATTTTAGGCCATAGATATTTTAAATCGGTGATATTTACCGCATGCGCCCTGACACACGATGCATCATTTAATAGGAGGAAAAGAGTTCAATTGAATTGATTAGGTTGGATTGCACTGAGGGATTTAGGAAACTGAAAATGGACAGTAATTGCAGTGCAAAGTAATGCAATGAACTAATGAGGGGTTATCATTTTGAAGGGAGTTCTGTCATTAGGCAGTTAAGTCCACTTAAATGGGAGATTAGCAGTGATACTCATGCTCATTACTCCAAGAGCTTCACATGTGGGTCCAGCCATCATTATGGCCTTATATTAGCTCTTCTTTTCCCCTTGTCCAAATAGATGACACAAATTTGACAACTGGTTCGTGTAACCCAGCAACCTTAAGGCATGAGCGATCACCTCTGACAGAGCCACTTTTGTCATGGCGTGGTGAAACAGGCTCTTTCTGAGCCAGCCCTGTAATTACAGGCAGTTTGAAATTAAGCTGTTAGTTCATTCCACTTTGGCTAATGTGCAACAGATGATCAGCCCGGGCCTTGAAAATGTGCTCCAGTGAAGCTCACAGACTACGCCATCCTTCCAGACCTGCGTAGCCACTCACCGGGGAGGAGGCAAAACGTGGGTGAGCAAATCCTCTCGGAGCTCCCATTACCTTATTTTCTTACCGCCAAGACTGCTGGGGTCCAACAAATACATGGTTCATTTTCGGTGATCCACGGCCGACCCCGGAGGCCGTAACCCATGATTGACACACCGCTGCCTCGGCCTGTGCCAAAGCTGGGCCAGCACCCAAGGACGAGCACAGGAGCAAAACAAACAAACAGAGCAGGGACGTCGTAAACCTGCTTCCCGTCCTGCAGGCCCTCCGCATAGTACATTGAGAATCACGTCCCTGCAAGGCATGAAGAGAGCACTTAACCCTGGGGGAGTTAATCCAGGATGCAGGTCTGTTTTCTGAAAGGCAGAACCACTCAGATCAACAAGTAAGCAAGCACTTTACCCAACTTTCTTCTTAGCCTGAAATTTGATTGGACACCACACAGATTCTTCAGTTTTGCAAAACATGCCAAAAAAGAGTTTATGAAACCATATACAATCTGTTTGAGATTATTGAGCAGTTTGAGGTAAGTGCATGATGATTTAGACTTGCCATTTGCACAGTTCTATTACATAATGGTGGGGCATAAACTTCCATTAAGCCTCATGCCCCAGTCTAAAAATCTTTAAAGTTTGGATGCCAAGCATGTCTTGCCTGATTGACTGGATTTCTTAAGGCAAGAGTAAATTGATATTTGGTAAGTAGAAAAATACTACAAAAGTATATATTCACAGAACTACACCTTTAAAGCTGATGTCTGCAGTAGAGTGATGAAGTGTGCCTCGGTGAAATAGAGGGATTTCAGGTGGTGTGATCCACTTAGAGGCTAGCTTAGGGATCACATTGCCCCCCACCCCATCCTCCCTAAACCCCAACCATCCCCTTCCCCCAGCTTCCTGTCAGGAGTGCACTTTCTGAACAGCGTCCAGGTAAGGATTTAGGGGCTCAGATTTATGGCTGAAGGGGGACCCCACAGCTGGGGTGGGGATTAGCCCAGAGCCAGAGCAGGAAGGTTTTGGGGGGAATAAATCAGGAGGGCTCGTATCAAATGAAAAAGACGGGAGAAGGAGAACAGAGGGATGGGGAGAAAGCTGATAATCGCAAAGAGAGAGGTAAAAGAGAGAAAAGTGAGAGACGTGGACAACCAAGCCAACAAAGCTTAGCTTTTCTGTGGGAGGTACTGTTTACATTACCCCACAGTGTAAACCATAATTGCAACCAAACATGCATCTGCTCCAAAACAGAAGAGATGCAATTTATCATTATTATTCTCAGGCCTACCCCTTACCCACACTTATTTTTCTCCTCTCTTTCTTTTCCATTCTCCCACTGTTTTCTTTCTACTGCATGCTCCCCCTATTTAATAGATTTGTCATTTTAGTATTTCTACCAACCAAGTTATTAGACAGAAAAAGACAAAATGATGTGCTCAAAATTGTATCATTGTCAGAAAGCTCTAAAAACGGACAAGCTCTCATTCTGTTCATCGTGCGTCGTTCTAACGATCTGTCCTCAAATAGTCAAGGTCATGGTCTGCTTCTTCAGCCACACCTAGAGCTGCGGTTTCGGTTGTGTGCACACGCGCAGAGCTTGCGACCGACATGCTAAGCCTCACTGGTCCTTGTGGAAAAAAACCCCAAGTATAATAAAGTGAAGCAGCAGGAGCAGAAGAAATGGGGACTCTACAGCAGCTTGGCTAGGACTGATCATCTGCCTGCTCCCGCTCCCCACATCCTGTTTTCACTGAGATGCCGTTGTCAATTTCCAGCAGAATCGGTGCTGAAACAGGGCCATGTGCCCAGACAGTGGGCACGGAGGCATTTTTATCACCCGTTGGCCAGTGCCCCAGCACATCCTTAACAAACCCACACTGTAGCCATCAAGGGCTCGGCACTCAAGGTACGACCCAAATTGGGTTATTAATCTGCAGAATATCCTCAAATGTGCTTCCATTCGTGCTCCGGCAAATTCTGTAATGTAGTCAGGCCTAGTGCGGGGAAATCAGGGAGTATGTTTCTGCTTGCTCTGTCAGAATGTCGTCAGTCCAGTGAAGGCGCAAGGCAAGCCTCAAACATGTGATATGGATCAAAAACAGTATACAGGGCCTTGACAAAGCATTCCCTTGAAAGTTACCACCATTTCTTTTGGTTACAAATGATACTAGCACATATTCTTCCAATAAGTTTTAGGATTGTGAACTGTGCTTTGACACAACAAGTCTTGCGGGGTAAATATGTACCAGCTGTGCTCACTGTTTGCACATGAGTAGAGCTACAGGTGATACTCAGGTCAAGACAAGGACATTCAGTGCTCTGTTTTTAAGCCAATCCCGTCTGGAATAAGTCTGGATAAAGACCCCTAGGGGCTGCTGGGTGTTGATGCTCTGAGGCCCCTCAACTCCCACAGGAGACACCTTCAACATACACACACACACACACACACACACACACACACACACACACACACACACACAACAAACATACAAACCAATGTCTCAATACATTTATAACATTGTTGAGTTTTCAAAGCATTAAATATGAGTCAAAACTGGACTAAAATATCTCATTACTGGAACATGAAGTCAAGTTGACCCTTTTGAAGGGACAATGTAATGTCATGCCATCTAACTGATGAGTGCAAAATCCTCTGATTCCTCAGCTAACATCACATTAGATAGAGCAAATTATGTATATATATATATATATATATATTTACCAG
>JBBPDB010000140.1:6831126-6846165 GCA_037974465.1 Brachypetersius altus
ATCACATTAGATAGAGCAAATTATGTATATATATATATATATATATATTTAACAGGCACAATAAGAACACCTTCACTCTTGACAGGCACATTTACACTTGTGAAGAGGACCTGAATTAATTAAGTAAAACAATACCATCTAAAAATCTAAACTATATTGCCATGACAGGTTATGGACTTTTATCTTATTTTTGATGATTGCATGGAGGTAAACATTTGATTTAACCTTTTGATATAGTCTATTTAAGATAATATAAGATGCCATAAGTAGTACATTTGTATTGTTATGGCAGAAAGTGGACAGAACACAGGTAAGAGCAGCAATAGATTAAAAGCTACACAACACAACAAGATAAAATGAAAAGTACAAATGAATTTTAAAATATGTAAATATAGATGTGTGTATGTATATGTCCATATTGGAAATATATACTGTATATATATATATATATTCACACTGGAGTGTCCTTCGTAAGCTTGTTATGTTGTTTGGTAGCTTATCAAGTAGCATACCATGATGACAACAATGTTGCAACTTTTGGTCATGCGCCTAGGAGGCACCTATGCTAGCAAGTGCTCGTCAGTGATCCAAAAGAGCCCTCCTGTATAGGTATGTTTTCACTTGTATATACTTGCCTTTCATACGTTTTATTGGGTAACAGGATCTTTCTGGCCACCATTTTTACTGGGCATTTTAATACAGGGCTTTTGATATCAGGGACTAGTGCACTTTAGGCCACTGGACTCCATGGTTCCTTTAAAGTGATAATTGGCCTCCTTATGTCTTTCGTCACAAGTCTACATCTTTCTTGGATGTCGAGTTTTGAGGGGGCGGCCTCTTCTAGACCATCTCTCAGTGGTTGGCTGCAGCTTCCGCTACTAAGTCCAAACACTTGGGTGTTATTATGAACCCTTTTCCTAATTTATGCATTTTGTATGACTTTAGCTTCAATAGTTTGCATTCACCATTTTCACACCTCTCTTTCAGGCTCATAAGGTGACAGAAGAATCTTTTTTTAATCTGGAATGTGTGGAAGACATGCAGGCAGCTTCACGGGAAGAAACCAAGTATGTGTCATCAAGAGACCATGTGTCTTTGACCTTTTTTAACCTTTTTAAATTAGGAGCTTCTAATTAGATTAATGCAAGCAGCATATTACATTACAAATACCTGCGTTTTAGTGAGTTCATAATAAAAATGATCTGAACGAAAAATGGTGATCGCAAAATGTACATTTTATCCGTAATGACCTTTGAAGAGACATTTTATGTTAAGTGCTCCGGAGGGTGGCATGGTGTTGCAGTGGGTAGTGCTGTCACCTGCTAGCAGGAGGGTCCTGGGTTTCCTTTGCAATTGTGCTGGCTGAGGGTCTTTTCTTTTGGAGCCAGGTACACAGGTACTCCAACTGGGGATATTTAATTGCCTACATGTGCGTCTGCCATGCAATGGACTGTTGACCTCTCTGAGTAGACATCTGAGCTCAGATGGATAGATGGATGCGGTCAGTTTCTTAAAAACATCTTAATGTCAAGATGTTTATCATTCTATTATGATATGATTCGTCTTTGTGCTAAGGTGCTTTTGTAAAACCCAGTCCTGTGCTGTATTTGAACTGCAGATATGCATATAACCATTTGGCTCAAGGTAAAATGTAACTTTTACACTAGGCAGCTTATTAGTGTGCAATTAGATTACATCATAAAGTAGGATTAAAAAAGGCCTAAGAAAAATACTGGCAAAAGACCAGTCGTCTGCTGCGGATACAGTTTTGGTGGTGCATGGCAGTGTTCTAGAATATTTTGAGGGTTGCTCAGACTTCCTAAAAAAAGAAAACCTATCAGCATGGAGAACACAGTTGGATGTGGCAGGTAGAACTATCCTACCAGATCGGCAGCAAGAGAGCCAACAGCACTTCCTTAAAATCATACAAAAACAAACTCGAACCCAGTCCTTGCACACACAGGAAACCAGCATGACACGTGCTAGGGTAGGTGTGATGGTCTTCTGGAACTTTTGTTAAACACCAGCACACACACACACACACACACACACACACACACACACACACACACTGGAAGAGGTCCCTGTGTGTCCAGATAATAAAAGACTGCTGCTGGGTGCCGCCAGCACTCGTTACTGGCACATGGAGGGCAGGAGTCTGCCTCTCTGCCTGGCCTCTCCTTCAAAGCCACCCCTTCCATATCAAATGCGGTGCTTAAAGTAACCAGAGAGCAGGCTTTTACTTTTCTCTAAATTAGCTCAGGCAACTCAATTTCGGTGCGGTTTTGCTTCCACCACCGTCTGCACGGCTAGAGGACCATGATGTCATAGCTGGGTTGTAAGCACATGTGGAGGAAAATAAAAAAGGTTCCCCTATTTAGCAGTAATTTGTAACAGATCTGAATTAAGCCAGCTGCCAAGAGTTCACAGGGCTGTTTTCCCTCCAATTAAAAGACTGTAAACTCCCAAAGTTTAGATTTTTGCAGGTGCTGCAAATTGGGGTCAAGGAGTATCAAACTGGACTGCTTTTTTGCCTTTTTTGCCGCATGATCCGTCGTTGCAATAGGACATGCAGGGGCTTCGGTTCCTTTTGGGGTTTTTGACCAAAAAAAAACAAAAAACCCATACAACTCTGCAGGAATGTGTTTTTTTGGGGGGCGACATCTGCCAAAGTCTTCAAAGCTGAAGAAGGGCTCCATTGTCAGCGAGGACAGGACAGTCAGACGAAATAAGATTAAGTACGTGTGAGCAAGCGGTTGGCCTGCTTCTGGTGCTTTGGGCCCGGACTGAGCAGGCTACCGTGTCCCTAATCCTCCGGGATAGCAACCCGTGTGTATTTGTAGTCCCTCTGTATATTCAAGCATCACTTCCGCAGCAGGAAGCAAGAGGGCTTGTCTGAGGATCAGCTATGATCTAAGAGCCCCTCAGAAGAACCGCAACTGCAAGTCAAAGCATCTTTTTATATCAACACAACTTTTATCACCACTTGAAGGACAGTGATTATATACCGCTGCTTATTCAGACATTATTCAGGGCTTTAATTGGACCCTACATGCTAACTACCTTCTGCCACAGGCACACAGCGTCAAAAACACAAAGTCAGCTCAGTGGTGTATCAGAGGAGTGTGGTTGTGGAGAGATTTGTGTTGGTTTGCTTATACATTAACACTGGAAGCGTGACTGTGTCTAATACTCAATAAACCTGGTTTTATTTCTGCCCAAGGACCAGACCCATTCAAAACCATAATTGGCTTGGAATTGCCGTCCTCCAGATTCCAAACAGAAAACCTCATTTCTCGACTGTGGTCACGATTAGAGATACACTCAGAACAACTGTGCCTGGGGCCAGGAGAAAGAGTTCCTCAAACGTGATGCTAGGAAAATAATATTAATGTGCCCTCACAATGTCAATAATGTGTTTGGCTGCTACCGTTTGGAATGACTCAACGAAAAACAAAAAAACATCAATCTGTCTTTGGCATTGGGATTCTGGCTTCAAACGCTCTGCAAACCACGCCAGGTCCATGCTGTGCACGCTCATATTTCTCAAATGGTCACAGAGTAAGCATAATCACTGCAGGATGCATTAGGGGCTGACACACCAGACATCAGCACCAACAGAGCGACTGAAGCCTTTTGTTGCACTTTCTGCAGACAAAAAACAGGTTTGGTTTTAAGTGAAAAACCTTATTGTGTGATAAAAGAAAAGTCAGCATAGAACAGAGCAAAAATGTTCATGCTTCTGTCAAAACTCTGCTGGAGAAATTCACACACACACACACACACACACACACACACACACACACACACACACACAGCTCTGGGGAAAAAATCAGAGACACTGCAAAAATGTTCAATTTCTCATCTTTTACTGGTGCAAGTATTGAACTGAACAGCGTTTTTTACTAACTGCTGACAATACTTCTCCTAATTTCCAAATAAAAATAATATTATTTGAAGCATAATTTAAAGGAAATTAAAAAAACCTCATCAAAATAAGAGAAATGATGCAGTGTTTACAGATCTTGAATAATTAAAAGAAAACAAATCTCGTGTTTACTTTTAAACTTTAAAGTGTTTTGCCATCCAGTTGCAAAACACTGTGTCCAGACACAGCTCCAACACCATTAAGTTTGCTGATGATACCACCATTGTGCGCCTGATTAACAGCAACGACGAGACAGCCTACAGGGAGGAGGTGAGACTCCAGAGTGGTGTCAGGAGAACAGTCTCTCTCTCAGCATCAGCAAAACTAAAGAGACGGTATTGGCTCATCCCCCCCATCTACATCGGATATGAAGGTGACAATTCTGTCATACGTGAACACACCACAGCACGCAGTGTGAACAGCACAAAATACTTCTTCTGCATTTAACCCATTCACCAAATGAAGCAGGCAGTGGGCAGCCAGGAACAGTGGAGCAGTGTGTGGGGACGGTACCTTACTCAGGGTACCTCAGAGGTGCCTAGCGGTTTTGGGAATTGAACCCGCAACTTCCTGATCACAGGATGAATGCCCTAACCACTAGGCTACCAGCTCACCACAGGAGGTGCTGTGGAGAGGGTCAGCAGCTTCAAGCTCCTTGGGGTCACCCTCAGTGCCAACTTCAAGTCCTCAGAACACGCAGCATCTGTCACCAAAAAAGCCCACCAAAGACTCCACTTCCTCAGACTCCTAAAGAAGGCTGGGATGTCCACCTCTGTCCTCACCAGCTTCTACAGGTGTGCTGTTGAGTCCATCCTCACAGGGAGTGTTCCTTCTTGGTACGGCAGCTGCACTGCTCAGGACGAGAAGGCTCTACAGAGTGTGGTGAAAACGGCTCAGAGGATCACAGGCACTGCACTCCCTGCAATAACGGACATTTACAGCACCTGCTGTCTCAGAAAAACTAAGCACACTGTAGTTCTCTCTCTGTGCACTTTACACTGCACTGACACTTCACATTGATGCAACTTAGCCTGTGATTAGTTATTGTTGCTGCACTGCTTTGTCTTTTATCTCTTTTATTTATGTCTTTATTTTCTGTCTGTGAAGAGGTAAACATTTCATTGTGCTCTGTACACTGTACAGTAAAGTCCAGGTGCTAATTAAAGTCCACAGTGTAGTGTTAAGTATAAACAGTATATACTGTTCATGGGAATCACTCTGCTGTGGACTCATGTCAGGTTCCTCCCTTACAGTGATGCACACAAAACCAACTTAAATGTGAATTGCTCTTGTGGAGAATGTTCCACCAGCAATCAGAATGATTATTTATGCAAGTTGATATAGATACCTACAACTACCTAGTAGCATAATGTACAAAATGCTGCATCTGCTGGTCAGGAATGTTGCGTTGCGCAGTTGCTGGAAGTCGGTAACGCTATTTGATTTGGCAAACATGACATGGTGCATTATCTTGCTGGAAATATCCATCCTGGAAATATCGGAGTTTGGGAATCAGGGGGCTTAATGGATGCCAGGAAAACTTTCCCCACACCTTCACACTGCCACCATCAGCTTGTACTGTTGACAGCAAACAGGAGCCTGTTGGAGACAAGCTTTCTAGTTTTTGCTGACATTGGCACTCAAGATGGTCGTCGGCTTTTGCAGCCCATTCGAGAGTCTTAGCGTGTTGGTTGTGCGTAAAAAGATTGGGACAACAATCACTTGAGAGCTAGCAGGTCTATTGGCAACAATCATGCAAAAATTTTATGTCACTCATTTATGCCCATTTCCATGCTCAACTGAACAACTAAATGAAGCCAAAAAACTCTGTTCTGCCTGATTCATACCACAAACAGCAGTCACTTGACATATATGTTCCCTTCCTTGTCAGCAACACTAAATACTTCAGCCTTTCAGAGCACGAAAGCCTAGAATATTTTACATTTTGAACTGCAAAGTCATCAAGAAACAAGGGATTACTACAAGAACAAAATCATGCATTTGTCTTACTTCTTGTTTCAGGTTCAGACAAAGAGATCTACCATGTTCTGATGCAGGCAACTCACAGCATCCCTCCTGCCAATGATAAGTCAAAAAGTCTATTAACTAATGGAGGATTTTATATCTGCTCTTGATCAATAAGTCTACAGGGCTACAGTACCTCCTTTCAGAAGCCAATCCACAAAGAGCAGAGCCATAGAAGGCCTAGAGCCTCACAGATACTGACATTTTGTTGCTTTGCTGCCTGAAATGAAGACGCACAAAGAAAAACACATTTCCAGCTGTATTTGCTCAATGCAACTTATACAAGTGGAAGATTTGATAGCAACAGATTAGAAGAAAGAAAAAAAAAAGTATTAAAAAATATTACTGAGCTGGATAAAGGATCATCCCCTCTGATAAATACTTGGACATTCAACCAGGTATAACAGATCACCTTCCCCACCGCACACCAAGATAAATCAGCTGTAATAATTTTGTTTACTTTGGCATAAAAACATTAATTCCAGGAGCATTCCGGTGCTTTTTAGTTAAACTAAAAGCAAACAAGTAAACACTGTCAAAAGATCTCAGGAGTAAAGTTGTGGACAGTCCAGAGATGGATACCAAAAAACAAAAAACCCAAAGGCTTTATCAATCCCTAAAGAGCACAGTAAAGCCAATAATTAAGAAGTGGGAAGTGTTTAGAACTACTAGGGCCCTCAAATTAAATGGAAGAGTGAGAAGGAAACTGGTCAGAGGTACTACCAAGAGGCCCATGGCAACTTTGAAGCAGTTGCAAGAAAGCCACTTCTCAAGAAAGGCCACAAACGAGCTTTGCCTAAATGTACCTTGAAGTTTATGAGGTGGAAAAAGATTGTATGGTCAGATGAGACCAAAATCAAACTAACACCAAATGGTACATCTGATAGAAAACCAATATAGTTCAGAATCAGAATCAGAATCAGAAAACTTTATTTATCCCGGAGGAAATTGTTCACCTCACGACTGCACACTTAGACAAGACAGAACAATACAGAATAAAAATATCTGAATATATAATAAATATACTCAGACTAGAAATATATTAATAAAGGTAATAGTACAGCTTACCCGTAATAAAAGTATACTAAGAGGGGACTATAGTAAAGTTAAAAAAATTAGAACACTCTGTACAATAAGTAGAATAAGAACAGTTACATCTAAGTACCTTTATCAGAAAAATGAATTGTGAGATACAAATTACAAAACTGCAGTTACCAAGAGAGAAGAGGTATTTGGAATCGAAGAGTATTGCACATAGGAACAGGTATTGCATCAGAAAAAAATGAAAATTGAATTATGAGATTACAAATGATCAACTGCAGTTCACCATCCAAAGAACACCATACTTACAGTAAAGCATGGAGGTGGCAGATTCCTGTGGGGGTGATCCTTTGCAGCCTGGACAATAGCTCTTGCTATAATAGAAGGAAAAGTACTGACACTTGATTTGATCCTCTATCCATCTCAGTGATTCATGTTTTCGTTTACTTTTTTTCTGAGCTGTTGCTAACTTCCACCTGGATATTATATGTTTGCACAGCTGATTTTTTTTAAAGCAACAAAATGTAAATATTTTGAGGGGCGTGATTCTCATCTCTCGAGTAGTAATGACCATTAATGTTCTGTAGCGAATGCCTAACAGTATCTGTATAGAGATGTCTTAAATATAGTAGACATATGGTTCAGAAAACAGACACTGTAACTGTACAGATTGAAGGGTAACTGAATATAGTTTAGATTGCCAACCGTACTTCCACCAGACAGACAGCAGGGCAGGTAATCGAAGAGATGTAGCTAAACTGATAGAGCGAACTTAAAGTTACCTTTTCACATACCAAGTATGTTGCTAAATCTGCCACCGTAACTTCAGGTATTCATCCTTCTCTGCGCTTCAGAAGGCTAATACATTAAGGAAAAACACTGATAGTGAACACCAACATCTGTTTTGGTTTCAATAATTGGACCACACATTTGAAATTCAAACATACGAATGCTTATCCACTTTAAACTTGATTCATTCCAGAAGTTCTCTACATCAGTGAGTTATTTGCCATTTACCTTCAGTTAGATTTGACTGAATTATGCCTTGTGGTCCAATGACTCAATATACACCGGTTATCGAACTCAAGGGCCCATAGTTGTTTCTGTACGATTCTGATATGAGGGGGGCATTCCTATGAAAAGGCTGCTGACAACATGGCTGTTAGGCTGCCTGAAATGCTCAGCCTCTCATCGAAGTACTCAAATTAATTTATGGAAGCGAAACCTCGAGGAGCTTTAGAACGCTGGCATGGTAGAAGAAGGGCCTAATTTTTTCCACTTATAGTGGAATGTGGTCTTCCCAGTGCCCAGTCTCTCTACACTGCATATTTGCTGTTTGTTTTGACCACTCGCTCTGTGGGGAAAGAAAGCAAAAGAGGAAAAAGATTTAGAAAAAGCAATGGAAACACTTGGCGACTGCCAAGACTGCATCCATTTTGTTCTAAAACTATTCAGAGTGATGCAATGGGACCGTTATTGGGTTTCACTGACAGGAAAACCACAGGTACTCACACACACACACATACAGACGAACGCCGTCCAGGGTTGTGGGCGAGACGCACCGTGACAGACATTCAAAGCCTCCAAAGGGCTTTCTTTTCAGACTATTTCAATGCCACTGTCTGAAGTCATACTCAAATTATGGAGAGGCAAGACACGAAATATGCGCAGCACCTTATGAATTTAACAGCAAAAACCTGAATACAACAAATCCCCTATTCACCGTCCACTGTCTAGCAAAGCTAATAAAAGGGTGGTTTTACAGCAGGGGAGAGGATCTCTGATGGCCCATCAGGCCGTGCCTCTGACAGTCTGGCGGTGCCCGAAAAGAGAAGCCAACCAGAGGAAGTCATTAAGAGGTCACCAAGTCTTCCAAGCGCTTATGATGTCATTTTGCAGACGAGAGCTTTGCCTTGGAATTCATCTCATGCCATTTTCGGTCTGAACCAGTGTGTGTCAAGAATGTCTGGACCCCTCGTCTTTGTCTCGCCACATCTCAGCCACGCGCATTCGGCAACGTCAAGCGGCGATTATGTCGGATATTTAAGTTGAAGTCTACTGACAATCAGAAGCTTTCAAGCCCTTAGAATTTCTTGTATTATAAATGTGAACAAAACCCCAGTCCATTATCGAACAATAATTTCAAAGTTTTGACCCTGGCCATTATGACAAGCTTACTGGGGAATAGCAAACATGGGCAGCTGCAATCAATTGAGCGGCTTCCTTGGCTACTGACGGCGTTAATTGATAAATGTGGTCAAGTGAAGTGGGCCCAGTTCACGCATTTCTTTTTTCCTTCTTCCCTTTTTTTTCCAAGAGTGGAAACAGATGAAATGGTGGAGAGACAGTGCAGTATAGTTTATGAGGCATGGCGACTTCACTGCTCACATGCATGTATGCTTATCAAAGCACTTCCATCTTATTAAGACGACTCCTCAAATGTAGCGTTTAAACGTTCTGGTCTACAACTCCAGATTTGTTCTTAAGGGGAAACTGCAGCGTTCGGATGGTCGACCACTGCCAATGTTCCATTCTGAGAATGATCACAGACAGTTTTCTCCTTTACTTTAAAAAAACAAAACAAAAACACAACTTCTTGTTGAGAAACACGGAAACACAAGCCATTTTGTCTAGTAAGACATTTTTCACTGAAAGAACTGGCCTCTGTTTCTTTCCATCAGGAGTCATGTCCCCTTGAATTATGGCCTCCATGTAAATGTTTTCAGGGAGTCAAGGAGAAATAATTGGATGGGTGACAATGACGATACTTCAAGTTATTTATTAGAAACATGACACCTCCTGCCCCCTTTGTTCAAAAGGAACCGCATGTGCCCAGTGTACTGGTGTCTAGAAAGAAAAACAATCTATACCTGGCAAACCTCACCAGTTGGAAGGCAAGTCTTGATTTCGACACAAACACTGGTCCAAGCTCTCACCACAACCAGGCCCTCGACAAAAGCTGGGAACACAGATCCATTGCTGTAGCGCTGGCAGCTACCAAACAGCAACAGCAGACTGGACAAGCATACTTAGTAATTCATTTACTAGCTTAGAGAATCGCAAAATTAAAAAGTAAGCATTCCTTCCCAACACCATCAGACTCTACAACTCCTCCATCTGTCAAACATCCACACAAGAATCTGTGCAATAGCCTGATGCTACTTTATGTATCGCACATTATCTTCTTACCATCATGTGCAATGCTCTTATAGGGTGCTAAAACTACAAACTACATATTTTATGTGTAATAAACTTACCGTGTAAAGTTTTCTTAATGGGTGCTTAATCATTTCATTGTGTTCAAGATATAATGCACAATATTACTATGTGAACATCACAACCTGTCAGTATTACTACTGATATTTACTACGTGCAATAAGGTACTCTGTGTGTTATTAGTAATTCACATAACTAAGTTATTCATATAGTTTTCATACCCAGCATTTGTATATATAGCAGTGTATTGATTTTCAACAGATTTGTTATGGACTTCTTATACATTAAATTTTAAATTCTACTTGTCTGTGTGTGTCTGTACAGTCATGACATCTCTGGGGTCATGTTTTCTGATTTAGTCAATAAAGGACAGTGGGACCTGATAACAGTAATCACACTTTTTGAGTGACAAAACTGAGCCCCCAGGTTTCAAGGACAGAGGAAAGCAGGGGATTTTTTGGTAACACTCTGCTATAACAGTCTTTGTACTATTTTTGTTCCAAGCCTCTAGATGTGAGCTTACTGCATAGCATCTTTAGATGATCAGTGAAGATGTTAATTTTAGTGGCGTTCACAGGTATACAGGGAATGTGGAGAGCAGGAGAGATGTGTTTAAAGCCTTTAAAACGGTCTGAACAAAGCTGACAGGCCGCCCTTGCTCTCTCCAGGAAGGCCGGCAGGCGTGCAGACGCGAGACTGACGGCGAGAGCAGGGAGAGGCGCCCGCAGGTGGACGGCCTTGGTGAAACCTGATCTATAATACACACAGGCTTCTGATCGCTCACGTCTGGGCCTCCATATGCAGGAAAAGAACCCCATTCCCCGGTCCCTTGCTGCATATATTTCAGGGGCTTTCAAATCACGCTCACTGACCTGTGGCAAACAGAGGAAGAAAGGACCGAAAGAGAAAACACCAAAAAAGACTCTTCAAGGAACACCAGCTTTAATTAAAAATAGCGGTTCTCAGAAATATATGCGGCCAAGGTTTGTTTCACAGCTCAACATGTTAAGAAATGACACAGCGTAGTATGCCCGGTCACGGATACTGGCAAATGACTGGAATGCCGGTTCAAACCGGGGATGCAAAACAAGCTCAGGTTTAATTGTAGGACAGGGTTGTAAAACTGAAGCTCACAGGCACTTTGTTCTCTACCGTTTCCTTTTGACACAGTTGGTAGTTGAACACATATGCCATTTTTTTCCACCAGTCGTCTGCTTGTCCAAGGATTAGCGGTTAGGTCTTGATTCGCCGCGTGGCCCAGTACGGAAAAGGGTCTTCCGGAATGGTCATGGCTTCAGGGGGGTGGTGGTGGTGGAAATCAAACCTGTTTCTGCATTAGAGCAGGTCCTACATTGCTCTGATC
Organism: Brachypetersius altus; assembly: GCA_037974465.1. Lineage (NCBI taxonomy): Eukaryota > Metazoa > Chordata > Actinopteri > Characiformes > Alestidae > Brachypetersius > Brachypetersius altus. Next base: position 6,842,700 of record JBBPDB010000140.1, read on the forward strand.
CAGGATTGTGTTTTTATATCTCTTTTGTATTTAATTAAAAAAACGACAAAATGCACACAGACTACTTCAAAACCAAGGTTATATTAGGCACTTGAGTCATGCATTTCTGGAAGCGGCAAGATTCAATTGTCTTCAAAGTCAGTACTAAAAACATCATGTTCTCTTAATCAGTCAGAACTTGTGGTGAAAGAAGACAAAACATCCAGGTGGAGACAGTAAGCAAGTGACAAGACTAGGGTGGACTAAGTGAAGAGACGGACCGTTCCGTCGGCCCCTGAGGAGAAGACCCAGGGTTGGGTGGGGTGGAACGCCACATCAAGCACCCCCAGGTCATGAGTGATCACATGACCCTTCAGAACTTTCACTGGGACGATGAGAGGATTCTGCAGCAGGTCACTGTGAGGGACACATACAAGAAAATGAGTTCTGGAAAATAATTTTTCAGTGTAAAATGTGGCAGATACTGCTTTTTTCCCTTTTTTGTGCCGTTAAGAGTTGGGAGGGTAATAGCTACAATAAAACCTACATTACTGGAAATATGGTTTGCAGTATATGCATCAACAGACAGACTACTGGGTAAAAAAAAGTGGAAAAATAACATTACATCCTCAGGCCGAGTACAAAGAGGTCTATTAAGGCCAGCTGATGAAGGGTTTTGATCCAGATTTGTGTTGCCCTCGACCATGCATGGAACATTACAACTGCTCAAAGAGCATTCCTGACCATACTGGCTGGAGGAGAGTCTGCCCTGCGGATAGACTGGAACCATGCCCAACAAATGGAGTAAGAGGAGAGAGAGACAGACTCTGACACCAGTGGAGACGGAAATGAGCGAGAGATAGACAAAGAGAGAGAGAGTGGTAGAGAGATATAGACAGAGGGGAGGGAGAGAGACAGCATGCTGGAGAGCGAGAGAGAGAGAGAGAGAGAGATATAGACAGAGAGAGAGAGAGAGATAGGACAGAGAGAGAGATAGACAGAGAGAGAGAGATAGGACAGAGAGAGAGATAGACAGAGAGAGAGAGAGATAGACAGAGAGAGAGATAGGACAGAGAGAGAGATAGACAGAGAGAGAGAGCGTGCTGGAGAGAGAAATACAGTGCGATAGGGAGATATATAGAGAGTGTGCTGAGAGAGCGCACTGGAGAGAGAGAAAGAGATAGTGTGATAGAGAGAGAGCAAGAGAGAGAGAGCAAGAGCAAGAGAGAGAGCTACTCACCTATAAACCATCCCATGACAGACAATGACACTACCATCGTCTGACCCTGAGGCAAACAGGGGGTAGTGCTTGTGGTAAGCCACACCCCTCAGAGCCTTCTTGTGGTGCCTGGTTGGCCAGAGACAGAAAACAGAAGCGGTCAGGAGTGGCAGCAGGAGCCGCACATAAGGAAAGCCTGACATTAGCATTTTCCCCTGTAATCCCGTAGACACGCCACAATCCTAAAAACCTGCAGTGTTTTCATGTCAAACTCACCGGAGCATCTTGTAAGGCTTTGTGGACAAGTCCAAATCGAACCAGGCCAACCGACAGTCGTAGCTACCACAGATCACATTGTCGCCTGAGAAATAAGGAGAGCGATATAGTTTACAAAGCAAAATGGCAATTTATAGCCACACCAACGATCAAGTTTATTTCAGATTGGGAGATTTGTTTCTTTTCTTCCATGTTCCAATAGTCTAGAACAGTTGTACTCAAATTCAGCTCTGAGTGTTCAGCAGAGGTTAGTGATTTCTCTGCTCCAGCACACCTGGTATAACTCACCATTTACTCACCTCCTTTTATCACATAGAATTAAACAGAATTAAACGTTTTTAAGATGTAGATGTAGCACTATTTTAATTGGCTGCCCAGTCATTCAAAAAACAAACCAGGCTGAAACACACTTTGTAACATCTATGTGAATGAGTGGGGCCAAGTTACTTTACACTTATCATAAATCAGCAGGTATCATAAATCAGCAGGTAGAATGTGTTGCTGGTACGGTTCAATGTAAAGTGATCAGGGGCTCAAGGATTAAAACAGGCTGTTTTTGCAATTCAGTTTTCATATACAGACAGTATGACTAAGAGAGGAAATGGTACATTTCAACACTGTTTACACAATATATCAAAACGATTTTAGCTAAAGTATATATTTAAAGTATATATTTCAATTTAAAAGTTAGTATTTTTCCATTGTGCACATTTTGGTAATTTCCTTGTTCAGAAACACCTGACTGTAGCAGATAGTTATCAGGTATAGCTATAAGGCCTTTAATTGAACAACATGGGTCTAACCCCTGCAATACTGGACAAGAGCTGCTGTCTACTTTGCTGTAACACAGGGCACTCACCTCCTGGGTGAACAGCCATACTGGAGATCCACTTGCAGTTGGCCATGAGCTTTTTGGTGAGCTCCTGCTTGATGAGATTGTAGACCCGCACGTAGCGCTGCGTGGCTACGAAGAAGTAGGGCCGGATGGGGTGGAAGGAGACGCACTGCACCATGCCCTTGTTTTTGCGGAAAGGGTTCTGCGTGCGCCGCTTGCTCACCTGGTGGATCAATACCTGGAGATTGCTGTTGTCATCAGGCATGACGCAGGCCAGGTAGTCGCCTTTGCCGTGCCAAGTTACCTGTCTGACAGCCTGAGAAAAATACATGGGAGAGAGAGAGAGAGAGCGCGAGGGAGAAGGGTGTTACGACACAGAGGTCAAAGGTCAAAGTCATTCCGCAGCAACCTCGCCGACATTAATCCGATTAAAACCTCAGACACCCCAAGACTAAATTTATGGCTATTATTAATACTGGCTTTGGCTCTACCAGCCTGCCAACTGGTACGCCGGCTTTTCTTTTTCCAGTAGTTTTAATTGGACACTGGAGGCGTCTTATATTTCTTTCCATTTCAGGAAAAAGACGACCACAACCTTGTGGGTTTTGCCAAAAGTTAAAAGCCTCCTGGCTTTGGCTCACGTGAGGGACGGAAGGCCCCAGAGGGAAGAGAAGTGGGGGCAAAGAAATAATTTCGTCCAATTCTGTGTGAACTAACCCAACACGTGATTAGAGCGCAGACTTGTACCGATACTGCTGGATGTCAGATTAAGGGAATGGAATCCATACCATCATCTGTAACTGAACTTTAGTGCATAAACAAGAAATAGAGCTCATGTCACTATACTGTGTCGTGTGTACATTCACGTGTACTTGAGCACATTTGTGTTTTGTAGGTACCTTGGGGTGCTTCAGAATAAGCCTTTGGCCCTGCTCATGATCACTGTCCTCAGCGACACCCCACTGCACTGCTTGCTCTTGGGCCTCCTCTGGTGCCTCATAGGAAGAGATGAGTTGATCGGTAGCACTGCAGATCAACCTGTCTCCCAGTCCAGGGTTTATCAGCACTACAGTTTCCCCACTAAACACACACACACACACACACACACACACACACACACACACACACACACACACACACACACACACACACACACA
>JBBPDB010000140.1:6847163-6859321 GCA_037974465.1 Brachypetersius altus
ACACACACACACACACACACACACACACACACACACACACACACACACACACACACACACACACACACACACCCCTGCACTGAGAATTTGAGTAAGAATACTGATCTACAAATACTGCTCATTCTGTTCCAAAACATAGTTGTATTTTATTGATATTTTATTTCCAGTTTTACATGCAACTAATTTTACCACAAAATACAATATACAAACTGGTTTTGTCTGTCTGTTTATATAACATAACTGCATAAATATAGAAAGTACGTCTTGAAAGGCTAAAATACAGCTGAACTTAGAGGCGAGACGTTTGAAAGTAGCCAATCCGAGAACGCTATGTAGAGCGCAGACGCACGCCTGCTGTAGCCTGGCTAACATGGCGAAAAGCGGGGGTTACTGTACATAGATCATCCTCCTCTATCCACTTAATTGTCCCTTCTGCCCATCTTACCACTATGGAGCAGAGCTTTCAGCCGTAGTGGTAAGGCTATGGAACTCACTACCACCTGACCTCAGAAACATCAATTCACTATTAGACTTTCAAGCGTGCTTTCTCGCTCCGATTCTTATTTATTCTTTTCTTGTCTGTAATTATTATTATTTTTTTTTTTTCTTTACGGTTTGTAGCACTTGTTTTATTGTCCTTGTGTGCCAGAAAGGCGCCTTTAAATAAAATGTATTATTATTATTATAGTTTTGTGTATATATATATATAAAAATATAAAATTAGTTCTAGAACGAACAGGAAAATGTCTATGATGAGTAACTCAGTGAAGATAGGCTATATCCTTTAATGTTTATGCTTTACTACTAGTACTGAAGAAACAATGTTCTAAATGAGTTTTAGGAGCAATTTATCAACAGTGGGTCATATGCGATGTTTGTGTGGCATTAACAAAATAATCTTATTTTTGTCTAGAGAGCAGGCTGTGAGGATGTGTGCGTCAATTCATCTAATTCTGACACCTGATCCACTGTTTAAATGTGGGTGAATTAAACAGAAGGGGTGTGTGAACATCTCTTACTAGCTGATGGCGACCAGACACGCTGCAGGATTTGGACTCCAAGCCACGCTCTTCACAGCTCCGCTCACCTCCATGGTCTTTAGACAGCGAGCTGTACTCACCTCCCAGAATCGCACTGTGCAGTCGTCTGAGCCTAAAATCAAAGAATCACAAGAGCTACGTTGTCAGAACAAGAGAAAAAGTGTAAGCAACATAACCTATAAAAACAATACAACAAAATATAACCACATCCCAAAAGGGTCTCCCAGCATGTATGATAAGACCCTCACAACTGATTTAGAACACAGCAGTTACGCTGTTTGTATGTAACCCACCCTACATTTTCTATGCATGGCTGATTGAATTCAGTTAGTCACTAAGGATTCTTGCCTCTGGACCAAGAGGTCACAGGTTCGAACCCTACCTTAAGCATAACATGACTGGGTTCCTTAGCAAGACCCTTAATCCCAAGTTGCACCAGGGAGACTGCCCCCTGTAGTTAGGGATTGGAAGTCGCTTTGGATAACAGCTGGATCCACACCCAGCTACCTTAATCCTATCATTCAGCCTCACATTCCTTCTCGCTCTCTCTCCTGAAGACTCACCTGTTCACATTGCATCTCCTCTCCTTTATCTTCTTGCTCTACTCTTACATAAAGGTTTAGCATTTAGAAATATCCTCTGGTTCTCACACTGCCTCACACTATACTTGTGTGTGTGTTTGCCAAGTTTAACTGCTAAATTCAGCCAATAAACAGAACATGTTCATGAAATGCCTTTTCTCTGGCTGTGTGCTTATTTTCTCTTAGAAAATCAGCTGTTTGTCTGTCCATCTGCGAGGCGGGTGTACAAGTCCATGTCCTGCAGTTGTTTTTGGCCAGGCTATGGTTCATCAGCTGAGCGAAAGCAGACACTCCAGGCTGAAGATTTCTGACTCTCTGCAGCCCATCAAACACAGTAGCCTGACAGGACTCGAGCACCCTGGGGCTCCTGCACAACAAAAGCGCTCTGTTAGCTCTACATCACTCCCCTCGTCGAGGCTCCGCTGTGTGATAACTCATCACGCTCTCCTCTGCTGCTGTAGGAAAACTTTCTCTAGCAGCACGAGCGCTGTAATCAACTCTGACCCCCCACTTAGAACGCCGCTAAGATGAGAGTTAAATGTGAACGTTACAATCTTGTTGATGCACAAGCACAGGCCAAACTGAAAACGGCCAATATGTGAGCAGCAGGAATAAGCTTTTGAGATTTTAGGGATGTTCCATTCCATGTCTGACATCACTTTAATTTTAAAGACATTCATGTTTTATTTTGAAGTGAGTCATTTTTATTTTCTTTTTTTAATTAATACAGTGAGTTTTTAAATGAACTTCATCAAAGAAGCATAGATTTGTTTCCTTTTTTGGACTAGCCAATTTTCTGAATTAGCCATTTTGTGGCACTGGAAACGCCTTATTCTTGCATTTCAAGTTGCACTAATGCACAGTGTAACCGGCAAGTGCTCAACAGACACACAGTCCGAGTTTACGTGTTTAACCGCAGCTTAAGCACCGGCATATATATATGTTTTCATATTTCCTTTCAAATAACAGACCTTTAGATGGCTGGTTAACTTCTGAAAATGTGCGTGCTTGTGGCAAGCTGGACATCGTGTGTTCCTGTCACTGCCACGACGGAGGCATTAATAGAATGGGTTACCTGTTAAAATGTGCTGCTTTTGCTCTGATCAATACAGCAAAGCACTTTCATACCTGCTTGGTTCATAAACAGACAAAAACACGCTGGGGGAGGGGAGAAGAAGGCCTGGTGGTGAGGGTGGAGTGTAATAACACTGAAAACCATAATCACTTTTTAAGTAGTGAGCACTGCACTGACGGATATAGCAAAGCAGTGACGGCCCCTGAGAGCATGGCCCAGAGGTCCGTCTGGCACACATAGCTGTGGTCTCCTGCGTAAATCTCCCTGGCATGGCCGTCCAGTCACACAGTGTGGACGCCTCTGTGGCTGTATGTCTATGAATCGTGGGGTTGTGTATGAGAGGGGGTCTCCAAAATTTCAGTACATTAAAAGTAAATCAGATTTGGAGGCTGTACACTTTTTAGCCTTGTACTTCAAGGTAAGAAAATACCAGACAAGCAAGATTAACAACCAAAATGGTCATTTTTAGTGTTGTTATATTAAGCACATTATCCTCCATCTCTGATTTACGTTTACTGTATAAAAAGTTTTAAACGGCACCCACTCAAATACCACCCCAGTGCATATACACTATACGGACAAAAGTATAAGGACACAGCTCTTAATTGTTGAATCCAGGTGTTTCAATCATACCCATTGTCACAGGTGTATAAAAATCATGCAGCTAGCCGAAACGTTTTGTACAACGCCAACTTTGCGGACACAGTTTTCGGAAAGTCCTTTTCTATTCCAGTGTGATTGTGCCCCACAGCACAAAGCAAGGTCCACAAACACATGGTGGTACAAATTTAGTGTTGAAAAACTCGACTGGCCCACATAAAGCCTGACTTCAACCCCATCCAACACCTTTGGGATGAACTGGAACGGAGATTGTGAGCCAGGCCTTCTCATCCAACATCAGTGCCTGAAGCTCATAAGTACTCTACAGAATGAATGGACACAAATTCCCACAGAAAAACTCCTTATGGAAAGTCATCCAAGAAGAGTGCATGCTGTTATAGCTGCAAAGGCCTGGTCAACTCTATATTAAAGTCTATGTATTTAAATACAATGTAATTAAAGTCCCTGTTGGTTTAATGGTCAGACGTCCCAATGCTTTTGTCCCATACAGTGTAGATACAACCACAGAGGTGTCCACACAGTGTGATTGGAAAGATTAAAAAAATAAACAAATTGGGGGGAAAAATTGGGAAAACCCCCCAAAAACATTCATATTTAACATCACACTCTTAATTTAACAATGCTCAAAATAAAAAAGCAATACAAAGTGCATGACCACCAATATTTCGTCATCCCAGACTGCTTTTCTGGCTGGGCCCGGCGAGTGAATGGCTGAATGGCGGTGGCGTGTTTTATTGAGCTGCACGGTCCACAGGGCTAAGCGCTTCCTGTGTGTGCCGCTGAAGGAGGCTCGGCCTCAGAGCTGCCTGCTGGTGAACCCTCGCATCTCCTGTGTCCGCCCCACTAATTTGTAGTTGTGCGTGTAGAGTTTTCGTTTTTTTTCCCCCTTTCTTTTTTGATGAATGCTCCTATATTCAGCAGGGCAGCAACACAAGCCCAGCAAGTGCACTTTAGAATCCAGCCGTCGAGCCATTCCTAAAGTACCCCTGTCCGACACGAGTTACTCTCACACTTGTTTGACTGTGAGTGGGGCAAGGTGTCCTATAGGCTTCTCCAGTGAATAAAGTAAAAGATGGTTTCATCCTGTCCTCTTGACCAACAGAGCAGGGGTTAAAGTGCTGCTCCTCATCCCCCTGCGGCCACATCGTTAGAGTGGAATGCAGGACAGGGTAAAAAAAGGAGCTCTCTCATTCTGGCTCTGCTGTGAAGGTTGTGAACACGCACCACCATACAACAAGTCTGTTGGCCAGCGTGACGGCTTGAAACAAGAACCCGAAGGCTGTTAAACTTCAGAGGGAAAAGGCTTGTGTGTGTGTGTGTGTGGGGGGGGGGGGCTGTTTCTGCTTTTTGTAAAAAAGAAAAAAGAAAAGAAAATGTTGTGATGTATAACACAAGCAACAAACTGCTGAAGTTTCCTGAAACAAGTTTCTCCTTTTTATAACAAATTTGTCTTGAGGTTTTTACTGCCACTGGTGTAAGATCTTCAAGATTTTTCCGGTTTGGATGCTTTCTGCTACGCCTTCTCAAGCCTGGGAGCAAGCAGTCACAGTTAAACAGACTCAATTGTATAGAGCACAGTAAGTCAATTAAAATACATACACAACAGAAAAACAAATTAGGGGCTGTGCGAGGGGGCACAGGCGTGGGGTGAGAGGGCTTATAATGCCTGGGAGGTTGTCAACTGCCTCTTTTTTTTTTTACTGTGGGAAAGACGTTTTATTACTGGTTTAATATATTTTACAGCAAGACAAAAGAGCGGCCCCGACTGTAGTGGCTTTGCATATGGGTTTTATAGAGTCCTTTGTTATGGACGGCTTAACAGATATTGCCGCTAAATTGCTGCCAGCCTCTCTTCCCGCCACCCCTAATCTCTCTCCATCTATCCCTTCATCATATCTGTACTTCTTTTCATAGCCTCAGCTCCATCTTCAGTCAAGAAATTGTGTTTGAATGTATTTCTGGCGTCTTATTTAGCAGAAGTTGAGACTGGAACTGAGACAGATTAACCAGCACCATTTTGTTTCTAATAGACAAGATTATATTGTTACCTAGGCCACCTCAGTCAAATCACCCTAGCAAATGCGACCACATTTTCATACTGTAGGGATATCATTTGGTTTCTGCGGCTTTGGCCCCACCACTCCCTTCTCTGGAGCGGAGAGCGACCGGCTTGGTCCTGGTGTTATTAAAACGATCCCCTTTCTACCGCGATTCTTTCATATATTTTATGTCCTCAAGGCTAATGGCAATCAGATGGTCAATCCTACTGAGAAAATACTCAATTACAGCATGCATTTCTATATCTAAAGAAAGACCAAAACCTGGCGGATGGTAACAATCCCCAGGCCCGGCTCCTGGGCTGGGAACAGAGCAGTTTATGAAGGAAGTCCCTTCATAATCACTTTCAAAAACTCTCACGGCAGTATTTGGTCGAGGTAGGCCTTCTGGAAAAAGTGATCAGGGATCAGCCACTTTACTCATAAACGATTAAGGGTCCAAAGAGGTAAAGCAGGTGAGTTTAAAAGGGAACCTTCATTTAATTAAACTTGACAATGAGTTGCACCCAAAACTAATTCTGTTTGTCACTGGTTTGACTCAGCATGGGCAAAAAATGAAGGGCCAGCAGCATGAATGAAGTCTCTTTCCCCGTCTGATTTCCCAGAGCGGACAACAATAAAAGCCATGCTGCCAAAAGCCATAAAAAATCTGAGGGGGGAAAAAAAAAAGAAAAAGAAAATCCAGTCTCGAGAAAAGAGGAGAAAGGGGAGACGACTCATGAGCTAGACATGATTGATTTATCTGGTCTGAGCAGTTCCAGCAAAACACGGTTCGTCTCTGTGCTCATCTTCGCTTGTCCTAGTCCCACTTATCATTCCGACTCCAACCTCCGGCGTATGCAAATGGGACGCGGGGCCTTCTTGCACTAACCAAAACATCATGCCGAGGACTTTGTGGAAGATTTAGACAACTATATCATCTGTAATGTTTCCCACTGTTCCGGTCCCCATTTTTTTCCAAACTGAGTCACAGTCAAATGAAGAGAAAAGCCAGTAATAGTTCTAAAGTGCTTTGAAAAGACTGACCTGATACCAGCCACTGTCCACTGGGGGAGACACTGATACTTCGCACAAGACTAGCGTGGCCACGGTACACCTGCGGAAGAACAGGAAACGACGTCACATATAATACAAATAAACTGCTGGAGTTTCCAATGACTGGAATCGAATCTGCTTGAAACGTTCCAGTTCCAGTAGTGAATTGAACGGCATGGATGCAGTTAAATGACAGAGTAGACAGACTGTACTAAAATCACTCAAGTCTGGGGGGGGGGGTCTCAAACCTGACCACACAGAAATGAAGCAAGGCTGGAAGTTCCAGTTCTGAAAGGTCTTTCCTGTACGTTTTCATTTCCTTCAGTCCTTCACCAAGCTACTTCTGGCCATTTCCAACAGCAAGTGTGTTTTTTTTCTACCTACACAGAGCTGCAGCTAGAATCTGATCATCAGGCTACACACAAACATTATTAGTTCTTAGTTCAACTTTAATATGTATGAAATTACACACAACTTTTTTCTCATTTTTAACACACCTTTTCAGGACGTTAGAATCTGTAACCAATTCAGGGACATTTACAGTAGATTTCAAAAAGGCTTTAGAAAGGCTGGTGTGAAGATGAAAAACACATTCACAGCCCTGCCTGAGCTCAGAGAGATTATTTGAGGACAAGTGAAGCCGCTTTTCAGGGTGCGAGTCTATTACGTCTCATTAATCCGTTGCCACCCACACATTTGGAGCCCCTCTACTTGTGATCCAAAACAACGACAGACTAACGTTTGGTTAATATGTCGCTCGGTTTACAGGCGCAGGCTGTCTGAAAAACGTCAGAAAGTTTTGAAAAACAGAAATGTGCCTCCTTTGATCTTTCTCTGCTCTCAAAGCAGTGCCACCCAAATACAGTAATGTATCCCCCCTCCCTCTCCTGAGCACCCGCTGAAGTCTAATCTTGCCTTACTCAGACCTCCTTCAAAGACTGCATTTAAAGACTGGCCTGCTCTGATCCAAGAGCTGTTTTTGGAAGCAGAAACAACACAAGCAGAGGAGGAATCTGACTGTGGATCAGTCAGCTGTTCACTTACCAGAGACTGGGTGGTGGGGAACGGCTGCAGGTCTTTGGGCTTGGGCAGCTTAGGAATCAAGTCCTCTGGGTTCACGTTAACCTGAGGGAGGAGAGGTTAGACATATCGCTGTTAGACAATATGAAGACTGCGCCTGAAACCGAAGGCATCCGTCACAGTGCCTTGCTGCCCATACTGTCTCATAAGCAGTGCCTCAGAAGGCAGTACTGTGATAAAGGCACCTGCAAATCTAACTGATTTTGGACATTTTGATTCAGACATGACTTCAGAATTTGATTCAGACATGACTTCAGAATTTGTTTCAGACAGACATGCCTTCCTGCCTCAGAATACTGTGGGACCAGGCAGCGTTTGTTACTTTCCCAGCACATTCTAAGGTAAGAAAATATACGGACATATTAATGTCTGTGTCAGTATACTGACATTATGTCAGCAATTAATAACATGCCAATCTGCTAATATATACTGATGTAAACCATTTCAATATAGTTATTCCGGATGTGGACAAAAATATTGGGACATACTTCCATTGGTGGGCAGTTTAAATGCCTCTGCATACCAAGACATTTGGAAGCATGATGGACATCATCATGCTTCCCACTTCATGGACACAGTTTGGGGAAGAACCTTTTCTGTTCCAGCCTGACTGAAGCAAGCTCCAAACAGACATGGTTGGACTAGTTCAGCGTGGAAGAACTTGACTGGTCCACACAGAGCCCTGACCTCAACCCAGTCCAACACCTTTAGGATGAACTGGAATGGAGATTGCGAGCCAGACCTTCTCATCCAACATCAGTGCTTGAACTCGTAACTGCTCATTTAGTGCATCATTTAGTGCATAATTTAGTGCATCAATGTCAGTAAATATACTGATATTAATTATATAAATCTTCACTGATGTAGGGCTTGCAACAACTCAAAAGTCTTCACACAGAAAGATTTGAAAAACACTGAATACTTTAAGTTTAAACCAATAACATGGGTCTCCACTACAATTTATAAGTAAATTAAACATCTGTCAGGCCAGACAGATATGTTTTTAACGTAAATAAGTATCCACAGAGCTTACGCTCCTAATTTTCTCTAAATCACAATTCTCTTACACATGGCTGCTGGGTTAGTTGTTGATCTTCATACCTCACCAAATCATTTACTACAACAAGCAATGTTCCACATAACATTACACTCCGATATCTCAGTGGTAGTTACTTACGGAAAGGAACAGTTTGGCAAAAGAACAATTTCCTCTTACCCCCAATGTGGTTCATCAAACAAGACATATTGGTGGTCGAAATTTTGCTTCAGCACCGGAGCTTTGAGGCTGATGCAGCCAACACAAAGTCAATAGTTGCCCAAATTGTTCTCCTAAAAATACTTGACTTTAAAATCCAGCCCATCATTAATGTAACACGAACTTATGGGTGTGGTTTAGGACACAGTATGCCTTCCTGTGAGCTGCAGAAATGAACAAATTTCCACTGAATGACCACCCCAAGACTGGTATTCACAAAGCAGTCATGAGGAGGACTGATCTTGGTACAGCCTTATCTTGCCTGAGTTCTTGTGAAAACAGACCTCGTTGCCTGAAGTGTTCAGCTTCATGAAGTAGTAAGTAAGGAATACTGTGTCCTGAACCACATCCACAAGTCTGTTCCACATTACTGAAGAGCTGGATGCGCTTTGTTTTGAGGATGTATTCATGGAAAAGATCTGGGTGACTACTGACTTAACAGTGTAGTGTTAGTAATAATAGTTTTGCAGCTCCAGTGCTAAAGAAGCAAAATTTGAACTCCAAACACATATAGGCTATATAATTGTATAATTTGTAAAAACTTAATATGCTTTAAATGATAGTGATTTCAAAGCAACTAGCTATTAGCTATTGATGAAACTTACCCTCATTTTGCGCTGCCGAGGGCACAGGTAGAGGTCAAGGCAGCGCTCAAATCGCTCATGGATGAAGCGAGAGAAGGCTGGCACAGCACGTAAGCACGAGTGCTTCTTGGGGAGGAAGCTCAGCTTCCGGTCCTCGGGGTCTTGCTGTTCCCATGCCAGTCTCTGAGAGCGGGAAAAAAAAACAAAACATTTGGGTAAAACAACATTTTGCCGCCATGAATTCTAGTGACACTAAATCAATTAAAAAGCTCTGTGTGCTTATTCCCCCACCAAACAAGGCAAAAAAGAAATCCATGAAAAATAGTCTGTAGTGACTCTATAACCAAGCTGGTTTAATTAGGCTGAAAATAAAGGGCAAGTTCTGGTCAGGGTGCACCTGTTCTAAGTGCTTACACTTAGCATGCAAACTACAATCAAATCCCCTACAGGCAAATTCTGGAAGCCTCATAGAGGTGGATCAGGGAGTTGGGTCCATGTGCAAAATGCCAGCACTGAGCTGTGAACAAAGCAAAACAGAAAATAAAACTGGCAAGACCTCTTCGTCAGTGAGCAGATACTCTGGAGGGGGATTGTAGGATTCCTCATGACCTGGCAACCTCATCTTTGGGGCAGGGATGTGCATTTTGTGGCGTCCCAGGATGGCATTGGGGTCCTCCTTTGCCCACAGGTCATAGTATTGGGGTCCGGTCTCCTTAGGTCTGCGTGGCTTGATCCAACCCATCTTTATGGCATGAACCAACTTCCCAACCTAGAGGCACAACAAGAAAAAAGAAAAAAAAACAGCGGATAGACCCATATTAGTCCAGGATGACTGCACTTTGTTTGGAGACCATTACGCACAACTCCTACGATGACACAAATCACCCATGACCAATTTACAGGTCTGGGGAAGCCTGAGTGGCTAAACCACTGCACTTAAGGAAAAAAAAAGTGGGGGAACTCTTTTTAAAAATATTTTTACTGAAAAGTTTGTGAGTCTAATTTCTTTCAGCTTCCAATTTCAGAAGCCCATTACTGCAGAGTTTCAGAGCCCGTTCCACACACACAGACAGAAAAAAAGTGTGTGGGAATCATTATGGCTAATGCCATACAGATGCGAGCAGTTAAGAGTCCAGCCGGTCGAAATATGACTCTTCTCATCCAAGCTCAGCTGTATTAAACGCAGTAAACAGAAATATTGATTTACTTCGTGAGCTGGTAGATGAGACACAAAGAGACATAAAAGAAAAGTGAGGAGGGGCTCTTGCCTTCTCTTTCTCAATGAGAGAGGGAATGAAGCTGCGTTTGTCTTCAGGCCTGTTGGTCACCGGGTGGATCATCACTTCGTTGGAGAAGAAATCGATCGCAGGCTGAGAAATGGGAGCAAAGAAACATCAGTTAATCAGAACACCAACAACAATAACACGAACACACTATGTCTCATGAGGCAAAGATCAGGGTGTTGCCAGACAGTTACTGTGGTAATTGAAGTGGTTGCTAGGGTGCTGCTTTGAACTCTTTGCTGGTTTATAGAGACTGACTGATAAGATATGCTTGATTTTTGTCAAGGTGTTACTGGGGGGATGACACCAATATGTCACAATGACACTTCAGACATACTGTACTTACTGTAATCAATGTACACCAAAGATAAACACTCATTGTATTAGAAACAGCTGTGAGAAAAAGCATAAACAAGAACATCTGGGCCATCAACACACACACACACACACACACACACACACACACACACACACACAGTCACAACAAGTCCCAGATGACAGGTGGCTTTTTCAGACTCTCCACATAATTGTATTTGAAATGTGTCTGAGGTCGAGTTTCACCATACTGATTACACGCAACCTCGTGTAAAGTGTTCTCTAAGAAGAAGCGAACAGACAATTAGCACATATGCAAATAAAGCATGCACTCCTAGCCCACTAATGGCCATGACAGCATTCGGGCATTATTAGATGTGCACGGGACAGACATGGTTGCATAGTTTCCGCAGCCAAATAAGACTAATTGCAGGAGTGTTAACATATGGTGCCCTGAGCTCACTGCTAGAGATGAACTCAGATTAGAGTGAGTTTGGGTTGTGCGGCTGCATAAATGGAAGGGGTAATTCAGGGAGATTTGTTTTTCTCGTGTTGTGTACTGCGGTTGTCATCAAGAAGCTCGCCATGGAAAAAAAAAAAACACACAAAAAAAAAACCTAAATCGAGAATGCAGAGGCTGAGATAGTGAGACTCTATAAAATGTGGTTTGTTACCTCGTATTCGTTGAAGTTGACGTCACCAAATTTGCCCTGCTGCAGACGCTGAACCAGATCCACCTGCTCGTCTGACAGACGGACGTCTGTGCCAGTCATCTTGTCGTGGACGGTGCGCCTAGCAGAAAGAGAAGTTAAATTGATCTGTGTGTCTGACAAAACTGAAAAACATCTGTAGGTTTTGCTTTATTGGCTGGGGTACAGTCTCTTCTCACCAGTAATCAGGATTCTCCATCTTATCAAGGAACTCATCCAACTCATCCTTGTTCCTGATGGGCTTGAAGATTTTCTTGCCATCTAGGTCATAGCCGATGTGGGGATAATCTTTGTACCATTCCATTGGAATGTTGCCCACTGTGTTGCGAATGTCCTGTGAGCACACAGCCAGACGAGAGAGAGAGAGACACAGAGAGAGAGAGAGGCACAGAGAGAGAGAGACAGAGAGAGAGAGAGAGAGAGAGACAGACAGAGAGAGAGAGACAGAGAGAGAGAGAGAGAGAGACAGAGAGAGACAGAGAGACACAGAGAGAGAGACAGAGAGACACAGAGAGAGAGAGA
>JBBPDB010000140.1:6859421-6877236 GCA_037974465.1 Brachypetersius altus
CCCCCCCCCCCCCCCCCCCCCCCCCCCCCCCCCCACTCATTCAGGCCAGTTTAACATCCATTATTTCAATCTATCATAAAGGCTAAAGGGAAAAAAAGGTCAGTACACCTCATCATGATTCATTCCTCTGTGCTCTGAGGTACAGATGAAGTCCTGGCAATTTTATCTAGCTTTCCCCTCCGAGGTAAGAGGTTCTAGCTGAACGCACTCCAGAACCTGACCATCATTTCCTCTTCTTCATTAATACCCACAAAACTAGTTTACCAACACACTGACCATTGAAATCCTTCAGAAATTTCCCAAAATTGTGGCTAATTTTCAATTCTGATCATTTTATTAATTATTCTACAATAAATAATAAAACTAAATGCACACATGCAACCAAAGATTTGTTTAGTTTTTATAAACCTAGGTTTAGCAATACTCTCAGGGTAGTGCTGTGTGAAAATACAGCTCTGGGAAATAAGAGAGCACTGCAAAAATGTTCAGTTTCTCAGGTTTGATCTTTTATAGGTGCAAGTATTGAACTGAACAGCTTTGCTTTAGTTTTTAAGAGCTACTGACAATATTTCTTCTAATTTCCAAATTAAATATTGTTCTTTAAAGCATCATTTGAAAAGTGTTTACAGAACTTAAATTGTTGAAAGAAAATCATTAAAAAAAACCCATAATTGCAATAATTACCTTTGATCTAGTAGTGTTTTACCATCCAACTGGTCTCATTGCAAGAGAAGAGTGTTGTTTACAGCAGTGTTTTTATATTTTTCCTTATCAAATAAAATTTGATTCAGGCGATCACTAATCGGAACCTCATAAAGCAGAACGAGGTGCTTGTGTATGAATTTAACAGACACTGGTATGGAATGGTTGTCATACTCAGAGATGCTAATTTAAACTAAATTGCAGTGGTCTCTTATTTTCCAAGAGCCTTGTGAGATAAAACGTTCAACCCAATTTGTCTTCAGCATGTTCCTGGAAACTGAAGGAGGAAAAAAAATATATATCAAAGCCAGACGTTCCCAAACTTTTGACCAACAGCATACATTTCCACATCCCCACCCTTCCCTCCTATTCACAAGCTCCTCCCTCCACGCACTCAGTCGCTTACAGCACGCCACAATAACATTATGCAGCCAGGGCAGCTAATAAACCAAACAGAGAGATTTCTTTGTCTGAGAAGCAAGTCCGAATCTCTCTCTCACACACACACACCCCCCGACGAGAACACAGACATGCTTTACACCAGACAGCTGAAAGTTCTCAGAGGTCGCAAGCAGCACTTTTAAGTGAGGTCTGCACCTGTGACTTATTTCAATAAAAACACCCCTACCATATCCAATTAGGAGGGAGTGGGCAGCCGTGTCACGCTTTCTTCCACAGCCGCGAGCAGCTGGAGAACCCCGCCCACCCCCTACTCCTCTTAAAAGCTGAGCACTAACCTCTTGCCCATTTAGCTTATCGCAAACGAAGCCTGACGCGATTGGCCGAAGCCTGGCCTAAACCACACCTAATTGGACAAAGGCAACACTGAGAAAACAGTGCCCACCTTCATTCCACTGTATTATCAGACATGAACTAATGTCTCTTATTACACTGTGGGAGGTTTCACTGTCTCCATAGTTGAAGTGGTTGTATTGTCTGGCAAGGCTAGTAGCTTTGCCAACATGGTGTCAATGTTGCCAAGTCAGCAAGAAACCAGAAAAAAAAACACACACATACAAACACAAGGGAAAAGTAACACTAATTTGATATTTCCTGTGAAGAGAAACACCTTGCCGGCCGACCTTCAGAAGACAACTGGAAGCCCAGCGTTCACACTGTGTAGCTTTTCAACCAGCAGCAAAACGCTCACAGGAGACGTATAATGAATACTCATTAGCCATCTGTATAAGGGGGCGAAATTAAACCACCTTCACTGTTAAGAAACCTAACCTTCTGACTTATCTGTACCTTCTTTAGATTCTCAGTAAAGTCAAGCTGTTGCTGTACTTTGTGTGAAGTGTTAAATGAGTGTAATGACAAAATTGGGAAGAACGTCAGACCATGCTTTTAAACCAATGTACAGGTGAAACAAATGTATCATGTTAGAGCAAAGCATTCTATTGTTTTAGCTTCACACTGGATTTCAGATGAGCCAATTATAGAGTTTACAGTGTATTTAGTTACTTTTAATATAGGGGGTTCACGCATACTGTGTTAAATCAAAGCCCTTTACTCTATATATTTTATATTTACATTTGCAACTTGGGGTTAACGGTCTTGCTCAGGAACCTAGTGGTGGTATGCTGATGATAGAATTCGAACCCATGACCTCTGGTTGAAGAGGTAACTGCTAACACATTGCAATACATACGGTAGGGGTGTCAAGGCTAATGATTTTCACTACTCAAATAGTCATTCCAAAAAATAAAAATAAAATTTGTTTTTATTACTATACCAGAAAAAAAAGGAAAAAAAACCTTTTCAGGACTTCATCAACAATAGGTGCAGGCTCAAGGTGGTGAGATGTTTGGAAGAGTGTTAAAGTAGATAAAAGCCTTGGGCATTTCGTACACAGAAGTATACAAACTGTCTGGTGTAAACTGCATGCTAAAATAACCACAGCTCTCAGAACCCCTCCTCTCACAGCTTCTTCCTAACATCTCTGCTTCTGACAGAGATCTTGGCTCTGGCTTGTCACTGTCTAGTGGAAAACAAAACTCTTTATCAAGCTAAATATAAGTAAGCTGTTGCATCTCTCCACACCAATAAGCCTTTCAGAGTAAGACCTAGTCGCTGAAACAATCTATTCTGATTCAAAATGTTACTCCTGAACTGTTTGAAGATGCATCAGTGTGCATTTGCTCTCCCCCATTGTTCTTCTTAAGGTTTATTTATATCATCATTCTTTTTATAGGGCTTTTATAAAAAGTTTTCTGTAAAATATTGGCACGGTTCCAATGGCAAAATGTCCAAAAATCTGAATATAAACGTACTACAGTGGATATATATGATCAGTTGATCTGGAGCTGAGTATTGTTTGTATAAAATGTTGATTTTTGTGGTCAAGTTGCCTCCGTAATGGATGAGATGTGTGTGTGGAGGGGCGAGTCGCCTTAAAAGTGTGTAGCGGAGAGGGAGTCTGTGATGTCACTGTTTTGGCGATTGGAACGTGACAAATCGCACAGCAACAATTCAGTCTTGAGGACCCAAAGACACACAGCAGACTCATTAAACTTGACACAAAAGTTCAGGTTTGTTGTGGTTTAAATAAAAAGAGCAAGTCTGTGAATGCCGCTATGTGCACTTTTCCTTCTAGTTTTTGGGCAAGAGCAGTTTGCTCCACCCGTTTTCAGCCGTCCTTAAGCATAAATGTCTTGGTAAGAGACAACGAGTTAACATCTCCCTTGGTAGAGTCAGAAAACGTTCCCATTCAATACCATGCTGTGAGAAGAACATTACTTTTTGTGGCTGTAAAACCAATATTTGGGCGTCTCCAAACACTGGTTATACAGTTACTATGCAAACACATCCTATTTTCTTGCAGAAATGCAATGTAGTTTAACAGGAGTTTTCTGCCATGTCCTCTTTTGGATAGATAGGAGTTCATAATGATAATAAATGCAGAAAAAAAATACCCATATAAGTCCTTTTTTTTTTGTTACCAGTTTTGTGGCTATTCTCGATCATTTTTGCTACACTGATCAATGATCCCATCCCAAATCATTAACCACAATAGCTACTGCTTTAAAATCCATTTTTCAAATGTCTTCATCTGAACTGATGCCAGATACTGACACATGATGCAGTGGGACACAATAGTGAAGCAGATGTCAGAGCTATGGGTCTGCGAGGCCTTTCCAACTCCAGCTGAACAGTCTGAAAGGACACAGCAGAGGGACGCAGCAGTCCACCTCAACCCTGGGGAAACATCCAGCTCAGCTGCTTTCAATTCTCCCGGCAAGCGGAACTTTTATGAAGTGTCAGTCAGGTATGAGCCATGTGAGCAGGCTGGGGGAGAGTTAGGGTGAGGAAGTCATTGGTATGGACAGAGAAGTCTGTTCTTTAATGCTCACACTCTTATCAGCTCATTCAGAGAAGAAAGTGCGGGGCACAAGATGAACTGAGCGCTGATAGAAGACTGTGCGAGTCTGCGTGTGTTTAAAGGGCCTCCACTCTACTTTTTTCTTTTCTATCCCTGAGGACCCCTCATGACATTTATGTGGGGTTATATACCAAGCACAAACATTATTTATATTTTTACATGACTGTTTTCCAACCTCTATTTAGCCTTTAATATTAAAACAGTCTATTTTGGTTACTGTGCCTTTATGACTATTAAATGTAAATTAGCTATGTCCTGATTGGTTGTCCTGTATTATGCCTCAATTAAATGCAATCCAGACTAAAACACTATATATAACTTCAGCAGCCACGTGAGATGATCTGATCTTCGGATCAGATTATCTGAATTAGCTAAAATGCGGCACTACTCATATCCGTCGCTTTCACTCTTACAATGCGTTAACTTCTCTGTTATGGGCTTTCAATCATCCAGGCTTGGAATTCAACATATTTTTCTGTTTCTGACTTTCCTCACAAGTCCTGTTAAACAGGGCCTGGCATCCTCAGCATGAATGGTCAGCTCCTTTATTTCTGAATCGTGAACAAAATACACTCCCACAACGTTTCTCAAACCAAAAACTCAACAGGAAAAGAAAAAGCCACACAGAAACTGCTTTTGCGTTGCTTGCCATGGTTCATACTTGACCTGCAGACTGTTGGAGCTTTTCAAACCAGAGCTGTTGACTCGAATCACATGACTTGACCTGAAACTTGACTTGACAAAATCAAAATAGGACTTGCAAGTCATCTTTTGAGCCTTATGGTTTCTTCAGTTTTGTTTTTGTTCCTCAAACCAGTTCATCCACTATGGATCACTGACACGTGCTGGTTATCCCCTTAACCAATGGGGATTACCCACAAAATCTCCAAAAGAAGCTGCTGCTACTCAGTATAGAAACAAATCCCACCACTCCGAACTTCTGCCTCTTTTATATTGTGAGTCTTATTCATAGCAATATTATTTTATACTCTTTTGCTATTGCGGTAAGAAACTCGCTCTTTTAGAGAGTTTCTCTCGGCATCTGCTACACATCTAAGTACCAACTTAGTAATTTGGTAATTTGTCATTAGAAAGCATGCAGTATATTTACCATAAGTATTTATTTCAATGCCCTAAAAATCACAGGACTGAGTCTAGAAACACTGACAATCTAGTAACTTATTATCACCTAGGAGGAACAATGCTGTAGAGGTGGTATAAGGTTAAGGAGGGCACAGATGGCTTAAAATGTGCTCTCTAAATTATTTCTATGGCATATTCAGCAATGACTTTTTTTTTAAAGAACTTAATAGTAATATAACTACAAAAGCAACTTCCTTTAAATGGACTGCATTTTTGGTCTTCAATGTTAAAATGGTATTGCATTCGTTAAGGAATGCATGCTGACTTGTTTAGGACGCAAAATAAAGGGCCTGAGACTGGACTTCAGACTTGCCTGCTTTGACTTGGGACTCACTTGAACCTCAGTTCCCACTTGGGTGTTGAGAGGTATGCCACTAGAATAATGTACAAAACACACCACCATCATGTTTTTCGCTCAAAACTGGAAACGCAACTGTAAAAACAAAAGCATTGTAGAAACCGTGTGTTCCAATGCCATGATCAAGAATTCCTGGCAATGCATCGTCTTCCATTAACACAAGAGTTATTCCGTGGGCTACAGGTCTTAGGCAGGTAAATTCTCATGTCAGTTGTACTGAGAATTTGATTGTGTTTAACTAGAATTAAACACCCACAGTTTCTGAAATTGGTTCATGCCTACGGGGCTGTTTACACACGTAGGTCAGGAAATAAATGGTTTCTATCCGGTGTAGATTTGAGAGAGGACACATTTATACCCTTGTTACCCTTACAAGCAAAACACACAGTAAAGAGTCGCCTTATAGTCCTGCGTGAACACACCACACAGTGTGAACGTGAAATTCTCTCTCTGCATTTAACCCATTCATCAAGTGAAGCAGAGGGCTGCCATCAACATGAGATGCCAGGGGAGCAGTGTGTGGGGACGGTGCTTGCTCAAGGGTACCTCAGTGATGACACTAGAAGTTTGGTTTCAAACCTTCTGATCACAAGAGCAAAGCCCTAACCACTAGGCCACCCAGCTGCCCCAGTGAGTTAAGCCGGTGATTACAGAGCAGAACAAACTATTAGAGATGTTCTACAGGAACAGACAGCATGGAGTCCACAGTCCAGAGACCCCAAAAAGTATTCCTGTTGCTTCTTTACCCTATGCGCCCCATATCTCAAAGACTTTTTTTTCCCAAATAGAGGTTTTTTCACATTCATCTTGAATACTGGAGTCTGCACCAAACACCAGTTCTTAGCTTGTTTTTGGGAGCAGTCCATTATAGTAGATTTGTGCTGACCACACCACAGCTCGCCTGATGCGAACCCAGGCTAATGCTTTCAGTGGGACCAGGGATTGGACTGCTCCCGTCCTCAAGAACAGTTTTCACACAGTCATATGTACAAACTAAAGGGGGAAACGGCCCTGGAGCTGAGGGGAAATAGTGTACCAGAGATCTTAGTGGTGGGAGAATTCAGTGACAGTGCATTTTACCACAGTACACAGATGAGGTAATGCCAGTGTGAAGCTTTTATGAGTGCTCTGCTAGGATGCCTCCCTCCATTAAACTCTGTCTTTACAGGAGAAGATCAAACAGAGAGGGTCCAGAGTCTCTTCATCCTCACACTCCTCCCAGATTGCAACAGTGAACATGACCCCCCACACTTTCATGAGGTGCACTCATAAATGGGTCTGGGGCGCGCCAGAGGGCTTAGGAAATTGGCCACACTGCAAGTTGAATGGCTTCCAGTGCAAGAGAACAAGGCAAAATGCCTTCATCCGTCCTTCACAAGATGTTGACTGCAGTTGCTAGCACACAGATAAGATCTGATGTCTATTTCGTTCTACTGAGTGATGGATTGGATGAGAAATGGGTCCTCATGCTTGATGCCTAATGCTGTGCATAAAACTGATTGCACCAATGCATCGTGGTGGTCTGTTTTGCTTGTGTATGCGCATATATAAAAGTTAAAACAAGATGCATTTTCTGCAGAAAATCCAAAAAAAATCAAAAACACAAAATTGGCCCAAAAAATAAGTTTGTAGTAAAAAAAATCTCGCTCCATGGATTTGCAATCTTCTGATTCAGTTCTCGCTGGCTTTAACCAAGCCATTCATGGTTAATGATGGCTAAACGCGTAGCCACATTCACTGGTTGATTCTTTTTAATTAAACCACAGCAAACAGTGACACACATCTGTTTGTATAACTGGGCTCTGGCATCTTAAAGTCTGTTTATGAATCCGTTTCAATCCGTTTCTTCGCACTTGTGTTTTTTTCACATCGTGTTTTTCTTCAGCTTTCTCATCCATGTCGTCAAACGCATTCTCTCCAACACACACTTAGAAGGCGACTTGACCATTCTCTGGTACCCCATAAATTACAGAGGGGACGCAATTACAAAAACAGTTTTATCAAATGATCAATACTTGGCCTGATCAAAGATCAAAAATCAATAGGCATTTTGACATTGGAACCATGGCCATATTTCATAAACTGTAGGAGAAGAGGTGCCAAATTCAAATGAATAATAACAAAACTAAAACTTTCCTACTTATACATGTCACACATTTCTAATTTCTCTTAAACAAAAACAGTAGATCTTCACTTTGTCTACACTCTTTTCTCATCCTCACATCAGGCCCCTGCGGTACCATAATAAAGCCCTACCTGCTGTCAGTTGGGTATTCAGTGTCAGAGTAATGAGGCAGGCTGTTGATAGGGTAAAAGCTTTGGGATTGTACAATAATCAGGCAGTAAAGGCAATTCACTGCTGGATGTGCCTCTGAGTGCACAGGCCAAGCCCTCTTCGCACCAGGGTTAGCGTGACGTGACACTGGCACATGTAACATGTGGTGGCAGGCAAATGACAGGCCCATCCATCAAGACGGGTCAGCAGCCCTTAAACCTCCCCCAATCAAAACAAATGGACCAGAGGAGCCAAATTGAGACTTGCCCTCTGGTTTGCTCTGTTTGAATCAGTAAGTCCAATCTGCTCACCCGGGGCTTTGGTCGGAGAGGGGTAAAAATAAGCTGGTGCTGCTGTCAGGACAGCTGTGAGGTTTAGGGAAGGAAAATCCACAGGTCTGCTGCCCGCCGTCAGGAAGCTTCTCACATTTTCCGCTCCTCCACACCACTGACCTCTCGCTCACAGGGGCGGAATTCCTCAGCTGTCAGGACACTGAGAGGATTGCAGTATTGGATTGGGGAAGGCTTTGACTTCATTTTGGATTAAGGATGCAAAAACGAGGAACCCATTATAAAATAACGAGAGACTTGAAACTGTTCCTAAAAACTAAGCCTGAGGAATGTGTTTTCAAGTGGTTAAAATAATAACTAAATATTATGAAAGAAGAGTGTTCACTCAACTATGTGTAATGTTATGTCGATATAGATATATATAAAGGGAGTGGCAATATGAAAGAGGTTAGATAGATATAGAGGGTCTTGAAGGTTAAAAGAATCATTTTAAATTCAACCTGAAATTTAACCAGGAGCCAATTGATCTGCTGTTTTTAAAGTCTGTTGGTGTAATGGTCCCTGACGATACAAAAACCAGCTGATAATCAGAGCCCAAGCCTCCGCACACTCAAGCCCAAAAAAGCTATGAACATTAATGCAGTTTTTTTTTTTCTTTTCAAAAATCCTTTTATTTTTAATGTGTGATGAAATAATTGTTTAAGTAATCAATGCGTTCCGAGTCCTAATGAATTAATCACAGGCAGTAGGCGTCTATCAACATTTGGTAAGGGATGGTAAATTAATCTCTTTTAAAAAGGAAAAACGGAACAATCAGTGTTTATGAATGTTGGTCACCAAAACCAAATATGAATCAAAGCAGATGAGAAGGTAGACGCCTACCTCAGTGTCTTCCACTTGCACGGCAACTATTATTTTTTCAAATACAAATATGTACTTATAAATATAAAAAAATATAGAAATAAAATCTCATTTATAGAAATAAATTACTTGACCCTTCAGCTTAAGGGGGTAATCATTTTTTTTATCTTATCAAAACAAGGGTCTCTCATCTGTTGTCTTATGTGGAACTCATGTGGAACCTATTAAAATAGGATGGGAAGGTTAATGCTATGCACGCACAAAAGCTTGAATGAAGCAAAAATGTAAGTCAATTGTGATTTCTTGAGTTTGTTTTTGTAAGAAGGCGGTCATGATTTACCCTGAACCAAACAAACATTAAAATCCCCAGCCTAAAATTGTGTAGGTCCTCCTAAAGTGTAAAGTATCCAACTGTCGCATGTAAACATCTCACACCACAGCGCAAAACTGTCCGCTGCATTTTACCCCTTACCTGAGTGAAGCAGTGAGCACCCAGTGGGGTGTGGGGATGGTACCTTGCTCAGGGGTACATCAGCGGTGCTACTGGCAGACCTGGGATTCAAACCCACAACCTTCCGATAACAGGGGTAACTCCCTAACCACCAGGTCACCAGATGACCCACCAGCTGTGGTATTTGGCACCAAGATATCAGCAGGAGATCCTGCAATCTGTGAGTTGGGGCCTCTAAGGTTCAGACTAGTTTGTCCAGAACAATCCACCGATATAATATATCTTTATTCCTCTTGTTGCATTGAGCATGTTGATGACAAAAGATTTTCCCTCAGGATAAATAAAGTTCTTTCTTATCTTATGAGAGAAAATGTAATTATCAGATCAGACCGTTTTCTTCCACTGCTCCAAAATGTCCATGACCTTTTCACCAGTTCACTGGTTGTCCTTCCTTGGACAACTATTGGTATGTTCTAAATGTTGAATACTGCAGTAAAGTATGTAAAAGTGGGATGTATAGTCACATGTGAACACACCATAGCCCACAGTGTGAACAATGAGAAATTCTTTCTCTGCATTTAATACATTTACTAAGCAAAGCAGTGGGCAGTCAGTGGTGCAGCACCCAGTCTTGGGATTCGAACCAATGACCTTCTGAATACAGGGGCAACTCCATAACCGCCAGTCCACCGGCTGTGAACATCCCACAAAACCTGTCCTGACCAAGTCTAAGTAAAATTAACACACAGACTTTCAGAGCACAACTATTTCTACAAACAAAAACAGCAGATGTGATTTTTAATGAACTTCATAATTTAATATTATACAAGGACTAGAGTCATTGGGCAGCAGCAAAATTTTCTTCGTTATCAATCTTCTGACTAAAAAGGCAAACACTGGGTAATACAAGACTGTCTAGACAAGACGACCATCCAGTGCACAGATTCAAGCCACAATCATGTGCTTGTATCAGCATCGACACGCTTTGTACACAGACCATATAGTTTTCCAGGATATATGGCAAAATGCCTACAAAAAAAGGGAATGCTCAATCTCCGTGGCAGCTGTACATTTATATCGTTGTACAGATGCCAAACCTAACAGTGAGGGTGAGCTTGTGTGTCATTTGGAATGAAACATTACTCCGAATGATGTTTCACAACAGCTCGTCTTTGAAGTAAGAGGTTAGAGGACAGGACTGGTTTAAAAAAAGTCCTCCCTGTTGCTAAGTGTGATTCAGACCAGGGTCTGAGTCACAGTGAAAAGCAAACCAAACACAGACATTAGCCTTTACTAAACCACAAGTACACACAATATACAACATCATAAGGTTACTGCAACACTGGAAAGGTTCATACAGCAACCGTCATCATTTCCCATTTTCTGTGTTGTCCCCTCCACCCCATCCTCAACTGCCACAACAGAAACCACCATCTTCCTGCCACCACCAGCATGCCATCACTCGGGAGCACTAGAATGGAAGTTGTTGTTGGATCAAGACTCACAGGCTTGGAAGTGCCACATTCCCAACTCTCTGGCTGAAATCTGGGGGGAAAGTGGGAAGAACATTTCTCGAAAATAGCTTAAGGCTAAAAATTCCCAGGAGAACTGAAGCTATAACTGAAACTCTCAGTCGCATCGTACACCCTGAGTCACGGCACATTTTGAAGCGCCAGGCACTGCTGGTCCAACTCAGTGCCTCAAGAGAGGCAAAGACCTAAACCAGGCCTGAAACTGGTTCAGTGGATTAAGAGGAGTGAGTAGACAAAATGAATGCCAGGAGGACAAGAAGGAGAAAAGATAGTCACCAAAGAGACATTTTTAGTGTTCTCTGTGAAGACACTTGTCCTTTTATCTAAGCTTGAAAATATCCTGCACATTTGGTTGAAACCTAGGCATGAACTGTATTTCAGGTTGTTTAGAGCGGCAACACAGACCAAACCGGTCTAGATACAACCAAAAACAAAGCATGTAAAAATACAAAGACGACCCCAAAGACATTTTTTACTCACCCATTTTTGCTAGCTTGTGGGCTAAATTTATGATGCACCCCTATCACATGACCGAAATGAGCATTTTTCACCAGGCTTCTGTGAACGATATTACATAATTGCACAGAAACTCTGGATGTTGCATGGAGGTTTCACTGGCTGTGTCAAGTGCACGACAGCTGGGCCAGCTTCATGGACTAAGACACTGTGATGAAGCTTTTGAGTGGTCTGTTGAAAAAGGAATTACACTTAACAGCCAAAACAAAACTGCAGACAGTGTGAGAGCTTGCAAGAGCTGTCCTGACCTCGTCAGAGTTCAAAGTATATTCAACATAAAGACGGTCTGCGCACAACTATTTGTACAAACAAAAACAGCAGATGTGATTTTTACTTCATAATTCAATATTATTCAACAAGGACTAGATCCATTGGACAGCAGCAAAATGTTCATTATCAATCTTCTGACTAAAAAGGCAAACAGGCAAACACTGGGTAATACAAGACTGTCTGGACAAGACAACCAAGTTTGACTCTCAAACTTCATTTTGCTTAAAGTATATCAAGGCCTTAACTGTTGAACAGTTAAAATGCCCACACATTGCACAAAATATCAATTGAGATTACAATTTTTGGCTTAATTCCACATTGTCTCATTTCCCGCTCTGGTTATAGTCAGTATGGAGTAAGAAAAGGTGAATTGTTTTGTGATTTTGTACCATCAGTTCCCCAAATGGGAGAGCACCACACATCTAGGGCAAGTTTTGTCATAACATATGCTGTGGTTGGACCCCTCTGGACCACTCTCTGAGCACACACACTGCAAACATGCAGGCTCTATCTGGATTACCTTGCGCCTCAACTTTGTCTTCATGGTACTAATCGAATTCCCACAGCAGAGATGGTAAGCTTTGTGGTGATAATTAGATCCAAGTACGCTTCTGCCCACAGCTTCCAGGACAATCTGTGTCTGGCTTAGAACTAGTGATAACTCCGATATGATCGATGGACTGACAGCCACACCCCCCCCCGACAGCTTGTCAAGTTAAACTGGTACAGTGAATTAACACATTGAAAGGGAAGGGAATGGTATTGAGAGAATTAGAAGTAAAGGAATCGGAACCAGACCCTGATAATGCTTTAACCAGCTGACAGTGAGGGGATATGTCGGGTATTGGTGGGGGTGTTGTTACGGATGTGGCGTATCGACTGCAAGTTTTGCGGTCCAGGCCTCTGGTCCCTGTACAAGCACAGAGGTCTATTAGGAAAGTGTGTTTGATATTTCAGACGTTTATGGACGTGTCTGTATGCTCAGGAAAATTTCGGAGTTGGAGTAGAAAAGGAGTGGCCAGCCGGCATAGAAGGGGGTGGAACTGCAGCACACCTGTGTTACCCAAACACCCCACCGCCACCCACCATCCCATGCACACCTGACAATGGGTCTGAATAGGAGACCAGCAAATGCAGATACAATCCAATAAAACAAAGCACAGTGTCCTTTTCTGCCTTCTACAGACTGTGTGATTTCAGTAATCGTATAAGATCATTACAAATCAAACTGTGCGACATGTAATTAACTGGGGTACGACATGTATGTAGATTGTGTGATGCCATGTCCGAAGGTTTATAGATGATGCCTATTGAATAGTAAGCTGAGACACGTTAGTATAGAACAACAAAAAGGTCCTGTCACTACTCGTACATACTGATGACAAGATTACACTTACACTTTTCATGTGTCCTGAAAAAGAGGCAGTGAAGCGGTATTTCTCTATTTCGCTTCCATGCCGTGCTGATAAACACGTGATTTCATGTTGCATTTTTAATGGCCTGACAGTGGACAGAGGTTGCGGCAGCACACACACTGAGATGGTTACCCTAAATTTCAGCCATCTTTGAACCTTTCTCACAGTAGGACGTAAGATCACCGATTAGGAGCCATAACCAAAGAATTCCCCACAATTGTTTCTTGATTGTCATATTTCATCTGGGACAGCCCTAAATTGTACAATGTATGGCTCAGAAGAGTCTCAGCTAAGTAATTAACCAACACTAGTGATAGAAACGCCGGAGGACACCGTTTAGACAGGTAATATATTTTAGTAACTCCTGTCCTCTGAGGTCTCTGTGTTTTATTCAGATATAACTAAATGGTACCAAATTAAATGCCTGAGAGACCCCTGACTGATCTGATTCATTTAAAGGGTAAAGGGTGCCGCATTAGATATGTGCCTAACATAAGTTGGCAGTCAACACTGCAGCCGCTCCATTTACGACCATTCCAACCAATGGCAGTGTAGGGGAAAAACAAGGGCTTGAGCCATCCCTACACACAAGGCATGATCGGCCTAAGCCGACAAGAGCAGCAGATGTTGATCACCTCCACACTGGGCAAGTCAAGTAGTTGTGTGAAGTTGTGGTGAAAATCCTTTTAAATAATTTTGTATGAATCACATCCAACTCGTGGCTCAGTTTTCTGAAAAGACCTTCTGTGTACACGTTTATCCCCTTCATGTACTCCATTTCCTCTATTTACAGTTTGTGCAGTATAACAGGTTCTCCACTTCCTGCCGTCCATCGGAATTTTCAACGTCCGTAATAGTTTTTTTAATGATTGTGTAGATTTACTATTGCTTCTCAGTTCTTGTTCTTTTATTTCAAATGGCACTGCACTTCACTTTACTTGTAAATCCTGTATAGAAATCTTTTTAATTAATGACACATTGCTGCGAACAGGATTTGTTCAGGATTTTAAAAATTAAAGGGGCCGAAATAGCGAACATTTTAATTTGATCAGTTTTTCTACATATTTTGCTCTTTTAATAAAACGTTAGCCTTTTACCAGAACATCAACAACACCACCGTAATAGAATAAAATATTTAAAAAAAAAAAAACAACATAATGATTATTATATTATTATATTCAAGAAAAAAAAGAGGTACAAGGACTGGTATTGGAAGATATTCAAAGGCATCAGAATAGATTGGATCGTGCATCTTTACAAAACAGAAACCCATCTTTTTCTGACAATCTTTTGATGACTGATATACACTTGATTTTCTTTTGTTAAAGGAAACTGCATTTCCATCTTTATTAACCATGTAAAACAAATCAAACCTATTTCCTTCATAATCTGAAAATATAGTGATGAGCAAAACGGTTGATATAAAGTCTACTATGTTGATGCCGTCTATGAGGGGCAGGAGACAGTCCAGTGCTCTTAGAATAAAACTGGGAAACTAACGCGCTTTCAAACTTTAATAGGCTTACAGCCACTGGAGAATTAAGCGTTAAGTTGACGTGATTTATGAATTCAAGCTGGCATCGGCATTTTTTCCAGCTATGGCACTGGATCGGCTGTGCTGCCACATCTTGGCAGCTATAGAGTCCACCTAACCTACAGTGTTGCTTATTGTAACGGGGGCTGAGGGGGACGGGGGCACCAGCTGAGAGAGACGAAGGCTATTTAAGCAGAGGGATTTATGGAAGTGGTTCCATAGAATACCCAATTCAGAGAGACAAGCCATGTGCAGACGCAGCAGACCGCGTCTCTTCTCCGCAACTGTAGGTTTGCATTTCCCTCTAATGGGATCATTTATAATCCAAGTAATCTTTACCCCACCGTGGAATTCGGCTGCCGCTCCACTTTCCACTCGAGTCGTCCAAACGGAGCGACGCGTCTGCCGGGGGAATGTGTGCCGACGTGTTACGCACCGCGTCCGTCCATGTGTGCATGTGTGTGTGTGCTTACGCCTGTGTGATTTCCGTGAGTGGCAGCAGCACGCGGCCCATTAGGAGCGCTGTTAACAGCTACCACTAACAGACTGGTGGAAAAATCAGAAATTGGAAAATGACCATGGAATACTATCCAAACCCACATATCCTGAATAAAGAATATTAGAAAATGAAAGACTTAGCAAACGCACTGAAAAGTGACTATTTTTCGCATACACTGCTTCAATTCAGAGTACGCTGCGTAAACCGCACCGGATGAACATATTCTCTTCAACTCAAAGAAGAATAAAGTGTCCTTTTCTTTTTTTAATACACATATATCTCTCGGAAGTTTTAGTACCGACTGACCCACACAGATCCGCTAGTGACCAGCGGTCACTGCTGCATGGTCTGACGGACTGGCCTGCACAGAGTCCTCTCCTTATTACTGTGGAAGAACTAAAGTCACCAAAGCCCTCCTCTGCTCCTTTGTGTTTCCAGCCTGTTTATATGCTCAGCGCAGCGTAAATGTACCCAAGAGAAAACATGCCATAAAAGAATAGAACAGGGGTTAAAGAGTGCTTTAACAATGGAAAAGTCAGAGTAAGTGCAATTTCAAACCAGAACAAAAGGGTAACCTAATTGTCTCCTCTCCTCCTCTCGGCATAACCTCCCCTCCCCTTTTAAAGGAATTAATTGAAGTCATCGCTGGTGCGACCTCAGCGGGGTCTGTGTTTGCAAATGAGTGAGAGAGTGTGAACTGAACGCTTGCGTGCATGCGTACACAGGCGTGCGTGTGTGTGTGTGTATGGGGGGGCTGCAGCTGGCCTGCATCTGGCTTAGATTAAACCGCCTGTGTTGCGCTGGTCTGAAAGTGATACAGGGGCCCGTTTCCTCAAGCTCGTCCAGACGGAGACGCCCCCGCTGCAAGCCCACACGCTTACGCGCGAGTCCGGGCCAACAGCCGGGGGGGGGGCTCTGATGGTCCAAAACTCGTCGGTTGTGGCCGGCCGGGTGCATAACCCGAGCCTGACAGCGCTCTGGCCACCACAGCAAGAGAAGTGAGTCTGGAGAGACGCATGAGGTTGTGAAAGTGCTTTCCGCAGGAGGGGGGCAGATTAGATGTCGCACAGCGTAGGGGAGAGGGGCTCTAATGGCTGTCAGCTGGGAGCCTCTACTCCTGCTTTAAGGGAAAAGAGTGGGCAGGGGCCCTTTGTGACAGGATGATAACAAGCATTGTCATTTGTTACCCCGGACGCGAGGCTTTATGAGGTAACAAAACGTTCCGTCTGAGGAGAGGGCCGCTGTGCTCTCACTTAGTCCTAATGAATGTCGTCATATTACGAGCCAGCTCCACTTTTAATATATTGACTGCTGTGGTGGAGTTTGCTCTTTAATACTCTGGGGGTCAAAGCTGAAGTCCTGAAGAGCATTACTGAGTTTGTTGTCATGAAGGAGAGAGATCAGAGAGAGCAATATATCAGTTTCAACTTCTTCGTATTGTTGCTCATGGAATGAAACACTGATCTGAAGACAGTTGCAAATGCATCTATCCAGTTCATCAAAAAGGGGAGGGGGGCGGTGCACATTTAAAAGATATTTTGTCCTATCAGAGGGCTGACTTGGGGTCAATATTGCTGTCTTTCCTTAAAATAATCTTCTAAGCTATAATTATAACTGTGACTCAATGCTTCATCATCAAGCTTCCAGTCCCTGTCCCAAGTGAGGAATGGACAAGAAATCAAAACTACAGTAAAAACACTTACACAACTTTTGTGGGGGGCTATCAAAGACATTCATCATTACATTACATTCTTCTGCAGATGCTTTTATCCCAAATCTAATATTTAAACATAATTGAAACTTTTTTCTTATTAAAAAAGGAATAAAAAAGGGAAGCACACAGACTAATAGGCTGTATTGCTCTCTCAGGCTCTAACTGGGAACAGAATGGTAAAGCAATTCGGATTTCAAATTGGTTTCATGAGGAAATAAAAAAATAAGACAACTTCAGATTTTATTTCTATTTCCGCTGCAAGAGGAAAAGTCTGTTTGAAACAGAATAATTGTACATGGTTCCACATGAGGAAAACATTAGTTTAGTACAATTGTGTAAAAAAAAAAAAAAAGGACTAATGATTTACTGCTTCCAGTAAAGAGAGTCAAAAAAAATCCCTTTTTATTAGGATAAAGTTAAGGAGTCCTCTCCCACTCAGAGAGCATTATAAATCTCTGTGCTTGTAGCAGCCATTAAGAAAACTATTTTTATTAATGAAAATGTGAAATGCATATGCAATATACATTTCCTCATCCTAAAATTGTAAGATGAATGACTTTTAAAAATGTGTTTCTCTTACTTAAGAGAAATATTAGTGGGCAGATGACACCCAGAGAGTGTGTGAAAGAGAGAGCGAGAGAGAGCGAGAGAGAGACAGACACAGAGAGAGTGAGAGAGAGAGAGAGAGAGAGAGACAGACAGACAGACAAAGACAGAGAGAGAGAGAGAGAGAGAGAGAGAGAGAGAGAGACAGCGAGAGAGAGACAGACACAGAGAGCGAGAGAGAGAGAACGAGAGTGAGACAGAGTGAGAGAGAGAGAGACACAGAGTGGGAGAGAGAGAGACAGAGTGAGAGAGAGAGAGAAAGAGAGA
>JBBPDB010000140.1:6878049-6888582 GCA_037974465.1 Brachypetersius altus
AGAGAGAGAGAGAGAAAGAGAGAGAGAGAGAAAGAGAGAGAGAGAGAGAGAGAGAGAGAGAGAGAGAGAGAAAGAAAGAGAGAGAGAGAGACAGAGAGAAAGAGAGCGAGAGAGACAGAGAGAAAGAGACAGAGAGAAAGAGAGACAGAGAGAAAGAGAGAGAGCGAGAGAGACAGCGAGAGACAGACAGAGAGCGGGAGAGAGAGAACGAGAGTGAGAGAGAGAGAGAGACAGAGTGAGAGAGAGAGAGAAAGAGAGAGAGAGAGAGACTCCACTTCCAGCAGTGCTGATGACCATGGAAGGATTTGGGGAGCTCTTGAGCCTTTTGGGAAATGAGCTACCCCGTCTAGCTGACCCATCTGACTTCAGCTCACATCGCTCATTAATGAGGATATGGTTCAGGACAGACTAAACAGAATGCCGGCATTTACAGGGATTTACTGCACCCTCAGAACTTCTGAGCTTTTGAGCTTTTTTTTTTATCATCTCCATCTAAGTCAATCTCAAGCCATCATTTTAAAGAGATGTTACAAAACCACCTCATTAAACAACCCGACTAGGCTTGACCTTACATGTAAAAAATTTGAATCTTGAGGGAAAACTGAGGGAAAAAATGGCTATTCACCATTTATACCTTAATATTTTCCAGAAATTGAGAGCATGCTGACATCACGACTTGACCCCAAATTGCATGAAAAGATTGTCTGCAAATTAAGTTTGACATTAGATTTTGCTTTATACCGCACTTCTTGGTTTGGGCTATGGGTGTTCGGCTTCAAACAAACTGTCACTTTAGACATTCAACATTTTCTAAGATTTAGAATGAAATTTCACCCTGTATTACAAAGTTGCCATTACAATGCTAAAGCTATGCCACTTAAATGTAAAAAGTCAGTCTCTCTCTCTCTCTCTCTCTCTCTCTACATACATATCTATACACTTCCACTGTAAGTGTTTCCTTCTCCTGAAAAAACACTCTGGAGATATGTGGTAAGTAATGGGTAAGGAAAACTTTTGGCACTTTTTAGGACAAGCATCTTCCTTTCTTCTACAAAGTAATATTGCATGATAAAGTTGGTAAAGTGAGGTCAAATGACTCCTCTTCAAGCGGAAAAATTGGCCTCTATCTAACAGTCACTGAACATATATTTTGCGGTAAACCTAACAAAGTCTTCAAAATACTTTAACGATTACATGTTAAGACACGGATGAGTTGGACAGAAACAGGTGTTCAATTCTGACTTATGGTCCATGAGGACAGGGTTTTGCTTCCTTTCGCGAAAAGCATGACTAAACCGCAACGTTTTGAGACGTATGGATGGGAGACTCGTGTGTCATCATGGAAAATATTCCTCAGAAGAAAAATAACTATATATATTTCTTAAAGGACAGATATTCATAACTAAAAAGAAAAAGAAATACAAAGTTATGATGGATACTGTGAATTTAATACTGGAAAAAAAAATCCAGGTTAAATGAGGGAGCTGATAGCAGCGAGGGAGCTTGCAGCTCCGCTGTGTTGCCTGCCTCCATGGTGCAGCCAGCTGGGATATTTGCATAAGCAGTTAAGCAGAGGGATGGAGAGAGCGAGACACAGAGAGGAGGGGTGTATTCATCCCAGACACTCCCACAGCCTATAAAGTGCTGCCATACTGAATCGCTCAGACAGAAACCACACGTGGATCTCGTCTCAGAGGGAGAGAGCTCGCTGCTGAGCCAATGAGAGGCAGACCAAAGCGCCAAGCCTTGAAGAAGCAGTCGTGACTCTGAGTTCTCAGAGAGTGTCAAACCAAGTGGATGTGAAGAAGCTGAGTCCACAAAAAACTAGGGAATAGCACACTACTACCTCAGGAACACCAAAGAGGAGCAGAGGAGGACGTTTTTGAGTAGAACTCTGGACTTTAACGGCAAAGTTACACCACATCAGAGCATAACCCATGCTCAGGAGGACTAGGAAGCGTGTAACGTAAGTCACAACCCTGCATGCATTCCCATACTGCGTGACCCATTCATGTATGACGGTGGAACTCTGGCCCACGTTTGAGATCGAAGTTAAAGACCGCTCTAGAAGTTTCAACGCCTGTCAAAAGATGTCATTTGCGATGGTGCGACCGGCCCCAAGCCGCTACCTGTACTCCGAGATCTCCATGATGTCGGAGGATGACGAGAACGGCAGCGAGAGCTCAGGCTCCGATGACCGCTCCTTCCGCCTGGACTCTTCTAGTTACGAGCTCAAAGTGGGCAGCAGGAAGCGGAAGCCAGGCAGTGGTGGGGGCGGAGGAGTGCGGCTTGGGGTAGTGCCGCCGATCACAGAAGATGGTCCCGTGGTGGGTGAAGGGCGGCAGCGCAACGCAGCGAACGCGAGGGAGCGGGACCGCACCAACAGCGTCAACACGGCCTTCACTGCACTCAGGACTCTGATCCCGACCGAGCCAGCCGACAGGAAGCTATCCAAGATTGAAACCCTGCGCCTCGCTTCCAGCTACATCTCGCACCTGGGCAACGTGCTGCTGGTAGGCGAGGGTTGCGGGGACGGGCAGCCATGCCACAGCGGTGGACCCTCAGCCTCTTACTACCACCATCACGGGTCGCCCGGACGAGACGCAGAGAACTCGCAGCCCAAACAGATCTGCACTTTTTGCCTCAGCAACCAGAGGAAAATGGTGAGTGGCAAACAGAACTGGTTGCATAAATACAGAATGGGACATTAATGGTAGCCTGAAGTAGACCGAAGAATGAAGTGTTGTATTTGAAATGTATTCAATTTAAATAAAAGCAGCGGTTCGACTATATTTCCACAGACATTCCTCTCAGAGTCTAATGAATGAAATTTGGTTTGAGGTGGTAAGAAAAAGCAAAGGATTCTTCCCTCTGAATAAGGTCATGGAGGTAAACCTATGAATGCACTGTTTAATGTTAAGCTCAAACATTAATAACTGAAAATTAGAATAAGGTCTCCGACCAACAAGATCCTAAAAATTATTGATTACTAGAGACAACTTTTAAAGATGAACACTTATGGTCATCCCCAAATCTACTCTGTCCAACATCTGATGATGTGCAATCAGTGCAGACAGTAAATTCAGGCGTCCCAATATTTCACCTCCAACGCTGAGTTAGTACTCGAGCCTTGTGTCCCTTCATATCGTGCACAGCTTCTTAATGCTGCTACCATTCTTTCATATATTGATGTAACAAAATATCATATTGGCTGTAGAGATGAACGGCAAGTAACCGATCAACAAGAGGCTGTCAGGCGGTATACAAACACATCATCTGTCTTCCCCCCTGCCGGTTCCCCGAGAGGGACTGCCCTGACCTTAGCCTGTAAAGCCAACACCACGGCGCATTAAAAATAAAACCGTAAATCACGCCCTGGCCATGAGGAATACAATAACACCAAACCAAAAACAGAGGGGAAAACTGTAATTTAAACTTGCGCTACGAAGAGCCGTCAGACGTGAAATATAACATGCGCCTGAGACAATTAGAGTCAGCCATGGAGTTGGAACCTATTCTGGTTCAGTATATCACCACCACAATGTGCATTTTACCACTCAAAAACTTGAAGCTCATCCAGAAAATCTAATTCATTTAAAAAAGGAAGAAAAAAAAGGACGACTGAATTCAGTATTCATTGAACAGAAACGGCAAATGCCAAAAAAGGTGCAGAAGCCGAGAGCTGGTGCTGATGCAGACGCTCAGTATCTCAGCGAATTAAAATGTGTGTACTTATGACAAATGGCCAAATGGGAGACATAAATATGCAAATGTAAATGTTCCGTGATCTAAATATCAGACCCAAAGCATTCTGGGAACATCTGTTCCAGTCTCTTCCGCCAAGCAGCACAGCACCATCCTGAGCGATTTACACTCACATCCTGTGTTGTTCTAAGGTTCTTCCTCACTGCCCAATTAATAACCCTGTCAAGCAAAACACACAACCTGCTCAAGTCCTCAGCCCAGAGATAAATCTCCGTGAAGGGGCATCGTGAACAGTGAAGCAAAGAAAGAACTGAAAAGGAGATTTTTCTAAAACTAACTGATATTTGAGTTGGACTTGGACTTGCAGAAGGAATCGGGTATATCCTAAAGACATGTGACTGTTTCAGGAGCAATTTAATGATGGAAATGCTGCATCCAAGTCTATTCATACAGAAAAACAGGGAAACCACAATGTTCCGATCACATGATCTTCGAGTCCCCCACAAACTACCAGACGCAGACAAGAAATTTGCGGTACATTAAAATGATCATTTCAGAAACCAACACACCATTCCTTGACTCAACCTAGTACAAGGATTCCCACTGGACAGCATTCATCAGCAAAAATGTTAAAAAAAAAAAATTTCAAAAATTGAAAAAAAAAAAGCCAGCTAGCATCCACAGCGGCCTTCTTACAGAAATGAGCGTTCATAAAGTCTTAAAGGTAGAATGAGGGAACTGTGTCGAAGGTTTCAGTGCGAGGGCGATATTTAAACCAGATTGAGCCCGTCTTTGTAGTGGGGTTTAAGGGGCATGAAGGCTCCCTCCAAACCGCACTCGGCTCTTCACCCCTGCTTAGCGCTCATTATGCTGTGAAAAGTGCTGCTCGGCCAAGAAGTACCGTTTTATTGTTTCTAAAGAAAGAGGGAGATGCGGAAAAGAAAACACTTTGAGGTAGAATGAAACTCAAATGTTCAGTTGCTGGCAGCGTTAAAAATGTCAGCGTTTTGACACACAGGAGACCGAGCTCTTTGGGAACCACCAGCAAAGCTCGAGAGTGGCAGCCTAAATGAAATACAGGCATTCAGGCAGAGCGTCAGCTGTAACACGCAAGTCATGGGTAAAAGCTGATTTGTGATAGTGGGGGGAAATAAATTTTACAATAAAAAAAAAAGTACTTTCCACTAAAAAGCCCTACATCTGGTAAAGATTTAATTCAACCAGTATCTGTGATGGGAGGGTGATTACCAAAACATATATTCTCACTCGCACCAGACGTCAACAAATTGCAACACAGCATTTCTGAACAAACTATAGTGAGCACCGCCCTCCGCAGTTTGTCCTGCCATAAGAAAAAGCTACACTTCACAAGTGACAGAACATTTTCCACTTTCTGTTTTTCGAATGCACATCCCTGTCCTTCCCCCCGCAGAGCCACACAGGTCATTAGACGTGCGCGCTCTTCTTGCAACATGAAATATCGGTGTAATAGCTTTAGCAGGTGAGGACATGGGCTTCAGAAGAAGATGGCAGGGGATTGCTCAACCGGATGCACAGTAGAGGTCTGACGGGTGGGGAGCGGGAGCGGGGGTGAGGCTGTGGAGAGAAAGCATGCATGGAGATCCTTCTGGCTTCGCTGCTGTCTGTGAGTTAAAGGGTGATAATTACTAATTGAGTAAGTTACAGGGTGAGGATTTGTGCCTCCACAACGTGCCCAATTGTTGAGATGTCGTCCTTTACTGAATTCAGAGCAGGCATTCATGCTAACAGGAGCAGACACCTGACAGACACACACACAATGGAACACACACCTTTCCCCAGTGATCTGAGTATTACATGTACCCGTAAAATGGTACATAATTAGAGGTGTGGCAGTGCTTCTTGATATCCAATCCGAAGCTAAAAATATGTAAATACATGCAAATATATTTTTCTCACTTAGATGATCAAGCCTTTGGCTCGCAAGATTTTCAAACAGAGCCAAAATACACCAAGATTATTCAGTCACACACAAGCCCAAAACAGGCAGGTGTCTGTATACAGGTATCTTTGACTACACTGTGCACACATGTGTTTTTGCTCACATGCGTTAAGTAAAAAATTCTAAAAACCAAATTAGTCTGACAACCAAATGACAAAAACTAAAACTAAAAAAAAAAAAAGAAGCTGCTTGTAAAGTCTGTTCAGGCACTGCTTAAGGCTAGAGTTACAGCTCAGAGAACACACATGCACAAGTCCCCTCATTGTAATCTACCAAGCTGCCATCACTACATGTCAGCCTGGGGTGAACCCAAATATTTGCATTGTGTCTCAAGTCTGAAGTGACAGCTGAAGGAAAGAGAGAAGTGCGGCTAAATGTCTTTATGTTGGCGCAGCGATTTAAAATTTAAGATGTGCTCCAGGGCGAATGGCTCACAGCAGTTGGAAATAAAAGGCGCTAAGGACTTAAGAGCAGGCAGGATTATAATCAATCTGGGCACTGGAGTTCAGACTCCAGCAAAACTCGCTTCTTTATGGCGTGTAAGACAGGATATGAAAAACAAATGTAGACGAAATCCTATTAGTTTGCTGCAAGTGATCCCCTGGGTCACAGCACTGACTTAAAAGTGGCACTGACTTTACCGGGGGGGGTGTTAAGTGTCAGAAAATACGTTAATGTTGTATCTAAAGTTGTAAGCATATTGAATCATTCTCAAAGCTCTCCTCGAGGAACGCTGGTGTTTCCAGCTACTGCCCACCACCTGCAGCAGCTCATCATTAACACACGCATGCAATGACTGGCATTTACTGAAAAGTCAGAAGCCACAATTGTGTTCTCTTGATGAATATTTTAAAAATGTATTTTTTTAAGCATTAGTATTTATATTCATTCTAATGTTAAAGTGTATTAAGTGGCAAAGTATTTGTTTTACCACAAAGAGAGAGACATACACAGCGAGCGAGCGAGCGAACGAGAGAGAGAGAGAGAGAGAGAGAAAGAGAGCGAGTGTGAGAGAGAGACATGACACGTGTAATCGAGCTTCTGTCTGACTTCACCAATTAAGGCTCAGTTGTTTAGACTAAAACTGAGTATGTCAGAACACAACACTGGAAACGATGCCATTCTATCTGCTGCTGCACGCAGCAAAGCAAACACAGAAATGTGAGTCGTGTGTGTGTGTGTTTGTGCCTGCGTGTGTGTATGTATGTGCGTGTGTCTACCATCACAGAGTGTAAGGCGAGCCCAGAAAAACATTAGGCCCTAATGCCCACGGCTGTGCCTACAGTGTGTGTGTGTGTGTGTGTGTGTGTGTGTGTGTGCGCGTGTGTGTAAAGACAAAGAAATGTCATCAAGAGTGTGGAAAGTGTAATAAAAAACCTTACAATTTCATATTTCTCTTATTCAGTTTTCTCTAATTAAATCTAATGAAAGTGTTTTCTCTCATTCCAGAGCAAAGACAGAGAGAGAAAAACAGCTCTGAGAAGTTAATAAGAAGAGGATGCGACCCTTGGACTTGCCAAGCTTTGGAAACAGCACTCAA
Organism: Brachypetersius altus; assembly: GCA_037974465.1. Classification (NCBI taxonomy): domain Eukaryota; kingdom Metazoa; phylum Chordata; class Actinopteri; order Characiformes; family Alestidae; genus Brachypetersius; species Brachypetersius altus. The sequence goes on from JBBPDB010000140.1 coordinate 6,885,276, forward strand.
ACTGCTGACTGAAAACTAGACTTTATGGTGTACATATGCAAAAAAAACAGCAACTCGTATTTAATTCCATGTAAATCACACTCGGACACTTGCTCTTCGGGTCGGGAAGAGGATGACGACCGGACCTCTCGGACAGCAGCGCCTTTTTTACAAGGGCTGAACACCTTAAAAAAAAAAAAAAACTTACACACAGAGCTTCGGATGTAGCTTTTCTGATCAAACAACTCGCTAGGATTCTCAAATCTTTCTTTAGTGGACTGCAAAACGCAAAACCAGCCTTTTAAGACAGTCGCAGCCTGGTCCAGGGGGACCATGGGGGAAGCAGGACTGCAGTTCAAAGCGGGAAAAGCTACATGAAGACCGCTCAGAGTGGAAGAGTAATATCACCCCCCTTCAAATTAAACTGGGCACGAGCCTGAAGACACCCAGCAAACACCCTGTTAATGCTTTACACAAGATACACTTGGACAAAATGCCCTTTTTCACAGGTACTCAGGCCATGATTCCTGCAAATTTGGTCAAATATCGCATTTAACTCAAATAAAAAAATAAGTAATAATTTAAATTCTAGACAATATAATGTATAATGAATATGGCACAATCCATGTACTCTGATGATTAAATTAAAAATGTCAAATCCTTTCAAGACTTTGGGTTTTATTGAAATATATACTGCTTTGTTGCATCAATGGGATTCATCTGTAATTAAATCTGAGTTCAAGCTTATAGTTCAGTGAATAGACAGAACAGAAATCAGACAGACAAAGATAAACATCTCTCATTTCACCCTCTTTACGTAAAGTCTTTCTCCCTTTCACTGTTCTTCTCATCTTGGACCACAACTGGTCTACTTTTTTCCTCCTCCACAATACGTAACACTGCATAAAAAGCTAGTGCATGATCGATTCATTCAAGGCTAATTTACAATATATTCTACTGAGTTTTTATAAAATCGCTGCAAATAGAACACAGCTGTTGTGATAAAAGCTGTCTCTATTGGACAGTAATGCAAAAAGTAACTGAGACTGTGGTGCTGGGCCAGTGGTCTTCAGCAGCAGTTCAGCAGGCAGAGCTGTATCTCTCCAGCGTGGTAAGACTAATATCACAAAAAACCTGTGACGGATATAAAAATTAATCATTGCATTAGTTTTGTCTTATAACGTGGAATCAATCTGTTTTGATTCCATTCAGTCTAGGTGTGGGGAGAATGGGGTTTAACCTGCTGTCTACTACCAAGCCATTCACGGTTAAGGACGGCTGAAAATGGGTGGGAAAAAGCACACGTAGCTGCATTCAAAGACTACATTTTAATTATTCCACAACAGAAGCAACTTTTCCACTCTGAGAAAAGTGGTGACTTGGGCACAAAAAGTTTTAAATTAATAATCAGCCGATCAAAACTTGAATACGTGCGATACACTGAAAATTAATGAATTATAGAATCTGAATTTTTGCAGGATTTCTCCTTTAACTGTGTGGTGTTGCTGAAGAATGGAGGAGTGGAGCAGCTGGAGCAGATGGGATGTGCAGGTAGTGCTTCTTGGAGCCAGTTGCAGCCCCCACACTGGCCCAGACTCAAGCAGAGGTGGCTGGCCGCCTCTGAAACTGAACCGTTTTTGTAGCTCACCACTCTCACCCTTACCTAATACCCAGTCCAGCTAACACCGCCCCCCCATACTCCATCCGAACTACCCCCTACATCCATGATCCCTCTCAAGCCAAAAGCCTCCGTTGTTTTCGGTTTGCATCCAGATTGCTTTAGAGCACGACTATTTCCATCAGCCACCGCATGGGTCAAGTTACCAGCAGAGTCCAGGCGATGACCCCTGTGGAAACGTTTCTTTCCAGACCCAGACACATTCTGTCGTTCTCTTATCCCTCGTCAGCACGGGGCCATACCAACACGCAAACCCTGTCACCTTTTCCACCACGCCAGCAGCCCTGAGTACAGAACACTCCTGATAGAACTCAACACCCTTACATATCTGCTCTCTATCACACCGACCAAGGGTGCTCTTTCGGACAGGATCGACCGCCTAAGATTTATAAAAGGCACGAGTGACAGAATTCACCTTTGAAAGCTTCCGCTGTAAAGTTTTTGGGTGTTATACCTTGTGTCCAGCTGTAAATATCACATTTCTTTCTGTTTGAAATAATATGGAAAGTTACAAGCACATAGCACTTCTTATTACAACAGCAAATAAAAAAATATATACATAAATACAAAAATCCATACAATTTAAATGTGGCTCAGACAGGTTTTGCATATCAAGCTGTAGGAGGTGCAAATTGCTATGGTAGCTCCATCATCAGAACTGTGGTGCAGCAGGTGCCCTAGTGGTTAGTGCGTTTGCCCTGCAATCAGCAAGTTGTGGGTTCGAATCCCAAGACTGCTAAGCACCTCTGAGGTACCCTGAGCAAGGTACCGTCTCCACACACTGCTCCCCGGGCGCCGTGTTCGTAGCTGCCCACTGCTTCACTTGGTGAATGGGATAAATGGAGAGGAAGAATTTCAAGCTGTTCACGCAGTGGTGTGCATGTATGACAGAAAAGTCACTTTTAATGTTTTGAAAAACCTGAACAAACCAGTTAATTATCAACACCATCACTGTATCTACCACTACTATACACATAAAAAGTGACCCCCACCCCACAAACACATTGTTTGTATTTCAAAAACCATGGCTACAGATATCATTCCTGTTGTGGATAAGTCCATGGTAGGGAGTTCTCTCCCAATACTCATCATCAGAAGTGATTACAAACCGATTGGTCGATATCTCTCATAGTGACTGGTTTCAAGAGACTGTTGATTTGTTGCAGCTTCTCAATTTTCATTGGCCAAAACTTCTATGCATTTCTCGAATTGTCTCATTTTAACCTGACATCACCTTTAATTCTGTGCGTAACAAATGCTTTCAGAGGTAGCTTTTGACAGGAGGAAGCATACTGCACTCACTCACTTTATAAGTCTGTTTCTGCACTTTTAGATTGTATGGAATGCTTAATAAACCAAATGTGTGCATTACAACCTCCAAAGGTGGTTTGAGTAATTGTCCACTGATGATCTAATCATGAACATATCAGAACAGAACCTGTGCTGCTCAGGACAAGTTATACCCCTGAGATATCATCAGACGGCCTCTGAAGTACACAGCGTGGGTGAAAATAAGCACGGGATTTCCTAAGTGCTAACTGCAAGATGCTGTTCCTAAATAATAATGGGAAGAATAGTTCTCTTATTGTTCACGTAGAGCCTAATGCTCCACTATCACGTATAGGTATTTAACCTTGAAAAAGGAAGGAG
>JBBPDB010000140.1:6900448-6916551 GCA_037974465.1 Brachypetersius altus
ACACACACACACACACACACACACACACACACACACACACACACACACACACACACACACACACACACACACCCCTCATGCCTCTATTTCACAGTTTCACTGTCTTCATCCACAGGTGTCAAATATTAAGCATGAGGACCTTAAGCTGAGCCCAGATGACGTGTCTAAGATGATCTCAGATGTTCATCACATGAAGGGGAAGCAGGAGTCCATGGATTCCAAAATCAGCACTCTCAAACAGTAAGTCAGGCACTGAAAGACAGGGTGGTTTCCAAGCCACTGAGGTTTCAGTGTCTTTATATCTTCTTCTCTAAGCTGGCCCACCGTATGGACATAAGGTGGGGGGTGGGGCAGGAGAGTATGATTTGAAAAAGAAAAAAATGTTGACTTGCATAACGTTGACTTCCCCTGTACTTTATCAGAATTGTTCGTTTCTGTTGGTTTCCTTGGAACTGTTTGTGTCTGAAGGCTGCTGAACCAGCTCAACAAATTGTCAGAAAGGAAATTGAGCTCTTGTAGTATTCGCTGCATGTGCACCCTCATATTTTCCCCTCCTCCTTTCTATTTCCCTGAGGGAACACGGGGGAGGTGTGTGCTGTTGAGCAGGTTGAGCAGAGCAGGCTCATGCGTTAAAGCTATGTAAAGCCTGTTTATTTTAAGCTACTGATTAGAAGCAGAGTTTATTGAGCCCCATCACAGACTGAAATGCACACAGGAGATAATGCCTCTGGCATGGGTCTGAGAGCTCCACAATGTATTCTGGTGTCAGGTTATTTAAAAGTGGGATGATTCACTCCATGCTCTTATGGAACTGTGTGCCGCACTCAGACCAATTGAGCTATCGGTGTTGCTCTTGTCTGGGTGTAAATCTGCAGGGTCGTTGTGTTTTTCCCGTATGTAGTGCCCTCATGCTGTCAGCAGAGGTTTATTTGTTTGTATTTGAGATGTTTCTGGCATTGCTTTTGGTTTTGTTTAGTTTTGGGGGTTATTTTTGCCGTTTGAGTTAGAAAAGTGGGACGTGAAAACTGCTTGCAGTTTAGAATGGTTGGTGGATTAGCTCTGTTCCATAGTGAATGTGGGCTAAGCGCTTCAGCCTTTCTGCGTCTACATACGGGTGCGGTAATGCTTCACCTCTTAGCCTGCCTTAGTCATGGTGCTAAAGCAGGACGGCTCCCTCACGCAAATGAGATGTGGTTCACCAGCTGCGAGTTAGTCTGTGTCAAAGAGCACATCATTAAGACATCTCTTCCTCTAACACACACACAGCTGCATCACGCTGTCACTGTGGCAGGCCGGGTGCTGTACCATGTTGCTGAGATGATGAAATGCAGACGGGATATTATGGATGAGCTCATTCATATCTGTCTGTCAACAGAGCATGGCAACCTTTGCCCCCTCCATTGTCCCTGTGCTTACGAGAGTTTGTGTAAAATCTGGTGTTGGGTTTTGTAGATACTTAAGGAGATGTCTTTTTTTTTTCTCTCTCTCTCTTAGATTCTACTTTTGAGCAAAAATGTGCAAGTTTGGTTCATGCTAAGGCAGGCTTTTGTGGTTTTGTGGCATAAACTTATGAGAAGCAAATGAGGAGGAAGATAAAATGGTAGCAATCTTTCAAGAAGTCCTAATTTAAAAAATGACGGATATTCATTTTTAGGCTGCTTGTGTGTTCATAGTATTCAGAGCAGATAGTGAAGGCAGCCTTTATCACCTTTTTAACCAAGGGCTGCTTTGTGTCCAGCTAGTGATGGTCCTTGTGCATTATTCTCAAAGTAAGTAGTCATGGCCTAAAGTGACTAAACGTATAGAGAAGGCGATGTTTTGTGTGGACATTTCTCACCTGCTCTTTATCCATTGTGAATTAGCAGTCTGTGTTTTTTCTGTTCTGTTGGCCTCTAATTGAGTTACTGAACCGCTGTAGGCTGAATTCGTACAATTTTTTTGTGTGTGAGACTTTGCAAAAACGATTTGATTTTGCATCTTAATTTCTAGAAATAAAATTTGTGGATTAGGAAGGGAATTTAAAATGTTTACATACTGCATCAAAGCTCCTTTTCAGTGAGTAGTTTTGTCCTTGATCACCTCAAATCCCAATGATCCATGTATTCTAGATGAGGTTGTATTTAATTGTTTTACTTGTTTTACTCTTTGTCTGAGAAAAGCGCCATATTAATAAACTTGACTTAATTTTGTTTTAATCACTGGTTTCTTTAAGAGGCATAACTTTTCACTGTATTCATTTTAAAAAGGTGAATAATTACAGTTACGGTTCAGTTTTTAATCAATATTAATACTAATTGTACAGATATCGTAAATATTATGAGCACCCTGGAAAATATTTGAATTATTAGATTTTTCTTTTTTACACAACCCCTAGTTCACTGTAGCTTAGCAGGAGACGAGCTCCGATTCCTTCTCTTGCCTAGAGGAATCCACACCTGCCCCAATAAAGCCCTCTGTTGGCCCCACATTAGGAATAGGGTCAGGGGCCATAGTGTAGGGCTCAGGAGATGACTCAAAGAGCAGGCTCTTCCCTCCCCATGTGCTTTTACAGGCCTGCACCGTTGCTTTACAGGACAGCCGAGTCCTTTGCTCAGCTCCGTAAAAGCAGATGAAGAATCCTGCCCTCTGGGAGTCCACTAACTCCACTCTCCACTATCACCTAAGCAATGAACTTTCCTCTGCTGCCCTCAGTGAGCTCTGCACTGACTTAAACCATGGAGAAACACTTGCGTTGCATGGTGTATCGAAAACTGACTTCAGTTTTAATACTGCTACATGATCTTTTGATGCTTTCAGTGCTGATCTTATATTCTGTCTGTATGGGAAGTTGACAGGAAACTCTCATCGTGAACTTTAAGCACCATGTATTTATCCATCATAGCTGTTACAGAAAGGTTTTTTAACGCCCCAGCTTGTGGACAAGACAGGGTCAGAGAGCGAGGTTTGGCGTGTTTTACCAACAGACACTAGAAGAAGTGACTAGATTTCAGTGAGAAAATGCAAAGTGTGATTGTGTGGTTGCTATAAAACCAAATGTTTGGAAACACCCAAACTATTTGTGGATTTGACCTGCTGATCTTCTGATTCTCTTCATACAGTCCCGGGCATCTTACCGCTGAACGTGTACAAGCCATTTCGGATAAGGATGACTGAATGTAGAGAATCAGAAGATTCAAATCCACAAATAGAACTTTTTTTTTGCCCATAAAACCCGCACTTGCCGGATTATCATTTTTAAACAAACCACAAAAATCTGTGAATCATTTTATCTATTTTTTTCCCCTTAGCTTTAGTGTCTTAAAGTCTGTGCGTTTTCTCGGCATTTGTGCTTTTTGTCCCTGTCTGGCTGCCTTAGCTGTGATGTCATAGCCTGTCTTTCGACATCTTTTCAAGTGATCAAAAATCTGAATGCGCATGCACTTCAGATGTTAACAGATGTTTTGATGTTGGATCCATGCCAGTGTTTCAGAAACTGTAGGAAGTGAGGAGGTGCCAGATTCCTGCTACATTAGTAATTGGTCCGAGTTAGTTCCTACTTTTTCAAACGAATAAGACCTGAGAATCAGGCTTGCTAAGAATATTTTTCTTTGGTTTTTTTGTTTTATTTCTCATTTCAATTTCAGGCACTACACTTGATATCCTGGTAAAAACGTGGTACTGTGACAACTCTCCATGCAGCACCAGCACTCTTAAAAAGCCTCAACAAGGCCAAACCTGTATCTGTTTGTGATCAGTGTTGAATGGATGTTCTCCCATACTGACAGTATTTCTTTCTCCTTGCGTTCTTTGACGGGAACATTTTGAAGACATCTGCTGACATTACAGCGTGGCATGTGCTGAGCTTACCACTTCATTATTGGTTAAGTGTTTCTGGAGCCTGGTTCTCTGGGTCCATGGAGAAATGAAGTGCAATATATATCAATTTCCATGTATCAGAATTGTTTGATATCCACCTGTGTGCCTTTGTGCTGTGGTCTGGTGATTTAAACTGTGTGTCAGGGGACCATGTGCACACACTTAGAGCGGCTTTAACAGTGTCGGTGGGACCGAGTTGAAGTGGTCCAGGCTGCAGTAAAAACCTGAATAAACAAGGGCTGCTTAGATCTTTTAATAGTCATTAACTTGGCAAAATAAAGTCCCCAAGAATGTCTCTTCTTTTACACTTCCATAAAAAGCCAGGCTGCTTTTTTCCACATTCCATAGCAGAGTACTAATTCACAGGTGTATATCGCACCCTCTTTAAAAGTAACTTCAACTAAAGTCCATTTGAATTTCTTTAAAATCACTCCAGCGATTGGTTAATGCACATTAATGAGGTGGCACTGTAAGTACTGCAAGTTATCATTTGGTATGTTATTTTGTATACCGAGATAGGCCTAAGCAATAAAACTATATTGCAACGGGTTTTAAATCATTTGTCAAAGTCGATGATGAGCTTTAGGTTTGTTTTTGTTTTTTATTTTATGGCTTGATTTAACAATCTGTCATACAGCAGAAATGAACCACCCACCAGTCTCCAGTTATTGGCTTGCGTGTGTCAAATGCATGCCGGTTTTCTATCACAAAGCATTGTTTGAGCTACTGGCAACAAGAAAAGCTCTTGAAACAAGGAAAAACAAATCAGTGGAACCAGTGAGTGGACCGAAAGTGAAAGTGAACTTGTTTATCCCCCAAAGAACTGATGACAAACCGGGTATGTGACTCACAGATGTTTTCAGTTTAGTCTCACTGTAGCCTGTTACTGAATAACACAGCAATGCTTCGTTAGTCCTTCAGCGCAGAGTGATGGTAACATGCTGAATTATTACAGTATTATTTTACCAACAATTATAGTCAGCCTTTAAACTTGAAAGAAATAATGACATGTCAGTTATCCATATATCGCCCAGCCTTATGTGTTGACCGTGGTTGTAGAATATATTTGGGTTGCTAAACATCTGTTTGTGTTCCTTTCATACCTGTTGAATAATCAAAATAACAATAAAAATAATCCTATCCTGACAAGCAGAATTAATACATTAAAATAAACGTATTAGTTAACAAATATTTATTTTCCAACAAATTTTACTATTTACATACAAAATTCCCTTCGAATTATAAAAGGTTATTGATTTTCAAGTATTTAAAGAAACACATACCAAGGCTAAAATGAAAAGTATATAAACGCAACCAAAAAGCCAAATAAACGAGATAAACGCTCTACTTAAAACATAAAGTTTTGGATTTTTCAAGTATTCAGAATGTTCGAACATGTAGTACCTCGGAATAAAACAAACTGTGTGCAGGTATATTTATGTACAAACATAAAGCAACATAATGTCAAGTCTGCAATGCTGGCAATAAATGTCTACCCTTATTTTGTCAAGAATAATTTGGACCTTTATGTTACAACAAAGAAAGCGCTCCTTTGCTTTGCCACACTACAGGTTTTTTGCTAAGAAGACTAGCTGGTTTAAAGTCTTGGTTGATGCTCTCTTGCTGGTAACAATGTTGCCTCCTGTACTGAAAACACTTTCTGAAGGCGAAGTGGTGGCAGGAATACAAAGATACCACTTAGCTAGGAGGCAGTAATGTGAGTTTTCCACCATTCCATAGGACTGATTTCACTGTCCACACAAGGCGATTGGAGTTCAGCTTCAGTTGACTGTTGGTCAGAGTCCAGCTGCTACTGCAACAGAATGGGGGTTCTTGAAATAACTACCCAGGGTCGTCTTCTGTTTTTTTTAACTAGTGCTTCTTCGGCTCCTGGTGTAGCAACAGAGCCGTCAAGTCCAGTAGATGAAATGCTTTGGCGTTCTTGCATTATTCAGGTACAGCTCTGACTTTCAGGACATAAACTTTTTCAGGTTACATATAGGAGGTTTTAAACCAAGGATCAAGAAGCAATGGTATATCCATAAGGTCAACAATAGCAGCATCACTGTTCTGCATCGTCATCCACTTCAGGACCTCCTTACTAAGCAAGTGGAGCACAGGTTTTACATATGATACACTGACACAGGATTCCCAGACAGTGCATTTGTGTATATATATACAGTTCCACTTGAAAAATGGCAAGAATTCATATTGTGCATGGTTGTAAAACAGCCTGTTTCAGTTTAAGCGTTGTTTTCAATAAATTACCTGCTCAAAACAATGTTTTGTCTCACTCCCATTTCTTCTTGTTGGATGTTGAAGCTGTACTTGGAACCATGTTAAGATCCAACCATGCAAAATATGATTTTTTGCCATTTTTCAAGTGGTCTTAAACTTTTGATCAGGACTGTGTATGTGTGTGCATATATATTTCACTTTTAAAGATTTAGTCTTATGTACCTTTCTCACAATGAACTAAAATAACTTTCCTTTCCTTTCAATTTTGTTAAAATTAGATAATCCAAAATCGTGATTCATTCCATTTTAGTCAAATTATTTATTTATTTTTAAACATCTGGCCTACTGCTCGGCCACTGTTGGTTTCTCAGCCAGTCACACATATACTTAGCTCTTTTTCTTGCTCTCCCTCTCTCTGTCTCTTTTCAGTGAGAATGAAGCTCTGTGGAGAGAAGTGGCTACCTTGAGGCAGAAACATGCCCAGCAACAGAAAGTTGTCAATAAGGTGATACTTTGTCTACCAAAATCATACTTGAATGAAATCAGTGCTTCTTTCTCCTTGCAGGATATGACCTTATGTATGCAGTGTATTAGAAACTTTTAGTTAATACATGAATTAAGAATTAAGAAAGAAGTTAATAAGCTACAAGTTATTACACTCTGTCGCGTTGTACATACATTTTGACTGTAGATGACCGATGTCATGATGCAGCCTCCCAACCCCCATTAACACTTGCAAGTTAAATCATGGTAGTGAAAAACTGTTAGGACAGATTGTTTCACCTTTAATTTCATTAATATGACGATTGCTTGGGAAAACATTAAATTATGTGGCCTAACATTTATTTCTTTGTCTCCATAGCTCATCCAGTTCCTTGTTACTTTGGCACGGTCCAACAGAGTTCTCGGCGTTAAAAGAAAGATGCAAGTCATTCAGACATTTTGCACATATGCTGGCTACATTTGTAGCTTTATTGTCCAGCTTTGTTAATCTTTTCAACTTACATATATTTCAAATGAAATTTCTGCCTCAATCGTTCTTCTCGCTCTCTTCTTACTCTCTTTAGGCCTCTGATGTTGAATGATGGCAGCACAGCACACTCGATGCCCAAATACAACAGGCAGTACTCTCTGGAGCATTCACCTACTCTCTCTGTGAGCACTCTAGCTCTGTTTTATTAAAAGTAAAAATTTTGAAATGTACAGAATTAAGTAAACGTGTGGTAGGTGAATGTGTACAATCTCATGGATACACAACTTTTCTTTTTCAAGTCATTGTGTTCTTTTTTCCCCCCTCCTCCTTTCCTTTCAGCCCTCTGGCACAACCTTTGCTGGAACTGGCATCTTCTCTTCTAATACTTCCGTCAAGACCGGCCCCATCATCTCCGACATCACAGATATGGCCCAGTCCAGCCCGGTCAGCAAGGAAGATTGGATTGAGGACAGGCAAGTCCTTACCCAAGAATTAACCTCCCTTTCTCATTTGCAATCTTGAGTTGTGAAAATAATATTTTTACAAGGTGTTAGACTTGTTTAAAAACTCAGCTTAGGTGCACCATAGGTGTTAGTTTGTTGCTATGACAACTCATTCCCCTTCTAACACCAAATCTACACTGAGCAAGTGTCTGACTGCCCATGCTAAATACCAGTCTCATATTCCACGTTGTTTCCATATATACCATATTAATTCTCCTGTCTGTGACCTGAATCTCTTGTTACTCTTTTGTAAGTTAACATTGTCAGATTATTTTGGCCATCCCTAGGGAATAGCATAGAATGTTACCTTCCCTCCCTTTTGTAGCCCAGCTATGGCTTTTAAAGGGTGTTCTTTTATAAATATTTTTAATATGAAGCAGAAACGTCTGATAAAAAGCTGCCACCCCTTAACACTCTTAACAGAACAAGCCCCTTGGTGCACATTAAGGAAGAGCCATCAAGTCCTACCCATTGTCCTGAGATAGAAGAAGTGTGTCCTGTGGAGGTTGAAGTAGGAGCAGGGTCCAGTGTGCCTGCCGACACACCTCTCTCCCCAACCACCTTCATCAACTCCATCCTGCAGGAGAGTGAACCCACGGCTGCACCAACCCCACACCACAAATGTTTAAGTGTGGCATGCTTCGACAAGTGAGTATCACCCATTCCATCCCACAGATTGCAAGATTACGCTGTTTTACTGAGATTCTGTCTAACTCCTCTAATTTGCACAATGCTGCTCATACACTCCAAGCTTTCATTCATAAGTGATTCCAGGATTTGTGGTCGGCATAACGTGCGTTCTCATGGCAAATGTGCCCTATCTATGTAGTAAAGGAGCAACGTTAACACTACATAGAGGAACTGTCCTCATTCCGCACTTGCACTCAGCATTGGGCTAATCCCTGACCTTACCTTTATTCATTCAGCTGTAGAAGCCTTGCCTTGCCTTGCCTTACCTTGTAATAGTCTTTGCTTGTTTGGCATTTTTCTGACTTTCTTCCACCCAAACTTTCAAAGACTTCGTTGATGCACATGAGAATAAAAGTTTCATTGTTTCCCAAAGCATTTAACTGGTCCTAAAGCTCATGACCCCATCATGAAACTTTTATTCTGCACCTACACTCACCTTGAGGCTAATCCCTGACCTTGGCTTTTTTCATTCCACTGTAGAAGCCTTGACTTACCAAGAAACATTCTGTGCTCAAGTAGCATTTTTCTGACTCTTCCAATGACTTTTTTGATATGCCTTAGAAAAAAAATCATCATGGGCTTCAGGACAAGTTAATTTCTTTGTGGAATAATGCAGAAAGACTTGATTTATTGACAGTAACCTCTACCATGTGAATGAATGTGGAAGCATCCATTGTTCACCCGATGGATAGTCCTGTATTTCCTCTGAGACCTTCAGTTGGGCTTTTCTACGTGGGACAGCGCAGTAACTGTGTAGTGCTTCCCCTCCCACTGTTTCTAGTGCCATGTTGTGCTTCTGTCTTTTCAGTTCCTCCCAGACGTCTGAGGTCTCTCACCTTTTCCCCAGCATCTCCTCGTCTCCTCACCTCAGACCACATCCAGGGTTAGCATTTCAGTTGGCTGTGCCATCCCCATAACACGCAGTGCTGTGCTTCAAAAGCTACTAAGACCCGTTCACACTAACCACGGACAGCAGCGGCTGTCAGCCTCAGTGCTCTAGGAGCTTTAGTCACCTCTGCGTTTCCCAAGTGTTCACATGGAATGCCGTTTTTAAGACTGCACTATAAATTATTGAATTATAATCACAATACTGGCCTATGTGATTCTAATATTGCACAAAGCTACAATGTACAAAACAGATCTCTAATGGAGGAATGTTTTTATATTAATTAATAAATAATTCCAACTAAAACATTGGTTTTATGGGCAGACAAGGTTTTGCATTCAGTTCAAACCGGCAGTCTTCTGAGGCTGGTGTTTTGACGTTGGGCCACTGTGGGACATGAACTCACCAGCTCTTCCTAAGCCATTTATGGTTGAAGATGGCTGAAATGCACGTAGCTGCACATTGTTTATATTGTAAGCGAGCAAACGATCTTCCTAATCGACTTCTTGGTTAGGATGAGGTAATGGCTCAGGTACACTGCTGCCCTTATGGTCTAGGGAATAGAGCACTGGGGTGAGAACCACCGCTCTTTCTGTGTGACAGGAATCTGTGATGATGGCATGATTATCAGTGATGGCTCATTTTTATTCCTAGATGTATTACAATTTGATCGTATTGCAGTGTGGCTTGGTATACAGCCTGAGATGCATGTCCATTTCTGGCTAGACATTTATGCAGTGGGGCAACACTTCCCGCATATAGAAAATAGAAGAAATTGGGGGACTGGCCAGTTTCCCATATTCACCAGCGTGTGGCACAGCTCTGTAGCTTTGTGGTTACCACTGAAAATTTCCACGAAGCTTCTTACTTTTCTAACCATATTTTCAGAAATAAAAATGAACAGAAACCAGAACAGAACTAGGTCCTATCAAACCTTGACAACCGAAGTAGTGGTATTTGTTTTCTTTTTTTTCCCTTTCTCCAGGACTGAGCTCTGCGATCACCTGGACAACATTGACACTGGCTTGGAAAACCTCCAGTCAATCCTCAGCACACAGTCCATAAATTTTGATTCTTCACCTCTCTTCGACGTGAGTGGGTTTCTTTTTTCCTCTTCTAATCCCAGCATAAGTGATACGAAGGTCACTTTCAGTGTAGGCATACGAAGCATTTCATAATTGTCGACAGCTAGTATTGCATGAGATTTTCAGTAGCTGTACGGTTTATGATGATGTTGAAGTGCACTGAGGCAGATGGTGAACCTCCAGAAAGATTTTCCACATTTGATTTAGTTTGGATGGTTGCGCAAGCAATAAGGACCTGCTGCTTACACGTGTTCCAATGTTTTTATAGATCTTCACTGCAAATCCTGGCTCTGACTTTGACCTGGACAGTTTGACAAGTGTGAGTGTTGATTATTTGTTTGTTTACCTCCTATGCAGCTTCTGAATTGAACAGTCTTTCTCTAGGGAGCTTAATTTTGCTTTCGTACCTCATCTGCTTCATTCAGTGTGTTAAAATGGCATCTCTTTTCAAATCAAGGTAACTCAAAGCATGGCTTTGCATAGAACCATAGATTCTCCAAAGTCCTGAATTTCCAGCCCCTTCAGTATCATATTTTGAAAGCACAGAACTCGGCTTGGTCTTGTCACACTTTTCAAATGTATTTTACTCACTTCACATGAATAACTACAGTTCATTTTTCACACCTCCAGTGTCCTTTGTGGCTATGATTGATTTATATTCACAGAGCCTTTACAAGCATGCGGCCTCTTACACATAACATGAAAGGAACTTTTTTTTTTGTTAAGTATTGGAAACCTTTACAAAAGTATCCAATAAAAAGTACATTCATAAAAGTATCAAAGTTCCAAATGGTGTCATTTCAACTTTTACAGTTTTTAAATGTTGTGGTTTGTCTGTCATTGTTGCGCCAAATGCATTATGATGAAGCTGCATTTGATTCGTTACACTTTCTTTAATTTCAGATTCAGGATCTACTCTCGCCAGAGCCTGCTAGGGAGTCGGAGTCCAGTTTAAACTCCACTGAAAGGGGTATTTGCCATTAATGCAAACTATTACCATCACTGTTAATGTGCTTCTTTTTTGCGAAAATTGGGCTTTAAGATTTGGTTGTGTTCAGATGTTCCAAATGCTTTTGCTATAGTTATGAACTGGGCTGAATATTAGTGTTTCTTATGTTTTAGGAAAGCAGCTGGTTCAGTACACCCCCCAGCCAGTGGTCCTGCCTGACCCAGTCACCACAGAGGCCACTGGAGAGGACCTGCCCATTCTGCTGGAGTTGGAGGGTGACTCTTATTTTGATCAGGATTCTGTAGAGGATCCCACCATTTCACTCCTGTCCACCGACTACCAAACAGCCGTACCCGAAGACCCCACACTTTAGTAGGACAGGCAGATTTTAAAAAAGGGATTTTCATGTGTTTTTTTTCCCCCCTTAGTATTTTTTCTTTGTTTAAACTCACCCTGTTAGTGTTTTTAAATCATAACCCTGTGGTTTCTGAGAGCAATAGAAAAACCTTGTTTGTTTCTCCATGATTGCACTGTTCATCATGTGCACATCTAATTCCTTACATCTGCAGTTGAGTTTTTAATAAGGAAGTGGGATGAAGCCCTAATCAGGAATAACCAAAAACAAAAACAGCTCCACCACCACAGCTAGCTCTTATTAACCAAGAATATGGCTCAACACATACCCTACTGAAGAAGTAGAATTATTATTGTTTTAGGAATGTATTCATGATACATAGACCTATATTGTAATGTAACTATAACGCTTTGTTTAATGTCAGATTATCACACAGGTGTATGTGTGTTCTGGCGAGTGTGAGCTCGTTGCCATCTTTTGAAGGCTGTTCCTGAGTGGGGCTTTAACTCCTGTAGACGTACGTGCACACGCTCATTGAGTTTTGATCTTGCTTTATGAGGCAGGCAGAGTGGCTGGGGTGGGGGTTAAGTGGACTTTCCGAACCTCAAGTGGTTTGGGTTGTTAAAACCAAGAGAACGTTGCCAGAACCTGCTGGGACTTTCTCTCTTACTCCCCTTCATGCAGGTTTGGGCATAAAGACTTCGAACAAGTTCTTAACTCTGATGCGAAAATAGTTGTGGCGCTTTTCACTGGATCCTCACTTCAGCTTTTTGAGTTTTGGAATTGTAGCGAAATGTATTTAACTCACATGTAAAGCTTCAGGTTACACTTGCTTCTCCATCAGCATCCATGGTTTTTGTTTTTGTTTGTTTGTTTGATTTTTAAATTACCAAGACATTTTAATCTGCTGTTTAAGTCTGTTTAAACCACAGACCCTGTTCCACAAATTTGCCTTAGTCCTCAACGTCATATTTGTTTTTGATGCAGGTTGCTTATGCTAGAGGTGATCTTTTAAAAAGGTATATTAAGTTAGCAGTGCAACAGAGGAGATGAGGGTCTAGCGCAAGTGGGAAAGATCTTTCTTTTGTCACCATGGGAAAGGCGACAGTGTGTATATGTAGCCAGAAGAGAGACTCCATGTCCTTGCAGGGGAAAAGCTGAAATATGTACTTTGTGCATTATACATTAAATATGTTAACAGTAACGGTCCGGTTTTGCGAACTCTGAGTGACCCCAGTACAAGGATGTGGTAATGAAGTGACCTAGAAACCGCTTTTGAGTTCAGTATGAACAGGAGGGTTCTGATCCTAGATCAGCTGTCACTTTGATTCTTTTTTCAAGTCACGTCCAAGACTGCATTCGATTTCTTCACAGAGAATGTCATACCTGGTTGGCGGGTATGTGAAGTGTTTCTCACACACGTAGGGTTGCAGCCTCACTGTAGGTGGAGTTTTCCTGACCTTGCAGCAAGTGTTCCCAAACCTGAGAACAAGTCATTTTGAAAAGGCTTCATTATCGTTTTTGTTTTCTCCACATCCTGACCAGTTTTGATAGCTGTGCATGACCGTTTTTTTGTATGAAACGGTGCTGGTGCACATTTGATATGAAAAGGTATTCTGCCAGGTTACAGTGTGAAGTGAGTGGAGATTGATGATGTATTTTTTTGTATGGTCTGTTCTCATGCTGCCCCCTGGTGGCTCCAACTGGTAAAGTGTTTCTGTTGAAGCAGGGAGAGCAATATGGTGTGGTAAGAGCAGGAATTATATAAAATATATATATTGTTGATAATTTCTAATATTAAGATCAGTCTCAATTTAATCATTAGATATCTGTAATAGAGACATGGCTAAATTATTTTGTTACGCATGTGAACAACACTTTGTGTATTGGTATGTTTCAAATAAAAAGTTTTTGAAAGCCGAGTGTTTTTTGGGTCCATGGCAGGTGAGGGGTTGGGAGGTGAAGTGAAACATGATTGGTTAATATTATTTTCCCCACCCACAGTATACAGTAACTAGGGGGCAGACGTAAACTAAGTTCATAATAATTCAATTGTCTGGATGTACTCTTAACCATAATTTATGCTGTACGTGGGACACCACCTCTATAGCTATAGAATGTAATGGTTATAAAAACAGTTTCTTCTTCAACGTATTGAGGAATTTGTCCAGTATGGAGGCTGAATCAACAGTGGCTCTGCTAGATGTACTATACACTGTTTGGGAGCCTTTATTTTAATTCAAACATTGTGTACTGGGTAGGGAGTAGGGAGCCATATGAGACCTTGCTGCTCATCTACAGTTCCGGGAGACCACTGCAATTTATTTTAAAAGCAGCATCTTTGAGTGTCTGTTATATTCCTATACAAGCACCTCATTTATTTACAAGCACCTGCTTTATGAGGTACTGATGAGTGATCACCTGAATCAAATCTTATTTAATGAGGGAAATTATAAAAGACTCCTCTCGCAGTGTGACCAGTTGGATGACAAAACACTACTAGAAGTATGTCAAAGGAACTTATTTAAAAGTGAACGAGATTTTTCTTTGAATTATTCAAGTTCTGTAAGTAGAGCATCATTTCTCTTGATGTTTTAGCATTGCTTTAAAGAACAATATTTTTTTTTGGAAATTAGGAGAAATATTGTGACCAACTAAGACCGAGCTGTTCAGTTCAATACTTGCTCATATAAAAGATAAAACCTGAGAAACTGAAGGTTTTTGCAGTGGTCTCTTAATTTTTTGTGGAGCTCTATGTTCGTCATGTGCTCTGTTTATCACGCTTTACGATATGTTGCTCAAACTTTACTTAAGCAATATGTCAGGCCTTTAAAGAAGACACTTTAGACACAGGCAAAAGTAGTTTAACTTCAGTGGGAGATTATGGGAAGGCAAGATTTTTCTCTTTTGATGTAAGGTAACATGCCCAGGTCGATGAAGACAGTAGATCTACAGTAAAAGGTATTTAATAGATCCCACAAAAACAATACGCTTCAGTGCTTGGTGTGTGGTCATAAAAAAGCAACTTGAGTTTGATGTTCAAAATAGATGTTAAATTTAATGTGTAGATTATCTTCAAATGACATACATTTAGCAATGTACAATTCCGTGACACTTGTAAAGAATATTGCTGGTACAGCTAGGCATGGAAACAAAAACAGCAAGACATCATGAAAAAGGGGAAAAGTGTGCACTGTCACGTGCCTTTAAATATCAAGTTTGAATGGGTGAGACATTTCCGAATCTCATTACTGCTTGGTATTTTTACCCCCCACCCCCAACCCCATCCCATGTCAATGAAGGAAATAATTACAGGGCACTTTAACACAGACGCAATAAAATAAAAAGTTACCTTACAGTGTCAACTGAATGTTTAAATAGTTAAACATAACAACAAAACTGACACAAATTGTAGACTGAAGCTAGTGGGCGGCTCTGCTGTTCCTCTGCCAGGCGGACTGATCCGTACACTGAAATCTGTAGCGCAGAAACTTCACGCGTGGCTTCATGTGAAAATCAGCAGGTATCTTCCAGTTCCACATTTTCTGCACCTTGTGAGAGTGCAGAAGCCAGTTATTCTGTGCAGGTGATCTGCTAAACTGACTGCTCTCATAATCTTTCATTTAGAAGTGTTCATCACAAGATGCTAAAGTAAAGTAGCCCACTTATAGACGTACATGAACACGCCACACGGTGTGAATAATATGAGATTCCCTCTCTGCATTTTTCCCTTTCACCAATGAGGGACGCCTAGGGAGCAATGTGTGGGGAAGGGAGCTTGTTCAGGGGCAAATCCCTAACCATTACGCCACCAGCTGCCCCCTCATACATATCTGTAATGGTCCAAAGTGAGCTCCTGTTCGATGTGTCAAAAGGTCACTCCCTTACTCACTTTCTGTAACTGCTTAATCCTCACTAGGGTCACGGGTACCCAAAACCTCCATCAAAGGGCCAATGGGCGAGAAGCAGGGACTCATGCTTGGTGGGACACCAGCCCAGTGCATGTTGGTGTCTGTTTTCAAATGTTTACCTCCCTCAGAACTACAAGAATAGTGTTAGAATGTGGTATTCAATGCTATCAAATTATGAACACTACCTTTGAACAGTCAAAGTGACATTCAGGCCTAACGTTTAATGCCTTGTTGTGTTGTATAGTATAATGTAACCCAGACTTGTTTGTTTCACAGAATTTTCTATTTTCTATATTGTTTTTGTGGTCCAACAGTGGACGTTTTGAAAATCCATCAGAACCACTGGAAATCCCCGCTGTGCTCAACTACTCCTGACTGCTGAACTGGCCACCGATCGATAGGTCAATAAATACAAGCACACTAGCATTAACTAAAAAAAAAAATTTTTTTTTTTTTTGTAATCATCAGAAACCACAACACACTTTTCCAAACCAGTTTTTCAGGCTGATTTCAGATCTGTTTCAGTTTTTTTAGTCATATTAACTTCTTGAATTATGAGCAATATTAGATTTCCAATAGACTTGCATGCAGTTTTTATTAAACCGCAGGCACCAATCAAGTAACTGTTTCAATATTTTCAGTGTGAAGTCAGACAGGC
>JBBPDB010000140.1:6921732-6951489 GCA_037974465.1 Brachypetersius altus
TGAAAGGCGCTTATAAATAAAATGCATTATTATTATTATTATTATTATTATTATTATTATTATTATTATTATTATTAAGAACATTATTAGCAGTCTAAGTTAAGAGCTACTGTCATATTAACTTTATTGGGGATGTTATTACCTGTCATAGCTCCAGGTGAGCTGGACTGAGCACCATTGTCGGAGGTTCCTGAAAACACAACACTGAGAATTATGCTGAGACTAATACTTACTGATCTGATAAAATGTGTAAACTTTAGATTTTACGTATCATTTCCTTATATGTTTGTACGATATTGTGTCTGCATACAATCAAATAATGTATGACTACCAGTTGACTGGACAGAAGAACCGGGTCCAGTCCCTGAAGGAGAGTGATCAGGACCTGAAGGATCTGAAGTGCACAGTTTTAAATATGTTAAAAAATGACTATATACCCAATACCGAATTGCACATTCTTGTACCAAATTTTAAATTTTTACTTTGTGTGTGTGTGTGTGTGTGTGCGCGTGCGCGTGTGTGTGTGTGTGTGTGTGTGTGTGTCCTTTCGTACTGGAGCCACCCTCTTCGTCACATACATGCACACAATAAAGTTGTTTTGGATTTTGGACTAAATGTATACACTTAAACTTTAGCTGGAAATTTAGGACATAACCACACATATTACTGGCGGTGGGATGAGTGATGAGATAAATTCCTCAAACACAAAACATGGTAAATCTTGTGCTAACATCAGTCAGTGAAATGACCAAACTGAGGTAGAGCTTTCAGCGCCCCCAGGAGCAGTCCTTGGTTTTCTCAAAGATGCAAGGACTCATCATTTTATGCCAGTGCAACTATGCCAATTCCGCCAAAGCTGTTCAGAGGTTTGGTGGGATAGGCCATGGCACAAAGCAATTGCTATTGTGGAAAAGGTCACAAAATTTACGATGCTAGACAGAGAGAGCAGAGGCAGTAGCCAGTACCTGGTGGAGCGTCTGGAGCCCAACTGCTACTGGCGGGCTGACCTGGATCTGGCCCAGCTGCTGGAATAGAACCATTGGTGAGAAACAAAGCCACCCAGCTCAGATTTACAGACCTTTCCCATTTTAGTGAATCACTCGGGAAAGAACGACAGACAGCCAGCTAGCTTGTTTTGTCACCGTGCCCCATAATTAGTGCAACATAACCGGAGCAAGAACTTTAATATTCGTTAAGAGCTGTCATCATAAACGTACTCGGTCGTAAAGCAAGTCTTGTGTGAAGCAATAGTGTATCCATCTTATTACAGGCCCATTGAGATTAATGGGTAATTTGAGTTGTTGTTTCAGGGATCATAAATGTCAACATTTACAGCCGTTTAGTTTGACTAAATGGATAACTAAAGATGCATGAAGGGGCACTAACCTGGTGATTCTGTTTGAAAAGCGAGTCCCATATGATCTGCTGAGATAGCATCAGTGATTAGACATGTGGACGTAACCTCTGCAGGAGTGGTGGTGCGTTCTGAAGGCATACCTATAGTATCGGTGTAGGCATCTGGAGCAAAGCCGTCCCCCATGCCACCTGTACAAGCAAATATGAGTGCGTTTCATACCAAAGAGGGACACGGATTTAATTAAGTGAAAACGAATGGCAGTGATGCTCACCCATTAAACCAAAGAGGAAGTCATGGCTGGACTGGTCTATCATGCCTAGGAGAGAAGTAAGCAGTCAGCAAACGGAAGACCCTTAAAGAGTAAAGTGTGCAAAATTGCAAAATCCATTCCACCCTAGTATTGTGGGAGGCATGAATCTCAAGTGATATGTTAAGCACAAGAGTTTAGTCATTTAAGAACTTTTATGTTTTGTCCACTGAGAAGAAATGAGGAGGGTTCTACAGACAAGTATCTGCTAGAAAAGCTCAAATCAGTGCTGGCTGGGAATCTGGATTGGAAATTTGGCTCTAAACACAAACTGTACTACAGAACTTGTAGTTGAGGTAGAAACCCTTTCCTTTTCCTTACCAGTAATTTCCAGATGGGAACTTGAGCCAAAAGAATCAAAACCACCTGTGGAATGCAGAAAACCACTTATAACTTAAATAATCAGATACTGAAGTACCCAAAACTGACTAAAGTGTAACAGAGAAAGTTATATCACACTTTCAGAGTCCCTACAGAGTCCCTACAGGAATGTCATTAGGCTTACAGCTGCAAATCAAAACCCTGAAAATATCCCACAAAGTTTCAAAACCACCCGAATGAATCGAGATCTTGATACAGGATTGCTTTTTTTAAGACTGAGACCAATTGATTCCTTGTTTGAAATGAAACGCTGCAGGTATACAAGCACTTAACCTGAGGACACCCCTGATCTACATGCAAGTGTTTTAACCAAGTAGAGGGGACTCTTAAATACACAAGCACACGCTTCAGGGTAATATATATTCTTTTTCTTGTATACCTGTCAAATCCATTTGAGTCGTGCCCTCCATGAAGTGATCCAAGCCTAGTGTTAGAACCAGAAAATGAGGAGGACACTCACTTTACATGCTTTTAGACACAGATTTATCCTAAATCATACTTACGATGGTTATACTCCCCTAAAATGTTATTATTATTATTATTATTATGACAAAGTTTTTTTTGGTTAAGGTCATGGCATCCACACAGAATCCTCATGTACGAAGGTATGTTCAGATCTCAGAACTGATTTAAAAACTGATTTGTATTATTTAGTTTTTCCTACCTGTGTGACCATTATCTAGTCCATTAATTAGGTGCTTGTGTCCATTGCCTGTGGGAGTACAACAGTCAAATTTAACCAAGAATTGTGTTGTTTTTTTTCTCAAAATGCTGCATTTTAGTCTGAAAATGAAACCTGATTCTTACCATTGTTCTCCACCTCTGGTATTTCTCCTGCTGCCTCAGAGCCTAGTTTACATATAACATGATCAGAATTTGACATCTTTCACAAAAATGTACCAATTATTGCAGTGTCAGCTCCTCTGCTGAAATATTTATTCTAAATACATTGATTTTTTGGAAGCATTGGTTGCAGATTTTGTGAAGCATCACTGCTGCCATACCTGGGGCTTCAATTTGAGATCCTACATGAACAGTTTGGCTTTCACCTGAAGCAAGAGAACGGCTTTAGGAGTCTTATATAAAATAAAAAGGGCAGGCACAGCCCAGCACAACACAGTGAAAGTGGTATTTGAAATATATACCATTGTCAGATCCCTCTGCATGTGGAGCTACTGCTTCTGCACCTACACACACACACACACATATAAAATAAATGCATGCATTCTGTAGGCTGCAGTGGTTATAAGATTGCACTTGGGAAGATAATGGTGTTGTCTCAGACTGCGGTACCTGCCGGAGGTGACTGGACCTCAGAGGAAACGAATGCTGTGCCACTTGTTTGGCCTGATCCCACCTGACTTGACGGGTGGCTTGATGGAACTTGGCTTGGGGAGCCTGACAGAAAAGCAAATGCATCAAACCAGTGTCCAATAAAGACAGAGCAAATCAATGTATTTGACATGTAGCATCCAAATGAACTAACCCTGACCATGAGAAATGGTGTCCAAGTGAACAGTCCCAGCTGCACCTGCAATAGTAAGATATCAGTGGGGTCTTGAGCAGGAATAAGATGAAATTTAATAATGTTTGTTTTGTATGTCAAGTGTATTTTTTAAATAAAAAATGCCATTACCAGGAACCTTAGAACCTGAGCTCCCGTGTCCAGCGGCACTTATGACTGCCCCTGAAAACGATGGTTTTGTTTAGTGTGGTTTTTATATCCTGACAGGTACTGAGAAATCCATTAAAGTTAAGATATTGGTAATTAACTCCAGCCATTAATTATTACATACATATTAACACAAGAGTATATTTTCTCAGGAGGAGACAAGAATCAGTGTTGTTAACTGTGGTTCTGCAAAGTAATGGTAGAGGAATATCTCTATATAATGTCTCTGATAAATCAGATACACCAAGCTACACTATATAGACAAAAGTATTGGGACACACCTCTTAATTATTGAATTCCAGTGAAGGGCTCAATCTCAATGCTTTAGAATACCTAGATATTTTGGACAACACCATGCTTCCAACTCCCTGAACACAGTTTGGGGAAGAACCTTTTTCTATTCCAGCATGACTGTGTCCCAGTGTACAAAGCAAGAACCATAAAGTTGGATGGGTTCAATGTGGAAGAACATGACTGAACCGCCCAGAGCCCTGACCTCAACCCCATGCCTTTGGGATGAACCAGAACAGAGATTGCGAGCCAGACCATCTCGTCCAACATCAGTGCCTGACCTCATAAATGCTCTACAGAATCTTGTGGAAAGCTTTCCAAGAAAAATGGATCTTGTTATAGCTGCAAAGGGGGACCAGCTCAATATTAAAGTTTATGTATTTGAATACTGTGACATCAAAGTCCCTGATGGTGTAATGGTCAGGCATCCCAATACTTTCATCCATACGGTGTAGTGTGTAAGAAAATGGATCTAGCTAACATAGTATAGTTTACATGACTAACTAATCTCACTACGTTTCTGATAGGAGTTATCTAGGATTAATAATGACTTTAAGCAACACCCCCTGCCCCCTACAACTACACTTTGGTATTCCCTCTCCTTAAACACACTCACTGAACCTGGAAATTAACGGGAGTGTGTTTGAGCAGAGAAGTCAACTGGACACCCACCTTCTAGGACTGGATTCTTAAACAGCCCTGACACTTCAGTAATAAGAACTTGCTTGTAATTACAGATTATAAGTGACAATATTTGATAATATCTGTTTAATATCTGTGATAATATCTGTGATAATATCTGTTTAAAGTTTATCTACTTACAATCCATTATAATAACTACCTGCAGAAACTGCTGCTGATGACCCGCCTTGTCCAGACAGACTTGAATCTGAAAGGGAGAGTAGAAGGAATTCAGAGACTAAACACTTAATTTGTCTCTACTGTCTCAGCTTGCCATTTTATTACCATGAGAACTTGAATCAGAGGGTAAGGCTTGAGAGTCTTGTCCATTGTTTCCTGAAACCAAAACACAGTAAGGCTGTATATACAAATGCACACGTCACTGGGGGCTATTAAATTTTTATTTTTTTTTTGTTTTACCGTTTGTATCATCTGCTGATGCTGAGGAGCCACCTGATGCTGTTAAACAGAAAACGAAATTCATGATTGTCTTTCAGCAGAATCCGTTTTATAGCTTGCACATCATAATATATATTAGAGATGCACCGATCATGCAAATTCAATGTCTGATTTTGATTTCTTTACTCTGAAATAGGCTGATTGGATGTTTCTGGGCTTTTGTTTCTACCTGATTGTCCCACTGTGTAACACACAAGCACATATCCAGTACCCAAAATTTTAAAATCACTTTCCTTTTTAAATAACATAAAGTGTTGCATAGCTCATACAAGAGTTGCATTACACATATAAAGTGAATCCTGTATGATTATGCTTCAATGGGTATAGCAGCAGTATAAATACAGTCCTAATGTCATTACTTGTGTCATAAAATTGTCAGAGAGATCGACCAAAATTCAATAATTCATTAATTAATCTTGTGTTTTAAGCAAAAATCTGCTAATTCCAATCATGCATCCGGTATTCAACTGAATGAATACATGACACTTGCTAGGACTTGGTGGTCTTATATTGGATTGTTGGGCTGGGTGGGCAATAGAGCACCACAAACCTAAAGTTGTCTCTATTCATTCTTCCTGTTATTTAAAAAAAACAAAAGTAAGTGCAAAGGTTAGTGTTTGCTTCAAAGAGGACAAGTCAGTCAAAATGTTGCTTGTTTTGACGTATTTCCTGGATCTGCAGTTGATAAGTTGATATGGCGCTTACAGCCAAAGCTTGTTTGTGGAGCACTGTCTCCATTCAGTTTCTGACCTGGGAAAAAACAAAACGAGATCTGTCAGGTTCCATTCCCCCGAAAGCTAAAAGTGCATTTAAAAAGTCATGGATAGGGGTCACTGATTTTCCAACAATCTCACTCAGCACCTTTTTGTCACTGAACACATGAGAAAATTGGGCTAATGGACTCGTTTCTTGGGTTAACGAATGGAGTTTTCTCTCCTTACCGTTTGGAGATTGGCCCACCAGAGAAGTGCCAGGTAGAGCAGTCACACCTTAGAAAAAAAAGACAGACCCTTTAGTGCAGGCAAGGTCACAGTCCACTGAAATACCTCTCAGCACACTCTTAACGATATGTAACTCAAAGCGTCCTTTAAGACGGCCATGAAAACCTCACCGGACTAGTTTCAGTTTCCTGCATCTCAGAGTGCATCAAGTAACATGCAGGGGTTCCTGCCCCTTTTGGCATAGTTGCCCACATACCTGAGCCCTAACCAGATTAAGGAGTGACTGACTTAGTCCACTCGGCATTAAAGGAAGCTTAAGCTGCTCCCAGTGAGCTGCTTTCCACAGCTGAGGGGTTCAGTGTTCTCTGAGAGAGATCTGTCCCCAAAGCTAAAAAGAGGATTAGCATCGTCTTACCTGGGCCTTTGGGCTCCACCGTCCCTTGCTGGGCTCCAGCTCCTGTTGAGAAAAAACCCAGAGAAACAAGAAACATATTCTTGAGGTTCTGAGAGATCAAATCTCCTTCAAGCAGTCGGGTGGTTCTGGTTAGGTGCCCCCAAGCAGAGGACAATAGCTCTCTGCCAGATACACCTCTTAACCCCAAGACCTTTTACTGCCCATTTGTTGAAAAATGAAACAATTGCAATTAGGTATGTTTAAGTATATTATGAGTGTTTATATGATTCTTATAACTCATTTAATACTTACGCAGCAGCTGATTATTATGACCATTTTAATATGTTATAGAAATTGTTTCACAATGCCAACACACAGAAATCTATTTTTTTTCACTGTGTATTCAATATTTTACTTCTTGTGAACACTTAATTGTTCTTATACTGTTCCTAGGATTGGTAGGTGACAATATAATTTATAAATCAGTACACATGTATGCATGGCATTATGTACATGACATTGTGTGATGCCAAACAATTATATATAGAGATATAATGCTGAGGTTGGCTCATTTAAGACTTTTTATGTTTGGGTTTTTTTTTTGTTTTTTTTTTACATTGGTGGTAAGTTGCTAACTTGTCACCCACCCTTCAAATGTTGACCTTTGGAGTCATCATCATCTGAAAAGAAAGGGGAGATGGATACAGTTTATGAAAAAACTGTTCACAAATAAGTCTTCCACTTTCCGAAATGTGTTCTTCAGTGTGATGTGTCTGCTCTGCAGGTTGTCTGTCTAATGAGGAATTAATATCCCTTGTCTCATATCTGTTATGGCTACTGCACTCTGATACCTTTTAATGAATTGTTCTACTGTGATTTTGAAGTGGTACTGATGTCATTTAGTTATTCTTAAAAGATTTAACACATTTTAAACATCTTTAGTAATCTTTATATTGAAATGGTTATTTTTTGCTCTCAATCTTATATGTGTCTAAAAATGGGCTAAAACATCATTTTAGCCAAGTTCCTCTGCGGTATAGTACTAATTACTAATATACTAATATATTTTTGTCAAAGCCACAACAATTTTTCCTGTTGTTCTTTGTACTTCGTACTGCATTTTCCTTTACACTCATTTCTATGTAAGTGTGGGAAGACATCACAGTTAACAAATTTGAATCAGGATGAAGCCTGTTTTCCAAATGTCATTTTGTTTCCTTAATGCTGCTCAAGCCAGTCATGAAGAGTGACAAAAAAGTTGAGGCTCATCCCCTACCCTCTTCTTCCTCTGAGAGTTCTTCTTCACCCTCCTCTGCCTCAAAATCATTCTCCTCGGGTTCTTTGTCTGGAAAGGAGGTTCTCACTGTTATATACCCTATTTGTCAAGTTACACATGAAAACCATTAGCAGCAGCTCATGTTATAATTCTATTTGTTTGTGCATCGGGTATTAAACTGAAGCAGGACTTATAAAAGTCAATATAGTCATCATACCTTCAACTGGAGCAGTTGAAACAAGAGTAGCCAGAAAGACAACAGCTACTGAAGCAATTATAAGATTTCTGTAAAAGCAAAACATCCTATGATGAAGATGAGCAAGAAAGCAGCATCTGCCCAAAGGAAGCAAAACAGCACTGAATACATGGCGCTCTCTTGGTAATCATAGTTCCAGTGAAGCATCTTTGCCAAGCCAGCATAAAGTAACCAAAACATTTTAATTAACAGCAATTTGTCAATTAGTCAGTCGATTTGACAGCATAACACTGAAGCAAATACAGGTTATTTGTGTGATGCCATAGAAGAACCATTCTGGTTTGCTTAAGAACCGTCCAGTGGATGATTCTTAACAGAACAATTTGGGGGGGTGTGAGTATAAAGAACATTTTTACACAATTTGAAGGTTATAGCAGGAACCTTTAAATTAGTAAAGAACCTTTATCCTGTGCACTTTTAAAAGGTTCTTCACTCTCACACAAATGTTTCTTAAAGGAAATAAAATGGCTCGTCTGTGGCATTATAAAAAAAAACCCACTGACATAAAAGCAAAATAGAAGAATGCATAAGTCTGAAATCCGAGCAACAAGAGTACAGATTAACGAGAGGCCACATCCTCTTATGACACGTGATCAGACCAAATGTCTATCATCAAAATCATCAACCAGATTCTGAATTCTGAGCACCACACAATTTCTCATTCTCTGGTTACTTTAACACAATGGTACATTTTAATGATAAAATGTATATAATAGCACATTTTATTACCATTACTTGTTAGGTAACATGACCTTACTCCATAATTATCCATCAGCTCAGCTATTCATAGTTGATGTGTTTCTAAGTTAGCATTAAGAGCAGTAGCCATAGATGTACTTATTCTTGACTTACCGTGACAACATCTTTTGTACAGGTCTATGTGGGGAACTCAAGAACAGACATAGAGCAGGTAGCACAAAGGTTTTTGACTTCCTTATGCTTCACTGGACACCAATATTTGTTTTATACCCACCCAGCCCCCATCTTGGTAAGGGGCAGGACTTTAATTCTAACCCCAGCCCCTATCAGTCAAGCTACTCCCACTGTTTGTGCATAAATGACAAGACAGTGGAAACATTTGTGCTGAAGTTTGGCTGGAAAATTACAATATGCATGCGGAAACAATGCAGTGGGTTATATTTTAGAGCACATGGTGAGAAACTGATGGATTTTTGCTGAACTCTTGTCGTGCTAGCATTTGCTTAGTTGAAAGCTCCTGACTTATGCTGCCACCTCTGATACTGATGGGGTCAGTTGAGGAGATCTACCAGTGGAGGGCACAGCCCCTCTTTGATAAAAGGCTGCTACATCTAATTCTCTCTCTCAGAAAATCCTACTGCAGCGCTATCAGTGATTACTTGGGCCAGAGTATAACCTCAGGAAGTTGTAGGATACGCTGGAGAAAGTGCATCTGTCCCTGTAAGGTGACCTTGGTAGGATGAGCTTAAATTGCTGATTAAAGATACTGACCTCCTGAGAGTTTTATTGTATTCTGTCCAACCTCAGCCTTCCCAGTGCTCTTTTTTCCATCTTCGGTGCTTGTATTTGGTTAGCTGAACATTTGATAGCTATGTTCTTATTCAAAACTCAATCCTATGCTCCTAAATTGTTGAATGAGAAGTATTATAAGTAGAATGGCTTTAATGATGTTGTTTTACATTAGTGTTGCTCCTTATGCATTAAAAGTATCTGTGCCTGTAAGTTTGAGAGGCTTAATGCATTATGCGGTCCTCTGCTGTTACTGAATACCTCCTCTCTTGGCGGAAGATTGCATTCCCGCTCAGCTTGCCAGTTCATATCGGAGAACCAAGAGACAAGCCTTCTGCTTTCGACTGTAATTAAAAAGAGAAGGCCCCCAGACTCATTCCTTTAATAAATGCTCCTTGATGAGCCGCAATAGATGTCTCTAATGACAGACGTAATTAACTCCAGCATGACACAAGCTCTCATTGTTCTGTTCTGACACTCGATACTCTGTTTTTGAACATGCCTGTGTTATGTCAGATCAAAAACATTGCATCTGTTTGCATAATGGAACTCAAGAACATGTACCGCTCTATTCTTACTCCAGCCCTGGTCAGTTATAATTAGTAATATTTGGATCTTTCTAATCCCTACAATTGTGCTGAACTCCCTTTCATAGGCCGACTTTAGAGTGAACCATTCCTTTGGAAATGAAAACTTACACCTAGTCAATAGAGTGGAACGGATCAAATTGCAAGGTTCAAAGGTGAGGACGTATAGAACAGCTACATTATTACATAGGAGCGGGGCTTGCTGGTCGCCTTGCCAAGCTTTGCCTTAGCCAGATCCATGTCGTTCGCTTCTCCTGCTTTCTACAGGCCTGCCTGGCCTGAGACAATAGCCCTCTGTAGCGTGATGAAACCGTAGTGGCCTTGGAGCCAATCTTGGGTGACGAGATTAGAAGCACCAGCACTGCTTGGACCCGGCCAGCATGTCCGCAGGGGTCGGCCAATAGGACTGCAGCTTCTACACTTCAGTGTGTCATATGGACAGAGGGGTGGGTTACAGGGAATTTGGGCATTTTGATGTGTGAATATCACTTTGGCAAACAAAAACTCTCATGCACTTTCCCTGCGACACACCGGAGGACCCTTGTCAAACTCAAATTCAGAATGATCCCTGATTTCTTTCTCCCTCTATTCTCACATTTCAACACCATCTCAAGCTCCATTAGAAACCACCTCTGCTCGTCCTGAAGGACCTACTCTGGTTAGAAACATGATCCCCCTTGCCCTAAAATTACAGGAGCATTGGAGCTGGAGACCCCTGGCCAGTCCGTAATTAATCACTCTGGGAGGAATCTAATCCGTTGTATTGCTGGACAGTGGGGGGCAGAAGTGTGGACAGACTTCAAGTGGACACTAAAATGAACCTGAGCATCAGGTTCATCAGGCTCTCTTTTCTGCCTCCTGCTGTATGACTCCCATGAACTCTCGCTACCCATATTAAATAGCCTCATGACAGTCTAACAGACACATCCAGCTTGTTAGTTTGAATACGAAAATATTCTCAGTTGATTTACTGCAACTCGTACCATAAATCTACCAGAGAGGGTTTAGCAGTCTGATTAAACTGCCAGCAATACTTGGGTGTTATCTTAATGAGGAGTAAACCCTAAGTTAAATAGAAAGTAAGCCTTGTTTTTAAATAGAAAAGTTTAATAAATTTGTTCAAGTCTTTAAAATATAGATCTAAAATGATATCCTTTGCTGTTTATGGTTTATGTTTGTTTTAGCTCTTAGTAATAAAACCTAAATGTTATATTATGACATGCTTGATGCGTGAAACGTAGGCCTACACTGCTGATTGCCCAAATGTGAATGTATTAAGGACACTGTTACCTCAATCAGTCTTGTGAGGTTTAGATATTAGACAAATGCCCACTGGCTAATCTTACAATAAGTGCAGAAAACTGAGTGTGTCACTCACCAGACGAGCCTGTTTTTAAGTTAAAGGTAGCTCTTTTCTCACAGATATCAGTCCTGAGACCGGAGTAGCCACTGAAAACCCTCTTACGCCTTAAATTAAAGTATAATATTTCTTAGAGCTTCTCGCGCCCTTCCGCCCCTTCTTGACTTTTTGTTAAAGTGGGTCGGGGTAGGCTGGAGCACACAGTGCACTGCAAGGGGGGTCAGGCTTCATTGGCGGTATCCATTTGGACATTTACACTGGTTCTTCAGTGGTCTCCCTGTAAGGCTCTGGTTTGGGGTGAGGTGGCAGGACACTAGTGCACAGTGGGAAACGAGTCATGCTTGGGTTGGCCAGCCATGGGCTCTTTGTTATAGAACTGTTTGCCGGCTTTTGTCCGAGGTCCACCTCCCTCTTCATCCTCGTCTTCCTCCTGCCTCACCTGTGGGGCAGCCTCGGACCACCAAGATTAGTCGAGATGTAACATGAGTCTGAGGCCCCTGCTCTAAGGGTCCTTTGGAGACACACGTGGATACTTACCGCTAACAATGGGGTGGTGGTTTAAATGATGGGTGGGGGGACTTCAAAATAAAAAAAATAACCAAGAGAGCAATTCCCAGAAAATGCTCTTTTTCTTACTCTTTTCAGAAGTGCTGAAACATGACCCGACATAAAGGTAATTCACGTGATCTGATAACATTAATTCTCAACTGCAGGGAAGCAAGCCCCACTTAGCACATGCACTCATGAGCGACAGGTTATGTTAGTCAACCCACACATGAATCAACCCTTTATTAAGATGAAATTTAAAAAGCAGGTTTCAGGTATCAGTCGATCATGCTAAGGCTATTTTGTCAATTGCATGTAAACAATAAGTCACTTTAAATGACTATATCATATTACTACTCTCTGTGTCAATTCTACTCTCTGTGTAAATAGTAAGTCAGCCTTAATTCATTAATATTTTAACTTTAGATGGAAACATTTTGAAAGATGTAATGTTTCAAGTCGAAGGCAAAAAATATTTGAAAGGTGACAGCAAACTCTCAGTTGTTTGGGTCTTTCTTGGTGTATTTTTTTTTTAATTATTATTACTGAATAACAGTGATCTAAAGTATCAAGGAGAAAGATTGTATTATTTTGAAATAAAATTGTACATTTAGATCAGTCTCAAAAATATTATCTGGATATATTATCATTACAGACATTAATATATAGACATTACAAAGCTTGGCCACTAGAGTTAGCATTAGCACCTTAGCCTGCTTCCAGCAGCAGTCGTTTTAATAGTTTTTCTTTCATCAAACGTTTCAGGCTTTTCTGTTTTACTGTCATTTGTCCTTTGTCATGGTATAATGCAATATGCTGACTTTGGATGCACCCAGAAATATCTGCACACAGATACACTAATGAAAATTAGAAACCTGTTGATTCAACAAAACATTGATTCAGCAAATAAGGAAATTAATGAATTAACTCATTATTGTGTTTAATACTTTTTTTAATGTTTTTTTAGTTTAGATTACTTTTCACTGTAAAGGCCGCATTTCTATGCACTTGTTTACATTTGTGTAAAGAAACATATGACAAAGCAATGTCGCTTACAATATCATATTAACTGAAGTTTACCTATTTCATTTATAGCTTTTCAAGTGCCTTTTTACATGTAAACATTCTCAGCACTTTTCCTAACTGAGAGTGAAATTATAAAATGTCAGTCTATTACTATACTATATTATATACTATATTATACTATTATTAGTAAACAAGTTGATCAGATATTCAGCTAACTGTTAATCATGACAGAATATTGAACTTATCTAACAATATACCTATTACTTAGTAAATAACCCATATACCTTTTATATAAGTACAATATTATTATTTAATATACTGTACCTTTGGTCCCGGCCCGGTCATATTTTATCTGTGTTGATTGTGTTAACACAGTCCTGCTTTAGTTTATAGGGAAAATATGTTGGTGTGTGTGTTGCTGGGAGAAAAAAAAAACATGGCTTGTTTTTTGTCTGACAACTCAGTCTTTATTGAAATTGCTCCCTGCATACATATTGAAGTGGCATTAATTATAACTATACATCTCTGTTATTTCAGTAATTTTCAAAACGATCTGTGCCATTACGTAGCTACAATATTAGTTAATACACCATCAGAGACATGAACGTAAAGGATTGCTTCATAAAACTGTCTGTACACTTTTATTCTGTCGTAGAAAATAGCGTGATCTACAGTCCGTCATGTACGTTTGAGATTTTAAATGGCAAACATTTAGCTGAGAGTCAGGAGAACGTTGTCAGCCTAGAAGTCGGATTAACAAAATGTGTCTCAGCACCAGGGCCAGAGACAATGGCAAAGCAGTGAAAACGTGAAAGTGTTTTTCTCCGCTATCATTCTCCAGGCACTGACTTCAGTCATAATCATGAGCCATCTTTAACTGCTCCCCCCACAAAGATACCTTCCCAGGTTTTAAAATTGGAATAAAGAGCAACACGTTTGACCTCTGACACCTTAGCAACTAACTTTCTTTTTTCATAAATTAAACAGAAAGGCATTAGTTGATAAAATATGAGAAAGTACCACTTATGTTCATAATTAGAATGATGACAAAATTATAAAAAACAAACAGAATGTACACCAAACAGCTGAATAATTTAACGTGCGTCCCGGATCCTCTAGGTAGGACTCTTCACCATTTGGGGGTACGGGTGGGGAGCATTGAAAAATGGCATGTGTTAATGGGAATCAAAATGTGGGTGATTATTGTGACCACTTCAGTTGCT
Organism: Brachypetersius altus; assembly: GCA_037974465.1. Classification (NCBI taxonomy): domain Eukaryota; kingdom Metazoa; phylum Chordata; class Actinopteri; order Characiformes; family Alestidae; genus Brachypetersius; species Brachypetersius altus. Next base: position 6,935,978 of record JBBPDB010000140.1, read on the forward strand.
TCTCATGTTTGTGTCTGATGACCCTGCAGAGAAAAGAATAAAAAAAAAGAACTAACACTAACAGGCAAACAAATAAATACAAAACCATCATACGTCCATCATATGTTCAGGAAAGCTATTTGGTTTCTGTTACAGTGAGTTAGAACACATCTTGTTTAACTAACTAAAGAGGTAAATACCTGTAAAACTGTTCCTTTCTTGCAAAGTCCTGCTAGGAGCTTGAGAGTGGGTTATTGCTGCCAAGGACAGGTCCTAAGATGGAATAAAATTGAGTGCAAAGTTATCGTTCCTAGTGAATCAGTTTATTTATTCATTTATTTTGCAGTACACACATTTCCAGAAGCAACAGACACACTGTTTGTTTCGGAGAGCTAAATCCACAAGAAAACATTGCTTGCACTATATTAATTACAATGTTTTGCATTCCCTGCTCTGTAAAATAGCACCATATTTGCTGTTAACCCAGCAGATACCTTGTGTTGTGTCATCTAGATGATCTGGCTGGTCAGGTACGCCATAGGGGGTGGCTGACAAGAAAAAGTCAAACACATTGTTATGACCTTACTTTAGAAACAAAATTAAATTTGAGAGAGCGTTTACCAAACAGACCATACTCCTTATGCTTACTTAAAACATGACTTTATCAAAAGTACTAAAATATAAAACTTATATCAAGCACCCAAATATATACTGATATTCAGGCAAGTATTATATATACATGTACGGGCCTCAGCAAGTCCAGCTACTGTAAAAAAATAAAGATTCCTAAATGGTTTGTTGATTGAATGTAATTTTCTGGGATAAACCTTTCATTTGTAGAAACGCTCTGTATGTGGATGTTCTTTAAACTTTAAGTCAGTGGCTCTTTTATGTGTCCAAAAAACTCTTTCAGACATCTTTATGTCTTTGTCGTAAATACTGCTGGAATATTATAGTAGTTTACCATCAAGGTCTTCCTGCACTGTGTCATCTTCCTCTAAGTCTGCATCATCATCTTCGTCTAAAAAGAATGGGACATAAACTATATGGTAAAGCTCCTGCATTACAGAAAGCTTATGTTCTCTTCGTTCCACACTATGAATCATAAACATGCTGCTCTGTAATTAATGTTATTTTGTCTCTCCCAGGTTAAATGCCAAAATTACATCTTTACTTTCAGGTTCCCACCCATGCTTTGTCTGTTATAATACTGAAAATAGTTGCGAGATCAACCCACCATGCAGCAGTTTAGACTCCTGTCTATAGTTACATACCAGTAGTGTCTACGTCGGTGTCCTCATCAGCGTTCTCCTCTATAATAGCACATAAAGTAAAGTTTCAGCACACACCCAGTAATTCAGTGGAGAATCACTGGAGAAACTATTGCGAGTGATTAAATAATTACCATGTGATGTCGACTCCGTTGCATCCATTGAGTCATTGATGTCATTGTCATCTGAGGATGGAAGAAACATTATTTTCAAATCAACTTGAGTACACAACTTGTGTCACATGTGAACACATCGCAGTACAAAGTGTCTTTTCTGCATTTAACCCATTCACCCAAGTAAAGCAGTGGCTCAAGTGTACCTCAGTGGTGCCACTGGGAGTCCTGGGATTCAAACCCACAACCTCACTAACCACCAGGCCACTAGCTTGGTGTAGATATTTCCACTGAATACGACGTTCTGGTAATGTGTGTGTCTCACCTTTGGAATCGCTATCAGAATCTTCACTTGTCTCCAGCGATGTCATATCTGGAGAATCTGTGACCACAGAAAACACCTCGTCACAAATTGAGTAAATATGTAAATACGTTAACGACTGTAGGCAATGGTCTTCTACTAACCTGAGGTCTCTGGACTGTGGGCACTCTCATCATCTGTGGAGGGAGAAGCATTACTGCAAAAATGATCTAATGGTTTTCTTGGGATTTTCTCAAAAAATGTTCAAATTACAATGATGTACCTTCACCCTCTGTCTCAGAGCTGTCAGACTTATCGGTGTTATCTGAGCTGTCTTTATCAGTGGACTCAGTGCTGCTCTTCTCTGAGTCTTGACTGTCTTCTTTACTCGATGTGGAGTCCGAGCTAGTAGAATCTGACTTTAGACTTTCTGCAGAAGATGCTTCCCCAGCAGTTTCTTCTGACTTGCTTGCCGTGTCCTGGTCAGTGTCTCCAGTCTTGGACTCTGTGTCAGTCTCCTTTCCCTCACTGCTGTCATTGCCATTGTCATCACTAGTATCTGGGGTGTCCTTATCACTATCTGCACCTTCATCTTCATCCTCTGAGCCTGTGCTGTCTGCATCACTATCTCTTTCTCTATCTGTATCGCTGTCTCTGCTACTGTCTGCATCACTGTCTTTATCTCTGTCCCCATCACTGTTGCTGTCACTGTCAGTGTCACCATCACTGGTCTTCTCAGCACTGTCCTTGGTCTCTGTTGCATCCGCAGAATCTGCTGCGTCATGGTCAGCATCGCTGTCTTTATTATCAGTGTCATCCTTGCTGTCTTTGTCTCCTCTTTCTGAAGAGCGCTCAGAGTCTTTTTCATCTAGGTCCGGCTTGTCGGTCTTCTCCGTCTTGTCAGTGTCTTCATTGTCTCTAGTCTCGCCACTGTCTTCGTCAGTGTCTTTCACATCTTTGTCTGCAGTGTCTGTATCCTCTACATCTGGAGTTTCATCCACATCTTTCTCCTTACTGTTCTTGTCTGTGTCTGTGTCTGTGTCTGTGCCATCGTCTGGCTTGTCCTTGTCAGATTCTGAATACAGAGGACACAGTGAATGATTCAGACAAGCTAACTGCCAATTCGTCAGAAATTCTATTTCTATATAAGAGCAAGTAGCAACTTTTAGATGCTCTCATCTTAATTATACCTCCAGGGATTGGATATAATACTATAATGATATTGTGGACTGTATGTATGTATATAGGTGTTTGCCACTTTGCTTGTCTTACCATTTGAGTCTGAGGTTTCTTTGTCTGTGTCTGCAGCATCTGGTTTGTCTGCTGTGTCCTCTTTAGGAACAAAAACAAATTCAGAAAAGGTGGAATGTTGGAAAACCAAATATGTAGTTTAGCTTCCTGGAAATATTTTCACATGATTCTGCCATTTTGCACATCTCTCCTGCTAAAATATAGAACCGGTCAAATACTGTATTTATCCTCACTGTAGCTGCTGTTAATTGCACTGAATGTTGTCTTGTCTAGTTGTTATGGTTGCTCTTCTGTTCTTTTTTGAGCTTTTTGTCCTGTTTGCACTTGTGTTGGTCTTGTGTTGTGTTCTGTTTTTGTGTTGTACCATGGTCCTGGAGGAACGTTGCTTTGTTTTTACTGTGTGTATATGGCAGAAATCCTACTTTACTTGACTACTTGACTTGATTCTACAATTTCCATAAATAATACAGGGTTGTTATAGTCATTTAGATGTACCTGTGGGCTTCTAAACAATACCAAGTCACCAAGTCACCATACACTGTACATTATGAGTGGCCACTACTACTATACACCTAGAATAAGTGCAATAGATTAGAGATGTTTTCCAATGGTGCTTTCCAAAACTCCCACATTTAATTCATTTGAGAGCTTTTGACAGCTCATTATGTCATGAAAATTATGTATGTCTTAACAGATGGGCCCTGAAGAGGAAGGGTAAACCATACATTATTAAAGATTGGTTATTTTTGTTAACATTTCATTAATTACGCTAATTAAAATTACATTACTATTTGTTAATAATGCACCTTTTGGAATGTTTATGTTTGCGAATACCTTGAGAATCCCTGTGTGGCTCATCCAATGATTCCTTGTCGGACGCCTCCTTACTTGAGGAATCTTTGTCTAAAACAATGTTATAGTCATTTGAGAAAGGTCTTCTAATTTGATTTTAAATAGACAGCTTTGAGGGCATGTTTGAAGTACATACCTGTGTCAGATTGGTCGTCATCACCAACATCCTTCTCTGTAAAGAAGAATTAAAAAGGATACACTTAAGTGGAACACTTTAATGCTGATTATTTATGTATGTCTAGAAAGGACAAACTGCCAGAACTAGATAAGATTTGGTGATAAATAGTGTTTTGTGTAGTAGAAGTAAGTCACGTCAAATGGACTTGCTGTATTAAAGGGGGGGGGGGTCCCTATGGATGATGTCATTAAACTCCTCTAGGTCACTTGTCATGAGTGGTAAAATGGCCAAAATCACCTTTAACTACAACTGCTAGACAAATCATATATGCTATATATTATATATTATTATTTATATTCTTTATATTATTATTTATGAATAATATAAAAATTATATTATTTATTATATATTATATTATATAAGAAATGACTTTAACCCGATGTTATCATGCCTTTCAATTATTTTCTGAATTTAAGGCTATGCTCTCGCTGTCTCTGAGCAATGATTGGGTTCTTGTGATTTCCTGATTTCCCATCAACCTGAAAAAAAGTTGTGATTTCTTTTTGATGCTGAATCAGTATCTGAAATAGGGTTTTAGAAATAAAAATTATTGTGCTAATATTCCAGTTTTAACTGAATCGTTTTTGTTGGTCATTTTAGTGTTACGTTTCAAAAACACCAGATGGTCTTACCTGGCGAATCACTATCAGTGTCTGCCGCCTCCTTGGTTTCATCTGTGGAAGAGATCAAATAATGAATTGGGGTAATGAATTATTTAATAAATTAATTTAATTATTGTCTTAGATCTTGGATCTACTGATTTTGTCACCTTTATTATCTCTCTCTCTTTCCTCCGCCTTTCTTTAAAAACAGCTTGTTCATTGTGATAATTTTGAACTATAAACTTTTTTCTCTCTCTGTCTCTCTCTCTGTCTCCCTCTCTCTTATCTCTGTCCCTCTCTCTCCGCTTTGCTCTCTCTCTGTCTCTCTCCCTTGCTCTCTCTCTTTTCTCTTTCTTTAAAAACATCCTGTTCAGGGTGGTTTTTCTGAACCATGATGGACTCTTACCCAGTTTCTTTTCTGCAGATGTCTGTTCAGTTGTGTCATCTGTGGTGTAGAAAGAGACGTGTATCAGTTCATTGTTCCTTTCCTCTAATTTACCAGTGGTCCCAGTGTCATCACCTTTCACTAACCTGAATGATCTATTGTATCCTGTTCATCAGTATCTGAGAAAACAAAGCAACATTTTTAACCTCTGGTTTGCAGTTAAATGTATGCCTGTCATGGATGAATGACTTTGGACTAACCTGCCATATCTGGGTCCTTCTTTTCCACCACGCCTTCAGCTGAATCTGGGGGAAAATATGGGTTTCCGTCACATTGGCCTTACCCACTATTGCACTTTCATTTGGAAGTAGGTCTTAAATCTGCAACACTGTAATATTTGTGTCTGTTTTTACATGTTATTTACTGTTGTGAAAATGCTAAAGACTTGAAACATTGATTTATCTAAAACTGACATACATGGGCTACTGTTTCTTTGTTTTTTTGCTCTCATACCTGTTGAATCAGGGCCACTGGTGGTCTCATCCTTGCTTGTGTCATCTGAAATGGTATAATAATATTTTTAACAGCTCATCTATAATGCCCCCTGTTCTGTTTGGATATTTGCTTCCTGTCATAGTGCTTAAAGTGCTTCAACTGTAGTCGATTTTTACTGAACTGTAGTCATTTTATTTAAATGATTTCAAAGTTAATTTCAAAGACCATAAAAGGGGAATTGTAACTTACTGTTAGTATCTGATGATACTTCGGTCTCACCTTGGACCTCTTCCAAAAGATGATAAATTAGTGAATTAGTTAAATATTATAAAAAATGCTTTAATCGCTCACTTTACAGCATCAGCAATGCACTGTTCTTAACAGATTACTCAGTACAGGTATGAGTCAGGTTTGATGATCAGGTATGAGTCAGGTCATGAATGATTTAATAGACCAGAAAGAGCTGTTATTTCAAGTTCCCTTTCCAGCAATTGCCTCCTCTAGTGCCCACCCCTCTTTGGGTCACTCCAGTTTAATCTATTTCCTGCTTTAAAGGTTATACATTAAGAAAACAGCCATTGCAAATGCAGTCACAGTCAGACTGTGGGAATGAAGCTGCTGAGCTTGAGGGCTGTAGCAATGTTCTGGTCACACTCAGTTGAACAAAAACAGTGCATTCAGCTCCTCCTGGAAGATTAACATGCTTTACTCACCCGAGTGAGTGGAGTGGAGTAGAATGCTAGAACATTGTATTACAAATCGTTTTACTTTTAATTTATTCGGTCATGGATGAAGTATATTAAATGTGAACTGAAAAGATTGATGTGTCACATCATTTAATTCATTCTTTCTTTACTTTTTCTTTTTTTTCCCCTTTGTTTTAGTTTGTTGTGATGGCAGAAGTGTGTGTACTTAAATGCAGCTTAAGTTCTTTCTTTCAGCTGTTTTTTTCTTTCTTTTCTTTTCTTTCTTCATTTCTTGTACTTGTACTTAAATGATGAACCTGTAAAATACTTTCTCTCTTTTTTTTCAAAGTCTTCATTTTTTCTTTGTTTTCTTTTCCTTACATTCTATCCTTTTTTCTTTCTTTTCTTTTGTTTTATTTTCTTTCTTTCTTTTTATACATTTTTCTTTCTATCTTTTTAGTTTATTATTCTGTGATCAAGATGTATATATATAAACTATAGATATAGATATATAAACTTAAATATAGATCTGTAGCATTGTTTTATTTTTCTTTCTTCTCCTTTTCTTTCTTTCTTTCTTTTAATTTCTTTTATGTTATGACAGAAGTATATATATACTTAAATGATGTGTAGAATAATTTCTTTCTTTCTTTCATTTCTTTCTTTCTTTCTTTCTTTCTTTCTTTCTTTCTTTCATTCATATTTTTGATCTTTTATTTTCTTTGTGCTTACTCACCCAAGTCACAGAGTGAAGGTAGAGTAAGCTAGAACATGCTGATGCACATTATTTAATTTTAGCTAATTTATTCTGTGATGGAAGGAGTATATTATATAAACTTAAATGATAGACATGTAGCATTTGTTTTTCTTTCTTTCTTTCTTTTCTTTTCTTTCTTTCTTTCTAGCTTCGTTTCATTTGTTTCTTTGCTTTGCTTTCTTTCTTTCTTCCTTTTTTCATTTCTTTCTTTCTTTTTTCTTTCTTTCATTTCAGTCATTGAAAAGATCACCTTTTCATGTATCTGCTGTCTCTGATCTTACCTGGCTTTTCTGTTGTATCAGTTGAGGAGTCACTTGGGCCTGCAATTGAAAAGACATATGACTGTAGTTTGAAGTGTATATATTCACCAAGTTTTCTCTCCTTGTACATTCCAACAAAGCTGGTAGCGATTTTTCTCAGGTATTCTCCTGTTTATTATCCCTCCACCTGGATAAATATAATATTTTTTCCATGCAGAGAGAGCTTATCTGTGGTCTGCCATACCTTCCACTTTCTCTGCTGAATCTTTTCCATCCGTAGTTCCTGCTAAGAGAATATTATCTGGATCAACTGTACTGTTTCAGATGCCACCTGCTGTATTTCATTACCACTCACTCATTATTTCTGTTTAGTGTACTACTAGGGATCAGTAAAATCAAGAGTAGAAAGATTCTGTACTTTAGGGTAGCACTAACCTGAGTGTCCAGGGTTCTGGGTTGGTTCAGCTGCATTGTTGGCATCTAATAAAGACAAATAATGTTGTTGTAGGTATAAAATATCAAATGAACAATGACTATAAGAGCTTTAAAATAAATTTGTGATTGTTATTGTTAAAGGTCACTTCCACATGAGTTTGACACCTACCATTCATTGATGCTTGCAAGGCCTGTGCTGCCTCTGGGATGAGCAAACAAACAAATCATTAAACACACAACAGTTGTGTGTTTCATTGCATGTAAAAGTGATGACTAGAGCAGCAGAAGCTAAATGAACAGCTCTGGTCTAAATGAATAGCTCCATTCTTTGAGAATGTAAGTGAAAATATGCACTGGAAACAAATAGGTCCTTACCATCATTGTCTGTGCCATCTTGGGGGTTGGGGGGGGGTGCATCCAGGAAAAAGGAGAAATCAAGCATCTAGATTTAGTTAGCTATAAGGAACAGGCTCCTATAGAAGCCCTGGCTAACTCAAAGGGCTCAGGTGAACAAAACGTCTTTGTTTGCTCAGAAGAGACCTAAGCTCTAATTACACTCTCTTTGGGGGGAAGCACCAAGTACCCCCTTGAAAAACTGTTACACATTTCAAACAAACATTAAAGCACTGCAATGTTAGCTGTTTCACTGAAAGCATAGGTTTGTAATTTATAACTAGTGAAAGCATTTTTATTGTTGTTGTTTTAAAGTTATTTTCTTACCATTTATTGGAGCAGAAAGTGTAACACCCACTAAAGCAAAGATCAGGGGAACAATCAGAGTCCTGTGTATAAAAGGAAAATTGTGAAAAATATATATCAATTAAATAATAACAAAAATGTACCTGATTCACACCAGATTGGTGTGAAATCACAAACGACAATCTCCAGAACTTAGGCTCTACCTTTATGTTTCCGTACAAAATGGCCAGTTAACTGAACATTTAAGACACGCTTGGCTTAAATCTGTCTCGTCCCTCAATTCATTTCAGCCCTTCTATCCTATTCCCTCTCTTTCTCATATTAAGCACTTAAAATAGTAGCCCGAAAGCATTTCATCTCATTGCAATTGGCATAAAATAACAAAGATAGATTTCTAGTTTGATAGATAGATTTCTAGTTTGATAGATAGATTTCTAGCTTGTTATGTCATATGTACATACAGAGAGTGTTACATACACCAGTGCTGCTCATTTAGGTACACATACTGTAACAAGCTCTCAACATTTTAGATCATGAGACAATCTAGACAATTCCACAGCCATCAGGATTAAACTGACTACTTAGTCATTTATACTCTGATCATCTGGGATGCCTGCTGAACGATAAATTAAATGACTTGAATAATGCTAGGTGAGAACTCATTTTAGCTGATGAATTAGAATATTAGAATAAGACTCCAGCAATAGAAACACGCAGAATCACCCACCGGGCTGAATTCATCAGGCAACCCTGAAACAATGCACCTTGCTTACTCACCGTGCCAGCATCGTGACAGAGTGGGGAGCGTAGTGTGGAAGGCAGAGCGAGACTAGCTCGGGGCTTCTCCGTGCTGTCCCGCAGGTCTAAAGCCCAGCGGGAGCATGCCCTAGGGTTTTTATATGCCCAGCTACCCCCCCCCCCTTTCTTGCCCGGCCCGCTAGGAGAGGCAGTGCCTGGGAGAGAGAGAGGCGTCACACGGAAACGACTTGGGTTGCACTCATTAAAACAGGGTTAAAAAGCGAGTCCTGCACTGTCTTTGTTTGTGTTTCCAAACAAGTCTTGTAAGTGGACTAGCCTACTGTACATTCTGTTACAACCCAGCACCTCTACCTGAACTTCAAAATCATTCCACAAGATCCAATTGCTGGTCCATTTTTAAAATCATCCTCTCTTCCCAACACTATTCCTTCTTCTTTTTTAACTTTAAAGAACCACTTTCTGTATGGATTTACTCCAATTAAAATGCTTTATTCCAGACTTCAAAGTGAAGAACCATTTATAAACTCACATTAGTGCGAGTCTAACTGCACAAGGAAGGCAGTAAATCTTCCTTGTTTTCGATGTCAGAGATTACATATGCACCTTGCTGGCAGACTTTCAGAACGTCCTGAGCTGGGCTGGTGTCCATGAAGCATCTGGAGGTGGGAGGCCTAATCTGCTTTTGTGACTAAGATCACTTGAAATAGGTGCGAACTCCTACTCTCTGCCCTCTTTATGAACCAAGCCTGACGTGATGGCCTTGGGCACGCAGCACATATCACTAGAAGTAGGTTGTCTGTGGTTGTGTGAAGTGTGTGTACCTCTTTCATTTTACACTCATGTTCTCTTTTTGAAGATGCCGCATTGCTCAGTCCATATATATTGTAAAAATATCTCTATGTGTCTGTGAAGGCTTGTAGTCATCATCTAGTTGTAGGATGTCAATTAGGCGCAACTTGTGCTAAAGTTTAGAAGAACAATGAAGCCCCTTGAGTATAGAAACATCTTCAAGACAATCTCCTTGTCTTAAAATGACAGTTTAATGATGTTTTATTGCAGTCATGTGTTTTAGATCCCTCTTGTATTTTAGATCATAAATAATGTTAATTTTATCGACGCCTACAACACTTACATGTTCTCTTCAGCAAAACAATTACCCTGGTATATCAAGTCACTCAATGAAATTTCAAATGCGTCTTTCTCTAAAACCCTTCTTGTTCTTCATCTTTTGTCTGTCCATTCACATGTAAAGTGCATAGAACAGTAGAACCACGCAGATTCAAAACAGATAACATTATAATTTAATGATTCCCAGATTTAATTTTGTTATTGTTTTAGTGCAATACAATCACAGAAAATCACAAATCAGAAGTAATAATTCTTGATTCGCTTCTTCAGGAAGAGCCTGAGCAAAACACCCAAGAGCTACATATATTTACAAGGGCAGGTCAATGAGGCTTGAAGGACATTTTATATGCAAATTACAGGGAAATATGTGTGTTCATATGGTGATGTCAGTGGTGAATGCAGTCACAGGGGGGCGAATGAGTTGGTTTTGTTGCGGTAAAGTTAGCATATGCTGTTGAGACAAAAGGCTGTTAAGTTGTTCATTCACTAAAAGCTGTTTCCTTCTCAAGGCTGTATGTGGTATTGATGATGTTTGGCAGTTTTACAGTTCAGTTTGCAGGGAAAGGAATGGAACCAATACCGGATGTATTCTTAAGCAGTAGACCTGTCGCTGGATTGTCATTGGTCAATGCTGAGGAATTACTTCTTTCAGAGCAACAACTGTTGATGGAACAATTTGCATGGAAAAAACAACACTGAACCAGTTCGCCCATGGGCTCATATGTACTATTACTGCCATTTGATTTGACAGTATCTTATTTAACATGCACACACAGCATGTGCACATACAGGTTCACGGCAAAGAGGTAGCAGCAATTCACTATGTTAGCAACTTAAGGTTCAGGGGATTACCTGCTTACATCAATGAACATGACCACTAATGGGGGAAACACATTCTCCAGATTGACTGCAATTTAATACTATTGCGTCTGAAGCCAAGGAGCTGTAATACCTATGTAAGTGCCGCAACGATAAGGTCATGAAGTTGTTCGCTTGTACTGGGGGGTAGCACTCAGAGGTAAAGGTTTTCTGTTTTAAATATCAGCCTAAAAAAGACCCCTACCCCCTCTCAACCCATTTCCAAACTCCCCCAAAACTCGTGACCAGTGATCCAAGATGAATGTGAGATCAGCACCTCTGGGCAAATCACCCTGTGACCATTTAAACACCCTCTCAGGCTTTAAGAGTATTTACAAGGATTCCATAAAGACTACAGACAGGCATCTAGGACTCTTATCTCCACAGCCACAGTCACAAAAATGCTTCACTTACAGGCTGTGGCTGTTACTCCGAAAGGGTGCATGGTTCTGGTCTCTACATCAAGAATGGCTGCGACAGAGTCACAGTCGGCCCAGGATTAGCTCTGACATGGCTATTGTTCAAAAGTCTTTGTTCTTTTTGCCGCTTAAAAAGGGACAGCAAACAGTCGTGATGCCTGATTAGAAATTTAAAGTAGGAATTTTAAATGCCAGTCTGGCTAACAATGAATGAAAGCTAAAAGCAACCAATTACCATAATTAATAAGTATCATTGGCATCAATGGGCAAACTTTGACAAATAATTTGTTGCACCACCGTTTTCTCACTGTTGGTATTAAACTTGTACTTGAAGTTGAGGTGATAGATTTTTCCTTGTGTGCTGATGACCAAAATGTAGCTAATATAAGCAAATTACAAAAATTTTTGTTTCATTACGTTTGTCTATCACTACCTTTGCTTGCACATTCTACATTGCCCTGTTTTGTGGAGCTTGCATTCCTGAATTTATATGCCATTGCCACTGCCATACTTGTAAGTTCTGCTTGTGCTACATATGATTTCTTCTTGTCATGTAACAAAACAACAGAAGCTGTTTTTCCTCTGTGTGTATGGAAATCACCCAGAACGGAGTATTATGAGTAAACTCTGGACAGTAAAAATCTACACCAGCAGTTTTTATTATACATGCATTTGATGTTTTCAAATAAATCATCACAGTCATACTTATAAAAAAACTGCAGCAAGGACTTTGGCTGAACTTTTTCAAAAAAAAATAAAACATTGAAAAATGGAGAAAAAAAGCTTTTGTTTGATGCACAGTACAAATGTTCCACACTGGACATTACAGGCATGCAGTTTTGTTAAGGGTGTAAGTGATGTGGCCTTTATAAGAATCAGAAGTAGAAAACTTTATTGATCATGGAGGAAAGTGCTTATGTTATGACTACACAGAGACAGATACAGTACAAATATAACGTCTAAATAAATCCAATAAATACATCTTTTGTGGTCTACAAAAGCTAAAAGCATTACTGATTAGATTTGCTCTTGAAAATGTTTTCGTAAGGAAAAAGCAATTATACAACTAGGACAATTGCATATATTTTATTGCATAAGTTTTTCCCATTCTAGTCCTGGTCCATGACCCACATTTTGGCTCTGTCCCAGCTCTAACACCTGAGCACAAATGTGACCTGTCTGGTGGTCCCTGAGAACAGGATTGAAAGACATTGGCCAGCTCTGTCTAATGGTAGGATATCAAAACCTGCACAAATAAACATTAAAGATTACATATATTTACATCCAACATATTTATTTTTAGTGTACTTCATTCTCTTAAGAAAGTCTCAATGACTGTTTTGTACTGCGTGTACAGTTTGGACTAACTAATATGACCGTGTTCAGAGAGACAGTCAAAATACCTTACAAGCCAAGTGGAAAATGGAAGAAGGTAAAATAAGGTCATTTAAGAGACTAAAGGGTAGGCAAGTACGCTTCTGTTCCGTTGTGTGGGCTCTAAATTTACTTGACATCTTTGTGCAAGTTGGGGCCGGCTTTCATTGAAAGTCTAGGCTGGTCAGCCAAAATCTCGCCGTTTGCTTTCAAATAGCATTGTTTTCACTTTCCTAACACAAGCTTGGAAACTCATGGAAGGTGGAAATACTTTTGTCCATTAAGATCTTGAGAAAAGATATTCACGGTTTATAAGGCTTTCTTCGTTGCGTGGTAGCTGATCATTCTTACTCATTCAGGAGCTTAATACGTATTCATGTAGTATAGATTCATATAATCTGTGTGTTACTTAGTACTTTATCTCGATTTTTCATTTTAGTTCAAATGTAATGATGAAAAATTAAGCTTGTGCTGAGTATGTAGTGATTTTAGGTTTAGATTTAGGATAGCAAATACAAAAGTTGTCTAATAGTCTGTTCCTTTCATTCCGGGAACCCTTTTATAAGACAGAGTCAATGGCAACCACATTTGAAATGTAAGAATGTGTCTTGGCTCAATTGGGGAAAAAAGGTTGTTTGTGCTGAACCCTCGGACAAATCCATCTCTGTGACGTGTATTGAGTCCTTAGCTGTATCTCTGTCCGGTGAGGTCAGAACTACACAGTGGAAAACAGGTTTGCTCACCAGGGCCGTGCCCGAATATGAGCGCTATTTTACATGACATAGCAAAAATGAGCACATCAAAGACGTGACATTTTACATCAAATCAAATCCCAGCTGTAATGCCTTTCACTGCCAGTAGGGGACAGTAGCAAATATCAAAACTGATGGAACAGATATGGTTTCTGGTTCTTATTAGAACTGTGATTCCAAATGAGTCAGCAGTTTCACAGAGGTATGATGGGTTCATCTATGGATCTCCTGATTGCACGTAGATGTCGAAGCGACATCAGTTCATGAGAAGAAATTAGAGTCAGGGAAAAACAATTGGAAAGACTGGAGTGTAATATTCACACTTTAGATGTCTCAGATGCTGGCGCAGCAAGCTGTGAAGCTGATACCAAGCGGGACCTGGACCCACTGTAAAACAGAGGGGCTTTGTTAGCTGGGACCATTCACCTCAGACTGAAACTCCTCCTGGACCACACGCTTCTGAGATAATGGTGCTCCAAAACACTTTAAAACACTTGTTTCTTATGTCCATTGGGGTCTCAAATTGTACTTTGGTAATTGCAGACATTGAGTGAGCTCATAGAAGGCTTTAGGTCCAGGACTATCAATTAGTGGCCCCAGCCTGTTCTCTAACACATTTATGCTTTTTCTAGAGTTTGGGTTAGGCCCATTGCTTCCAGGTAAGGACAATATTAATGCTTTAGCATACATTTTGGACATTGCCACCCTTCCAGCTTTGTGGACAGAGTTTGGGTTTTATTCCAGCATGACAGTGCCCCACTGCACAAAGCATGGTCCATAAGGACATGGTTGGATGAGTTCAGTGTGGAAGAACAGGACTAGCCCGCACAGAGCCCTGACTTCAACCCCATCCAACACTTTTGGGGTGGACTAGAGTGCAGATTGCGAGCCAGCCCTTCTCATCCAACATCAGTGCCTGACCTCATTAATGCTCTACAGAATTAATGTCCGCAAAGTCCCACAGCAACTCCAAAATCTTGTGGAAAGCAGTCATAGCTGAAAAGGGGGGACCAACTATGCGTTAAAATCTATGTACTTGAATGCAATGTCATTAAAATCCCTGTTGGTGTAATGGTCATGTGTCCCAATACTTTTTCCCATATAGAGCATGTGAAGTCTAAGAACATCTACTAGCATGCTTAGGGGATATTCAGTTATGTCTTACGACCTTTTTATAGCAGCCTTAGTGTTAAATACACTGTGTGAAGCATATTAGCAAGAGTAACTTCATGGAAACACTTTCATTAAAAATTAGACAAATAAGATTGTTTTACTTATGTTTTACTATCTTATGTGTAACATTTATTTTGCACTTTGCTACTTCCTTGCTAGTCAGTATATATCACTACCAAAACAGTAAATGCTTTGCAATAATTTGTCCTGAAGTCATAACTATTGTTACTCCCCTGCTGTAGAACAGAAAGGTAAACCCAAAGATTAAGCCATGGAACAAAATAAGACTTGACTATATGTACTGACTTTTGTGAAGCCAGAGCTTAGGTGACTTAAAGAAGGATCACGTGAGAGTTAGCAGCTGACCCCGAACACACTGCTCTGTCTATGCTCAGTCCAAGCCTGACTTATTCTCAGACATTCACTTTTTTAATCTGTTTATGCAGCTGAAGAAGACAATTTACAGTGCAGAAGTACACTTTTATTCAGTCTGAAATAAAAACGCAAACAAATCAAGTGGCAACCTTTAATTCAAGGATGTATACATATATATATATATATATTAGGACAGTTAAAATATTGCGTTAACTATTTGTGTTAATTTATTTATGCTTTAAAATAAATTGATCGCGCGATTAAACGCCCCTCTGCATTGCAGTACCACACTACGTTGCGCTACGTCGGCAACCAGCATGCCAGAAGAAGAAACCACTTCATGTGGCCAATGCTGCTGCTCAGTCTAGCTAGCGATGGAAGATAAACACACGCTGTTAAATGAACAATTT
>JBBPDB010000140.1:6970090-6981328 GCA_037974465.1 Brachypetersius altus
CCGTGGAGAGGGATCGGTTCGGATCCCGGATCAACAGTGATCCGTTGCACCACTAACAGCTTGTGTTGAGAGAAATACTTTACACAGTAAACAGATTGATCGTATTAGTAAAGCTCCATCTACTGGCATGCTCAGTAGTACATTCTTTGTCAACACTAGTAGAATATTCAAGTGCCAGCATCGGTGCAGTGCTAGTATTTGCAGTGTTATTTCAGAGTAGTACTGCTTATATTAGTTAAATATATTATTGTATGCGATCACTCATGTTCCATCTTTACCTGAAATCGTATACTGCTATAAACGGCTTAGGGTTCACTCTATAGCCTGGCAACCAACCTAAACATCCTTTTACAATGTGATTCTACGTCAGTGCAGGATTAAGACCAGTCCATTAGCTAACAAATGGTCAAGCTTGTTCAAGGCTGCTTTTCTGCAGACATCTGAGATTTTAGTTTAAAGCGTGAGTAGGTCTGTTTTTTGATTGTTTTAGGGCTGGATGGTTTGGTAACTATCTAATTGTGATTTTTCTGCATATCTATTCAAAAGAGCCTTTGTGTCAGACAGGAGGTCTTGGCTCACAATCAATGTTCCAGTTCATCCTAAAGGTTATTCTGTTGAGGTCATGGCTCTGTGTAGGCCACCGGAGTTCCTCTACATGGAACTCCACAAAATCTTTTTCACTGAAACTAAAGGGCTGAGCCCAAACCATGGAAAACAGCCCCAGACCATCGTTTCCTCTATTAAATTTACTGTTGGCACAAAATTAGCCTGTGTTCTCCTGGCATCCACCAAATCCAGATTTATCCAACAGCCATGAAAACCCATTTCAAGAGGCTCCTCACGCACAGTTCCTGTGCTGATGTTTCTTCCAGAGATGATTTGTAACTCTGTAGTGAGTGATGCATCAGGAGATACCTGCTACAGTCTTCAGCATTTGGTACCCCTGCTCTGTCATTTTAGGTGGTCTACAGCTTTATGGTTGAGCTGTTGTTACATTTAGGTGATGTGATTTTGCAATACTAGCCTTTACGACTGGGCTAGATCTAACAGACCAGAAATGTCAAACTTAGCAAGTTGGCGCTCCACATAGCATCACTGAGCTCGTCAGTGTGGCCCATTCTACTGCTAGTATTTTGACTCTGCAGGTTGCGTAAGTATCTTATTGATTTTATGCCCTTGTTAGCAAAGGGTGTTCTGAAACTCCTGTACTAGCTAAATAATTGTGTCCACATACTTTTGGTCCTATAGTGTAAATCACATGTCTAGGCAGTTCACAAGCTCCTAGTTTCAGGGTAAATTTCCATCACAGGGTGTTGATGATGCAGTGTAAACATCTCACTTTTCCAGACTGCAATTATGGCATGAAATGATGAATCATTCAGCCCTGGATTGTTATAGCGTGAATCAGATCAAGTGGCATACATAAATGAGTTTTTATTTTCTGTCAGCAGCCTTCTATTCTTCATTTTAACCCAGCGTTTGTAATGCTTGGTTTTGTTATTCATCTATGCCTGCCCCTGCGTGAGGTGTGTTAATGGAGCTTGTCAAGAATTATCTCAAGAATTGTATCCTAGAAAGGTCTTCGTTAGCAGTGAGTGCTTAACCGCTGCTTCTACTGATTCATGTCTTTGTTTGGCCTCGTATTCAGGCTCTTTCGAATGCCTGAATTTGTTGTGAAAGCTGTGTAGAAAGTTTTTGTCCTGTGACATTAACTTTCCCTTCCTAAATTCTATCTGGGACATTGGAGGTTTGTGACCAAGGTTTTCCAGTTCCGTGATGAAGCTCCAAAATCTTATCACTGAGTAGCTCTGCCATCTATTATGGATGTGCTTGCCTTTACCATTCTTTGTTAAGGCACAGATCATCACCGTATCAGTTTTCTAGATAAACTTACCCTGCGAACTTGCCTACAGAAGACAATGAGGTCTTCTGTGGTTTTACAGTTATTTAGGTGCTTTTCGATGGCATATGTTGGAAAGTGATGGTTGGTGCTTCAGATATTGACTTAAGTTCTTAGATTTTAAATGCGTAAAGTACAACTACAAAACATGATTAACATTTTCTGCTTTGTTCTCGAACTTCTTTTCAGTTGTGTTACCTTGTGTATACCACAGTAGTTCTTTCAGATCCAGGCAGACAAAGCTTTGTTTCTCTTTAGCTGGCACAAGTCTTGTGACTTACACTTTTTTTTGCGGAGCATGTGATATCAAGTTTAGTTGTGGTGCTTGAACAACACTGTTCATCCTCCAAGGTAGATGTAAGCTGAGGCCCAAGAATTTGTGGAATGATACTTCGGACCAGTATGAGTGGCAAAACACAACTGTCTATTGTATCTGGTGTTACACTTCTGAGGATGGTGTTTAACATCAGTATCTGTTTTGCGACGGTCTGGTGACATCCTTGTTCTTATTGTCGTGTTTTCACTGACCTGTAATTCCCCCTAAAACACTTTGGAGGAAAGAGTTTACATTTAATCAAACAATTGACCTTTTGAGGTGAATATGGACATGAAATAACTTTTTATAGGAGGTATAGCTCCCGTTAGCTTTTTGTTGCCCCTGTGTAATGAAACAATAGCATAGTTGTTCTATTACGGAAGACTGCAGACCCCATCGCCTGATTAACAGCTATTGTCCTCAAACATATAGTCTGCAAACAAGTACAGTAAAGAACTAGAAGGGCTAGAACTAACACTAGCTATTGTAGTCTCTCTGCTGATCATCGTTATCAACATTACAAGGGACTGCACTGAAGAGGTTGGTACAGTTATGGTTCTGTTTATGCCGAAAGAGGCCCACAGATTCTCCAAGCTCAGACTGGTAACCTGATAGCGAAGGGAGCTTCCCACTTAGGCTAGCATGACTGTGCTGTGAAGTTTCCCCCCCAGCTGTACTTGCTGTATTATTTTTTTTAAATTAAAAAAACCTTACAGTAATTAATAGTTTCCTATCATTCAGTGTTCTTCGTTTATATATTATGATTCAGTATGTTGAAGTGTGTGCTTAGCCCTACAAGATTCCTAGTTAGGACTTATGTTAAGATGAAGGCAAATGTGCTCATGTTTTGAGAACAGATGACCTGTGTGTGCACTAGAAGTGCTTCTGCTAGTCATAAATATCGTCTTTTCACAGTGTCTCAGTAATGAGCAGCATTAGATATTTAAGGTGCACTGACCTGAATGAGCGTCCAACTCTTATTCAAGCAGCTAACTTTGTGTATCTGCTAAGACTGTCACAAATAGTCATTTGTTATAGAATACTCAAGTTAAAGAATTTGATTCCTTGATTAATCCATTTATTTATTCATTCTCAGTTTGAGTGATGAACTTGTTTGCAGATCACTCTAAAGCTGTTCTCAGAATGTTGTTTGCAGTCTGTTAGCACTGAAGCTGCTCAGGTCAGACATGCTGTTTAGAAGAGTAACAGGATTTTAAAACAGAATTTCACACCAAGGCAGCAGCGAGAATATGATGGATATATCAAATTGTAAGTTATTTGAAATCTTTGTTTAGCTCTATATTTTTGTTTATTTTGTATGTCTATCATATTCACTCCAATGTGGGACTAAACAGTATAAGCTTAGGATTGTTGAAAGATGCCACACTTATGGCACTTTTCCTCTGGCACAATTAACCATGATGTACAACAAACAAATGTTTTTCCATTACAAATAAAGTGGGCCACTTTATTGTTTTGCAAAATGGGAAGTCAATGACGTGCAAGAACTACTATCTATTTGAGCTGATGATGCATTTCAGTGGGAGGTTCTGTGACAATAACACAGTTATCTTTAAGATGTCTTTGAGAATTGCGAAGGTAGCAGGACAAGTTAGCTGGCTTAGGAATTTGTTGCATGGCTAAAGAGTGTTGAGAAAAATTGTGCAAATTTAAAGACCACAATAAGAAGCTCTGACAGGAAAAACTTTCTACTGGTTTCGACTCCACTGACTTTCGACTCCACTGACGTGGTTTTTAGACAACGGTCCATAAACTGTGGGGAGAGAATTGCACTGTGTCTAAAACACTGGCTTGGACACAGGAAAATCAAAGTGTGCTACAACGTCTGTGCCATTGCTGTATGGTTTAAGTTCCCTCTCTGCCCAAGGTTCTAATATTAATGTATTTTACACTGTTTGTAATTAAGTTTTGTACCTGCTTTTATTTGTTGCATTCTGAGAAATTAGCATGTCCTTCTCTGGTGTAGTTGTAATGCATGTTTTTGACTACTGCTCATCTGAAATAGGAGAAACCTCCACCACTGACATGTTGCTGGCTTTAGTTATGGTCATCTAGTGGTGTGTGTGCATACATGCATCATTCAGACATGCTTTTGGGCATCAGAAATTGCACCAGGGTGTTGGTAAACTCTCTTGGTGATATGCTACTGTATTTATGTGCCAACTGCAGCACCAACACCAATATAATAAAAATTATTGTGTGCACAATAGCAGTAAAAGATTTCACCTAGTGATGGGCCGATCCGCGTTTTTCCAGGTCCGATCCGATTCCAATACACAACTGTCAATACTGATACAGAATCTGATATAATGCGTCTTTTTCCTTTAATATTTAATTATTTTTGTTTAAATTGTGCTGTTTGTTAGTACGGAATAAATCTATCACAGAATAAATAAACTACTTACTAGAAGAGCAAACAAAAGGCATTCCAAAGGACTTTTTATGCCACGTTTCACAAAAAGGAAGCGGTAACAGCTGGAAAATTTTGTAAATATCAAAAATACAACAATCTTGGCTGAATCATCTAAATTGGTCAAGTATTATGTCTATTATAGCAGGAACAACTGTAAAAAATAAAGCGCAAAACGTAAACATTTTTAAAAAATAATATGAATTCGGAGACACGGTGTGGGCAGAGTGTGATCTAACCACTTCTGTATTTAAGGTGGACCGTTTAGCCTCGTCAAGTTGTGAGAGATAGAAAGAGGGGGAGAAAACAGCCAAAAAAACCACACAAAATAGCCTCTAAAGGGCCCCAAAGAGGTCTTGAGGGGGAGCTAAGAGGGAGAGCTCTAATATTTCTTTCACTTTTGGGTTATCTGCTGTATGCGTTTTTGGAAAATGTCAGCGAGTGTCTGCTGGCGTCCTTTTTCCTGTTTGCTAGCATAAACTCCTGATACTCTTTGTCGTGAAATCTCAGCAGGTGCTTAATCAAATGTGTTAAATTGTACGACGCAACTGTACCTCCACCCCTCAGCACGCTGCCTTTACACACATTGCAAGTAACAGTCTTGCTTTTAGGCATTTCCAAACTAAATCATCTCCAAACGATTTTTTTTGTTGTTCAAAAAAATGTTCGCTTGTTCAGATTGAAGTTGCCACAGGTTCATGGTATGGAGTACGGAGCGGTGACGTATCTCCTATTACACAGCATTAAGTTTAAGGTCCAGTGCAAGCTGCAAACTGGAATATAGAGATCGGGGCTGTCCAACCGATATCTGATGACGGACTTATGGATATATCAGACCCGATACCGATATAAACGGATCGGGCCCATCTCTAATTTCACCTCATATGCCACCGTGAACAGGTTTGCCTCGCTCTGCTTGCGCTTAGATTAAAACTTTCCCCTTTCTGGCCTGAGTTTCAGTGCCTTAATCCAATTTAATTGATGTTTAAGAGGCCCAGGCTTGATGATGGGCTTTAAAAGACATGCATGCCAGTTGCACTCGGTGGTGCACGCATTGGTTGTTGTGAAAACCGCATGCATACTAGGTCATAGGGTTGATCCGCCAGGAGATGGTGCATGTTAATGGTGCATGCTTGTTTTTAACCTTCACATTTCTCTTTTTCAGGCCTGACGGAAGCATTTGCACACCCTGAACATGTCCGGCCCAGTCACCAGCCGATCCCGGGTTTACCCAGACGTCAACACACAGAGACCACGAGAGTACTGGGACTACGAGTCCCATGTTGTGGAGTGGGGGTGAGCTAATTTTGGATACAAGAGTGCAGAGGGTTAAGATGATTACTGGAGAATTATTTAATACCATAATCCATCTTGTTGGTGTATTAATAACTCAAAAAGGCGCAGGCATTCATTTGGTCACTAATATGGACATTGTTTATTATCGCTGACAGTCTTGTAACCTGTCCCTTATCATCAGTAAGATCTTTGTGAATAAGAGCCGAACAATTACGTCTTTACTTATTACCTATGCTTTAATGATTTTAGGGATTTGGAGTTATACTGTCTCTTCTGAAAGCAAGGTTTGGAATGAAATTTCCATTTTTATTTTTAAGGAATCAGGATGACTACCAGCTGGTGCGAAAGTTGGGGCGTGGCAAATACAGTGAAGTGTTCGAAGCCATCAACATCACAAACAATGAGAAAGTAGTTGTTAAAATACTCAAGGTGAGTATGTCTGACTGTTTGATCCTATGCTATGGTATGTTTATATCTAACAGTTGGATACATTACTGGAGTTTACTGAACATTATGGCCTTCTGGCTTGTTTGTGTGTCTGACTGGTTTAAGAGCGTTGCCATAGGAAGATGTCCTAAGATGTCTCTGAGCATTTGGTGTGTGATTTCTGTTTATTGGAGCTCCCCGAAGAGCTGTCTAGACCTCTTGCATTACGTGCCATCCTAACTCTCATTTTCCGAGTCACTGAAAAGCACCTTTGCCAGATAAGCTTGTTTGTATTATGGACTGTAACATAAAAAAAGTATTGAAACTAAATCCTGTTGGATTAAGTCCAAATTAAGAGGGGGGACTAATGAATTCCTCTTTCCCGTCTCAGCTGAACGTAGCTCCAGATTCATTTGATAACGTTCTGTGAACTGAGAGGCTTCTTTCATGCTACGTGATAAATACTTGTGAAGATTAGCCACAGTTTCTCTTAATGTAGCACGGATTTTATTTTGAGCTTCCCCTGACTGGAGACAGGATGGGGCGAGTGCAGACTGTACTGAGACTCGATCAGATAAAGCGGCCTGTGTCATTTTGTGGAACCCGTTTGAACTGAATATATTTTTGAACTTTGATTCTGTTTTTTCTCTCTTTCTCTCTACAGCCAGTCAAGAAGAAGAAAATCAAGCGAGAAATAAAAATCTTAGAAAATTTGCGAGGCGGTCCAAATATCATCACACTTTTAGACATTGTCAAGGACCCAGTGGTTAGTATCATATCCTTAAAAAATATTCGTCAAACATTACTTGGCCATGTATCTTATACTTTTGCAGGTGATTTTTAATGATGTTTCTTTGTGTTTGAATAAAAGTAATAGTTCTCTGTAAGGATAACTGACTGGTTTCCTCTGTTCTTTTCTCAAGTCTCGGACACCTGCTTTGGTTTTCGAACATGTTAACAACACAGACTTCAAGGTAAAATCCTCTCTCGTTTTCTCTCGCTCTGTTTGTGTATTTGTCAGTCTGTCCAGCTCTACATAAACATACACCAATTATCCATAATGAAGTCACCTGACTAATCTAGGTCTCCCTTGTACTGCCAGAACGATGCACAATCCCTGGGAATCCCTGTGCTGGGATATCTGGCAACTAGACGTTAGAAGCAGATCCTATAGGTTGCAAGATGGGTCTCCATGAATCAGATGAATACATTTTATTTCTAACGCACTTTCCATTAAAAACAATCTCAAAGTGCTACTGAGAAAATGAACAGCAAATTACTTCTCCAGTACATCCCAGAGATGCTCGCTCATTATGAGATGTGGGCAATTTCAAGGCCAAGCTTTCAACCTCATTCCTCAAACAGTTTTTGCAGTTAGGCAGGGCACGTTATCCTACCGAAGAGTACCATTGCTATTAAAGAGTGATGGCATACTTGGTCTGCAACAATGTTTGCAACAAGTTGATGGTTCATGTCAAAGTAATATCCGCATAATCGGAGAACCCGAGGGTTTCCAGCAGAACACTGCCCAGAGCATCACACTGCCTCCTCCAGCATGCCTTCTTCCTGAAGTGAAACTGACCATTCTGTCATTCGTGAACCACAGCACAGAATTATTCCTCTGAATTTAACCCATTCACCAAGTGAAGCAGCGGGCATCCAGGAACACCGCATCCTGGGAGCAGTGTGTGGGGACGGTACCTTGCTGTAGTGCATCATGGTGTCATCTCATTCATAGGTGATTGATGTACATGCACCTAGCTGTCCACATGTTGTAAAATTTTTCAGTAATTTGTGCCCCAGTAGCTCTTCTGCAGGATCAGACCAGATAAGAGTTCGCTCTTCATACCAGGGGGACACCCTGCACGACCTGCTGTTTTCTACCATCTATCCATTACAGTTTGGCTACTGAAATCATTACACTTGTGCTGCTTCGAAAACATCAACTTTTGTTAAATTCTTCCTGATATGTCCCATTCCTAAGCTGGTGCCATTGTAGCGAGACAATCTGTCATATTTGTTCGCTTCCAGTGGTTTTGAAGGGGTGTGTGTGTGTGTGTATTTCAAATGTCATTTGAACCCGACTTTTCCTTTTTCTCATAGCAATTGTATCAAACGCTATCAGATTATGACATCCGGTTCTACATGTATGAGATCTTAAAGGTAAGCTATTAATTTTAAATGCTTAATAAAAATGAAAATATGCTGCTTACTTACTGCAAGCAATGTGATGTGTGAATTCAGTTGAAACAGTCTAGCAGAAAAATGATTGCTGCAGATTATGTGCCTGATTTAACCTGGAGCGGATTTAGGAAACACCTGTATGTTTCATAACAATCAATTTTAGGGAGGCTTGGCCTCCACAGTTGTTTTTGTTCTTTGCTGGACTGACAGAAGCTCAACTGAAGTGTTAGTCTTTTCTCTAGCACCACATTCCAGCATTTCCTGTTCTGTCTGAAAGAGCTCGAAGTGTTAATTTGTGGTCGTGAGCAGTAAAAACTGTCAGCTTTTGGTACAAACTTTTTAGATTGTATCCTGGGATGTGTGAGTCTTATTTTCTTATTGTGAAATGTCTTGGAATGAACACTGATGTAGTGTCTAAATTGAGTATAGTGTGTAAATTAGAATATTTATAAAATGCTGTATTACAAAAAGGTATTTGTCTATAATTTGTTTTATTCTCTTAATTTTAATTAGCTATGATATGTGAACCAAGCTTAGCCGTTACTAAAACTTGGTTGATGGATAAATGATCCTTATTTAATTATCAGGGGAGTGGTCAATGCTAGCTCTGCCCTCTTATGGTACATTATTACGCTGTTATGAATTTGTGAAACTGATCCAGAGACAGAGACAGAGGTCAGATATAAGGTTTACACAAGGTTAGGTTGTGTGAGGGAGGACTAAACAGAAATAAGTTGAAAGAGCTGCATCTGATTTTGTACACAGGACAAGGCTGCACCTTTTGGACCATGGGCTTTGTTTGAGATTACTGCTGTATATTGCAGTTCATATAAACATTGCAGTTCAACGGTAGTGTTGAATCAAAGCAAGAATTTCATTTGCCTGCGTTATTGTGATGAATATGATTTTACTCATGCTCTACGAACGTGTAACAGAGAGGTGAGATTAAGCTGTGTGGTGGCAAGTGTGGCCCATATGGAGGCGACATGTGTTTAAGCCTGGAGGATTTATGTGAGCAGACAGCAGGGAGCAGAGTTCACCGCTCGCTCGCTCATTCCGACTCCCTCAGTCACAGCTGCTGAAAACAACCCAGCCACCCCATATCATTTTCTCTGTACATAGCCATAAGTGGACAAAGGAATGCATTGTTACCTGGAAGGGGGCATGGATTTCTGTCTTGCTTGCTCTGTTTTAAAGTCCCTTGTTTTTTATGCCCCAATTTAAATCAGATAAGCAAATTATATATTCGGTGCCTTGGATATTGGATTAGTGAGAGTTTGCTCTCACGCTTGCGACTGTTTGTGAGAGATTTAATGTGTACGTTCTCGAGACTGATAAGGTCATTTATAAACAGTTGCCTTGTCTCAGTGAGTGGTTAGGCAAAGTCGGAGTGTGCGACTTCTGGTTTGTTTGGGGGTTGGACCTCTTTCAGGTTCCTGAGGGTTAAGCTGAATCAGTGAAAACTGCATCTCACTCACGCGATGAGGCTGATCTGCTGTGGCTCTGTGTCGTCCTCTCTCTGGCTGGTCCTGTTAGTCCTTCCACTCTTTTTTTTTTTTTTTTTTCCCTTCTTCCTAATGTCTTTCTTTCCACACTCTGATCTTTCCCTGAAGTTCAATGAATTTTAGGGACTTTTATTCAAAGCCACTGTGACGTACCACTTTTATGATATTATATCTTTTATTTGCTTATTTATTTTATTGTTACAGTTGATTGTGTCTCCAAGTTTATTATTAATGTATACAAATTTTAAGTGGTTAATTGAACAGATTTCTCCCTTCCTAGGCCTTGGACTACTGCCACAGTATGGGAATCATGCACAGAGACGTCAAACCACACAACGTCATGATTGACCACGAGCACAGAAAGGTATTGGCTTTCCCGCTGCTAATCCTCACCGTTTTACGGTGAAGTTGACGTCATACTCTTCCGTCTTAACCAGAGCACAATGCATAAAGTAGAGGGGGGGGAGTCGGCTCTGTGGTGTTCGACACCCTTTTTATGCAGGATTTTTTTTACATAGGAGTTCAATTCTATTTAAATCAGGATCTAATACCATTCTTTGGAAATGATCAAGTGGGATCGCTGGTGAACAATAGCCAATCCGTTATAGAGACGTTTTTTTAACTTTGTTTAGACAGACTTTGGCCTTCCTCACACTTTCAGAACACATTCAGCTGTGTTCTAACCATCATGTTTCCTCCGTGACCTTTTTAAAAGCCAGCAAAGACAGCACTCTGTTTAACTGAGCTAAGTCTTACTGTGATATTTAGGATGACCCCTGAATAGGAAAATGTAATTAAAGTTTTTTTTTTTTTTCCTGAAGCATAAAATTTACAGCAATTACAACATTTAAGTAACAGCTTTTGAGTTCTCTTGGAGCATGTGATCCAGCCATGGACGGTTCCTATATTGCGGTGGGCTGGACTTCTAACAATTTTCTTACACTGTGGGTGGAGTATTGAGACGGAAGCATTTTTTCCAGTCATGGTAGATAAATAAATGGACTATAAATTAGGGCTGTCAGTAGATTAAAATATTTAATCGTGATTAATCTATCTTTGCCATAGTTAACTCGCGATTAATCGCACCTTTTAAGTCTGTACTGAATATACTGTTTTTAATACTCTTATCAACATAGGAGTAGACAAATGTTTGCTTTGTGCAGATTTATCTTTATTAATG
>JBBPDB010000140.1:6982995-6993077 GCA_037974465.1 Brachypetersius altus
AAAAACATTAATGTAATCAAATCAAATATAAAACCAAAGCTATTTGCCACTGCAGGGCGTTCACGTTTTATCTAGCTGGTTATTGAAAAATAAGTTCCCAGAACATGGGGCCACAACCAATATAGCAGCTGCAAAGCGTGTGGGCGGAGCCAGTGTTATTAAAGTCGCATTTTGTGGAATGGTCAGGCGTCTTATATGAACAAAAGTAATGGCGGTGCTGTACGTGTCGGCTGGTTTTTGCGGGGGTCAGATATCCCGTTACTTATGTCCACGTTCTGCAAAAAGGCCCAAGATGCGGCCGAGATGTGAAAAGCCCAGCCTGGCACGGAAAGTCCCAGTCCGCCCCTGCGCGCGTTACTTCGGTGAAAGCACCGACTTTCAAAATAAAAGGATATAAAAAACCTGCGTTAACGCGTGATAAAATAATTGTCGTGTTAAGTAAATAATACGTTAACGCGTTGACTTTCCCAGCCCTACTATAAATACAATAATAGTTACATTTCTTTTCTCGTAATTGGTCAACCACGTATCCAAACAGTTGTGTTTAACATCTTATGTTTGATGTTTGGTTTCTCAGCTCCGTTTGATAGACTGGGGCTTGGCGGAGTTCTATCACCCGAGCCAGGAGTACAATGTCAGGGTTGCCTCTCGATACTTCAAAGGACCTGAGCTGCTGGTGGATTACCAGGTTAGTGAGCATGTGTGAAGGTATATGTGCATGTTGCTCATCAGAAATGTATACTTGTGAAGTTAAATTCCATTTTACTCTGTTTATTGATGTTATGACCTTTTCGTGTGGAAAGTAAAGGACCACATGTGCAGAAAAAGGATTTTTACTGAGAGAGCTGCAATAAAGTTACATCAGTGGAGGGTGAGGGGCACCATGAGATGCGTCACAGATGTTCTATATAACCAGCTATCAGTTGCAGGGCATTTGTACAACATATAGTCAAGCCATCTGTTCCTCTATTAGATGGCTGATATAAGGATACAGAGTCCATTTGGAGCCAGTTCCTAGAGTATTTAAAAGCAGTTTCTCTGGTTAATTAGACAAAGGGCTTCATGAGAATAAAGAGGTAATAGATCTCATAAAGCAGGGATTCCCATGTCTGCTGATAGTGGTCTGTCACTTTAAAGAGTGTTGTTTCATCCCTCAGCTAACATATCAACTAAGGCCTACAAGAGCATCTGAATATTAAATCTCTAGGCCACTGGATTACCAGGGTGTGCTTGCTATGAATACAATGATAGCCTGATCTCAAATGACTGTTTGTATCTAACCATGCTTCTTTATTACTGGAAAAAGTGAGAATATTTTTCACATTGTTAATCTTATTCTTAGCCAGGAAAATCACCTGATCTGGTTTCTGTTCTTTTTTGCAGATGTATGACTACAGTTTAGACATGTGGAGTTTAGGCTGCATGCTGGCCAGTATGATCTTTAGGAAAGAGCCGTTCTTCCATGGTCACGACAACTATGATCAGGTAAGTGAACCGCTCTGAACCTTCATGTAGTTCAGGTTAGCTTTAGATCTACAGAAAATATTTTAGAATCAAAGGATCTATTCTTTTGTGTCCATCTTTGTAAGTCTGGGTATAATTAGTTTTTGGAAGTGTGGTTGTATAACCTGTTTGAAACTAATTTGTTGTTTAGCATAAAAATAAAACTACAGTAACGGTATCAATATGCATTTTGCCGCTTAAGTACATAAACATTCAAATTGCTGCTGAAAACAGCACATGCAGCTACTGAGATTCCCCATACTCCCATAGGTGGCTTTATTAGAATGAAGTTTGACCACCTTAACAAGAATTTGGGTGAAAATACATGAAGCGATTCTCAAATAATTGATGTATCAGTTTTTGGATTTCATCAGTAATATGACACATTAGTCTTTGCAGATCTTTTAGCCTAATACTGTTCCAGACTGTATTCTTAATGATTATTTCATGAGCTAGTTTAGAGTGTTTAGAGTGTTTTCTTTGTTATTTAAACAAGAAAAAATAGTTGCAGTGAAATATTAAAGCGCTACTTGAATGTCATTGTTTTATACATTTAGCACTAGTGCTACCTACAATTTCTTAGCAAAGTATCATGTTGGTGAAGATGAAGTGTTTTAATGCACTGTCAGGGTTTGATAGCCCCCTGGTGTTTGAAATGAATACTGTTTCATTTGATTAATTTTTTTACAGCTTGTACGGATTGCGAAAGTACTGGGCACAGAAGACTTGTACGACTACATTGACAAATACAACATTGAGCTTGATCCACGCTTCAATGACATCTTGGGCAGGTATGACTTGTGTATTAGGTTCTGTCTTTGTACTGTGCAAAAATATTTAATGGGATTTTATGAATGTACAGTTTTTGCCCCCTTCTCCTATGGCACCATGCACAAGCATTTATGTCTTTAGGTCCTTGATTTAGTTTGTATCTTCATTCAAGTTGGTACTATTTATTACCAGTGGTGTAGTTTCAAAACTATGTTTTCAAATGGGAAATAATTGTGAATGATTTGACTTGATTGTGAAAAGTGCGTGCCCCAAAAGTCCAAAATTACAAAATCCTTTTAAGATTAATATGCATTATATTTCTTTTAAGCAAGCTAGTCTTTTAGCCTCAGTGTTTTTTTGTTTTGTTTTGTTTTTTCCCCCACTTGTAAAGAACTACTTTTTGGATGGTCTTGCCTGTATCGTGCCTGGTCTGTAACACTCATAACTAACTTGATTGTGAATGGGTGGAGCTGAACTGCTCTAAGCTGTATAGAAGGTTTTGTGGGACAATATTATTTACTATGAAGATATATTATATAAGATATATTATGTTATGATATATGCTATGAAGTCTTCTTGTAACACATGTTTTGGAATCCCTGCATTAAAAGAGTCCCATCATTAGAAGTACAAAGTATACTTTTCTGTTGCTTTTGGAACCTTCATAGACTTTGTGCACTGTATCCTATATTAGTGATACTTGTGTACCTTTCTACAACATTAGCCTGTCATATTGCTTGCAGCTTAAAAGGCTAGTTAAGGTCTAGTCCAGTTAGTAGATGATCCTCTACATTTGAGCATGTCTGATTTTCATTCTCTGTCTCTTACTGCTCAACCCTCGTTGTCCAGACATTCCCGGAAGAGGTGGGAGAGGTTTGTCCACAGTGAGAACCAACACCTGGTCAGTACTGAAGCTCTGGACTTTCTGGACAAACTTCTGCGTTACGATCACCAAGCCCGTCTCACTGCCCGGGAGGCCATGGAGCATCCATACTTTTGTGAGTTACACTCGTGGTGTTCTAACAATGACATTTAACAAGGAATTGTTAGTTTGTATTCTTTCAAATCAAGCAGAATTCTCAATTGGACAACTATTTATATAGACCAGACTGTATATATACACACACAGTAATATGTTTATTCACATATAGGAGCCTGAAGAGTTCCAGTAGGACAAGAGTCTTATATGATCGATTAACTCTGAATTGGTTTGCAGTTACAGATTTAAAATACATGTATTAAAATGTATAGTAAAGTCAGTAGGAAAAGTCTGAGGCACCTCCAGGCCCCAGAAACTCGCCAGTAACAGTTTATGAACATGAAACAGGTGTGAGCTGTTATGGTTTGATTCTTGTAAGAACAGAGTAGTATAACATGAGTCAGAGTTTAGCAGATTTTAGAAGCCTGTTTTATTGTTTTGCTCTGCCTAAAATGACCCACACATCTGTTTTATCCCCTCAATGACTCTTGTTCTTCTGTGTCATCTTACAGATCCCATAGTGAAAGATCAGGCAAGAATGGGTTCTACATCAGGGCTTTCCACTGGCTCCACTCCTGTCAGCACATCCAGCATGATGACTGGTATAGCTCTACATTCTTAATGGTGTGAAGCAGAATAGAATGGGATATAATAGGATGAGGAAAAGCTTGTCTTGTTACAGAAAGCCACATATCAATATTTTTGACTTGCTGGCAGCTTATTTTCTTGAACATTTTAAACGTGTGTTTAGATAACAACTCTCAAAAAACAACTATACATTTTAAAATCATACTTGGTATGTAAAAATTCATGGAATAGTAATTTTTGCGATGAGTCAAAACTTTTTATACGCTGCTGCCAGAAATACAGAAGATAAAATGTGATTTTCCTGGTCTTTCTAAGATGCCATATTAAACAAAGTTGGTTTAAATATATCAACCTGTTTAATTAAAATGAGCTTAATATTTTTTTAGGAGGCATTACATCTATGTCTTCATCACAGCCCATGGCCAACATGGCTGGCTCTCCGGTCATCTCCTCTCCCAGTACTCTGGCCACGCAGGTCCCAGCCGCCGCAGGCGCGCAGCCCTGATTGTGACACACTCACTCGTCTCTTGTCTCCTGGCCTCATTTTTACGTTAAGTGTAACATACTGAGGAGAGACAAAATTAAGTTCCTTTTTCTTTTTTGTTTCTTTTTTGCTTTCTTTTTTGTTTTCATTCAGTAATTATATAATGAGATTCGGGCATATAGCAGACAGCTGTTAATGTCACCTCTGTGTCCGACGAAAAAAATGTAGCTGCGTTCTTTTATGATGGTGTCTAGAGAAGCAACTACACTGTAGAAATTAAAATGGATAATAAAATTTATTTTATATGTCCCTAAAATTCTCTCGCTTTTTGTGTTTTGTTTTGAAAACATGCTGGTGTGCTTGTTACTGAGACTGATCTTTTTGGATGCAACAAAAAAAAAATGTAAACAAATTTTAACATTAATCTGTGGTTTTTAACTGCGCTATCCTTACACGGGCTCTCAGTTCTGGCCCTTGATCAGCTAGGGCCCAGGACTGCTCCCATCTGGAATATTTTGGCAGATCTTTGACTAGCGTAATATTCTTAACTTCATGCAGTCTATAGAAAACATTTTATAGTTCAATTATGGATGCCCTGATTTGTCTTTTTGCCTCCCAGTCTCATCTCAGTCTAATTTTCATTTTGAGTGTCAGACGATACCAAGCTTGGCCTCCTATTGATGTTTTCATAAAGCTAGCTGCACAATTCTAGGTAGGATTATGCCACTCCTCTAAAGTACTACAGTAACATTTATTTTACGTGTATATTATGCTATTCGACCTACTAGATGATCTAACTATTTATTCTACTGTAAAACCACTTCTGATGCGAGTGTTGTGTAATAGGCTACTAAAGTGAAAATCACTATATTCCTTTTTATTAAATGCACTGCAGTGCACTATTCAAAACCAGGAACGTTAATATTATGAGGCCACAACATGAAACAATGTTTACATTCCTGGGACATAATTTTGTGAATGGTGGAAACAAGTTTCCATCTATAACTGGGTATCTTATGTATATAGTAATTTCTCACATGTAATACAAATCATGGTGGGCATTTAGATTAATCATACAGCTGTTGGACAGCTCCTGTAATTTGACAGTTTTGAGAGTACAGCCCAGAGTATTTTTGCGTAATTACAGTAGAGAGACAGTAATAAAACTGGGCTCGTCCGGGATTTGAACCCGGGACCTCTCGCACCCAAAGCGAGAATCATACCCCTAGACCAACGAGCCACAGGTTGACTCTTTGCAATTTCAGTAGAAGTTTTAATTAATTAATTTATTTGTTTGTTTGTTTGTTTATTATAATAACAATAATAATTCGAAACTGTTACTAAATAAGCAAAACTGATATTTTGTTTGAAAAGTAGTTGTTGCAGTTTTTCTGTGATTTGTGATAGCGTATAGCATATATCTTATAACTTATTAGATATAAATTAATCAAGACAGAATGCGTGTTTGATCATTATACCAAGGTGCAAACTTTTTCTGTCTGACTTTCTTTACTTTCTTACAATCTAGTCTGGATTGAAGAGAGTTCTCAAACAAGCTGCTGGACATTATGGTTGTCTTGGTCATGGAAATTAATTGTTCGTTAGCTAACCATCTTTGGTTGTAGGCTAACAGTAACTGTAGGTATGATATGCACTTTCAAAATATGCCCCCTTGGGACTTATATTCCTGAAAAACAAGATCCTCTGAAATCTACATTTGCTTCATTTCTAGATACGGTTAGCTTTACCCAATATGTAATGGGTTCTACTCACTGCTGTGGTTACACACAATCTTGATTTTTGGTGGTAATGTGGATCATTGCTTCATTACATATAAACTTAATCATAATAATAAGCCCATATAATAACATCTGCCACAGCTCCCTGTTTTATTGAAAACCTCTCAGAAATATCAACCCCATTTGGCACTCCAACATGTCCAGCAGCTTCACTTCACATTTGAATTAAGACTCCAAGACTTCTTTCAGACAAATGAGAATCAAAAGGTGAGCTGAAGGTTGATAGTGTATCACTCAGTTAGCTTATATACTACTAAACATCCAAACACAGGCTTTTATCAGACGCTTTTTATCCAAAGCGACTTCAATTCCCTAACTACACGGTACAGTCTCTCTGGAACAACTTGGTCTTGCTCAGGAACCCAGTGGTGGTGTGCTGAAGGTAGGATTCGAACCCATTACCTCTTGGTCTAAAGGCAAATATCCTACCCACTTCGCCCTTGGAGTCTTGGAGTCACCGACAGATGGCGCTCAAAACACAGGAGTCTGTGAAGAGAAGGCTCAACGCAAGTCTAGATAGGACGTGGCAGTTCTGAAAAACTTATACTGGAAGCACTTGTTTTTATATGGCTCGTTGGTCTAGGGGTATGATTCTCGCTTAGGGTGCGAGAGGTCCCGGGTTCAAATCCCGGACGAGCCCTAGGACTGCTTTTTACCTTATACGGCACGTTTAAAGTTTATTTATCTGTCAAATTTATCTGTCATCTCATGTACTGTATTGCAACAGTTAAAAACATAGTTTTTTTTTAAAAGTGGGGATTGCTAAAGTCAAGCCACTAAGAAACAACTTTTGTGTTTTATAAATAAAACCATGATGTACTGTATCTGTATTTCTTTTAATGAGTGCAGTTCTGTGGCAGTGATAAGACAGCAGAAGAGTGTCTTTGTTTTCATTGAAGAACGAGTGTTCTGAAATTTCTGTTACAAGATCACAAGTTACAAGTCCACTTACTGTGGACAGATCATGACCATGTTTGTGTTTTTCATGACAGTTTTTGTGTTAGTGATTGAAAAAACGTCAAATACTCTTCAATATCCTGGGCAAATAACATTCATAGTATTAAAACATACAGGATAGCACATTCACACCTTTCTGCTTCCTCACAAAAAAGCACCTGCCGATGAAGAGCCCAGATCATGAAGAACTTCATAACGAACTGGCGGTCAGATGAAGGAAATTAATTGCAGAATTTTGTGTCACCAATAGATGGCGCCAAAAATAGGACTCTGTGAAGAAACGTTTTAAAACGTGTCAGCGCAGGACGTGGCAGTTTTGACAAATGTCTACTGATTGCGTGGACGTGGGGCTCGTTGGTCTAGGGGTATGATTCTCGCTTAGGGTGCGAGAGGTCCCGGGTTCAAATCCCGGACGAGCCCAACTTTTACCAGCAAAACATTGGCCAAATATAATTTGGGACAGACAACCTGTAAAGACCCCCTGCCCTGCACAGCCTCAACCGTTTCTGCCTAAAGACACCTGATCCAGTTTATTCAGCATGTTATGAACTTCTGTAGAACCTGGATCAGGTTAGAGTGGGGAATGGTTGAAACCTAAAAAATCAACCCCATCTTGATCAACAGAAAACTGATAAAACATACAAAGTAGCCTATAACTCAATATTCTCAATATATCTTTATATAAGATAATGTAAGATAAGATAAGATAAGATAAACCTTTAATAGTCCCATAAGTGGGAAATTTGTATTGCCATGGCAGAAAGGGGACAGAACAAATGTAAGAGCAGCAGAAAGTGGCAAAACAATAGATTAGAAGCTATACAACACAACAAGATGAATTCAAAATAGACTTTACAACTAATACAAAAGATATTAATATGCATTTGTATGTGTATGCTAATTTAAGTGTCTATATAACCTTTCATCTTTCATAGTAAGCTGTGATAAATGTACTTTGTAACATTGTAAATGTCAATTTTGCTTTTGCTACTAATGTTAATAAGAAAATTCATAATTATTTATATATAACTTACAAAGTGTTTAGTTTAGTGTTGAGTCCAATAAGCTGGCTTGTTTGTCTAGGCGCCTGACTTCAAATTCCCCAAGAGACCTGTGTTTAATATGTAGGGGAGCCTGGTTGTCTGGGAGCCCCAGTGATCAGAAGGTTATTCATTTGTATTTCAGGATTTGCAGTGGTATGGAATCAGATTTGTGCCAAAATGTTCAAACAAAACTTCCCTAATATCAAACTAAATTCATTCAATATTCATTCTCGCCTTTGAGACAATTTCGCCGCTAGTTTTTCAGTTTCGCTGCACCTTTGAGCAAAATACTGTGCCCACAGACTGCTCCCAGTGGGCTGATTTCTGCATAAAACTATGAGTACGGTTGTCAACAAAAATCCCAAAGTATTCAGTTGTCCTCTGGGATTAGAAACATGGCCTGGAAGAGGGACTCGGCTACTTGCAGGGCAGTGGGTAGCGAACAAAAAACCCTTCGAAAACTGGTCCACTACCACCAGCACTGTGGTGTGCCTTTTTGATGCCTGGAGGTCTGTGACAAAGCATGCATTTAAGTGGGACTACTGCCTCTGCGGCACCTAGAGGGTCATTCGTTTCCTGGCTGGCAATTGATGGGGGTCTTGGTCAATGCACAGACAGAACAGCATGTCACTTCCTGTTTTCCATCTGTGCGTGGGTTAGACCACCAGTTTTTATGGCTTAGCATCTCTACAGTCCTATGCATGCTGGGATGCCCGATGGCAGGTGCCATGTGAGTCCATTCAATCACTCTGCTCTACACCTTGTCTGCCAGGCATGACCGGGGTATAGAGTGTATAGAATTGATGCATGAATTTTCTACATCATGGTCCCAGACTATAGGGGTCATTATTAAAGCCAAGGGAATTATAGGCTTGGGGCCATATATGGGAGTGGGGAAGTGATGTGAAAGAACATATGCTTTCCCGTTCTTGGAACCCGGGCTATATGTAATCAACAAAACAAATCTACTAAACAACAAAGCCAATCGGGACTGTCGCGGGCACTGCGAGATTACAGTGGTCAGTGAACGGCAGCCACGGCACTCTTCTAATGCTGCTTTGACCAGCAGCAGTTCGCGGTTGGCGATGTCGTATGATTTAGGAAATTAGGGCTGCACAACTGAACGTATTTCAATTATTGTCCTACTAGACTAAAGACAATAGCATCAACATGTTTTTGTCCCCGAAAGGGTGGGTGGTAGTGTTGTCAAATGTCTGTAGGACATAAACACCTAGTGACTTTTTTTATTCTCATCCAGCACATTCCATTTTGATGTTGACCCTGTGTTAACATACACATCATGATTGACAGATAGATAGATATACAGAAAGATACAGTACATACCTTGTGTTTTTACAGGACAATGCCTTCATTTTATACAACAGATATTGTGGTTCTGTCTGTAAACTTCATGTATGTTTCCTTCAGCTCTCCATCATGATAACATGTAGTTCCATGAGCTCCAACTGCGTCCCATTTCTTGATCTATCATCAAGATACATCCCAGGACTATCAGAGATGATCATTAATACAGGGAGAACATTAGCAACTGCAAATCCACATAGTTCCACAAAGCTTTAAAAGAGAACCCCGTCATGATCGTGTGTATTTAGGCAAAATCCTGAGTACCAATGGAAGGGAAACGTTAACATCTGCTATAAACAACACTTCTTATAGAGTTAACTTTCCAGAACATACAGGCAGTCACTTCACCCTGGAAGATTAGGAGTAAAACAAATCCTCCATGTTAGCAATAAGACTAATACGCTTTCTATAAACGCCACCAGATCTGAAGGGATACAGCACCTAGGAAGAATAGTCAAAGCTTTTGGTGCAGCTACTAATGATGGTGAAGAATGTAGAGTAAGGAATTTAGTCTAGTTTCCATGGAGAAAGACTTTGGGTTGGCCTCAGAGATGTTGTGGCAAACCATCAGGCAACTCAGGAGGAGTAGACAG
>JBBPDB010000140.1:7035254-7050488 GCA_037974465.1 Brachypetersius altus
ATCAAAAGCAAGTGTATTTACAGTAATGAACACAATTCTGACAAATGCCAAATTATATCCTATTAAAACAGAGTACCTGTCACGGTTGACGGCCATTAGGGGCCGCTATTCTTCAGTTTCATTTTGTTATGCTTGTTCTGTTTTGTTTTCTCGCTGGGTCTTTGTTGGGTTTTGGGGACTTTTATGTTGGTATGTGTTCTAGGGTTGTGCTTATGTCACGTGTCCTTTGTCTTGTGATTAGCCCGGTATTTAGCCTGTGTGTTTTGAGTTCTCCCTTGTGTTTCCATCACCTCATTACCCTGTATGTATGCCTCGTTTTCCGTTTCTTGAATAAACCCTCAACCGTGTCATGGAACCTGCCCTGTCGTGTCCTGTTTGTCTCCCAAGAGGAGTTTCATTGTCGAGGGCTCCCGCCCTCGGCCGTGACACACTTACCAGTGCTTCAGTACCAGCACAGTTAACATAGAAAGGACGTTTGTCGAACAAGTTGTGTTTTTAAGTACAAATATTTATGAAATATTTGGCTCTAATAAGAGCAGAAACCTCACTCACTGCAGGACCTAAGAGCAGAACTGCTAACAAGTATTTTAAATTATGTGGCTGTACAGGATAGGGAACTTCACATCTCTGTGGAGTCTGACATCTGCTTGTAACAACTGTTTCAACTGCATGGCACTTAACTGGTCCATCTCATTGACCGGTCTTTGGTTCCATGTGACCACAATGGAGAGTGACTTCACTTCGAATGAAATAGCAGGGTTAAAATGTAATAATAACTGTTGTACAAAAAAACTCAGTGTGTGATTTGTCACGGAGATAGAACAAATGACTGGTTTGAAGATGAGACCTCAATGTCTGTGTGCAGACACCTGTTTTTGTATATATACCTTGACGTGAGTCATTTCCGGTGCTGATTGATGTCACATCTGGCATGCGTGAAAGGTACCACGGTGTCACAGATCCAGAGTCCACCGGACAGTGTATGCAGGACCACTGTCGATGACCCAAGGCAGAGGGGGAGCCGGAACCTGGGGAGACAGAGGAGAGAAGAACACAGGTTTAAACAGGGACATGTGAAATACTGGGTGGATCCTGAGAGAGGCAGGCAGTTGGACCTGGAAGGTGACAGGGTTAATCCATTTGGGGATCTTGTATGGTCCGATGAACCTGGGTGATAGCTTCTTGGACTCCATGTGAAGGTGAATGTTCTTGGTGGAAAGGTAGACCCTGTCACCGACATGAAACAACCATGCCGACGGCTGTGTTACGTGGTCCTACTGATGGACTCCCTGGGTTGGGTCCAGAGCCGTCAACACCTGCAGACCAACTGTAGGGCGGACGGTACATCAATCTCCGGTTCCTGATGTTCAAATACCGGAGGCTGGAAACCATGATATACTTTAAAGGGACTGAGACCTGTGGCCAAGGGGGTGAGGAGGTTATGGGGCAGCTCAGCCCAAACAAGATAGTTGGCCCAGCAGCGCTGTTGTTTGCAGACGAAACATCAGAGGAAGTGCTGCAGGTGGTGTTGATCAGATGGCAGAAGGCCTTCCAGAACCTCACTGTGAACTGGGGCCCTCCCTCCATGCAATCAGACTACATGTTCAATAAGAAGTTGGGGAACACCTTGGCAGAGGGGAGTTCGGTCAGAGCCACCGGTGACGACAGTGTCTTTGCCATTAGACTCTGGTAATCCCGTGACGAAGTCGATGGTGATGTGGGACCAAGGTCTTCGGGGTACAGGGAGAGGTTTAGGTCCCCCAGAGGCACTTGGTTAAGGTTCTTGGCTTGGGAGAAATCTCCGATGGGATTAGGGATTCTCACCAAGGAATCCGCGTTCTCACGCACACACAGAAAGGTATATAAATGTTTCAAGTGAACCAGAGAGTACTCACGATACCGAGGAGTTGAGAGACACAAGCAACATGAGGATGAGACTTCAATGTCTGTGTGCAGACACTTATCTGTTTCCTGTTTATGTGTCTTGATGTGAGTCATTTCCGGTGCTGATTGACGTCACGTGATCTGGCGTGCATGACACCATTTATTTTCTCTTAACATGTTAAATGACCGTTTTGTTTGCGTCTCAAAGACAAAGAGGAGTTTGAGGTAGGCCTTGATAAGCATGCATGGAGAGTCATGTTTTGATGGTGTCAAAATTATTAAAGCTATAGATTAGATCTTTCCAAAATCTGTTTTACTACCTTGAAAAGTTGACTGGCTAATTTAGAAGGAAGGCAGACAATTACCAGTTCTGCAAGAAAGCCAAAAATTGTATCTGCATTTATAAACTTCTATACATATTAGCCCTAACATCAGCATGAACACTAGCAGCCAGCATTTCTATATTGCCATGAGGGCATCCTCTGTCATACTTGTGGTGTAGTAAGAGAGAACATATAAGGTATACAAAATCAATGAGTCTGAGTCATAGAATGCTGTGCTACAGAATATTATGCAACATGACAAACATATTATATATAACATACTTAATGTATTATAATACATATAGCATATTGACATACAAAATACTACTTTTTATATTAACATACAAAATACTAGCAAAAATATATGGCCATTAAGGCATTAATGAGTTAATGAGTGTCTCTTAAAGGCCTTTGTCAGCTTGAGTGGGACAACACAGCCTGTCAAAAACACAGTGCCACTAAGCTTAATGGTCCTTCTTTACCAGATTTTCCTGAATTCTCTCAAATTGAATGTTATCTCGTTCTTTTCATTTTTCAGGTCACTGCAAACATGTGAATGAAAAGAATAGGAAAAAAATCTGCATTTCTGTTAAGCATTGTAAGATATTAATTCTCTTTATTATTCTATGTAAACAGATTTTTGCCCTTTCAGTCTTTCTTTCCTCGGTAATGTAGAGTTAAAAAGGGTCATGCAAATGTTTTTGGTTAAGTTCAAACTGAAAATATGAAAGAAAAATGTAACTGAAGTCTAAGAAAACAAAAATCTTTATCATTCTTAAACAAAACAACATACCACATTTCTTCACAACCCTTGTCACCCTATTCGTACAAGCTGTCTTTTCCAGCATAACACAAATTAGTCTTCTCTAATAATGCTTAATGATACAGATTATTTTAGCTCATGCCACAGACCAACACCGTCATCAAAACATTTTAGTTTTCTATTCCCTGAACAGATACACTCAGATACAGATACAATAATATTAATGTTATATCTGCAATAAGAATAATGTTATAATGCCTTATAAAAATTAAACCAAAATGCACCGAACCCTATCTTTTGGATGAATTGGCCGTTAATTTGTTAAACCAATTTATTAATTTTAGGCATGGGTGTGAAACCCCTTAATCTTAATTTTAAGGTGTTCATTCAGGAGGTTCTATTATAAGGGGCAAATTTGAAAAAGAAACGGGAAAATTCAGTTATTTTACAATAGAATGTTTTTATTGTCACTACACACATGTACAAGGAGATTAATCTGTGCATTTTTCCCGTAAATTTATGCATTTCCAGTTTGGAGAGTCAAACTTAAGGTAAATTTAAGAGGTAAAATTAAGTCGTTTGGTTTCGTAATGGTTAACGTTAAACGCGGAACCATAACGGTTCAAGTCCGTGTTTCCTACCCCAGAGTATAGTGCAACTCAAAACGTAGCCACGAGAAGCTAAACTTTGAAAATGAAACACGGGTGGAAGACGTTCCTTTTTAGACTACACTATATATTTGCAAGACATATTTAAGGTTATTTAAATTTAAATACCAGTAAAGCGCTGAGTTATTCGATAGCTGTGGGTTATGGTCTTGTTAGTTACATAAATATACCGAGCCATATCGTTTTCTGCGATATTACCAGTTCACTTCAGGGATGGGTTTAAGTGATGCCCTGGACTCAGTTATTTTCCGTCTGTTTAATGGTTTTGTTTAACCGTTTAAGTGATATTTCAGTGATGTTTAAGTGATGTTCCTGGGTGCACTTCATTTTGCTACGTTTAGACCGTACACTTCGTGTAGCCAGCTATTTAACCCATTCATCCAGATACTGTGCCACCAGTATCTGTGATTTGTGTGATTTAATTGAATACGATGTATAAGCAATCCTCCTTCGATTTAGACCCTAGTTCAATGCCCAAGCAACCAAACACTGTCCTCCATAAAGACGGAGAAAAAAACAGTCCTATAAGTGTAATATTAGTTAGTTCAGGTAGCCGTGGAAATAAGTTACTCTTCAGATATCCATTTCTGAAAGTGGCAGAAAACACTTCATCATGCGCAAGTAAGTGGGGTTGTTAAGATGCTGTTACTCTCTGTGTCCTACCCTTTAAGATAATTAGGTGATTTTCTTATTAAATATGCCAGTTACTAAATTGTCAACAGATGAGTTCAATCCAACGTTTGATCGTCCAAATCACTGAACTATGCTGGGCACTGACATTCTAGGACCAAATCTGAACACCCTTGTTCTGCAGATTACGTCTCCTAATAGCTCCCAATAACAATACAGTAATTTTCTGCCCTGTATATTAAAAGTTATTAGAAGAATTAGATCCAGATCTACACAGATCTCCACTGAACAAGGCCTACAAAACATGACTAAACTCGTGATGTCTTTTGGTTTTTGAAGCAAAACAGCAGAGTCCATATGTGCTGAGCAGCACGGTAGATGCCACAGATGACCCAGATGGAGACTCAAGGTAATGTGCAAAATAACTCCGGTCTTTCATTGCTTTGAATAGAATGAACAAAGTTCCTGAAGAGAGTTAGGGCTTTAGAGTGTGGACAAAATGCCAGAATTTCACCATATTAAACATGCACAACTGAATCATTGTCACATGGTTAGAGATTGTCGTGCAAATGTAAATGATTTCTTTTTGTTGGACTATATAAACATTTTGATTAGATATGGTATCATTGAGTGTCACTAGCTAGTTAATATCCGCTGCTGTAGTCTGACCCTGTAAAAATCTAGGCTGAAATTTCTCACACTAGCATTGTATGATGCTGTATTACTTCTAGCTAGTTAGTAAAGTGATTGTGTGGTTGAATTTAAATATTTTCTCTTAAGTGCTTCAGTTAATTCAGTTCATTTTAAAACGTAGCTCATTGTAAATGCGGTCTTTTAAAGAAATAAAGTCAAACTGGTATTAGCTGACACTTAAGGTTTCAATCTCAGTAGGAGTATCCTAAAGTGATACTGTACCACCTTGAATCATCAAACTCTTGTCTAAACTCTCATCTGAAACTGGGATTATTCAAGATTCTCAAGGCACACAGTAAAACAACAAATAACGTGAATACCATTTCAATGCTACAAGTGCAGTATAGTATTTCAAGATAATAAATGTTTTGTTTTTTCCACTGAAGAACTATGGAAATAAGTTACTATGTCTAATTGTTCCTTCATGTGTCCCATAGCATGTCTGCATCAGTAATGAGGGATGTGTAATGTTGATTGCAGTTTATGTATTGTAATTGGTTTCTTGTCTAATATAATTAATTTTGGTGTAGTTTCTTCATATAGAAGATCCAGCATTTTTTTTCTTTATATGTTTGAAATACCCAGAAATGCAAAATGGCTACATTAAACAATCAGTGAGGTAATGCTCTTTAATCATTTTTTTAATTTAATCTTCTCAGCCCTTTTTCCCTGCTGCATTAACATAGATCTTGTGTAGATTAAATTGTGTAGATTAAGTATACAAGTTATGAAGTGGTTTCATTCTGCTGAGGATGGAATAATTATATTCTAGTCAAATATGATTATATTGTAATTATAGTACTGTATTCTGGCTGCAGGTTAGGTTTGTACAAGTCCAACATAATAGTAATATTAATTTTATTTTATTTCAGTGTCTCTTTCTAAAATAGCAACTCAGTGGTGTGTGTTCTGAAATACGTTACATATCCAAGTGTCTTAATGTGGATGTCTAAACATCAGTTCCATATGAGCAGATTTTTAGTATATTTCAAAACAACAAGCATTGGTAGGACATGTTTGCTCCTTTTTGCTGTTATAACATTGTCCAGTCTTCTGGAGAGGCATTCCACTAAATGTTAAAACATGACTGCAGTGATTTGCATGCATTCAGTATGAGAGCATTAGATTAGATTCAACGTTATTGTCATTACACATGTACGAGTACAAGGCAACGAAATGCAGTTAGTTAGGTTGAGGTGTGGTTCATAGTCGCTGTTTCAGTGCATTCCAAAAGTATTTGATGGGGTTGAAGTCAGGATGGAATTCATCAAATAGTTTGGTTTGTGCATGTGGGCATTGTCATATTGAAGCAGAAAAATGCTTTTACTAGGCTGTCGTGACAATCGGTAAGCAGTTCTTTAGAATGTAATTGTTTTGTTATTGTCATTGTATGATGTAGAATTAAGATTTTCTCCAGACAGTCCCAAATCAAAACATCCCCAGAAGATCCCCCACCTTTACAGGTGGCTCTGTGCATTTGGGCTGATAGTGTTTCCTGGCATTCACCAAACTCATATTTGAGTCAAGAAGATATTT
Source organism: Brachypetersius altus (assembly GCA_037974465.1). Taxonomy (NCBI): domain Eukaryota; kingdom Metazoa; phylum Chordata; class Actinopteri; order Characiformes; family Alestidae; genus Brachypetersius; species Brachypetersius altus. The sequence goes on from JBBPDB010000140.1 coordinate 7,041,752, forward strand.
CCAGTGTTTGAGAGCATAGTGGCATTGTGCTCATAGTACTTTAGCTTGTTCATGGCATTGCATATAGTGATCCTTGACTTGTGCTGCTTAGAAACCAAAATCCAAGACCCTCTTTAGTGAACTCACTACAGGTAAAGAGAGATGATTTTTATGCAGTAAATGTTTCAGAACATCTGTTTTGTGAGTTATATAAACCGATTAGCCACAATATTTAAACCACTGACAGGTAAAGTAATTACTATTGATATTAATCTCTTTACAATGATACCTATTCTTCTTATTGGTACCTAAGTTCTTATTCATATGTCAGGAGCATGAAAAATGAGCAAGCATAAGCATCTATGTGACTTTGACAAGGGCTGTATTGTGATAGCTAGACAATCGGTCAAAGTACCCATGCTGACCCCTGTCCACCACCGAATATTTCTACAATAGGCACATGAGCATCAAAACCCGACCTGGTAGCCTAGTCTCGTGCGTCATGTTGTCTTTTACATCAAATCGACATCCGGGTTAGTGCGTGTCACTTACTGGGAGTTGAGATGGGAGAATATTGTACTGTGGAAAGACCAGCAGAGGTACTGTGACAATATTCTGCTAGGATACTTTCTGTTCTGTCATTTCTGTGAACTTTACTTTGACGCATACAACCTACCTAAATAGAACCCCTCCCCCCCCAGGGCAACAGTATTCCTTAATTGCTTTGGCTCTGTAGCCGCACTGCAAAAACTGTTCAACAGTGGTTTGAGGAACATGACAAAGAATTCAGGGTGTTCACTTGGCCTCCAAGTTCCCAAGTTTTTTTACATACTTTTGTCCATATAATGTATGTAACTGCTTTGCACCCACATATAACGGAACTCATTATATACTGAATTGTTGCTGTCAGAAGAAAATGTTGAATCTCCAAAATGTTAGGAGAAGAAAAATATTGAGGAGAAGAAAAATATTGATGACCAATAGATGTTAGAGTAAAAATGATATTTTCCGAGTATGTTTGGGCCCATTAAAAATTAATATATAATATTTTATTCCAGTAGGAAGTAATTAAAATACATTTAAACTACATAAATGATCCAGTGAAACGTCAGGGACATGTCAAATATTTTTTCAAGAACAAACTCATCAAATCCACAATTCCAATTTTAATAAGGGAAACACATCTCACTCTTTGTTTATTTAATTTTGTTTTTTAGCAGTCATTTTGTGCGTTCTATCAATTTGTCTGCTGCCTTTTTCTTTTTTGTTTCCTTTATTTCTCTGTTTATGGCCATATTCCCATTTCAGAGAACAAACTCCACTAACTGATGAACAGTTGGTAGCGGGGTAAGATAAAATCATTCTAAACCACCTTTCCTTTTTTTCTAGAATATCCCATATTTTTTGTACCTTTCCTCCCTTTTGTTGTTTTGTCCAGCTTATTCAGTTATGTACACAGTATATATGTCTCGCTTTGTTTGTCATATGCAAATCCAGCCCTTATCTGATTGAGTAAATTATTTACTGTAATTTAAAACATATCACTGTAATTCATAATAATGAGGAGCAAAGCTGTGATAATGTTCCAGTAATCAAGAATAGATGTGCCGGTAAGGTGCTGATAAAATGCAATCTCACCTGACACGCAGCGTCACACCTGTGGCTTCTTTACATTTCTCTTGACCAAATAGTCTCACCACTGAATCAAATTAAAGATCTGAATGGGGCCACCAGCTTTTATCCATTTTTGATGGGATTTGACTCTTAATTAAATGCCTTAAATGGAGTGGCTGATCTAGCCTAGAGCATGAGCAGATCAAGCATGAGTCTATCTGTTAAGTGCTTCTTCAAGTTTCTCTCATTCTCAGGCCAGATAATCATTCTGCCAGCTTAGTTCAAATAATTTGCCTTTTTACCCTTTCCCCTGTACATTTCCCAAGTTAGGTGTTTAACTCTTTAAGAGCTAGTGCTAGTTAGCTTAGCTCTGTAAGCCAATGAAACACCACTTGATCACTGGGAAATTAAGATTCGCTCATTCTCTGTAATTAGGTGTGTTGTCTCATTGCTTTTTCCCCTCCTTTTCCTCCTGAAAGATTCTCAGATATTATTCTTGCTACCATCTTGGCCACAAAGTCAGATATGTGCGGCAAAAAGTTTGAACTGAAGATTGACAATGTTCGCTTTGTTGGACATCCTACCCTCCTACAGCCTCCTCACACCATTCAGGTGAGAGATTAATGACAATAATTTGTGCAGCAAAAATACAACCCAGTGAGGCCACCTCAATTTAAACTAGAAACTATTTTCTAGCAGAGAAGATGCCAGAAGAGTTTTTAGCCTAAGAGCTCCACCTACTGGTTGAGAGTTCACTTGTTGGGTAGAATGAGTATCTGAACAGTTTGTTATTTTTGATGTGATACAAATGCCATTTGTCTAAACAGTGTGCATCTACATCCAAGAATTTGCTAACATTTTCTCTCCACCAAAGGTTTAATTAAAATAACTTATTTTTTACCCCAATAATCACTGAGCAAAGAATAGTGTGTTTGGGCTAGAGGAAGACAGATATAGTAAAATTAGTCAGATAGACAGATAGAATTTTGCATCCCTGTGATTGCACCAGGGATTTGAACCACTTTCTACAGCTATATGTGGAGCAGTAAAATATAATTCTTTATGTAAACTTTAAACTATATATAAAGTATAAACTTTACATGAAGCCAGACTTTTTGTAGAGATTTTTGCCATTTTTGAATATGCTGATATTGTTGTCATGTTATCTCCTTATTAAATGTGTGGAATTTAAGTTGCTTAATAAACTAATAACGCATTATGCTTTTATAGGTGTCTAAGACAGACCCATCACCCAAAAGAGAAATGCCGACTATGATCCTGTTCAGTGTTGTTTTTGCCTTAAGGGTAAGAATGTTTTAAAGAGTTTGGTTCTCATTCTTGGCACATTCACTTATTTTTTTATATTTGACATCATTTTTGAATTTGTGCTTTTGCAAAAGTTTTAAGCATCTAGTAAAGCCATTTATTTGGGCAGTAAGCATTTATTTGTTATATAATAGAATAATAAATAGAATAATTATGTTAAAAAGTTTGTTGTGATTTTGTCTGCCAGTGTGTTAGCTGAACCATTTACAAGGAAGCCCAGTATTTATATTTATCATTTTAATGCCTGCTTCAGGATTAATTAATTGTGCATTTAATTAAATACCTCTGATGGATTCAACAAATCAGTGATACGGTTGAAATTCACTGAGAAGTCTGGAATCAAACCTGTTTTAACTGTATTTCTCCGTCTAAAAAAATCAATTACTTAAAAATAGATTCCTGTTAGATTCGTGTATAATTTTCTCATTACCTTAGACTGTAAGACCTGAATTAAACTGGGGTCTTACAGTCTAAGGTAATGAGAGAATTCGGGCTGTCAGTAGATTAAAATATTTCATCGTGATTAATCTCATATTTGCCATAGTTAACTCGCGATTAATGGCACCTTTAAGCCTGTCCTAAACATACTCTTATCAACATAGGAGTCGACAAATATGTTTGCTTTGTGCAGCTGTATGTTTATAAATAACGGTCAATACTGTCAACATAATAATAATAAAAAAAAAAAAATATATATATATATTTTTTTTTTTTTTTTTTTTATTTCTTTATTTATTTATTTATTTATTTATTGAAAGTCTATGTATCTAAATTCAGTGTTATTAACACTAGAACGGCTGACAGCATCAATTGACGTAATGTCATCAGGCTCAGAATCAGAATTGTGTCTATTAGCCTATTGGAGTAGCAAGCATGTTCTGTAAGACACATGTGGCTGTGGTGTAGGCACATGTACACACATATCTTTACATATTGTTGTTCTTTTATACTGTTGTGCTTGAGAGACACCATTGACAGAATCAAATTCCTTGTATTTGTTCACTCACATACTCGGCCAATAAACGCGATTCTGATTCTGAAATGGTTACTGGTGCTGTATGACGGACTGTGGGTCCAAAATCCACTGGACACTTGCTGTGTCTGCTGGCTGCAGCTTGCATGGATGTGTGCTGGCAGGCTGCAGGACTAAACACCTGAACAAACTGTAGCAGCGTCATATCAGCGTCTTGTGCGAAACAGTGCACTGTGTCAGTTGACGCACGCAGTCGTTATAGGTATAGAAGTTGAAGTTGAAGTTTATTGTCATGTGTACAGAGTACAATGAAATTCTTACTTGAACACCCTCTTAACAGATAGAACATAAAGACATGAAAGACAACACAGTGCAGCAGCAGTAACTAGCAACAGTAGTCTTGAGTTAGTCACAGGGAGTTAGGCAGTTAGTCAAATTTGGTGTAATGGTCAGACCTCTTATATGGACAATAGCAGTGGGAGCGCTGTACATATCAGGATGGTTTTCGAGGGGGTCAGGCGTCTCATAACTTATGCGCATATTAAATAGCTCGATGCTCGCATTACTTCGGTAACACCACCCTACTTTCAAAATAAAAGGATGTTTAAAACCTGCGTTAAGGCGCGATAAAATAATTGTCAGCGTTAAGTTAATAATGCGTTTAACGCGATAATAGCCGCTTTCAGATCGAACACGGCATGCGCTGAGCTTCACTCTGAAACCCATTATTTCCTGTGGCTTGCGCACCACAGAAGCGGTCAAAGTTCACACACACACACACACATACACACAAAATGGGTATAGAGGAAAAGCTAATCTTAAAAGTCTCTAGAAAGCCCACAGCCCATTATTTCTTGGTGCTAACAGAGCTAGCACTAGTGCCAACTCTGTTAGCTGGGACAGGAGAGTTTAGAAAACCACGCCTAGTTTTTGTGCTGTTTTTTGAGAGGAAGCGCAAACCTCGTGGCATCGCAGCGCCGGTCGCGTTCGGTCTGACAGGGCCTTTAACTTTTCCAGCCCTAGAGAAACTATGTTTTATAAAACTGGACCATTTGTATTAGTCTATTTGTCATAATTATTTTGTATAAGGCAACTTATGTAAAAAAAAACAACAAACAAACAACGGTTTTGTTCTGTTGATTTGACAGTATATATAAAGTTTGGGATACTATGAAATATTTATTTCATAATAGTTTGGGTGCTAACACAGACTGTGGTTATTGTGGACATTCTTCAGGCACACTGCCCTGTAGAACTTGGCAAGCCAGTTTCTATAATGTCTTCTTAGGGCAAATGCATATAGGAATATGATAATTAATTTTATTATACATTTGGAAACATGTACAAAAGCCCAGCTCCAATAATTGTGTAAAGTTTGTAAAATAGGTTGCTTCTTCAAATAAAAAAATGCAGATTATTGATTTTGCTTATATCTTTGAATAGTTTGACACACTTTTAAATAATAATTGATACAAATAAAATGTCTAAACTGTTTTATATATTGTAATAAATGATTGAATAAAAAAATCACTGGCTTATAAAAATGTGAATGTCAAAGTATCATCCTTGTTATGAACAGTGGATTTTACCTAGGAGCATTTTTTGTCGCTAAAAGCATAAGTTGAAAATCCCTTGCTTCAGAAGTCACAACAAGGGTCTGAAGTTCAGTCTGTGTTTGATTGTTCCTAAGATGTCACTTTAGTACATTTTTCTTGCACATATGCAGTTTTGAAAAATAAAGTAATATCTAAACATCTTTCTGATTAACATGCTGTTATTGCAAACTGTGAAAGAAAACACTTCATTATTTAATTCTTTTTGAAAGGTTTGTCTCCAAACCTTTAATAGGCAAAGCAAAGGGAAACATATAATTTTTATTTATTTATCTTTGTCACTTTAAATATTTAGTCAAACATGTTACAGATGAAGTGAATCAGCTTTTTGTCATGTTAAGCTGACCTGCTTCCAAGAAAGGGAGGAGGCTCTGATAAGCCCCACAGCATGCTATCAGTCTGGCAGTGCAATGGGCTTGGTTCTCTGCTTAGTCAGGCTGCCCCACCCTTACCCCTGCCTCCTGTGCAACCATGACTCAGCAGAACACAGTGCCTGGTCAACTCCCTCAGCTGTGCAAAGTGCACAGTCATGCCTCTATCAGCAGCCCCACTACCATCACACCCCTTCTGCAGGCAATCTTCCCACCCTGACTCAGCAAACATTTCAATTTACTTCAGTTATTTCTGATCTTATTTCAGAACCGTGGTACAATAGCTTTTGGATAATCAAGCATCAGCTCTGAAGACCATCAATTGAATTCTGAAATCATGTTTCTTCTTTGCATAAGAAGAATAAACATCATTGGTGACCCGATCTGCCGAAATGAGTCGGAAGTCTGTGTTCTGTTTTTTTACATACACACCAATTATGTTGAAAGACATCAAAAATGTCGATTTTTCTTTTTTGGTCTAAGATGAAAGAAAATGTCTTCAAAATAAATCTTCCATCATGGAAATACTTGTGAAAATGTACTTAAATGGCTATTTAAGTTGAGTTGCAGCGCTCAGATCTTTCTTGTGCTTTTAGAAAACAAGTTCTTCAACTACACTCGCATGTCAGTACTGAATCATCGGATATATTCAGTCCTCCAGAACGTCAACCGAACGCCATGTAAACGCCATAGCAACGTTTTCCTCGCGTTTGTTGGAATTTTGACGCCAAGAAAACGTTGCATGCAACGTTTATTTGACGCCATCCGAACGCGCAGCTGGCCGAACGCCAGTGCTTAACGTCCGTATGGACGCTTTGATTTGCTTCAATGAGCAGAAAAATGGGCACGTTCAATAGGCGCTCACCTGGCGTCACGAACGCCAGAAAAATGCCTGGTTCAGATGTCCATGTGAACGAGGCCTAAACGCTGCATGCAACGTTTTCTTGGCATCAAAATCCTGACGAACGCGAGGAAAACATCGCTATGGCGTTTACATGGCCTTCGGTTGACTTTCTGGAGGACCGATTATGTCCCATGATTCTGTACGGCAACTGCGAAAAACCACATTTTACGAAAAATGTCGGACATTGATCCAGCATAAAAATCCTCCTGACACGGCGCCGTAGGCAGGAGAGGAACAAACATTGCCACTGCTACTGGGTTCACCCTCTTACTGCGCAACGTCAGATCAAAGGGACTTTTTTTGTGCTTTTTGAAGACATGAGAAGATTTCCGCAGAAGTTCTTCAACTACATTATACTACCAAGATGATACACATGTAAACACTCTGGACAGAGTAATTACTGCCCCCACAGGTAAATACACGAAAATACAGATCGGGCGTCAGGCTGGCGTTAAACGGCCTCAGACTAACGCCAGTCGAATGCCTTGCTGACGTCGATCAAGCATCACTATCAAATGCCACAAAAATGCCTATGGCATTCAGAGTGCGTTCATTTGGAACGTCCGTGTGGAACTAAAATGATGCCATGCCGAGATGCCGCGACAGAGAGAGAGAGAGACGTGCGTGGCAGAATTTAGATTTGGATTACTCTTTATAGTAACTTATATATGTAACCCACATTAAAATTAGACACTTGGACTGAAGTTAAAAACTATTTATTCTTGTATAAACAGGTTAAAAATGTTGAGAATGTTCACTTAATGATTATTAGTTCATCAGAGTTAATAAAATGTTAGTGGAAAAATAATTTAATGTTAGGAGTTAGAAATTAGCCAATAGAAGTTCATGTCACCACCCCTTTGGTGACGAGACGCAGATGCAGCAATAGAGCAGAAACGTGAGAGAGGAGCAGAGGCCAGACCGGAGAAAACAGACAGTAGAGATTTAGAAGACAAATAACTGTGAAAAGTCGATTTAGAACCTGAAAAAAACCCATTGGTTTACAGAGAGAAAAGATAAGGGCGAGGCAACACCGGTTTTTGGTGAGCTGGTGTCCATATTTATTATGTTTTATCGAGTTGCTGTGTGCACCACGTGGAAAAGCTAATGACAGTAGCGTTAGCTTTAGCTTCAAACAGAGAGCACTCAGTTACCATTTTGTTATAAGAGAAGCACTGCAGCAATGCTGTAGCCAATTGTGAATCTTTATTGAATACTTGAATGTGTATTTGAGAAAATTTATTCTGTGTGTGACCTTTTTTACAGGTCAGGTTTTTTTCCTTGTCTCCTTTTGAACCAGATTGAGAGCTCAGTCTGAGCTACGAGAAAGCTGCACACACGGCCAGGACAAGATGGCGAGCCACCCCAGGAACTCTTCAACACCCGGTCTTCTGTCTGTCTCTGACTGGTAACTCACTGCCAGCCCGGTAGGAGTACAGGATCCATGAACGCTGTGATTCACCCCAGCCAACTCTTGATCATAGGTCTGAGATCCAAGACCTAAAGAAACTAATAGCTGACTTGCAGTCTCAGTTTACACATACCACACAGAAAGACAGTAGGAAGCCTAAAACTACTGCCAGACCACTAGCTTCCCAACCAGCTAGTACGAACCCCTCAGTAGCCACTCCAACATATCAAAGGATGCGGCCTCGCATCCAAGATGTGGACAAACACGGAAGCAATAGACCAAAGCCCTGGTATTGCTTTAGGTGCGGAGAGGATGGACATATTAAGCCTCAATGTGAGAGTGAGCCAAACCCCCCTCTTGTAGTTGAATAACGGAAGCAGCTTAGAGATAAGCAGCTTGCATGGGACGTTCATTACGGTGCTCCAAAGACTGAACTTTTAGAACTGAATTCGGTTCAAGTTGGGAAACAAACAGGAACTGGACCACAGATAAAGTGTCCTAACAAGAGACCACACAGAGCACAGGTGTACTCTCAGACCAAAAGAC
>JBBPDB010000140.1:7053697-7064594 GCA_037974465.1 Brachypetersius altus
CCCACGACAGATTAGGACGCACAGTACGGACGCAAGTATATCAGCACAAACGTTAACAACGCAACTGTGTACGGATATGCATACGTAGCTCACAGCAAGTATATTTCTGCCTTTACTCTCTCTCGTTCCTGACTTTTCCATATTTAAACCTCGGGTTTATATTTACATTTTCTTTAAGGGTAATCTAGATTAATCTAGATTAAAATTTCTATCTAGATTAATTCCAAGGTTACAATGACATTAATCTAGATTTTAAAAAAAATTAATCTATGCCCACCCCTAAAAATAAATTAGTTAACAGAAACTAATTACTCCTGCATGTAAATATTGTATGGGCAGTTTACATACCAAAAGTGGCCTGCAACTTTTGGGAAAATTCCTGGTTAATCTTATTCAAATATGACAATATTGAGTGGAAGTTCTACATTTCTGAAGACCATCAATATTGAATTTGTTAAATATTAATATTAGGCCTGAGTAAGTATCTCCTTTGTGTGCCTCTTGACTCAGGCCCAGCTTATCCAAATGGTAGTGTGGATGCTGCAGCGGCGGTTGCTGATCCAGCTACACACCTATGTGTGTCTACTGGTACCACCTGGCGAGGAGCAGCCCTGTCCACCCGATGATGAGCCACTGCTAACAAGCCGTTTGACTGGCCGCAGTTTGAGTACACCGAGCGCCCTCAGCTTTGGTTCTCCAAGTATGTCCCCTCCAGATTCCTGCACAGGTTCACTTTTGGAGACTCGCACATTACAGCACCACACCCACCCGTTCGCCTATGATTATATCAAAATTAAATCCGCACCCGTTAATATTCCGCCCGTACTCGTAAGAAATTACTCACAAATTAAAAGCATTCTATTGAAGCGCATGGAAGGACTGGCCTCCCAGGAGGCCAACTTACTCCACATGCAAAGCCTCCTGGGAGGCCTGTCCTGCCGTGCACTTTAATAGAATGCTTTTAATTTGTGGGAGGCCTCACTCCGGTTGGCCCGTTTACTGTGTTTTTAGCTTAGATGTTGTTACATAGTAGTAGAGATTATTTAGGGTGTGTGTGTTAGTTGTTTTAAATAGTGAATGTGAGTCCGTCTCGTCAGACACGCTCCTCCAGAGTCTTGGCATGTTGAGAGCTCCGTTGTTGGAGTTGTGCCGTAGTACCTGGGCATGCCAGTGGGGGCACAGTACACTCTAAAGTACAAAGTGTGTTTTGAAGCTGCTGGCTGAGAATAAAAATACATTTTGCTTGAATAAGCTTTTCTCTCTCATGACAGTATTATCCACAGTCCCAGGTTTGAGCTGCGTCCTGCATTGCTGGATCACAAATCCAGCGGAAGAAAAATCTCTCACTGGAGAACCCTAAACACACTATGATGATGACAATTTGTCTAACACACAAATATTTTCGCATGCTGTTTTTGCAGGCTACAATACTGTTTTGATTGACCTGCTACCCGCACGCATGTAATTAATTACCTACCCGCATACCCGTACGTAAAAAAAATTCCAGAACATTAAAATCCGCCCGTTTCAGCAACTATTTGCGGGTACCCGCATGACTCTGGTGCCCTCTCTGCCTCCTTTGGCCTCAATGCTTAGAGGGATGATATAACCCGTTAAACTAACCTAATCTATTGTTTGCCTCTAGCCAGCAGTGATGATATGACCCTGACCAGCCCCAGCATGGATAACTCCAGTGCAGAGCTGCTGCCTGGTGGAGACTCTCCACTCAATAAAAGGATGACTGAGACACTACTGGCCAGCCTCACGGAGCATGAGCGACAAGCAATCCTTAGCGTGCCGGCTGCACAAAACCCTGAAGACCTCCGTATGTTTGCCAGGTAGCGGGCACTTAAAAGTGCTTTGTGGCATGTGATATTTTGAAATCTAGATTAGCTTCAATGGTTTACATTTTGAATACTTTGTTTTTTTCTTTCATATTGTAACTGCTCTATTGATTAGTGCAAATTGACATCATTGTGACTGGTCTTGAGTCTTGTTAGCTGTGTTGGCATGTATGAAGAAGTCTTTATTAATATCTTCCAAAGGTTGCTGCACTACTTCAGAGGCCATCACCACCTCGAGGAGATAATGTACAATGAAAACATGCGGCGCTCCCAGCTGAAGACTCTTCTCGACAAGTTCCGCAGTGTTTTAGTGGTTACCAACCATGAAGATCCCATCATCTCCCTGTTTCAGTCCCCACCAGAGTAACAGGAGCGGGACACACCATACATCTTCCCATAGCAAAATGTACTCTCATCCTAGAAATATTTAGGATTCCCTGATTGGTATCAAAGCCTTGATCTGACAGAAATTATGTAGTTTTATGACTCAGTTCATGACATGCTCAATATACTGTATGCCGTTTTTATGTCATAAATTGTACTTCCTCTCAGTACACGCATTTTTTACGTAATGTTTCATACTAGTATATTATTCATGTATCCTACTGTGTTGTATGCCGTAGGATAGCCATAAAATGGATAGTTAAAATGCTCTACTCAAGCATTTCCTATTAGGGGACCAGGGCTAATCCCAATTGTAATAGATCATTCTTTCAAGCAAACAGGACCATAGCATAACACAGTGTAATGACCATTCCAGACACAGTGGCCACAAACCCTAGAGGGTTCCAGTGGAAGAAAACATGAAGTGGATAAGAGGAAGACAGATGGCAAAAGATACTGAGTACTGAGATGCTGTTTATATTTGGCTTTCTGCTTATCAGGAGTTTCCCAAACGTCTGGGAAATCTGTGTTGAACACGGATGTTTATTGGAAAAGCTTTTAGGCTTTCACAGAAAACACTGGGAATTCCAAAATATCAAGTAGCAGATTTTTTGTCTTTCCTTCCATCTCCCTGATTGCTCTTAGCTTCTTTGTTCACTACGCTCACGCAGGGGTGCCCCCGCAGGTAGAAACGTAGGGGCTTGGTGGCCCATTCTCCATGGGATTCAATACCAATCCGTGGGGCTGAGACAACATCTCTTGTCCCTGGTGTCTTCCCATCAGAGTCCTCCTCTAGCCACACCTCAGCGTCCGTGGCCAGGTCCCTGCGGTCAAAGCAGCGCTGAATGTCCAGGGCCTGGCACAGCTTAGATGGGCCATTACACAACTCTCTATCCTTCAGGGCCCTGGCAGCAGCTCTGCGTTTGGCTGCCCGCTGCCTCCTCATTATGTCCAGCCCCTGGAGGGGTTCCAGCGAGCGCAACAACACTGCAGCACCCTCCCCTGCACATGCATACACACAGAAGTTAATATGGCTCCACATTGTCTCTTTCTCCTCAAAGCTTGAATACCTATTTTGTTTAACACTGGCATAGAAAAACCTCATCTACTGCATAAACATGCCCATTAATGCATAACAGTGAAAACATTACACACAACTTTGTGATAAATCCATTGTATTATGCCTTTTAGTGTTTTAGAAAGATTGCTTCTTGTCTAAAGAGCTGAAAACCTCACCCTGACTGGAGACATTCATGCAGAGGTAGATGCCATAGATGGGATAAACGTAGATGGTGCCAGGCTTCATGAACATGGCAGTATTCCTCTCTGTGCGCTTCCCTCCAGCCGAATGTGATGCCTTGTCATCTCCACCCAAGTAGGCCTCCGTCTCCACCACCTTGCCTCTTAGCTCCGTGCCATCAGAGTGTCTCCGCACCAGGACCTCACCCCAACACACATACAGGACATTGTTTTATCCCAATAAAGTCCTGTACAATTGACTCTTGCAAGTACAAGATGGTGCCAGCAGGTGGTGCCTGTGTGCCAACAGGTTGTGTGAAATTTTAAAAGACTAGCTACTGTTTACCACTATCAGTCATCACATACCACACTACCCCACAATGATAGAACATTACATATGATGCAAAAAATACTTTTTCTAACTATCTTACTTGTGCATTTACACCACATTCCTTTATAACCTTGGCTTAAAAAGTGAAAAAGCCCCATGTGCCCCTTCCTCTCAGATGGCTAACTGTGGGTGGGCAGGAATTCATGGTCACATCCTGGGGGGGTTTAGGGTCTGTCTTGTTATGCAACCCCCAATATAATACTTGCTTTCTTACTACTCATTACAACCTTTCTTTTTACAGTTCCAGGTACTGCTAAATTATAAAACATATACACAGACGTACTTCTTGCAAGAGAGGAGCACCCACAATGGAAATGGATAGGGGTGTTGAAATTAATCACGTAATCGATGCATCGTGATGCAGGCATGGATGATTCTGCATCAATGCAGTGGCAGGACATAATCGATTATATCAAAAGGCATGAATGAGATGATAGTTTTCACCTCTTGTTCGCTCTTTCCCTCGGTGCTCACAGCGATTTTTACTGCGATTTTTGAGTTTTATTTTTAAAGACTTGGTGAATTGATTTTTTAATAACTTGGCCTACCCTTTTTAGTTTTGTTAATATTGGCAATAGTGAGAAGTGTTATTGTTGGGTTCAAATATATGCCTCAGACCCTTAGAGCTACACCAGCAGAAGCTTAGCCTTCAGATGGGACACCAAGGTGAGACAGGTCTTAGGGGAGAGGCCTGACGAAGTGCAATCTAATCACAGGCAAAAACAGTTATCCTTTTGTGTAAAAGCAAAAATACTGTTGTGGTGCTATGCTGCCTCATTCCAAGGCAAGGTTTTTTGTAGCAGTTTTTTTATACACTGTCTATGCTGCAGTATTGGATCTGGGGCTACTGTTAATAATACATTTCCAGAACACGTAGAGTCATACCAACTGTTAGAATTCTGCCCATTTCAGTAAGTATCAGCATTTATAATCTAGTATATCAATTCTCTCTTCTATAATGTTACACCTGAAACTTCTATATGGCAAAAATGATTGGAAGGGAGTTACTCTGAGAAATCCCAGAGTAGTGCTCCTAAGTTGTATCTTGTCATCTTTCATAGTTCTCACAAAGCTCAGTTTACAGCTTAATTCTAAGGTGCATTGCTCCAAGCCTTTCCCTTGGCAATGCAACAAATCAACTACAGCTGACACGCTGCTGTTTGCCAAATCATTTCCTCAATTTGCTTTAAGTTGCATTACTGCTGCCGGCAACCTGGCTTGTCATAACACCGTAATTGAAACTTCTGACCTTTGTTCTTAGTTCACAAACTGCTCTGAGCCTTTGCTACTTCTTGCCACCCACCTACTGTGTGATCTTCACACAAGAATTCTAAATCTTCTGCAGATTGGATCTCTTCTCATACCTTTAAATGGACAGTAATGTAACCATCACTGAAGGAACATCACTTGAGGTAAGTTAGGGATGAACAATAAAGGAATTGTAGGTCCGAAACATTAACATCTTTAAAACATAATTTAAGACTTTGGAGAATTTTATTTAAAAGTGATTTCTGTAAGTAAAATGAACCTGTTCAAATGGGTACAAAAGCTGGAGTTACCCTCAAAGGTCATCTGCAGCTTACAGTAGGGTATATATTTTAATTATGGACCATATTACTTTGCACTTATAGTTTTAAGTTCTATTTACTTCATACATTCAAGACATTTCATTTTATGTTTCTATTTAAAATAGTTACGATAAGAAAAGTGGGTGTAAACGTTTTAAAACATTTAAAGTACACAATTATACCTTCAGGACCATGTTGTATGTATGTAGTTACATTTTCATTGCTTGGGATTAAATCTACCTGGACAGCACCCTTTTTCAGTGCATTTTACAATAAATATTCAAAACGTTTTGAAATATATGTTAACCATCAATCATTTTAAAAGCAGTAATGTCACTGTGCATTCACAAAATGCTTGTGCTTTAAAAGGAGCTCAACACTATGAGAAATGGTGTTAAATAGCAATAATCTACATTTTACCTTTTGCCATATTTCTGTTCCATAGTGATCTATTAGCGAATTATAGTAACTGCCCAAATGTACTAGTTTTCTTATAAGAATCCTGCAGAAATTCCTGTAGTTCCAGATTATAACAGGTAACAAGTGGTGGCCTAGTGGTTAGGGAATTACCCCTGCGATCAGAAGGCCTTGGGTTTGAATCCCAGGTCTGCAAGTGTCACCACGGAGGTACCCTTGAGGGGTGCTGTGTTTGTGGCTGCCCACTGCTTTACTTCATGAACGGGTTAAATACGAAGAATTCTGTTCACACTGTGCTGTGGTGTGTTCACGTATGCCATATGGACACTTTACACTTATTTCACAAGGGCCCCATTTGATGCTTACCTTGCCCAGAAAGGCTTTAGCTAAATCAACACATGGTTGGTTGAAGAAGTTAAACCTCAACCGGGCTCCGTTTTCATCTGTCATCGCAAAATATTGACTGCAGAGCTCTTCTTGATCCTGAAGCTCGGCTTCATCTTTGTAGCCCCCCGCCAGAGGTGAGGTCTTTTCCTGCACTGGCCTCTGCAGATGACTGACCTGCTCCTGAACTCCTGCGGAGTCGTGCAGCTTCCTCTTGCGAGCTGGCATGACACAGCACGAGTAAACGTAGTATTTTGTACTTTATGTCCTGTGAACAAACCGCTCGGTATGTTCTCCAGTACTGGAACACAGCTAGGACTTCACTGCACGGTTCGGATGTTTATTAGTCCAGTGCGGCTCATTCTGACCATCATAGGCTTGAACTACCTTCTTTAGTATTAAAACAGGCACTTTTATAGACTTGATCCGAGCTTGACAAAAACACACATACTGTCTACTGTCACCCAGCCGACTAACACACTCATCTGTTCATGCAAACCGCAGAAAACCTCTCCCCGAGTCCGGGCAACCCGCACTCACACAGGCTCAGTATGCTTTTCCTCCATGGACTGCAAAGACTTGTGGGTTTTTTAAAGGAGCCGCCACCGCAGTGATCTGAGAGTTTGGAGTAGTGAACAGTTCAGACCTCTGTTTGTTTTTAAAGAATAACTTGAGGCACACAGTGAAGCAGCTTCATCTCAGACTATGTTTATACACGCTCAAGCTGGACTGGATTGTCATATACTTTGAGGTATCTACTGGAATCTACTAACACACACGTATATATATATATATATATATATATACATATGTATATATATATTTATATATGTGTGTGTACACAACAACTATTTGTTTCTTGTTCATTTCTGTGGTGTTAAAACAGGAAGGATCCTAACAACAAGCTGTAACACTCAGTAGCTGGTGGAACATGGAGACTTGGGTTGTGACAGAGTCTCTCGCTGCAGTAGGCACTGCCAGTCTGTCATCATTAGCAGTAGACTTGACTCCTAAACACCTGGCTCACAGCCTGTACCAGCTGCTCCCAGAGGACCTCCACACTGGGAAAGTTTAGTGTGAGTGAGAAATGGAGAGTTGAGGCAGGGAAAAGCCTGTCTCATGCAACCCCCCCACCCCCCAAGAGGCTCTTTTGAAGCCCTTCCAAAGTCTTTGAAGCTGGCTTGCAATATGTTGTCGTTGAGCAGCAAGAATTGAAGAGCTGCTGCTATATGCGGTGTACTCCATTTAAAATCAGTAATCTCTTGTGGTTTATTCTTTATGGTTCCACAGTGGATTTAGTCTAAAAACAATGAACCATATGGACAAGACTAAACTATGTGCGCATGTATGCAAAGGGCAAAGTGTTTTCCCATGTGGTGCAGGTCTGATCCTATGAGTAGGAGCAGTGCTGGCATGGCTCAGTGATCAGGAGGCTTGCCAGAGAGACCTGCATGTTTAGAGATTGCAAGTTTAATGTGTAATGGTGGTAGAAATAGGCAGAGGGCACGTCGCTGGCTGCTAATGGGTAAACTGATATGTTTAAGTAACTCAAGGATGCCATAAACATTCCGAAATGAAATATGTCCGTGGCCCGCTTTTATTGGGCTAGGGCAAGTGTCCAGTAGTGAGTTTGACCAGCTGTTCATAAAAGATCTCTTTACACAGGGACTTGATAATGGGGTTCATTTTTAAGTGTTCTGACAAATCACTGCCTTCTGCTTTTTGCTGTCTAAGTGGTTGTCAGAGTGATTTTATTTGTAGTTAAAAGCAACCAAGTGGTGATCATGTTAGCATTAGTGTTAAAGCCACTAGACCTCAGATTGCTTAAGCAGGGGTATGGAAATGCTTGTCATTAAAAAGTTCACTCATTCAATGTATGGCTGTTCAAGAAGCATGATCTTCTTTGTAACTGAACAAAAAAACAAATGAACAATTAAACAAGGCTGAGCTATATGTACATTTTATGCCCCTGATGACAGATGCTGGAGTACAGAGTAAAGTGTTTATGGTCATATGTTATTTGGCGCAAGAGAAAAATACTTTTATCACTGTTTATTATTCAGTTATTTCCGTAATTTGGTAAGTAGTATGAAGCTGATATATACTGTTGGTCTTGCAGAAAAAGGGTTTCTATTGGTCCAGGCATCATAAAATTTTCAAAAAGAGTTGAATGACAATTGCTGTGTTCGAATCATCTGGAGGCCATGCTGTGAATGTCGCTGAGGATTACACTCTGCGGGAATGTGTAGCATTATTTGCAACGATTACATGTATAAAAGTGTATCAGCAGGTACGTAATCATCAAGAGTGGAACATACAGTAAGTCTGTATTTAGGGCCAGCTGGCACTGTGGTGAAGGCTGGCCAAGACTAGAGCCAGACACCCAAGCTCACCCATTATGACTGGTAGTAGAAGCCAGGGATGGTTCACGGACTGGCTCTTATATCTGTCAGTCTGGTTGGAGCCATTGTTGCAATGCTTTGGCTGGTTTTCATGTGGGTGTCAGCAGAATGGAAGGGGCTCTGGCAGGGACCACCATCATTGGGGATGAACCGTCATTTTCTGGCATGCTGGACACAGTCAAAGCTCCCCAGCCAAGGGTGACGGGGACATAGTGCTGACGTATGGGATGCTTACAGTGCACTGCATTTCCAAACACTTTGTTCATGTCGGCTGATTGCGAGTCCATTACTGAATCATGACTCACTGCCCCTAGCTGGGCTGTAGCTCTTTGGGGAGCAGGTAAAAAGGAATTGTTTTGTCTAGCCCGGATGTATCAAAGGATGAGAATTTAATGGTATCGGTGACTAAAATACAACATGGGTTTTAGTTTTGTTGCAGTCAGTTAAAATGTACCAAAAATAGGGCTCATACACAAATAAACAGGTAATAAGCATCAGAACCATTGTTGTTTACTGTCTGGATTAGAACTCTGCAATCATATCTTATCCTGGAGCATGTTGGGCACACAAATAGCTACAGGAAGTTATTTACTTTCACTACTCTTTTTTTTAAAAAGATGAGAACTGCAAAGTGACTGTGTTTATCATAACATGATATGATATGATTACAAATGGCGTCTCCTCTCTAGCTGTGTGTGATGTGTCTGTTCCAGATGGAAAGATTGAGTTGTTTGCTGGAAGATGAATGTTTTGAGATGTGTGTTTTCCCCAGAAATAAAAGCCCTTGACTGTTTTCAAATATTTATGATTGATGGCTGTGGGAAAGAATTGGGACTGTGTTTGTTAGGGCAGTGGGGTGGGGGGATGCCTGTGTCTGCTTGTTAAATCATTTAAGGAGACAGATGGCCATTTTCTCGTTTTTTTGTCAACCAGCACCTGAGCACTGTACAGCACATGGGGAAGGGAAGAGAAGGAGAATAGTTTTGCCCAAGTACTGAATCATGCATGACTTAAATGATATTTTCCACATGCATGCTTTGTTTAGCTCTCCAGAGTCTGTAGGCTTTGTCCTGCAGCTGGCCTGGAGGATCCGTCCACTGTGAAATGAAAGCTTCACCACTCTTAAAACATGTGTCAGAAAAGGTTAATTGGAGAAATATCACTTTTCGTTGCCCACAGAATCTTTCATTAGGTGGAATCACTTTTTGCAAACAGGAAGGATCTATTATACAGCAGCTATAGCCCAGTTTAAATGATGAAGGCATGGAGAATTTGCCAAGTGGCTGACTACCTCTTAACTAAATCTACAGGGAAATAAAAGGTTAGATCGTAGAGACTGCTGATGTGTTTTCTCTGACTCTCTTCTCTGTTTGCCTCAGTGAACCTCTGCTATATTTAACCTGATAGCTCTGTCAGCTGACAAGAGGATCCTAGCACCACTAATCAGAGCATTCACTGTCTCTTTTACTGTTTTACATTTTCACTCTGTAACACCCGTCTGAAAACCCAACACACAGTGTTGCGATTGAATATTGCGCAGCAAGCTCTGAACACACACTTTTTCATTGCACTGCCATCGTTGAGTGACTCTGGTATTTTAATTGGCCTAAAGAACAGTACGATTCCCCTGTGTCAGTGACAGCTGGAGTTTGTTTTAAACAGTTTTTGCTCTTCTAAAGTGCATATTAACTGTTTATCTGTTCAGTGGGAAATGGCTCCCCTTCAAGCTGATGAGGTGGGTGTTAGATTTTTGTGGTTTTTGGGTTTAGAACACAGTGCATTGTGCTTGGGCCAAAACCTCAGGTTGGATTCCTCCAACAAGCTTTAGATTCCACTCTCATCTCTGTTTTCAGAAGCTGCAAGCAAACGCCAAGCCGAGGAGTGAGTGAGAGCTTTAGGTTCACTGTTAGAGGTGGGTGATCATTTGTAGGCATAAAGAACCTTCACATAAACAATTTAAGTGCAATCTCTCTAAACGTTTAAAATGATCTTTACACTTAGATTTCATTTACAAAAAGTTTTTGTCATTCTCAAGGTCTCTCAAAAGGTCAAATTTTTTGGTCTGTCCTCGTGGGCTAGTAGGTTGGAGCAAGAATTAACTAGGGGTCACTGCAGACTGCTACAGTGGATTAATTTCCACTGCTATGCTGATGATACCCAACTATATATCTCAACTAAACCAGACGAAATACCTAAGTTGTCTAGACTAACTGAGTGCGTTCAGGATATAAAAGACTGGATGACCAATAATTTTCTTTTATTGAATAC
>JBBPDB010000140.1:7064694-7083086 GCA_037974465.1 Brachypetersius altus
TATTACAACATGAAAATGGGTCGTTGTTTGTACAAAGAAAGTACAAACACAACTATTTGTTTGGCTTGTAGTTAAATTTAAATTGAAGTGTTCTATAATATGAATCCGCTAGTTCAACTCCATGGATGCTGGTTTGAGATAATGACTAGCCATTAACTGTGGGAGAGAACACTGAATAATCAAAGCGTGCCACAACTTCAGCGTCATCACAGTACGGTTATGTTCCTGTATACCTACGGAAGAGTGCCTAAAGTAACACAAGCTTTATTTATTTCTAACTGTAAATTGTCTGTATATATTTTATCAAATTCATTTTTGCCATTGTCTGATATACAGTCTGTTAGTATGTGCAGTATGTAAAAACCAATAAAAATAATGTTAAAAACAACAGTGTAATCACACACCATAATAGAAAATCCACAATGTATGTTTGTAGTCTTTTATCCATGATAGATTCCGTATGATAATTAGGGGAAATTCACTTGAACTGAATATATACACACATAAGCATGTATTACGTAAATGTATAGGTTTTGTTAATAAAACAAATACTGCTGTCCATAACTTGAAAATCATTGGTAGAAAATACAGACTGAATGGATGGTGTGTGTGTTTAGTTGTTGTGGTGTTTGACGTCGGCATGACTGTCTCTGGAAGTTGGTTAAAATATAGCTATAAGCTTGTGGAGATGAGGTTCCACTGGGGGTCCAATAACACCAACGGATCAGAACACACTCTCAACAAGCGCAGGTTCCCTATGGAGGTACACACTTAAACATAAACTATTACGTGCTTCCTCTCACTTCATTCATATTCTTTTTATGAACAGTGATGTATTGATCATGTTTTATGTTAAGTTCATGCCATGTGTATTAAGCATTTTTTGTTATTAGATGCAGATTGTGGGCGTTGCTCCTGAATTTGAAGATGTGGACAAAGCTTCTCTTCAGCAGTCAGGCCTAGCCGTGATAGGAGTCTTCATTGATGTAACATTGATTTATTTGCCAAAAGAGAATTAATCTTTTGGGTGATTTTAAGTGTTTTTTTTTAGTGTGTTTACACAAGAGTTGGTTACATCTGAAGATGTCTGTCCTTAGATCGGGGCTAAAGATAACGTCGCTTTTAAGGCCATATCTGATGCTGTTCTCAAGGTTCCATATCCAGGTAATTTTTAAGTGCACATATGCTTTAACTATGTATTCTCCAGTCACCACACAGTTTATTTTCCAGGGGATTCAGTAAACGTGACTCCGCCGGCCTTGTTGAAGCTCATGCCTGATGAAAACACCAAGTTTTATCACTACCAGGGAGGCCAAACCACTCCACCTTGCCACCAGACAGTAGAGTGGATTGTGTTTGAGGAGCCAGTCTTGATCTCTACCGACCAGGTGAGAACATACAGGTTTTTAAAGTCATATGTCATAAGGGAACATTTAGAAAAGATCACTGAATAACCCTCTGCATCAAGTGGATGATTTGACTGTGCAAGTGTTTATAATTATCTTCTAATTTTTGTGATTGTGTTTAGCTCAGTACTTTGCTTAACACTGCAGAGCTGGGTCTTTGTCCAGCAGGTGGTGGTAGTAAGCAACCATAGGCACTTTTCCATAGGCGTACAGGAGTCGGATCTAAACCGTACTGCAGTGTTAGGGAACTTTCAGCACACTTTGATTTTCCAGCGTATCTCAGCCTGGTAACTGTGTTTCTGACGCATCAGCAGCTCAGTCCTCTCCCCTCAGTTTATGGCCGGTTGCCGTCCCAAAACCATGGCCTCGAACCCATGAAGAGCCGCTGTTGATTTGGTGGTCTTTTATTATTTCTAGCAGACAGTTAAAAAACAGTGGTCTCTTTCCATGTTGTGATGACAAAATTTCGACCAATCAGAAAGCAGCGTCACAGAATTTATGCCAGTTTTCTAATAAGCTAACTCAAATCCACCCGTCGAACCCCTGTGTTACTATGGTGGTAATAATCTCCTTACTTTTAAGTCACTTCATGGTCTGGCACCATCATACCTCTCTGATTTACTCTCTCCATATCTTCCCTCCCGTCATCTCCGATCCTCGGGGGAACAACTACTTTCTGTCCCCAGAACTTGCCTTGTTTCTATGGGTGGGAGATCCTTTTCTGTCACGGCCCCAAAGCTTTGGAATGCATTGCCCTTGGGTCTTCGTTCAATCACCACACTGCAAGAGTTTAAGTCTAAACTCAAAACTTACCTGTTTGAACAATGTTATCATTCATAATTATACTGTATACTCTGTTATACTGCTGTACTAGATGCATGAAGATTGAATGTTTGTATTTCTGTGTGGTGTGCAACTGCTACCACTTGTCATCGGACCAGGCAAATGCCTTGTGTCCAATTGTTGTGTGAACTGTTGCTATTGTTATTGATGGATTGTTAATGTTATTGTTCAGCGTCCTTGAGCTTGGGAAAGGCGCTATACAAATTTAACTTATTATTATTATTATTATTATTATTATTATTATTATTATTATACAAACCTGAAGTGCAACAAACAGTCAAGCTAGTGTTTAATGATCATAACTTCAGATGCTGCTGTAGTGATACACAAACATCCCATAAACTTTCAGCCAGCTTCTAGATCCAGATCTTTCTTCACACAACCAGTCTTAGGCGCCACTTCTACTTCCACTCTGTAACAGAATCCCATGACATATCACCCACTGGTAGGACAAGAAAAGCTGGATATGTAATATTTGTTCATGCTGTGCCAAAACCGCATTGAGTTAACCTGTTTGACGCATTAACAAATGCCGTGGCCTTGCCTCTCAGCAACTTGTGGAAGAATCTTGTTCCAGATTCAGTGGGTTCATAGCCATGCTTACTGATGCTCAGCGCACTGTGGCCCAATGAGAAAGCCTTTTTTTATTCAGAGATCTTCAGAGACAGGATCTGTGTGCCAATCTGCAATATCCTAAGAGGTCAACTGTCATCACCTCACTACTCCTGGACCCTTCTACCAAACAAATCCATCGACTCCAAACTCCTGCAGATATGAAGTTGTAAAATGAACATGCCACATGCTGAAGATTCCCATTTTTGTTGAGATAACATACGGTAAATTTCAGTTCTACTACTGTTACACGTTAATAATTTGTATCCTTGACTAACAGGCAGTACTGAAAATATGTTCGCTTAAAAAAAACTGATGAAAAGCCAATTTGGCAGTAAAGGAAATCATATTAAATGTCATAATATTTGATACTTTTATATTTGATTTGTTGAATGCAATATTTGAATTTTGATTAAACTTCAATACTATTGAGTAGACTAATAAACAGTTTAGACACTGATTGCAGTAGGCCATGGTGGTCAGAATCAGAATAAAGACAAAATACGAAAACAGAAACAATCATTTCGCTCAGTTTCTTGGTTTATGGAAAGACCTAGTCTTTGACCATGATCAAGAGGTTGGAAGATCATGCATATCTAACCGGCATGCTGGAAGGTCCATGGAAGCAGATATGAGAGGAATTTCAAATACCGGGCATAGCAATGTGATTGCTTTGTTCCTTTGGGTAACAGTCTGAACATCTCAGTTGAAACAATCTTGCAGAATCAGTAACTACTCAGTCACCTTCTTCTCAACATCTCTGGTGAGAAGCAGTTGGACATCAAAGGAGTAAATAATTTTCTCAAGTATGAGAGAGTGTACACCTCATCTCATATTCATTCATTATGAGTCAGTATCAAATTTGACATCCTGCTGCATAGCGACACTTGATAAGACTCTTCTCTGTTTTAATGGATTTTGAAGTAATATGTGCCTCAATGAAATGTAAGTTAGTATTAAAAGATGCTGTGAAGTAAAAGTATCCATCTTTAAGGTAATGCTGCTTTCATATTATATAACTTATTCCTTAGATGGTACAACCACCTGAGGTTCTAAGGACTCTTGAGTGTAATTCTGTTTGGAAGGCTGTCTCTTACTTCATATTTCTTGCATATTTTGACCTATAGAATGTAATACTATAAAAGATGGGTGAGAGGTGTTGGGAAAGGATGAACTGATCAATGCCATGCTTTTGGGTCTTTCATAGCATCTAATGTGGCTACCATGTTGAAGCTTTGTGCATAGTACATATAACACCAAAGTTTTTTTTTTTCTGTAATTCCAGCAGAGTAGTTACGCTAATCTCTCGATTCTCATTGCTGGTCTACATTTACCCACCTTGTAGAACAAATATGTCCATTTTCTGACGGAAAGATGGATGGGAGAAAACATCAGCCGCCTTGAATATGTACAGGACTCAACACTCACAGGGACAAATATTGAAATATATCGGGTCCTCATATAGAAAGTTAGTTCAGGACAAAGAAAATAAAGGTTATGACAACAAGAAAACTTTATTGATCCCAGAAGAAATTGCTGACATTTTCTCTATATGCCAGAGACCTGTTTTTGCCTCCTTTTAGGTGTGTTTGAAACCAACGCCCTAACTACAGGTTGGTTTATAACGGGAAAGGCAGCACGCTGAACCTCTCACATTTTGATTTGCATGATGAAACCAGAGCTCATCTGGGATTCTATCCTTACACCAACAAGCCTAACTTGACCATTTATGTGGAATATGTAATAGTAGAGGGCAGCTTTTGTCTTGGATTAATTATTAACAGCTAAATTAACAAAAAATGAATCAAGCCTGACCTTTTGCTTGCAGCCAAGATATAATTTTGGACAGAGAAGAACAATCATTTCTTGTGAGAAGAACAACTTATTGTGAAATGATGAGGCTTGAAGGTAAAAGGACAACCAGATGGGTGAAGGTAGTCAAAAGAAGGTAGTTAAGTGGAACAAATATGTCCATTTTCTGACGGAAAGATGGATGGAAGAAAACATTAAGAAGCCTGAAGGCACAGGCAAGAGGGTCAGCTGGTAGCCTAGTGGTTAGGGTGCTGCCTCCACAATCAGAAGATTGTGGTTTAAATCCCAGGACTGTTAATGGCACCACTGCGGTACCCTTGAGCAAGGTCCTATCCCCAGCTGTGTTCCTGGCTGCCCACCGCTTCACTTAGGTGAATGGGTTAAATGCAGAGGAAGAATTTCACACTGTTCACTAGGTGCTGTGTGTTCACTACAAATTGACACTTTACACTAGCATATTCTAAAGAAACACTATCCATATGGTCACCAAGAGTCAACACTGAGTTTAAAAGATAAAATGGGAGATCAACTATCACACACCAGCGTGTAAGACGCTCGACCTCATGAAAAGCTGCTGTTTCTTTAACTATTCAAAGTGAAGACCTTGCTTAGTCACGCCCGTGCACCGCTGACTGAGAGACCCGCCCACTGCACCCTGATTGGCTGTTGCCCTCTTCAGGCAGCTCCGTAGACTGGCGTTAGTATTTTTTTCTCACCTGTGTTCAGACAAAGCCCCGCCCTAGTTTGCTGATATTGGCTAGTTGCTCCGGGTAGAATGAACTACTAGCCATTTAGAATCCAGGAGGGGGACGTTGCTAGCCTATCATTAATCAGAAAGGCGTTTCCTGACGGAACTCGAGTGTGAAAAAACACTATCTCCACTCGACGCAGTGATACTTTCGCATCTACGGGCGGGGCTCCCGGTCCAGAAACTGAATTACCGGCAGCAGGCAGAAACTTAGCCGAGCTCTTCTATCGTCCATGGGAATGTACTGGACACTACGTGGGAAAATCGGACCCAGTCAGCTCTTTTCGACGATGCCTTAACGCTGCCATGTGCACTCGACCACCTTCATTCTGAAGGCGCCTTTTCATATTCTCACACTTATTTTGTTCCTGGAGTGTATAGATAGATATATGTGTGTATTTCCCTCGTCTCGTACGATGAAGTGACAGCATAACCTCGACTATCTGTGATCTGAAGAACTATCCTTTCTGCCACTTGAAGGGTTCGACTCGAGAAAGGGTGAGTTTTATTTCGTTTACTTTAAGCTTTAATGAACATCTTTGGCGTTGAGGTGAGCAGGCGTTTTTTTGTACAGTAAATAAGGAGAGGAACGTTCTCGGAACATTCCTGAATGTGCCGAGGTTGGTGAGTTTATATTGAATTATTAATGGTGCTGCAGATCCGAGTTTGCTTGGTTTTTTCACTGCACGCCACGGGATGTCTTAAAAACAAGGCCACGGTGTGGGCTTCACTGCCACTTGTGTATTTATTCCCAAGTAGGTTATTGTTCCACATGTGTTCACCGTTCAAGGACCCTGGAGGAGCTGCATTAGCTGCTGCACGTCCAGTGTGAACCACCTGTCAATCAGATTTTGTCTCCCACCGCCTGTCAGTCAAAATTAAATGCCTCAGTCTTGGTGGGGAGGACTCTCGGTCTGTACGGCACGTCCCCACCAAGACTGGGGAGGGGGCATTTCATTTTTCACGATCACGACACGCGTCTGTTTTCTCGTGTCGTGATCCCATCGCAGCTGAATTAAAAACCTTATGGGTAGGTCTGACGTCTTTTTTGGACTACGCATGCTGTCACGTATGCTTGTGATCTTTTTTCGTTTTATTTCTCCCAAGCCCCCTCCCATAACAGTGTAACATCTACAGGACGTACGTTCAGCCGGTACGGGACGATTTCATGATCCTGTAACCTCGTTTACACGTTCTCGTCTCAAGTTCATTGACCACCTTTGCCTCTATCGTCGTAGCATCTCTTGTGTACTTGTGTCTTTGGTGTAACAATAACAATAAGCATATTATTATTATTATTATTATTATTAATAATAATAATAATAATAATAATAATAATAAACCATAATTATAAACTACTTAGGCACTGGAAGCAGACTAGACTGGCCGTGGAACAGAAGCCGAGGTGTTTACAGTATATTAGGGAACATGGTCCTGTTTTAGTCGGCTGGTGTGAAGTTGTGCCGTTTTTAGATAGTGGATGTGGAGAGTCCTCAGAGCCTCAGAAACATTATCTCATCCACGAGGATCAACACTCATGGGTGATGTAATAACCCTGATAAAGCGAAAGGGGGGTGATCAGAAGGTCCACAGGCCTGCAGGTCAGCCCGTAGCCCTGAGTGGGTGCAGGGAGGACATGAGGGCTTTGGCTATGGGATGCAAACATGGCTGTCGAATGACTGAGCTTGGTCCAGTATAGACTGCATAGCTTTCTTTTTTTTTTTTTTTTTACCTTAGAGACCTTTTCAGTGAGGCCTAGGAGGCGTCTCACATATTATAATAATCCGCAATCCCATATGACCAAATGAAGTAAAGTGGCCCCTTATAGTCATGTGTGAACACACCACAGCACACATTGAGACCAATGTGAAATCCTTTCTCTGCATTTAACCCATTCACCAAGTGAAGCAGTGAGCAGCCAGCGATGCAGTACCTGGGGAGCAGTGTGTGGGGACGGTGCCTTGCTTAAGGGTACCTCAGTATTGCCCCTAGCAGTCCTGGGATTCAGACCCATGACCTTCTGATTGCACGGGCACCATTCCTGTATTACACCCTATAATACCATATTAACAAAACTGAAACTGGTCTGACATTGAGGCGGGCAGGTGCACTATCCCAGTGCTAGCTGTTGCAGGAAGGAGAAAGAAAACTGTCATGGGACAGTATCTGTCTCTGTGTCTGACCAAAGGTGGATCACTTTCATTATCACACATGTGGATTTGTTTTCTGGTGCCCCTCCCCCCATGAAATCCACATTTTAAGTATTTCTGGCACAGAAATAGTTTTAGTTTAACTGGCTAAAATTAGCCCCAATAGGCTACTAGGATCTGGTTTTACACACAGTCCAACTGTAGCCACGAACATGAGCTGGACCTGAATCCAGTTCGCATGTGATCTGTTGTTCTTCGGGTGCTATAAATGGGCATGCAGTATGACACAGTGAAGCTGGATGTGGTATAATTAAAGAAGATACTTGATTTTATTTTCATGTTGACAGTCAACACAGTGGAAAATAATGGGGATCAGGTAGCAATGCAGTAACCAGCAGCATTCATTCATTATTAGTAATGCTGAGTGGGATAGTTTTAGTTCTTGTTCACTTCTAATTGGACAAGAACGCCTCCACATATCCACTTCGAAACAAATAACACACACACTGTTGTAATTATCCACACGTTACAAAATCATCCCATTCTTTTCCGAGCTTGTGGTTCCTGCACAGATGCTTTCGTTGCTGAATCTTCTCCCAGCGGTACAAACCTTCCTTGGCTGTAGCCTGATAAGTTCCGTGTGTGTGCACCACATGTGCTGCTTAAGCTTACCAGGCTGCCCTCGCTTATCATATCAGGGCATCTAGCACAAAGGAGCCCCAGTGAGCCATTTCAGTTCACCTCTGGAGCTCCTGCTATAAGGCAAGCCAACATCTAGAGCAAAATCTAGACCACTGTAATCAAAGAAAACATGCTTATTTCATCACCAATCAAAACTGCTTGATCTCGCAAGTTATA
Source organism: Brachypetersius altus (assembly GCA_037974465.1). NCBI lineage: Eukaryota > Metazoa > Chordata > Actinopteri > Characiformes > Alestidae > Brachypetersius > Brachypetersius altus. The sequence goes on from JBBPDB010000140.1 coordinate 7,073,124, forward strand.
AAATAGAACCTGATTTCGACATGGCGCTATCACCTTTGGTAAAACATGTAAACCAACTGGTTTGACAGCTTTAAAAACAAAAGGTTACTGTTCTCTAGAGTAGATAAAAAAGGTCAGTTCTTTGTTAAAACCTTTACAGGTTGGAAATGTAAAAACATGCACAAGTGTTTAAAGCTCTTCCCAAAGATTGACATATTGGTTTTTATGTGATGACACGACAGCCTTCAGTTCAGAAAAGGCTGAGAAGATCAGAAACCTGTTTCCCTTTTTGCGCAAGAGTGCTGTCTTAGGGGTTTTCAGTGAGGTTTTCCCTTTTTTGCAGTGTGTGATTCCCAGTGTGTATTTGACTTGGCAACAGTAACACAGTAACACAATTACATAGTATGCCTGTAAGTGACTTGTAAGCATTTTCCAAGTCAATAGTAAAATGCCTGTGTTGGGCGGGAAGTAGCCATGGTCAGATAATTCCACTGTGTGTGTGCCTATGTGGATCATGTCACGCTCTCATAGTAGCCCTACTGTGTGTCTAGCCAGTTTCAGCTGACTGGAGTTAGATTGCGTTCCACCGCACCCAAAACATTTCTGATGTGGCGTTCTGCAAGATTTCTGTGCTGTGTTGTTGTTTCACATGAGTGCTTGTAGCAAAAATGGTTATAAATATGTAGTACAAAAAATGTGTAGAATTATTTTAAGAGTGTCTGCTGTAAAAGGAAACAGTAGCAGATTTTCCTTCTTTGTACACGTGAATTTTTACTTTCAGATGGTTCTTTAAGAGTATATAGGGAAAAAAAGGTCATTTTCTAGGGTATACCCCTGCTTTTCAATGACACAGCCCTCCTAAAGATCCTCCCTAATGTTAGTAACATGACTCCAGCTTTTTGAAACCTGGTTTACGTTAAAAAGATCAATAGAAATGATGTAAAATAGTTTGGAATGTGGTCTTGTTTTATTAAAGGTATAAAAAGTTATAAAGTTATGGTGGTGACAAAATAGGTTACACAGATCAACGTTCAGTAAGGAAGACCTTTCAATATGTCCAGTTCCTCATTCTTCTCCACACGAAAGTATTTATTATATTGAGTAAGGTTGTTTTTCCTTAGCCGGTTTGTGCTCAATTAAAGTGCAGAGGATGAAAATAAACTTTGAGTCGTGCTGTGAGTTTGCGTAAAAAGCCCAGTGGCAGCGCTGGTGGTGCGGTTATGTATGCTGCCTGACAGTGGGCTGGGTGTAATTTGGAGGCTGGTGGGAATGTTGTGGGTGTTCCCACAGGAAGGCTCCCAATGCTTTGATCATCGGTGTCTCACACAGGGTGTGTAAGCCATCTGATGAGCTGGTGCTCTAATGGATGGTGTAGGAAACTGGTGCATGTCTTTAACTTTACACCCCCATAGTCTTGTGATATGTTTTGAACGGAAGGGCCCTGAATGTGCAATCTTTTCCAAATTTATCAGAAGCGTTACCTTCAAGGATTAGTACTTAGTGACCTGAATAAACATAGTAGTTCTAGTTCGTAACAAGTTGAAAATATAATTTTCCTTCTCCTGTACTGTTACCTTGAAGGTGTAATGTTTTGTTATAACAGCGATGATATCTTGGTTCATGAAGGAGTTTCTCTGAACCGTGGAAGCAAATGTTTCAATGTAATGTAATTTTGTTGTCAATTAAAACAACATTAAAAAACATAAAACTTTAGTATAGCACTAGTGATGCTACGGTACAAAAGATCACTAAATGGTTCTCGTCTTAGACATATGGCTCTAGGAAAAATCAAGGTAAAGTTTTTTTTTACTAAACTCCAAGGAAGCTTCATAATGTACTCACCACCGTGAAATGGATGGTGTTTCATCTAAAAGCCATCACACCATGTGGTGTGTCTTTCTTTTTGAGGGTGTTTATTTTGAAAACATGATTAGTTCAAACAGTGTCTTTAAATGCCCTCTAAGTACTGTAAAGGCCTTTTAACAATTCCCACATCTTCCTTTGTTTTGAAAAAGCCTACTCAGAGTCAAGCCAAGAGCATGAGAAACAACGAAGCATCGCGTTCCTGCTTTAGTGCAGTAGGGATGAACGTGCAGTTTTAAATAGGACGACCAGCTCCTCCGTCTCTATCTTTAGAACACAGCGTAGCATCAGTCTGAAGTGGCTCTCCTCTCAGACTTGAACATGAGATGGTGAGTGTCTTTGAGCAGAGCTGTGCAATCTTCTTGGAGAGTTCTTGGCTTCTTCTACAGTCTGAAGGCCCTTTCCTGAAAATGAGGGTGTGTTGAGGACTGTGCTGAGACTTGGCCTTCAGTGGCCTTTTGGGAGTAGGTTGGGTCGGCCATGACTAACAATAATATCAGCCAAATGAGATTCTTGCAAGAGCGAATGCAGCACACGGTTCACATTCACCCCCATGCTTTGTTCTCGGAAATGGTCTTCCAGATGAAGTGGTCATAGGTGAGTCATGTGGTGGTTGTTTCATTTGGGATTATGCAATGAATCAGATGTTCTGATTCATGGTGGACATTTTTGGGTGTCCAAGAGATCAGAAGTGCATGCTTTTCAGAAGGGCCTCTTGTGCTTGTTGGATGTTTTACCGGTGCCTCATACTGGGCTTGTTACAATTAGTGGACCCTGTCGGCCATGCAGTGCTGTGAATGCCAGAGAGTAGTGCTCATCCTGCTTCACTTTCCATTTGCTGTTCGTCTCGGCTTGGCATTGCGGCGTGCCAGGAGGGATGATGCAAACGCTGTTCAAATATGCAAGAGGTGGATCACATGCTCCTTGAGCAGCAGACAGTAGCAAGTGACTTTGCAGCAAGCAAGATGATGAGTCTGGGAGAAAGTTTCTACAGGGCAAGAAGGTCTTGCATGTTGACAGTGTGTGCTGGGATTCAGATTTGAAAAAGTAATCAATTAACGTGGGCTGTCAAATGGCTGCTCTGTTGGGATGGAGCCCAGGTCCTCACTGGCATTTGTGCTGGCAGCTGCAGTCAGATGCAGAGTCACACTTCCTGGTGTTATACGCACATACATGCACATACATGCACATACATGGGCAGCTCACAAAAACACATTTATTCTGTAAGTGCTCTCTTGCAAGTGTTGAATGATAATGGAATAGGTTGATAAAAAAAATCACTTTTCTCACTTACCCCAAATACCAGTCAGGGCAGTGAAGTTTACTTTTTATTTTTGCACTGGAGCTATGAAGCTAGTGTAAATTCCACATATTTAAATAACGGTAGTTTAGAAACAGCATAAATAAGTTTATTTGGAACTACTAGACAGTTTGATGTGGTTTTAGGCATGCAGTTGGCAATACCAAATGGTGCAGTATGAGCTTCCATTGTTTGTTAGCTACATGATCCCGTATTATACTAAAGTAAACTTCGGACAACATGATAATTTTGGAAGGACCAGTTGGGGGGGGAAATCTAATTGCAGTTTCTGTAATTTATATTCCATATAGTGAGGTCTAGGCATTTCCTTTTTGACCAATGCAATAATGTTTTGGGCTTAATGCTTGAACGCTGAACACATAATGCTGTTTGGTTACTTGCATTGGTCAAACTCTTCCACAGGCATTTCCCAAGCCGTATTTTTCTAAATAAATGTCTCCAGTTAAAACCTGCTGTTGATTATGTAGGCTGTAATTGAAATAGCTGCTGTAGTGGCTCTTTCAAAGTGCAATATTCAGTATAAAAATGTTTATTATTTTTTAGCCCTAGTCTTGGCTGATCTGCTACATTCAGGGTAAAGGAAACAATCGATTTTAATACAAGGCTTTAATAAAATCTACTCAATCCTAATCCTGTCAACCTCACACTCTGCTCCCCTACACCAGCCAATAAGGAGGTTATCAGTTAGTTAATTACTTGAATTTAGCGGGCAAGATTAATCAAAGTACAAAAATGTGCCGAGTGTGAGGCCAAACCCCTGCTTTGATATATCTTCCGGACCTGGTGTCTTTTCTGAAGTTTCTGTTTTTCTGTTAGCCAGAACAGCATGACGATATAACCTCCCCCACCCTCTGCCTCTGCAGCTCCCCAGAGCCTTTCCCTGTCTTCCTGTGACTACGTGCATGAGTTTTCCCAATGTCCCTCACATCTCTGCTTCTCTTTCTCAGTCCCGTGAACGAACATCCCACAGTTCATTTCACTTTCATAACAAACTTTCATCAAAAACACTGCAGTCGATAGCCATCTGAAGTTAAATGGCTTACACTGTGTGTGCTCTGTGTCTGATGAAAATGAACAAGAGCAGGAGTGGAAGGCTCTGCCAAGTCACCCTGAACTTTTATAATTCAATATGACTAAAACAGAGATTACAGGGAGACCTGTGTGGCCATTCTGGTATTCATCCACAAGCTGTAATGATCTGATGCTTGACTGAAACACTCACTCATTTTGGATGAACACTTAAGACAGTCTATTTCACTCAACTCCACATGATATAGTCTTCAAACAGAAGACTTGCAAAATAGGGTCAGTTCACACAAATGTAGTTAGTCATGTTTGTTGTTGAAGTGGTTAAATATACCTGTGCTTATTGCATAAGCCTGTGGCTAACCAGAGCTGGAGGCCTCTATGAGATGTTGTCCATAAAGGTTAGAAAGCCATTGAGATAATATCAGTAACAGGCTGTTATGTGTAGTTCCAGATTTGGCTCGTAGCCGCACTCAGGGTCTTTTTCTTTAAACCTTCTTGTGTGTGTGTGTGTGTGTGTGTGTGTGTGTGTGTGTGTGTGTGTGTGTGTAAGAGCACCTGTCTTAACCGCGTATATGATCACTTTAAACCCTGTCCAGGTGGACAGTTAAAGTTTCACTTTAATATGGGTGGGCCTCATTTGGTTAGGCCTCTCTTTCTTATCTCACCCTATACATTCACAAAGGACTCATGAAGGGAAGCAAGTTATTTCCTTTTTCCTGGCTGTGCTTAACTCAAAGGGAGATATCAGCTGGATTGGAGCTCCAAACATCTTGAATTTTAATAGATCACAGAACAACTGACAGTCTGTAGTTTAGCTCTGTTTATTTCAGGGTGTGTCTTATTTGCTGTTGTAGGTAACTTGTGCTTCATAAATTGTGCAGCACATAATGTAAATAGATACAGACAAGCACTGTTTCAGTATGCATTCGGTTAGAATAGTGATGTTGCAGCGACAAGATCTGTTGTAATCATAGCAGCAACAAAGCCATCTGAGGCCCAGAAGCCTGAGGCATTCCCAACCTCGCACTTGGCTTTGATGTTTGGTCTGACGGTCTGGTCCCATCGGGCCAACCGTCACAGTTCATCACCCCTCCAGTTGAGGCAGAAATTGCCAGGGCTCACTCTGCATGTGGAATACGCAGGTTTTGGGGCTCAAGCTCTAGCAGAAACCAGGCCTTTTACATCATATATCATAATTAATAGAATTCGTATTCTCACCAATGCATAGTTACTTATACTGTTTTTAGATTCTTTTTTTTTTCATGATGTCTTGACTCTGTGTAGGTCTATGTATATCCTACAAAGACTGGTTTGGATCAGAAAAATGAAAAATTTCCAATAAAACATTTTCAGTGCCTTCAGTGGTGCCTCTCTGACAAAAAAAAATCACAATTCCTACAATTTATAAATTTATAGATGTAAAAAGTACTGTGAGCATGTGTGTATCCATAGTATAAGCCACATTCTTAATGAAAGTTTAAATACTGTAATAACTGTTCTGTAATATATTTTTTTTAAATATTGTGATATAAAATTTTAGCACGGCCTTCCAACAGTACATATATTTATTGTTCTGTTTACCTCTTGTATTATATTATTACTAGTGAGTAATAGTACTATTATATTACTACTAATAATTTAATGTGCTTCTGTCATGCTCTAGCCAGCTTTGACTTTTTGTTTTCTTCTTATACTTTAGACTAATCATAGACTCACTCAAAGATTGCATTTTCCACTAAATGACGAAATCAGGGCCCTCTAAATGGCAGGAAGTTCTGTAATTTTCAGCCCTCTGTGTTTTTTCCTGAGTAGCAGCACTCAGTTCGTAATGCAGCGTGTGTCATTTATTTATCACATACCAATCTCCATTTTGTAAAATGTAATCTCTGTGGGTGAACTGATTACCCCCCGGTGAACACTCAGTCCTGATTTTTCTACATTTTCAGAGATTATGCCAGCTGTAAACCTCAAGCTGTGGTTTTGTTAAGACATGTCGCCATGTTAGCGGCACAAGTGTCACATTTTGTGGATGGCAGGGAGAAAACTTCCAGACATGAGTGTGTTTCCTGCCTCCATTTGGATCTCATCAGCTCTTCTGCTTGCTGCTTCCTTCCACATGCTCTTTAAATAAGCAAGTTTCTGACCCCATGGTTTCCCGGTCACTGAAGACGGATGTGACGTGATTCAACAGACAGGGCTTTTTGGATCACTGTTTGTTGTTGCTTGGTTTTAGATAAGATAATCTCTGATCTGCTCTGACTTTTTCATAATGAGTGGTTTTATTTTTAGTACAGTTTTAGTTTTGAAGGTTTCTCTTTAACATTTGGCTGTACAGTCACAGGATAAGGAAAACACCACTAGTCTTATTGCCAGTAGGCCCTGATTATTAAACATTTTGTGAATGATACCATTATGAAGAAGTTAAATATTCTGATAACTGTTAATGTAGGCCCATATAATTTACATACGGTCAAAAACAGGCTCTAGTAGTTTTCATTATACAGTTAACTGATTTCTGTAATACTTTTGTAATAGCAATGAACCAGCAGTAATTGACATGAACTCATTGAACCCTAAGAAATGAACTGGTTTCTCCTCAGCAGTGGTCTCTGTTTAAGGGGCCGTTCACATATCCCGTCTTTTGCGCGCGCAAGTCCATTATTTCAAATGTAGCTGCGCGGCAGCCGCACTCATAATGCAAGCGACGTGGTCGCGGTGCGACGCACCCGTTTTTTTCAGCATCAAGTTGAAGACATCTCAACTTTTCAGAATGCCGCAAGCGCACCACGAGTCATGTGACAAGATTCAACCAATTAGCTTCCTCACCTTTTCCGTTACACTGACGCCTCAGCAGAAACACGGAGGAGCAGCTCATCATTGTGGTCTAGGGATTTCCTGAACTGTATGATTTGTCAGGCCCCCCGTTTTTAGGCGCGATATGTGAACGGCCCCTAAACTGATTTCATGTTGATTGAGAGAAGAAAAATTATTTACTTCACAAATTATCTGCTTAAAGTGCTGCAATATGATCATTGAGTTTCCTGAACTATCGCACTGGTACTGATCCATTACTGGTACCAACAGAAAATACTGTATTGGATGTTGCACCAAAAATTGTAACAAATCTAATCCTGGAATATCACAGTTGATTGTTTAGTGTAACATAAAGTACCATGATGACAACAGTAGGCACATGCAGCTTATTGATATCATGCTTGTAGAGGAAGTGCCTTCATTAAAAATGTATTTTCTATAAAAGCATTTCAGGTCTACTAGATTTCTTCAATATGAATGACACCTTTATTGTGTTTGTATTTTGTCTTTAAAGGTAAAAACTAACCGTTTAGGTTTGATTTATTTTCAATTTTCAGAAGAACACAAACCTGTCCGGTGTTGTGCAGCTGCACACTCTAAAAAAATTTTTTAACAGTCTTCCTGTTACCTCCACTGCTGTCCCATGCTGTGCTGAGGTGGGAAACGAGACCTGATGCTGAATGCATTTTCCCTGGGGGCCCCGGAGCAGCGCTGCAGTGCTGCCTGCAAGTCCACTCAGCTCTAAACTGACCTGCAGCGTGGAAATTCTATCAGTCTGCACTGGAACACAGTGCATTATTAATGCAGTGAGGGACACGACTCATCCTCAGCAAAGAATGAGGACAGCCACACTGCAGAGGTTCTTCTCTCACCAATCCTGATTATCTCACCTTAGCTTCAGCCTTTTCTCTCACTAACTATTCAGCCAATTGGAAAGCGAACAAACCTTATTGTGCTTGAGGAGAATGGCCATATTTTGATGTTTAAATGTAGACAATTTAGGGCCATTGCAGAGTAAGAAATGTAAGGACAGATTGAGTAGGGAGTCCCAGCAACCCTCACGTTAGACCCTTGTTCTTTAGTTCCAGTCTTGGAGGCCTGATGTGCAGTAGGTGAACGGTGCAAGTGACTTTGTCGTACGTGAACACACCACAGCACACAGTGTGAACAGCACGAAATTCAACCTCTGCATTTAACCCAGCGCCTGGGGAGCAGTGCGTGGGAACGGTGTCTCAGAGGCGTCTAACGGTCTTGGGAATCGAACCCGGACTTTCTAGTCGCAGGGCGAATGCTACTAGCTGCCCAGCTGAATATAGTTGATATTCTTCTTTCTGCTCAGATTGAACTAATCTGTTAAGTTGTGTTAAGAGCAAGAAAATCACCCAGCTGTGCTGGACCCTCCAGGACTGTGAGTGAAGAACACCTCTTTAGGTTGAGAACTTAAGTACAACAGCGCTGTGTGAGACAAAGAGAGTTCAGTGGTTTATTGCTGGGTAAACAAATTTAACGTCTGTTTTAGTTTTAGTGTTACTGGAAAACCATGGGTTTCATTCAGGCTTTTGGTTTTGACTATCGCAAGCTTTTCATTAAAAGGATTGCGTTTGTATACCGTTCTGGCATTGTGGCCAACTTTTTTCCCTCCGACTGCTCTTGTTTATGAATATGTTCATTCACATCTTATTCCAAGTTTGATATTTTAACCATTCATCCATTATCTTTTGAGAGAAACAGTTCTTTTTTTTTTAAATTTCCTCCTATGTCTCTTTTATGTGACTCATTCTTTTTAGCTGTTTTCATGTGAGATTGGATGGCCTGTACTTTCTGTTTGGTCTTTGACCCCTTTTCCCCCTCTGCCAGTGTACGTGATAGGAGTCCGTTACAACTGGTTAAATATCAAACCAAAACTCCTGAAGCTTTCAGTTTGTATGGAGCTTACACAAAGGCAGGTGTTGTTTAGTGAAGTCAAAGCGGTTAAGGCATTAACCTAGGAAAACAAAAGACCTATGTATTACTCTTTGCCCCATCACACCACTTACTCCACATCTGACCTTCTGGGTGTGTACATAGTTTTTTACCGTATTATAATTTCAAATGTATCCATTTTAGGGAAGATATACTAGGCTGCCTGTTAATTACAGTAAAACCACAACATCACATCACCAAATATCTAATATCTGAAGCCAATTTTTTTTTTTATTTAAATGCTCTTGTATATCTTTATTTTTGGTATGAAATTAGACTACATTTTCTATTCTTTCAGGCCGGGTTGCAAACTGTGCAGACAAACACAGTGGAAGAAGAACTGTATCAGCGCATGTTAGACGTGTATGATATGAGGAAGCTTCAGCAGACGGTCTTGTTATGCTCCCTCAGCAATCAGATTTCTTCACAGTAATTCTGATAGAAACTAGGGATTGCAACGTGTACAGTGCAAATATATCCATTTTGTTTATTGTCCAGAAGGACCACTGAACCGGCAAGTGTCTTCTGAGTGCTGTATATGTACAATTTAGAAAGGTAACAGACCCAAAAACAAAAATTGCTTTATACCGCTTTATGTACAACATCCTGCCTGTAGCTCTCCACTGGAAGTAAATTTAAAATGTGTATCATTGAATGTAAACTTTTTGCTTCATGTCACTACCACTGTTACCAGTCTTGACTTGAAGCATTTCATCAGACCATACCGAATGACTTCATCTTGGTCATTGCATCATGTAAAAATTGAATTTCCCCTTTATATTTTAATCATGGTTTGTGAAGCTTTCTCAGAAAACCCCTGAGACTATAAATGCTAAATAAGTACACCTGGGATTTTGGTGGCATGAAGTAAGCCATGTATAAATTAGTTTTTGAAAACATTAAAGTGAAAGTGACCATTTTGTCATACGTGAACACACCACTGCACACAGTGTGAACAGCACGAAATTCAACCTCTGCATTTAACCCATTCACCA
>JBBPDB010000140.1:7090523-7101006 GCA_037974465.1 Brachypetersius altus
TACAGAATTCGGCCGGAAGCAGTAGGTCATCCGGGAACTTCTCGCCTACTGTTTTTCCCATACTACGAATTTGGACACACTACTCGCCTCGCATACTGCTTTTCGCATACTATATAGTATGTAGTATGCGATTTCGGACGCAGCCATCATGAATTAATTTAAACTGTCACTGCAGGTCGTCAACCCACCCCTAACATCTGATTGGTTACCCAGTACAGCTAGACCAATATATCCCAGAATACTGGATCAATACATGCCCCGTCAACATACTTCGATTCGGTAGATGGCAGTACTGGCGTGGAGAGAGAGTGCAGTGTGGTCGTGTTGTTAGAGCAGCAGCTCGTGGAGCGAGAGTTTGAAGATCTCTGTTTTTTTAAAAAGCCTCTTATGTATTGCCTTTGGTGTTACCAACCAGGAAATAAAATAAGAATGAAACTTATGTGCTGTTTTAATTAAAAAATGCGATCAAACATGCTGCGAAGTGTGTGGCAAAGTGATCTGTGAGCAGCAGCATGATGCTGTCTTGCCGAGGAGACTACTCAAACGGACACATTGGAAAGCAGCTCAGTTTCCTCCAGTGTTTTCACCGGACAGAGTATGGGTGGGCACGGTTCGTCTCTGAGGTGCGGGGGGGCAGAGACCACCATGGTCCACGCCTCTGAATTACAAATATTAAATCAGTTTGGGGCAGAACTATTCCACTTTTTAGTTGATATTTGCCTGGCCCAAAGTAGTTTAAACCTCCAATACACCTTTTCCACTGTACTGGTTCCCGTGCCGGTTCCCAATTTTGGAGCCAGTGCAGTGCTTTTCCACAGAAAAAAAATTGGTGCCGGTCCCTATGCCGTCACATCCATGCAAAAACTAGAGCGCACAAAATCGTTTGCCGCAAAAAAATTGCCGGCGTAAATTTCAAAGTCGCGCGCAAAACTGCGACAGGATGGTTAAACACAAGTTATAGTTTATCGACATTGTATTAATAATAATTATTTCATGGTTAGGTCTTACACGTCTAATAAGCACGCAATCAATGGTAAAACCTTTGTCACTCGCTCACAAATGTTATAATGGTATGTCACCAATTTCTCCGTACCATCTTGCCTTAGTGGACCAAAAAGCACGAAACGTAATGGATGATTATGTAGATATACAAAATTATAATGCTGGACCATCAGTCTTGGTGTGTGTGTGTGTGTGTGTGAGTGTGAGTGTGTTTTATTCAGCTGCTTTGGCACTAGTTTCCTAATGTACTTTTTCAGTCTTTACAGGGCATTTTGAAAAGACAGATGCTGTTGAGGCTCCTGTCTAAACTGCTTCATTATTGTTTGCAACTTCTAAAATATCTCTTATCAAGTCGCTTCATCCATGACTGCTAGCGCCATGTTTGAAAGGACATAGCTTCAGACCAAAATAATCATCTCAACAAGATCCTGGCAGATCAGCGTCCGCCCACTGAGTTTGATGGGTCTGACTGACAGCTAAAATAAATTCATGATGTGCTGAACGTTGCCAACATTAAATAATTACTTAAATGTGTCATTAAATATTTAAAATGGTAAATAAAACATAATTAATTAAATGTGGCTTTAAATGTGGCTTTAATTACTTAAAATGGGAAATAAAACAATAATTAATTAAATGTGCCATTAATTATTTTAAATGGGAAATAAAAACTTACTTATATGTGGCATTATTTAAAATTGGAAATAAAAACATCTAAGTAATTATATAAAGATTTAATGACACATTTAAGTAACTATTTATCAGTGTATTTCCCATTTTAAACAATTAATGATACATTTAATGATGTATTTAATGACATATATATATATATATATATTATATATATATAATATTGGCACTCCTGTCATTCCATAGCAGACACCACACTGAAGACGATACAAAAAGAACTTTGAAGTAAAATGCACATCTGATGTAATTTTATACCATCACCAGCAGAGGGCAGACCCAATCCTGTGTAAAAATATGCAAGTGAATTTAAATGTTAAATTAAAACACACACACACACACAAACACACACACACACACACACACACTCACTCAAAATCAGAGATTGGATCATCAAATTGAGATGAGTACTCTGAATGTCCTGAATTTAAGACTTAACTAACTGGCCATTTATGTGTATGTCATTTTTTTATTAAGTTGTTTTGTTTAAACATGAGATTTAACATAAATGAATGTATATCATGTTATTTTTTATTTATGTATGTTAGATTTGACAATTATTGTTGAATAGGATGAATTAAATATTTCAAAATGTGTGGGTCTGGGCAAAAAATTTAAATTTTCTATATACTATGAAAATGGAAATACTGTATTACGTTTTGGAAATGATATATATATAGCTCAGTGGGTAGGATACTTGCCTCCAGACCAAGAGGTCATGGGTTCGAATCCTACCTTCAGCACCACCACTGGGTCCCTGAGCAAGACCCTCAACCCCAAGTTGCTCCAGGGAGAGACTGTCCCCTGTAATTAGAGAATGAAAGTCGCTTTGGATAAAAGCGTCTGCTAAATGTAAATGTAAATATATCTATATTAGGGCTGGGCAAGTTAACGCGTAAACGCATTATTTACTTAAAGTCGACAATTATTTTTATTTTTTGGGGGGGTTTTTTTAAGCAAAAATACATTTATTTTGAGTTTGTGTTTGTTGTGTGCACAGCATGCAGCTCTACATATTCGCTTATTTCACGGATGTCAGAGGTCCCATTACTTTTGTCTATAATTTATGGACCATTACACCAATAGGGACTTCAATGACACTGCATTCAGATACATAGACTTTCATATGGAGTTGGTCCACCTCTGCAGTTGCTATTATGCTTCTGCTCCTCTTTAGGAAATACTGCTGTTAAAAAGTTCCTAATTTAAACACAGACGTCATTGATATGTGTGCAATTTAGTTTATGTGTTGAAAAATAAACAGATTTCAATGACTAATTAAATACAACATGATAACAATGAAGTAATAATGATGAAAAATACAGCATGAAAGTAAATTATTCAAGATTAATTTTATTGGTATTCACATGCAGCTGTACACCACACACTTGGGACAAAATGGATGTTGAACTTATCTGAGAACCATGGCTGACCCAATGTTTACATCCTGGATACCAGGCCAATAATATCATGAACAGGAACAAGAAGGCACAGTGGATCAATAAGTTGAAATGGCACATTATCTGAGGGGTAAAGTGAGCATCTTCCAGAGCTGAGAGACATAGAGATAATCTTTACCTACAGATCATGCAGAGCGTAGCCTGATAATTCATATGAAGCCACTTATTAGTATTGCATATGAAATATAACTGAGCTTTCAAATACATGTACAGAGCAACCATCAAGGTGTTATACAGCTCACTTAATATCACAGATGTGTTGCACTAAAAAGTCTTTAACTTACACAAACACGCAAAAGAAATACTAGTACTAGTATCATTATGCAATATAGTGGCTGCTTAAATATTTATATATCATTGGTAAATCAATAGAGAAATGCTATTATATACAAATGATATCACTATCCTTAGAGCTTACTTCAATGCATGGTCATATGTTGAAAGCTGAAAGAATACACTTCTCAAGCCTCCATACTTGCTCTCCAGTCACAAGAACAGCTCAAAGCACAAAGTAGCAACATTTGTTGTTTAAAGGCACATATACCTCTATGCATAATGCTACATTTACAGCACTGCAAGAAATGGCGCTTCAGGTTAGATGAGATGGTGTTAGTGATACAACGCAAATTTGAAGCATACGAGTTCATGGTCAAGATGTGTCGAGCTGCTCTTTCACTAGCATTTCAAAGGCTGATATATAGATGTGTCACCATGTCTTAGGAACATGCTTAATACACGCCAACTCAAGTGTATCAGAATAACGGAATTGCTCATTTGCAAAAATAAATAATAAGGAATGACTGTATATGGGTCACACAACGTAATGTGATAAGCTCGTTTTAAAGAATATACTTAAGATGGAGTGCAAAAAACACTTAAGCATTATATTTGGTCATAAAACTGATTTTAAAAAAGCAGTTGTTTGTGTGGTACAAAACACACAGCTTAAACAAGATCCAGTTCCCAGAGAGATGGGTTTTGTGATTCTTTCTGTTGCTCAGTCAAGAAAAAAAAGAACAAGACATTTAAGCACTTGCTATAAAACATTACTTCATATCAAATTCACAAAGTTACACATCTGTAATATACACAAATAGGTTTATTCGCACAATAGCTCTATATTACTATCAATACTTTTAATAACTGTTATGCGGAGTACTTAAAATGAATTTCGACCACCGCTGGTTAGTGTTGCATCTGTAGTTAACACTCCTTATTGTTCCCCACTCCTGCCTCAAAGTCATCATTGTAAGATCAGGTATCGGATATTCAGAAACACCTTTCTTTCCAATTTTTCCATAATTCGGCACAAATATGACCAGTTTTAACTATGGTAGATTTAACAGTTTTTTTTTTTTTTAAACATGCACTTAAACTCTTTAAACTTTTTTTTTCTTTTAGGATTTTCCATTAAAACTACCACATCATGGAAAAAAGGTGGCCTTACTCTTGATGACTAGGGTTAATCTTAGCATAGGGCTGCTAAGGGTGTTAAGTTTAGTAGTGGAAGCCTCTGAGTGATGAGGGGAAATGTCAAGGTTTATGGTCCAGTTATTCATCTTCGATGTGCAAACTGCTTGTGGGACACAGGAGAGGCTGGCTGGAACAGCTTGTGCTCTGAGTGATCAGACTCTCCATTGAGCCGGATAAACCTGCAAAGCAAGAGAGCAAATCACAATTAAATCACAAGTCATGGAGACAACAAAAGCCATGTATCAATCAGATTCTATCAGAGACAAACTGGTACAATATAGATAAGGTCTTCAGTATCCCTTCTGACTAGAGATAAAGAATTTACAGTCTATACTGTAAATGGGATCAACATTAGTGAAACTATTCTTAAGATATTACGAGATATTAATAAATACCTCATAAATAGAATGTTAATGACAAAACTGTAGCAATCCAAAAATCAAGTTTGGCTGAAGAGATTAACAAAGGCTCATAAAGGCACACTATTTTTAGGCATTTCCAGGTTCATCCTGAAATAACTGCAGTGCATCTGCATGAGTTTAAGAAAAAGAACATGGAAGACAGAGACAGGGCAGCCTACATACCAGTTACTCTTCCATACCGATTGAACAGGAATCAGGACCTATAGCTGCAGGTCCCAGAGCAAGGTCATTAGAGGAAGGATATGGCAGACAAGTCAGAAAGGGAGAAGACACCACACACATTAAACCGCAAAGCAGACAAAAAGCCAGTTAAAAGACATGCAGAGTGGCTGCTAGAAAAACACTCAGGAAACAACATAAGAGCATGAAAATATCAAAATGTCTGGTAGAAGACTACCCAGGGGCTGCTTAATAGAAAGGTCACTCACCAGGTGGGTCGCTCTCAGTTTTGGTTAGGCTGCTGTGCTCACTGCTACAGTCAGGCCCAAGTTCGCCTTCCGAATTCAGTCTGTCCTCTGTGTACACACACACACACAGCAATGATAAAGCTCTGGGGCTCTAGCGAACCACAATGAGGGACATTATTCACAAATGGAGAAGACCTTAAAAAGGCGATTCATGCTCGGAAACCCTACAATATGGCTGAATTAAAAACAATTCTGCAAAGAAGAGTCTGACAAAATTCCTCTATAACAATTTGAAAGACTCAAACGCTTAATTGCAGTTGTTGCTGCTAAGGGTGGGACAACCAGTTATTAGGTTTAAGAAGCAATAACCTGTTCACATAGGGCCATTTGGGTTTGGATGGTTTTTCCCTTAATAAATAAAATCACTTAAAAACAGTATTTTTGTGTTTACTTGGGTTATCTTTGTGTAATGTTTAAATTTGTTTGATAATCTGAAACAATTAAGTGTGACAAAGAGCAGGAAGAGGGCAAAAACTTCCTTCACAGCAATGTATATCTATAGCTATAACAGGAGCAATAAAGGCATTCCAGATCACACACCACCAGGGCAGTTATGTCTTGAGTAGACTTCAGTTACTGTAAAGTTTTGGGGTTGCAAGAAAGCAAAGGATGAAAGAAGATTAAGTAGGACACTAACCATCTTCAGGAGACAGAGAATCAGCAGCATCCTCTCCAGCAGTGCCCTATGAGTAAGAGATGGTGAGAGAGTCAGCGTGCGTGTGTGTGTCTATAGAAGAGTAAATTCAGAGGAAAAACTGGATAAAAAGACTGACCTCGGTAGGTGCAGGACTGCTAGACAGCAAGGTATGGGCCTGTGCATCAGACATTTCTGACAGTTTCTCCTCATCCTCCTCCTGAATAGGTGACGAGGGTGATCGCAAGGTGCTGTGAAGATCAGAGGAAAGCTCTACTGGGTAGGTGAAATTTCATACATTTTTTCCCTCACCGCAGCTACATAGGCCTCTGCAAAGTTGGCTGAGAACTTGCTGACACACCAGTCAGCCCCAGTGCAAGGTGCAAAAGAAGATCATGACCTCTGGCACAGTGCTGCAGTGTGCTTCATGCAGGGATCGGAGTGCTGTCATGGCCCAGGGCCAGAAGTTACTTAACACCATCATGAGAATGCAAAATAGTCACGGTCTCAACACTTTGCGCTTTAACGTTCACTGAAGAGATGCAATCAGATTTAAAGGAACATTTCCACAATCAGCACATTAAGAATGGTTAATTCAATTTTTATTTAAATCCAGCAAATCCAACATTCAAATCCAAGAGTTTTATTCACCTTGGGAACCGAATAGAACCTGAATTAGTCTCATGCAGCTGGAAGTGACCCCAAATGTGCCAAGAATCAATAAACTGCTCGCATAGATGCAAACAACATTATTATTATTAGCTATATTACTATTTTTGAGTAAACCGCTGCTTGAAATAGCACTGACAATAACATTACAAGATTACCTATCAGGTGACTTGCTGACTTTGCCCTTCTGCTGGCCACTATCTCCAGAGTGCTCAGGAGAGCTGAGCTGCCGGCTGTCACCACTCAGACTGCCTGAAAAGTTGATCTCATCGTACAGAGGGGCTGACGGGACCACAGGAGACACAGCAGTGAGCCCATTCAGAGCTTCCAACAGGGAGATGGGCTCAAAGCCAGGTGGAACGGAATCTGAGCTCTGAAGACAGAGAGACAAGTAAGAGATAAGTCAATAAGCCGACACGGATATTGGTACTGAGGGCACTGGTTGATGGTGGCCCCAGTCAATGTCTTCTGTTCTGAAGGCCAAATACTGAATGTAAACACCAATCAGCTACAGTGCTACAACTTAAGAGTCCAAAAACAAAGCGGCTGTTAATAGACATACAGAGTGCTCATCATGGTCCATGCTCTGAGCCAGCACCGGGCTGAAGGAGACAGGGGAGAGTGCACCAGGCTTCTTCCTCACTGCTCTAATTTGCAGCAGGGCTCGAAATGCTGCACACACACAAACAAACGTACAGATCAGCTGCACAATTCACAGAAGTGATTAGTGCAGCCAAAGTTGAAAATCCTTTCATCATACTCAATTGACCAGAACCATGAGATAAATCTGTGGTTCTTAAGACAAGAAAACAATCAGGACAGTACGTACGCAGTCTGCAGATGGGGCAGTTGTTGGCCTGGTAGCGCAGCGTATCCGCACACGAGTTGCACAGGCACAGGTGTCTGCAGGGCAGAATGAGTGTGTCGCGCAGGTCTGACAGGCACACCACACACTCATTACTGTTGTCGCTGTTCTCATCATCGGATGGCTGGGGAGGGCCAAACAGCAAATTAGGGTGCACAGGCCCTAGCACCCCAGTCAAAGCTTTCGGTGCTGAGATCTTAAATAGCTTTGATGAATGAGGCATACTTGAAAGTTTTCCAGAAATGTATATATGACATTTTGATTCGGCAATGCTTGGACCAGGTTGGACTGATCATATTCACCTTAGTCTCTTGGTTGTTCTTGTTTTCAATTCCATAGATCTCCTGCAGCAGGTAACTAACCCGGTCCACCTGTAAAAAGGCCATGATATCACATTTTGCTCAAAGGTAATGTCATGTCACTACAAAATCAATAATCCAATCAGCCATTAAAAAGTTAAACAGAGACCAAATTTAGAAAAACAGTACTTACAATTTGCTTTTGCTTTAAGGGCTTCACAGAGAAACTTCCATCAACATGCTTTGTAGTGAGAAAAGGGGGAAAAAAACCCCATCACATTAACTATATGAATAACATGGAAGTTATAATTATCACCATAATGTTATAAATCTTGTTGTCAAACACACGTTACTCAAAACTGCAAGGGGTTCCACTTACTCTCTCAAAGGCAGCCAGAAGCACATGAGCATGGCCCAAGCAATCTGCAATTAGAATTCAATTAACAACCAGTACAGGGTTGGTGGTGTTCAAAACAGTCCACAAGATGGATAGTAAGATTTAGAAATAGGTAAATAGTTATTTTCCAAGTCATTTGACTGTCACATACCATCTCCTTCATCCACCACAGCCTGGATGACCATAGGGAAAATACCCCGGTCCAAGTCAAAGTTCAGCTAAAACAGCATTTGAAAAGGATGAAAATATTAATATTTACAGACTTATATTCTGTGCACTAAACAGTCTTATGTTCAAAAAGAAATGGGTTCATGCATGATATGGGTGCTTTGCTTCACCCTGTCTCAGTGTTTTGCAACCTTGCGAAGGAAATACTAAGAGGAACCAAACAAAACTGAGTTCCTTAATAATATTAATGTAAACAAACAGCCAACCCACTTCATGAGGTACAACTAACTTGTATCTACACTCATTGTTCATTTTGGCAGCGCTACTTGCCATATAGGTACACTTTGTAGTTTACACTTAAAATATTAATGTTTTTCTGCATCATTGGTTAGCACCTATACCCCATTCATAAATGGTCAGGACCTCCACATGACCGCCGGTACTGTATCAGTAGTGTTGTTTTTGGAGGCCTGTCTTAATTTTAGTTTTAGTCTAATCTTTGTCAAGCTGTCATTTTAGTTTTTATCAGTCTTAGTCACATCCATACTCTTTTTAGTCTAGTCAAGTTTCAGTCGACTAAAAGTATGAGCATTTGTCTTATTTTAGTCAGAATTATCCCTGATTATTTTCGTCAAGTATTAGTCAACGAAAGTTGTACTTTAGTCTCTTTTTTTAGTAATGCAATTCTATTTAGCCCAGTCAATATAGAATAAGTATCTAGTACAACAAGGTTATCTTATTATTTTTTTATTGTTACCTTATAGACTCAAGAATACTGTACATCCATTCCAGACATGGAAGACACTCCCGATTTGAATTTACAACATTTATTTTGCCAAACAAAAATGTTAGAACTTAGAAGTACACACACATCTATTTAAATAAAATGACATCACATCACTAAAAAGTGCAAGTAAAATGAAAATGTCTGTGTCTATTGCCATAAAGCCCACATTTTTAAAACTGATAAAAGTCTGACCTTTTTTTTTTATTATTCACAACCGAATCACAACAATTTAGGAACAGCTTTTTTTTTTGCATGGATATGGGAAAGGCTGCTTATCAAAATGCTGTGTGTGTGTGTCATTTTTTTCTCCCGTCACTATATTGGCCCTGCGGTCCCAATCCTTTTGTCCAATCTTGATAGATTTCACAGTGCCTCTCAAAGGACAAAAGTATTGGGACTTTTTTCCTCCCTTCCCTATCATACAGGAAATAACGTCTCATCTTGCTTTAGTCATCGAAAACGAAGAGATTTTAGCATAGTATTCACATATTACATTATATTACATGATATATTTCTTCATAATTATATATTTATGTTGCGTCTCGTCTCATTTTTGTGATAAATGATAAATGTTTGATATAAATAATATAAATTTGATATAAATGTTTGAAATAAAATTATGATATTTAGTCATAATTTTCATTGACAAAAGCAACACTACGTATCGTTTACCAATTTTTTATATTTTTTCTGGCCAACGTACAATATGTATTTATTCACCAAGTTTATATTTATTCATGAACTTTTTTATTATTTATGTTTCTGGAAATCATAAATAAACTAGAGCTGGGAAAGTTAACGCGGTATTATCTTTTTTACTTAACGCAGGTTTTTAAAATCCTTTTATTTTGAAAGTCGGTGCTTTCACCGAAGTAACGCAGGGGTGGACTGGGACTTTCTTTATCAGGTTGGGTATGCGCGTCTCGGCTGCATCTTGGGCCTTTTTGGAGAACGCACAGATCACCAGTCCACCCCTTTACAGATGTAATGGGACATCTGACCCCCGCAAAAACCAGCCGACACGTACAGCGCTCCCATTACTTTTGTCCATATAAGACGTCTGAACACTGGCTCCACCCACATGCTTTGCAGCTGCTATATTGGTTGCGCCCCCATGCTCTGGGAACTTATTTTTCAATAACAAGCTAGATAA
>JBBPDB010000140.1:7102475-7116494 GCA_037974465.1 Brachypetersius altus
ATAAAATTAGGTACAAATAAAATAATCTTTGCTATTTGTTTCTTACCACCCCAACACTTGATATATATGAAAAAAATCAAAATCAAAATACTTTTTTTTTTTTCCTGGGTCTCAGGAGGATATCAGTGGATCTATGATAACCTGCTTTTTTTGGTTCTTCAGCAAACCCTGCACCGGTAACAACAGGACCTCCAGTGGGACAGCCCTTGCCACCAGAGTACGGTCCTCCACCTTATGAAGCCACAATGCAGCCAGGCTTTGTTCCTCCACATGTCCCGGGTGAGGGCCCTATGCCCATGCCTATACCCATGTCCGTGCCACACCCACATGGTAAGCCTTCCACTGATTATAGTGTACCTTAAAAAGAATACTCTACAGGGAATGGAAATAGTGGAATTTCACTAAATATCATTAAAGCCTAACATGAAGTGAGAATTTTTCTTCTCATGTTTTTCAGGTGGATACTACCCTCCTCCTGGTCATTTTCCCCATCATATGCCAGGGCAGTTTGGTCCAGGGCCCAGTCACTACGGGCCAACTCCAGGTCACACAGCAACAGTTATTGCCCCTCCAGGGGCTGCCACCACAGTCACAGTGCTGCAGGGTGAGATGTTTCAGTCAGCGCCAGTGCAGACGGTTTGTCCACACTGCCAGCAGGCCATTATCACTCGCATCAGCCATGATGTGGGCCTCATGAACACCCTCTTTTGTCTCTTCTGCTTCTTTGTGGGGTAAGCTGTTTCTGGTTGACATCTAGTAGAAACTACAGTCTTCAGCCTCCTCAGTCTATACAGCCTGTTTATAGAACCAATGCTGTGAAATCAAACCTTTTTGGGTTAGTCAAGGCTGTAACTATGAACATATTAAAATAGTCACATGTTCAGCTTATATTTAGCCTAACATGCTGATATTCCACGCAGCCTGCTGAAGAACTGTAGTGCTGTTTTTAAAACGGGACACAGTATAAGAACCGAGTTTATTTACATAAATGAATGTGTATGTTAAAAGCAGGGCAACAAAACCAGCCTGTTATATTAAAAGTGACAGAGATGTTGAAAATATAAATTAGAATTGTACTCACTTTTGTATCATTTTCCAAACTTGAATTAATTACAAGTAGACAGATACAAATGTGGAAATATATGCGAAAAACATACACTATAATTGCCAAAAGTATTCGCTCACCTGCCTTTACACGCTTATGAGCTTTAGTGACCCCATTCTCAATCCATAGGGTTTAATATGACGTCGGCCCAACCTTTATAACAGCTATAACGGCTTCAACTGTTCTGGGCAAGTTCTTCACAAGGTTTAGGTGTTCATGAGAATTTTTGACCATTCTTCCAGACGCATATTTGTGAGGTCAGACACTGATGTTGGATGAGAAGGCCTGGCTTGCAGTCTCCGCTCTAATTCATCCCAAAGGTGTTCAATCGTGTTGAGGTCAGGCCAGTCAAGTTCTTCCACACCAAACTCGCTCATCCATGTCTATGCTGTTCTTGAGCTAATCTAAAGGCCACACGAAGTTTGGAGGTCTGTAGCGATTGACTCTGCAGAAAGTCGGTGACCTCTGCGCACTATGCACCTCAGCATCTGCTGACCACGCTCCGTCAGTTTACGTGGCATCACTTCATGGCTGAGTTGATGTCGTTCCCAATCACTTCCACTTTGTTATAATACCTCTGACAGTTGACTGTGGAATATTAAGTAGTGAGGAAATTTTACGACGACTTGAGCAGACGTCATCCTATCACGCTCCCACACTGGATTTTACTGAGGCTCTGAGAGCGACCCATTCTTTCACAAATGTTTGTAGAAGCATCTGCATGCCTAGGTGCTTGAAGTTATACCGCTGTGGCCACGGAAGTGATTCGAACATCTGAAATTGTTATTTCGATGGGTGAGTGAATACTTTTGGCAATATAGTGTATTCACCTCAATTGTAATAGTAAAAAATAAAACAGGTAATTTCAGCATTACCTTTTCAAGATGGAAAACTCCAATTGATCAAGTATATGAATTCTTATTTGTTACTGTCAAATCAAAACTGCCAGTGTCTCGGTTGGTTCCACTATGTGCCATCTGGAACCTTCTAATGGGCACAATGAGCCAAACAGAGAGACAGCAGAAGATCTCCCCAAATTAAATTTTCACGAAGAAACCCATGTTAAATAAAGGGATCATCCTCTTTGTGGTGACATAAAAAAAGTATAAAATCATTTTAACTTTAAAATTGTGTAACTGTAAAAATGAATAAACTTATTTAAGCTGTTCACCATGAAGAACTTGCGTTCCTAGCCCATGAACTGAATAGACAGCTTTCTCTTGTTATTCTTTTAAATAACAGTTTTCCTGTTCAGGTATTTACAGTCTCCACGCAGCATAAAGAAGGAAAGATCTGTTCTCCTTGTTACATTATGATGGCCTCTAAGTGACAATGTTTTTGTCTCCTTTCTCTCACAGTTGTGATTTAGGCTGCTGCTTGATCCCATGTCTAATCGATGACCTCAAGGATGTGACACACACCTGCCCCAACTGCAAGGGCTACATCTACACATACAAACGCATATGCTAACACTTTCCCCTACCCACCCCCAGTGGCTCACTCATGTGAGTTCTGCCACTTTTTCAGTTTTTAATTTCCTTTTTGGCTCTGTGTGCTGTGCTTTATTTAGCCCCAGCTGTTCGCCCAGTTTTAATTTTACTAAGTCCGTCCATTGCTGACTGTATATAACTACTGATTCCCACAGCTATGTACAGGGACTTATGTTTAGTTACTTACACAAGATAAACAAAAAAGAGGGTAGTAGCAAACCTCACTGAAGAAGGAAATGACATGTCAGTACATTTAATATGCACAATGTAAGCATTTTTAAATTGTGAATTGTGGAAGTACTTAGTAGGATTTTTGTATTGATGGAGTGTAGATTTGTGGCAAATGGTCACATTGGCAGGAATGAAAACGGTCACTTTATCGATCTCATATGTGAACTTTACAGAGTAGCATAACTGAGTGATGAAGTCCACTTCAGGGTCAGTGTTATTTTTATTTTGATTATTTAACATTATTTTATGTCTCATTATTTTTAACATGTTAATATGAAAGCCTGTGATGACTATGTCTGTTTTTTGGAAACAGTTACAACCAAGGTCTGCAGTTTCACTCGCAGAATTCTGTTGTTCTTTCTATATGTGAATACTTCTGCCTGTATATTCAGTCTCAAGATGTTACAGTCAGAAAGACGTTCTTCTTTCGCCACTTTGGGGTTGTTCGGCTCAGTGACAGCTGTAACACATACTTGCGTGGACTTGTGCAATTTTTCATGAACGGTTTCTTAAGCTGTTAGCAAATGTAATGCAAATTATCCGTATTAATCTGCTCCTTTGTAATAAATGAAATAGTAGATGGGTTCTGCATAATATTCTTTGTCTCAGTGCAGCAATCTCCATTTTCAGTCGTTTTGTGGAGCTTGTGGTACGTCCATTGCTGCATTTGCTGTCCTATTGAACTGTGAATCATACAAAATAACTCTAATGCTCCTAAGCCATGAATCATTCTTCTACATGTTAGTGCAAGACGTTTGGGTTTTATAAAGCCAAACAATTCTTGAATGTCAAAACAGGGACCTAAAATGAGTAAGCTAAGATGAGAAAAAGAAACAGTCATTTATGCCACTTTAAGTAATTTATTCTAATAATGGAGATGGAGATTTTTTTGCTGGAGGAAATGGGTGCTTGGGCTTGAAAAGGTTGTTTTTCCAGAGAGGACGGGGACCTGTCCATCAGCCCAGGCGCATAGCAAAGCTGCTTTGTCAGAGGACGTGATCAGCGCTCTGCGTGACATCACTGTAATCTTGCGCAAGACTCTGTGTGGCCATATGTCCAATCTGTGCTGGGAGCTCACTGTTGGTCATGCTGTGCAGCTCACTGGACCGGGCCTCTGAACCCAAAGTAGATCAACAACTTACTTTACTCATGCC
Source organism: Brachypetersius altus (assembly GCA_037974465.1). Classification (NCBI taxonomy): domain Eukaryota; kingdom Metazoa; phylum Chordata; class Actinopteri; order Characiformes; family Alestidae; genus Brachypetersius; species Brachypetersius altus. The sequence continues at coordinate 7,106,456 of JBBPDB010000140.1, forward strand.
CGCTTCTGGTTGTTGGGATTTAAGGGAATAGTTCAATGAATAATCAAACATAGATTTCCTCCTTACCCTAAACAGTTTGTCGGTCACATCATGTTTAGTTTGTTATCACTGAAGCTTGGGTGCTAAAGTATCAAGAAATGGAAGTTTGTGTCCCCTAAAATGAAAGTACACTTCAGACTGTAAATAGGCCCTCCCCCACCTATTTCTCTACTTCTGTTTTATTGGTTTCAAACCTAATCCCTGTACATTTTTTGTTCCTGTGATATGAAAGTGGTTTTCAGTCTTTTTTCCCCTTTATCTATCACATTATCTGATTTGTTTAAGTGGCGTCAATCTCAAATATTTTTTTCTTTTATGCAAGAAATGTGACATGTATGTTATTCTAATATGCACCAAAAAATGACTTAAATAAGCCTAATTCAGAAAAAGGGAATGGGATCGAACTTTGTTTCAAAGACCATTTTGTTTTCATTATCTGCTGGATTTTGTCACCGAGCCTGATTTCATCCTCTGAAGGCACTTCTCCATGTGTTTAGATACCAGCATGAACATACTGTACATATAAAACCACATGGATGCCTCTCGGTAAAGAAAACAATCCAATGCGAAATAGTATGCATGCTCCTTGGGATTTATGACTACTTGCACAATCTGAGCTGACTCCCTTTAATCGAACATGCTTTTGAACCCTGTAGGCCTGCAGTGCTATGTGAAGTGGCTTGAAGCTGTGGAAGACAAGACTAGTTGTAAAGCTATGTTACAGGAATGCATCAACTTTAGATCAATGACTACAGGTAGCTTGTGGCATAATACATGTTGCAATTCTAATCCGGAAGTGTCGTATGTCTGTAAACCAGAACAAACTGACTCTGTGTACACATACTGATTTAAGAAGAATAACAATAAAAAAAGTAATCATCTGTGCGTGGTCACTTTATTCATTTAACTTAAAAATTCATCTTAATACAGCAATTTCCTTTCCAAAAGCTAACCTTTGATTCCTTATACAACTCAAAATAAGTTAAGCATGTTTTGAAATAATGAGTTCATTGCAGCTACAAAAAGTAGTTTAAAAAAAAAAAAAAGCACATTTCAGATTCATGTCCCAGGCTTTAAAACAGCATTCACCTGACAACGTAAGCTCAACTTCTACCGAGCGTTCCACCACAGAAGAGTACAGCCTCTGTAAATGAGGTGCTTTCCATGGTCTTCAAAGATGCAATGTTAATAAATAACCAGTCCATGCAACAATACAGACTGCTCAGTCTCTCCAACGGTGGCCACACTGAGGACTGCAGCACTTGTAGAAAGTAGTCATGGGTTCGTCAGCAGACCTGGTCTGTAGCTGCATGAAATAGGCCCTTGGGTGCTCACACTTCGGACAAGTTTCTGAAAACAGAAAACACGTGTTGTTGAAATGCACACAAATCACTAGCCATCAAGAGTTTTTATATTTTCCCTAACAAAACTCCTCCATTTTAGTGAAGAGTGCACATTTCTAAGGTCTGATACAAACTTTAGTAGACAGACATGTAATAACCCACTTCAAATTTTGTTTGTATGATGTTTTTGTACAAACCAGTGGCCTTATTAAACAATACTAAACCCATGACATAATACACTATCTGGACAAAAGTATTGGGATGCTTGACCATTACTTTCACATTAACTCACTGCTTACTTTATATCTTTATATTGTCAATATTCCTTATTTTCCTTATTTGCCAATATTGACTTATTTAATATTACTTATTTTCTTTAGACTTGGTTTCAAACCTGTTTTTTTTCGCTACACAATGCGCATCTGCTTGTTTGCCTCAAACATTATCTCACTGTACTTTTATAGGGACAAAGGCATCCATCCATGCATCTATCTATCTACACAAATAGGGACTTTAATCTGGAGTTGTTCCCCCTTTTGCAGCTTTAACAGTTTGCACTTGAAAGGCAAGATTTTGGGAGTGTTTCTGTGGAAATTTGTGCCCATTCATGAAATTTGTGCCCATTCATCTGCAGAACATTTATGAGGTCAGGCACTGATGTTAGACATGAATGCCTGGCTTGCAGTCTCCACTCTAGTTCATCCCAAAGGTGTTGGATGGGATTGTGGACCAGTCAATTTCTTCCACACCGAACTTATCCAAACATGACTGTATGGAGCTTGCTTTGTGCACAGATGTACAGTCATGTGGAATAGAAAAGGTTCTTTTCGAACTGTGTCTACAAAGTTGGAAGAATGGCATTGTCCAAAATGTCTTCGTCTGCAGAAGCATTAAGTAAGGGACCTAGCTCAAACCCTGAAAAACAGGTGGGTCCCAATACTTTTGACAGAAAAATCCGTACATGTGGGGGCACTGTTGGTTTTCTAGTTGGATGTGTCCTAATACTATTGTGTATATACTGTATAAACTTCTACAAGTCTCCACTTTCATGCAGAGAAATTAGACCCTTTCCTCTTTCATTGTACCCTGATTTGCCCACCTGTCAGAGGCCTTGATCGCTATATACTGTGCCATACTAACAGTTTTGCCCCCTTTTAGAGTAGTACCTGCTGTGGAATCCACGTTCTCCCAAGCAGCAGCACCCCCGAGAACATCATCAACCTCTTTCAGCTTAGGATACTTTCTGTTGTTGACCTGAGTACAGAAAAACACATATAAGAGTCACTAAGATTAGAACAAAGCCTTTGAAGAAAGCAGCCCAAGTCACCTAAACCAGCTCACCTTCCTTGTGATGTTGTGAACATAAGGACATGTGTTACACGCAAACCTGTAACATCTCTGACCCTCCTCGACAATCAACACATTTCCACACGTCGGACAAAACAACAACATTTTATACAGGTAATATGTATGTATTTACCACAACAAAAAGTCTAATTTTTTCGGTTGTGATTTTCCACCTTCACCACCAACTTCGGAAAATGTCTCCTAAAATGGGCTCGACAGGAAACAACAACACAGGTCGTTCAACTTTAAAATATAAATATATTTTCGAACAATTAAACACCGTATACTTAAGTGTTTGCTGAAACATTTAATACGTTAATTTATGTGATTTAATTTATTTAACTAGAATTTGTTATTTCCTTGCGGAATCATTGTGTAATCTTTCCAGTTCTCCACCGACGCTATAAACGAGTGACACTGACCGTGTTAGTGTTTGCTGTGCTGGTCTCTAGTCGAGATTTTGTTTCTGTAAGATGTTTCTCTCACCTTTTTGTACAAACTGAGCTGTCTCTGTATAGTTAAGCATTCAGAAACACTAATTGGGTAAATCTTTTTTTGGGATGACAGTAATGAGTAATATACCTTTTATTAAGTGTCTTTTTTTGCTTCTCTCATTCTTCATTCGTTTTCGGAGTTACATTATTCCCAGAAATTGTGCTCAGTAGTAAAGGATTTTATGGGTGTTTATGGCAGTATATTGCTATTTTACCACGTTGTCAACGCAACACTTAAATGTAACGTGAACATGTACCAAATTCGTCAAAAGAAAACTGTAGTAGTACCTACACCGTTATGTAATATTTCCGTCTAATCTGTCTGTAGTAACAGAAGGATAGACGTTAATTTATGCTCCCCACAAACATGTTACCAGGTATTTTTGCTCTCCGTCGTTAGTTATAGACGTGTAGTGTTTGCTGTGTCCTTGTCTTTATCACCATATCATTCTAAGTGGATGCTGAATAAATTAATTGCATCCTACTTAGACTTTGAGTCACTAAGTCTAAGTAGGATGCAATGAATTTATTCAGCACCCACTTAGAATGATATGGTGATAAAGTTCTCTGCTATGTGAAGTAATGTTCTCATACCCTCTGTGTTGTTAGAAATTCATTTAACTGTAGGTTACACACCTAAAGTGTATATAGAATAGAGTATTTTCATATTAAGTTTTTTATTGAACTTATTTAGACTTTATGTTTTATAATGTTCTTGTCTCTGTGCAGGCACAACAAAAGCAGTTTCCTCCGGGATCAATAAAGTTGATTCTGATTTTTGCTTCTGATCTACATTTATGGAGGTTGAAAACACCTGACATGGGTCAGATGTTCTCATAGGGTCCTTCAGACGTTTACAGTTTTAACTTATATTAGCAGTGCTTGCTGTGTTTTCCTCAGGTGTCGGAACGAGAAGATCAGTAATGGACGAGGAGCAACATAGAAAGCTAGAGACCCAAACAGAAAAAATGGATGAGACTGAAATGAAGGAAGGAAGTATTGAAGGGACTGTAAAACAGGAAGAAGACGAAGAAGAGGAAGATGAGGAGGCGTTGCCACATTCAGAATTTTTGGATATATTTGAAGAAGGACTGGCTCTGATAGTCCAGGACCCTTTACTGTGTGACCTGCCAATTCAAGTTTGTGGTTTACGCCCATTTTTTCAGGCCTTTTTATGCAGATTGGCTGATGCTAACTTAAAGATAATACAACAAAAATGGTGTAGTCTGAGCTAAAATATTATCCATTAATAATGCAAGTTATATGGCAAAATTGCACAATAATTCAGTTTAAATTGTTTAATTCTCTTACAGGTCACTTTGGAGGAGGTAAACTCTCAAGTGGCTCTGGAATACGGCCAGGCCATGACTGTGCGTGTGTGTAAAGCTGATGAAGAGGTCATGCGTGAGTTCAAGGAACTTGTCAATAGACACACACATTCCTTTTTCCTGGGCTTCAGTGGCATTGAAAGGAGAAGCAATCAACATATACTACATTATTTAAAACTGTAGCTCTGATACTGAACTTTAGTGGTTAGACTGATTTGATTCAAAGGAAGAATGTTTATTTTGTCAAATATACTTGTATGTAGTACATTGATATGTATATTTTTTTTCCTTAGCTATTGTGGTGGTGCAGTCCGCCACTGTGCTGGATCTCAAGAATGCCATTCGACGGTACATGGAGCTGAAGCAACAGCGTGAGGGAGGTGTTAAACATATTAGCTGGTATGCCTGTCATGTGGATAATCAATCAAGTCATTTTCCTTTAGAAGTTTATTTAGTATTGGAAGGTTTTTGCCGCAATCTATTGTCTATTTTTTCCCAAGGAAATATGTGTGGCGGACATTTGACTTGGTCTTTAATGGAGAAAGATTAGAAGATGATCGAAGGAAACTAAAAGAGTAAGTACAGAAAAATGCATGTCATGAATGCAGCTGGTGGTTGTTAAACAGCTTACAGTACTCAAAGGGAAACAGGAGTTTTATATAGAACATTTACTGGTGATGAGCAGAATACTCTTAATCTTGCTAGTGCTCTTGTGATTTTTTTGGTGTATAGTGTATATTTTTGTAAAATCTGCAAAAATAAAAACTGAAGATAAACCAAGAGGGACAAAAGGACTTTAAATGGCCCTTATACTGTTCCTGCATTTTACATAACAGTTCAGGGCAAACTCACTTGATGCCTCACATAAAATTTTCATAAATGTTTCTAAACCATTTCCCTGAATTAGGGCTGGGCGATTAATCGAAAAGTAATCGAAATCGACATTCAGAACCTATAATTGGTCAAATTTTTCCAGGTCGATTATTTCGTTTACTTTCCCTTTAAAAATATAGATAGTAGTGTGTGTAATGCACCCTTCATTCAAAAATCTCTCACTTGTAATATGTGAGCATATTTACTGTACAAAACTTGTCAGAAAACTAAGGGCAAACAAAATAAATTAAATAATTGTTCATTAATCGTAATCGAGTTAAAATGTTCAATTAATTGAGATTTTGATTTTAGGCCAAATCGCCCAGCCCTACCCTGAATGCATCAGAGTGATCTTTCAGATATAGCTAAACAATATAGCTGACAATTTTCACCAGTGGATTCTTCGTGGTTTTCTGTTGTCCATAATCCTTTGCACATGCATGTATCCCAGAGAAGGTTCAGAAGAAATGTTGGTGTAAGAATACGACATATTGGTTAAAATGTACAGTACAGTGTTTCTTCAGTTGTGTAAGAGGGTACAAACTGAATGCAATGTGAAACAAAGATGCTTTCAGTGAGATTAATAGTTTTTGTTCCTTGTTTACATTTAACTACAGGAAATGTTTTACCTGCCACATCACATCATTAATATCAATAATTTTTTCTTGCTGGCTTATTGTCTTTTATATAAGAGTTTCTCTATATTGAACATAAAGAGAGGAATATGATTGTAGCAGCACTCCTAGAAGCATTCTCAATACAAACCCCCAGATCTCTGTGGTGAATATTTTTAGTTACTGTAACTGCTTAATTTACCCAAAACAGGTTCTTGTTTTACCTAATTTTATCTCCATTTTATTGAGTTTTTAAAAAAATATGTATTTTCCTGAACTTGTTGATGGGCTTGAGTTTTGCTATGTCAGTCTGAGGATCATTCAGACTACTGTTGTCTGAACCAAACATGCCCACCCCATGACTGCTAGAGAATTCACAAACATCTTCAAAAGACAAACCAGTTTTTTTTTCACATAAGGTTATTTGATCACTGTAGTAAATTTTCAAATGGCCAACAGCATGCATACTGTTTTTATGTTTTCTTATGTCATCAGCTATGGAATCAGAAACAGAGATGATGTGACTTTCCTGAAGAAGCTGAGAAAGAAATGAGAAACATTTTGACAGGTAGGGTTATGGACCCTCTCTGCTGTTTGATTTGCACAGCTGAAGTGTCAGTTATTCTTTAGAAATTTATTAATGTGCATTATTCAAAGTACGTCAAGAGCAGAACTGAGAGCTTTTGTTTACTTATTTAGTAACTGTGACATTTGCATGAAGATGCAAATTCAAAATTCCAGGCGGACATGAGTTTTAATCATGAGCCAATTGTGAAACTGGATGTTAAGATCGCTCTTGTATCTGTCTGTTTTTCAGGTAGTCGTGCATGTTTTTGTTTGTTTTTAAGATTTTCTTGATTGTGATGTGAACCTGGACTTCAGAGGGCTGGATCTAGGAACACTCAGGCTTCTATTCAACCACAGACTTTAAATATTGTGATCTTGTTCCTGGAGCTGTGATATGACCTTTATTTCCTAAGCATCACACATTCCAGCTTCACAGATCGCAGCAAGCATCAGGATTTTTTAATTTTATTTCACTCTTTTCTTGTTGGACTGTGAACTTGAGGCTCCTTTGAGGCTTTTGAGGTTGAGTATTTTCTCTTTTTTGTATGTACCGGATCCTTTGTATTAAATTTTTTTAAAAACCTTACTGTGAAGTTGTCATACAGTTCAAACCTGTCTTGTTGATGGACTTCTAGTAATGTTCGCTATGGCGTCTGTTGGATCACAAGGCTGCGCATGAGCACTGGCTGCTTCAGCACCGTGAGAAGGCTACTATAGTTGGATAGAGTGGCCCTTTCTTGTTTTGTCTCAGTGGTCAACATGCCTTTGTTGTCAAATGTGGAGGAACTGGAAGCAGTCTGCACAGAACTACAAGAAGTGTCGCAACGCAGACTGCAGCTCAATGACAGACTGTCTTTGCTGAGTATGCTAAAGGACTTTCGCAACAATGCTGGTTTTCGTGACGATGGTAAGTATCACAGTCGAGAAGGGTTGTAATACAAATAGCTTGAGGACACAGCTGTAGCTGTTGTTGGATTTGGTTTGATTTAAATTGCATGACTACGTGGTGATTGTTGGCAGCAAAAGACCTCATTGAGAACAACGAATATGGAATGATTGAAGAGGAACTCAAGGAGCTTTCGGAAAGGAAGAGAGAACTACAAGCAAAGAAAGATGCACTTGAACGTACTAGCATACATTTTAAAGGTACGAAATGTTCTTTTGATGGATGATTGTGTGCCATTTGCTTAGCTTCACCAATGGTTTCACATGTTACATTGTGTTATAATGTCTTTAATCCCAGATGGACCCGCCGCACCTTCAGACTTAGGTCCTGGAGTATTTTATGTGGATAAACCCCCTGATGGCCCAGGTTAGAACGCTTAATCTCACTATGTAAACACATTTAGCTCAGCAAATATCTGGCAAATGTAGTATAAAAATATTACCATGAGAAAATAATGGTTACATTTACAAAATGTATCTGCGTTTTATGGCAAGAAAGTGTAATAGGACTGATGTACATAGTGGCTGTTCCTATACAAACGCCAGGACATACTCAGAAATGATTGAACTTTACGAGTAATGTATGGCATAAATCCCCCCCCCCCGCCCCCGGAGAGAACAAGGCCAACTATTCTCATTAATAAGTGTTAAGTGGAGATATTTTGATGAAATAGAACACAGAGCCCATTAACTGTCAGCCTAGCACATTACATTCAATGTTTAAGTCATGAAAAAAGAATGTACTGGTGTTCTTGGCAAAAAGGCCTGTAGTTTTAATTGCAGGCATATTAATAGTTAGATATCTTGTAATTTGTTTTTTTCCCCCCTCAAATCTATCAGCCCTAATTAAACAGTCACAGAGTGGTGGAAAAAGAAAAGTGTGAGGAAAGAAAGGATTTCCCCACGATCCATGAATCAGAACAATGGGAATATACAGTCAGTGGGACTGGCTTCCTTGTCTGTGTTGATATCCTCTAAAATCCAATTATTTTAGAAAAAAGGCTCCTGCAATAAAGGAAAAAGTGCAATGAAGTGATACTTATATTTGTTAATTCATATTTGATCACCTAAAATAGTGCCCTTGATTCCAGTATGGTTGAATATAGATGTAAAGACTGTAAAATTAACTTCCTGCCTTGCAAGCACTTCATTAGGAGATACTGATGCTAGGAGAACTAAAGTCACCTTCTTGGCAACATATAAAATATGCCAAAAAAAGGTGTGAGATCTTTTTACTTGGGATGTAGTGGTTCATCTTTTTGCCATTTGGTTTGGCCAGCAGTTTCTGAGCCACGGTTCGATTTGCATAACAGGAAAAAAAAACCAGCTTTAAAATCCCAAGGTTTTTTCTCTTACAAAAGAGTTGCCAGTATATCCAGCCATTTTTACTGCATTAACCATGATTCTTACATAGTCAGTTACATTCAGCAAAGTTTCATTCGTGTTTCAGCACATCAGCCTACTGCTCCATTATGAGTTTTATAAATATGAAATGTCTGGAGCAAGCCTTTTTTTAATTTCTAAATTCATCAGTCCTGTAGTGTTACTGTCCATTTTTGCTGTTTTCACCAGGTGCTAATTAAGTGTTGCTGATAAATGTGTTTCTATGAATTTGTCCACTCGTTAGTAAGCAAGTATGTACAGCAAGTTCATTATGAAACTTGCCTAAAGGTGTTTTACTACACCTAGTAGGTGTTGGCCCTGCAATTAGAAGTTTGTGGGTTTGAATCTCAACTGCTAGTGTTACCCTTGAGCAAGGTACCGGCCCCACATACGACTCCCCGGGCGCCCTTTGTTGGTGGCAACCCACTGCTTCACTTGGTGAATGGGTTAAATGCAGAGAAAAGTAGTTTACATTGTTCACATTGTGCTGTGGTGTATTCACATGTGACTATAAGGGTTAATGAATTTTAAAAACATTAAATTTAATTGTTAGATAGAACAGCCACTCTGACACCTATTGCATTATGCTATATGCTTAGCTATGTACTTATATGACTGATATATTGATTTGACTGGTGTATGTACTGATATGTCATGATATCAGTAGGGCAAATAAGTGCAATTTATGTATATGTGTTGGTTCTTGACAGTATATGCAACATATGGTGTGTTTGGTTCAGCTCCTCAGATTATTACAGATGTGAAAAAACTGCCTCCAAGGCCCTCTCCAACACTGTGCCCCTACTGTCAACAATACATTATTACAGAAATCAGCATGGTCGCTGGGAACACAGCCTGGATGGTATGTCTGTTGTGCTCTTTCTTATGGTGAGTTTGATTATATTGCCAAATATTGTCATCTCATTCTATTGATTGACTTTTCACTGAAGCTAATGTTTCAGTGTGCTACTTTGAGGTGTCTGTCAAAGGCAAGTGTCATGTTTTCACGGACATACTGTGATGGGGTGTGGTAGCTCAGTGGGTAGGATACTTGCCTCTGGACCAAGAGGTCATGGGTTCGAATCCTACCTTCAGCACCACCACTG
>JBBPDB010000140.1:7126114-7139200 GCA_037974465.1 Brachypetersius altus
CCTACCTTCAGCACCACCACTGGGTCCCTGAGCAAGACCCTTAACCCTAAGTTGCTCCAGGGAGAGACTGCCCCCTGCAGCAAGAGAATGAAAGTCGCTTTGGATAAAAGCGTCTAATAAATGCCATAAATGTAAATGCTGGGGACTCTTCAACTGGGATTGTGTCTGATCCACATTTAAACACATTGGCCTTTTCAAGCATCTGATCCCACATCCTAGCAGAGCCGGCTTACAGATGTGGTTCTTCTAGGACCTGGGATCAGACGCTAGACAAGACCAATCCCAGTTTTAGAGTGAGTAGTAGAAAGCAATGAATAATTTTCAGCTTCAGTTCCTTATAAATGATCACATTGTTTTTCTAAGGCTAGGGAGGTGATGAGCAAAAATAGTCGTAGCATACCCAGCACAGAAGGGAAAAAAATAAAATGACGAAACACATGTATGGAGGGATGTTCCTTTCTGCATTTCCAAGCCACGTTCCAGTTATATCAGAGCTCAATTATAGTGACGAATATAATTTTTTTCAACTAGACCCTCACAATCCATTCGCCCTTCTTTGACAGTTAACTTGTGGGGCAGTGGGTGACCTAGTGATTACGGATTTGCCCTTGCGATCAGGTCATGAGTTTGAATCCCAAGGCAAATAGTAGCACCACTGAGGCACCCTTGAGCAAGTACCCACAAACCGCACCACAGGCGCTTGCCATTGGTGTCAGCCCACTGCTTCATTTGATGGTCACGCTTGACTATAAGGGCCAACTTTACTTACTATTGTTTAATAATTGGATAAATTAATAATCAGAAAACTTGTTACTTTAAAACAGCTGAGACCTCCAGTCAATATTTTGTCTCTCATTTTCATATGCATGGACCAAGACACTTTTAGTTTATTGACTGTTAATGATTGGGGGTGGGGTCTGCAGTGGATGGTCTGAATGACTGGGTTAAAACAGATGACCAGTAGATGTCACTAGAGAGTTTTCGGAGATTTTTCAGCACAGTTGCTTAATTTTGGCCATCACTGCGTTGAAGGAAACCTCTGTTAGGTGTGACATTTGAATGTGGTGCTTATCTCATTTCTGATCCTCCTTTAGTTGCATAGCTGGCTGCTGCCTCATTCCCTTCTGCACCAACTCCTTCAAAGATTTTGTGCACAAGTGCCCCAAGTGTCGCAGTCAGTTACATACATGCAGAAAGCTGTGAGGGGTGGAAGAGAGGTCGCTCGTGGAGGTCCATTCTTTAGCCACATGGATGTGGCAGCATCGGATGGCTTCAGGGGGATTCCATGACTTGTGGATCAGTTTCACTGCGCACTATCAGAGTAATAGTTTCTCATGACTAGATGCAGACTTTGTGAAAACAGTGGATCTTTCCGCTCTCACTGCAGCTTTGTGTGTACTGGGAATGTAAGGGTTCTGTTACTCACCAATGGGAACAAAAAGTAGTTCCATCAGTTCCATACCAGTTTTCCTGAGCTTTTGTCCTCTATTTTGTGATGCACTTGTTTAAATATTTGCAACATAAACTGAGAAAATCAAAATAGTATTTATTCAAAATATTCCATTTGCAAGCTATTCATTTTTTCACCTGAAAGGAATTCAACAAAAAGACCAAACCACCAGTCAGCTCTCTTACAGAAACAGTCTATGAAAATAGTAAGTACACAAACATTTTAATGACACAAAAGGCTTTATATACAGAAACAATATGTACAAAGGTAACTCCAAACATCACTATTTACATTTTCATGGTGTGTGCTCCATTTGTATAAAATGCCTCAATATTTACACTGTGCAAAAAGATAGTATTACAATCTACCAGGTCAGACTCTTATGGTAAAGATCAACCCAGTTTAAAAAAAGAGTTCCCTGTTTTCCAGCATGTACTAGTTTTTGCACAACAGGGTCACCGAATTATGGATATGTAATCACTCTTAATGGCATATGCAATTTTAATATCAACTCCCACATTTATTGCAGAATGTAAAAGGTGATTGCAAAGACATCAAAACATGTTCTGTGGCTTGTTGAGGCTCTGTAGGCTGGATTTTGGGTTAGCATGAACAGTGCCAGTGTACAAACAGTTTGGTGTCCTTGGCAGATCTTTCTAAACTGTGACCGAAAGTCTTAACCATAAATCAGCTGATTTATCAAACATATGCTATAAATACTAACCCTTGCAGAAGCCTCCATTTCCATGTACAACTCTTCTGCTGTTAACAACAGCAGTCAAGGCTCTTGATAAATGATTTGCAGATCTCAATAAATGATTTACTGCTTGCTCGTGTGAATTGTCTGCTTTTCAGAGGACTGTTCCATTTTTTAGTCTGTCAAGTGGCAATGATTGAACAACTGTCAGATATAGGAACAAAGCGATCTGGTTATGGTCTAAATATGTTTCTGCAAAAAAAAATACAGCAAAAATAAAATCAATGTTTTGGAGATTAGGTTCATGAAATAAAAATGTGAACTGTGGGAAGAAAAAAAAAAGCCATTGAAGTCTAACATTGTCAACAGGTGCCTTCTTTTTGAAAAGCTTTAAATGAGAATGCTACATGTGCCTCATTGAAGAGTGTTGGCAAAAGGCTAATATCTCTCTTCAGTAATGGAATACTTCATTTCATTACATTCTTTTGTCTGAAGCTGTGGTGATACAGAGAACTGATTGTCAATAAGTGTATTCTACAGTAAGTGTAAAGTGCTACAGTTTGGCACAAGCTGTAAAGAAACCACGGGGAGCTTTCAATGAGACGGACATAGTGGCCTTTTCGGCCAAGAGATTATTACCATTGTCCAGCTAATCTTCCCAGTCAGCTACCACGCTAAATCAAAGTTAAATGCTACATGCTTTATCTGAAAATCGCTGTTCATTCTAGCTAAATCAGCTGCCGGCTCTCAGGATTGCCAGGTGTCACCACATTTTCACCTTTTTTTAAACATTGTACACTATCAATGACCGAGGATTTATAAAGATTTAAAAAGGGCTATTGTGTATTTAACGTCACAGTTCATCTAGAGGCAGTAACATCAAGGCATATCTTGCTACTCTACAGCCAGTAAGTGGCACTAAGCACCCCAGCTTGTATGCCAACTTCATTTAATTTATACTGTTACAAATGTGTTTCCCAACCAATCTGCTAGTGCCCCAACTATTTATTTTGTACTGGCACTGTGCCTTGGCCAAAACAGTTCTATGAAGCTGGTTTCAGCTGATCTTTATGATGGAGTGAGCACCCTCTGTACCTAGAAAGGCAAAGGCTGGGGCAATACTCTTCTGTTTCCCTTTTGTTGGACCTGACCAGCCCTCAGTCAGAGCAGTAAGCTATGTGTTTCTCTGTACAGTGGCCCCATAATAGCTTTGGTAAACAATTTTACTGTGACCTTTCCCCTGTCTACATGCTGGCTTCCAGAAGGATGCAGTCGCTGGCTGCCAGGAGCACTGTATGACTGACAAACTGCGGGTCATGTTGGCACAAATGTTTCTCTCTCTAGCCTGCCCTCTCTAAATCGCTACAACCCAGGAGCAAACACTGACAAAAACTTTGAGGATTTAGTTAGTCGATTGGTCTTAAATACAGGATTTTATCAACGCCAGCTGAAGAACAAGGTTATGGTAATATAGAGATAGTGTAAAGGCTTTACTATGTATAAAGGTCCTTGTGCTGACTACATGTTTAATCTACTAATATCAGGGTTTTTGTGCCATTTCTCATTTCTTCTACCTCCATATAACAGGATAATATCTGAAATATGGCAAGACATACTTCTAAAACATCCTAAAAGGTGAAATTTCAAACATAAGCTGCCAAAGCCATGTGAATAACAGAAAGACAAGACTTTGAGAAGAGAAGAAAAAAAAATAATGAAATGAGCCATATTGATTCTCATTCTTGGCTTCACATTCATGCTTATTCTTACCTTTCATGCTCAGCTGAAAGGAAAAGCCACTAAACCATTCATGATCAATGTATCTAACATAAATGTCTTTACAAAGAACTAGTGATATCACCTTGGTTCAGCAGAATCTACCTCCTCTGGTAGATTACCACCCAGCACTGTAATCATTTGAGGCCAGGACACTGGCCTATTCTCCTCACGCCAGTGGTCTCTCCTTTTTTTCCCCACAACTACTCTCTGGAGATTCTTTGCGAGTCCTTGCTTCTGAATGTCTGCTTGGACTATGGTTCTTTTCAGAAGCTCCATTTGCTGCTCTCTTCAGTCCCAGTTTAAATCATGAGAGTCCAAGAAATCAGAGGAGAAAACAGCAGGGGCAGAAATGCCTGTAGGTCCGGGTGCAGTCAGATCCAGCCATTCCATGTTGTCCAGGTTGGTGTCATGCAGGTGGAGGGGAGGGGGTGGGGTGTCAGGGAAAGCCAGCTCATCTGTGTCCATCGGGGAGTGGGGCTGTTCCAGCAACTGGCTATGCAGCTCCTCCATCAGGCGGAGAGCGCGGGGTTCCGTGTCAGCCGACAATGTGCCTTCAAGCAGTGCTTCCAGCTGGTGATCCGAGGCCAGTGCGACCAGACTGGGGGGCGGCTCAGGTGGGTGGGCTACATGGACTTGGGGAGGTGGTCGGGACAGTGCTGTGTTGATGGGAAGCATAGTAACACTGGCTGTCACAGGCAAGAGCTTGTCCAGGGAGAGAGGATCTTGCCGGATCAGGGGGGAGATTTCTGGACAGGACAGGAAAACAAAGTATAAACAGCAGAGAAATCAGTACATTTCTGTCTACATCCTAAATAATAGTTACCTAAGCTTTTAAAAGTATCGCAATATTCCATTAAAATGTTTTAAATGTCATTATTTTGTAGCGCTACATGTGTGCAATAAACCCTGCTATAAAGCACTAACCTAAGCAAATAACCCATGAAACATTCAGTGCTGTATTCTGTGATCATCAAGGACATGATAAATAAATCATTATAAACAGTGCTTAATGAGGATACATTTACTTTATTAATAACCTTAACATTTGGTCATCACAAACACCTGTGACATGTCTATCCACAGAAAAATGTAAGCGTGTAACAGACATTCAAGTAACCCTTAATGCTCCAGGTTTACAGTGAATCATTTAGTAAACATTTTAACCTAATGACTATTTGAATATTACTGGGCTGTTAGTTCATTAGCAGTCTGCCATAATCCTACTAAACCTGTTTGTAAGTTTTTGCGTCTTGTATTCCATTTAAGTGATTGCCAATATTATGTACAATATACATAAGACAGCGTTTTTCCTTCTCCATGCTGGGTGACACAGAAATGTTCATAGTTTTTAGGATAAGATCCCCTGTATGCTCCTTGTTCTGCCATGCTGTGATTGTTTACAGGCTCTCCTCAGCAGAGGGACTGTATTATGTGATCAGAGCATACCAAGGTAGGGGAAGCATCTGAAAAAAGAGCAGCTCTGCATCTCTAAAATCTGAAGTGGAACTTCAACTTGACTTCATTCAGGCTTGACTAAATTGCAGTGCCATCAATGCCATTACAAAATGTTACTGTGTGTGTGTTTAATAACATGACACAATAAATGACTGAATACCAGCATATATCTAATATTTTGTAATTTAATTATGAATATGTGCCAATTGTGATGTTTGCTGTGCTTTAAACATTCACTTTGAAGTGCCCTTTATAACCCATTAAGCTAACAGTGGTTTGCTTTTACAAACTGGGTTTACCTTAAACATGGACATTTGAAGGTGTTTTCACACTTGGTCCATTTCAGCTCTTAAAGCGAACTCGGACTGATTAATCAGCATTTTTTGCATAAATGTGAATACGCCCAACAAACTCAAACCCCTCTGGGAGGTGGTCTCAGTCTGGTTCGCTTATGTCCGCAGCAAAGTTCGTACTCAGATCATGTGGTACAGCCCCGGGAAACAGAGACCAGACAATAAAGAAATAAACTAATGAAGACAAACTAATAAATTAAAATATTTTTTTAAATTCAAAACCAAATATATGCGTGTAGGATATAAGTCATAGTGCAATTTTTTTTAAAGATGTGGGGCAGAAGGTATCAGACTTAGATGTTGCTAGCTTTTACTTGTCAACAAGCTGTGTCCCAGACCAAATGAATACAATCTAATAGCAATTTAATTCACATACACAATAAAAACTTCACAATAAATAATTTCTACACAAATGTTACTTTTTGAACCCATATCCAAATATCACCTGCATTAGATACCCTATACAAACCCAGTGACTGTTACATGCTGAACAAACCCTTTCAAATATAATAACTGTCCTCACCTCCACTCTCAATCAACACATCGAACAAGTCATCCATATGCTGGCTGGTTGCAGGAGGAACCTTGGATCAGAAAAGAGTTGAAGTGTAAGATGAAGTTGAAGTGAAAAACATCTTGGGTGAGTCTCAGCTCTGTGCAGATCGCCCTACCTGCATAGCAGCTTGGAGTACTCTTGTCTGTTTGACAGCCTCCTCATAGCGTGGTGGGTCTTTGCTCTTGGGACTGTGGTGGTTGGTGAAACTAGACGGTGGGAGGATATAGGTCTGGCAGGATGATGGAGACTGGTGTAGAAAAAGCGACAAGAAAAATAAAATGAAGCAAAAACTTTTTCTAGCTAAGGTTAAGCTCAGAGGCTTGGAGCAGAAATCACAGTCACAATCACAGGGATTTAACTTATCACTTCGCTTGCTGGCAAATAACCTTAACCAGTGGCCCATATTTATTAATTATCTCTGATGTTTTCATAAGGGACAGTGTAGTTTAAGTTCAGATTCTTTTAGTTTCAGCAACAATATGAATTGGCTGAAAGTGTAAACAATAATCCCCCAGTTTTAAGCGGACCAGGAGTCGCGGATCAAGTCACACATGGGTTTTTTATGAGAACCAAACTGATCGTTTTATGCGGAAATTTCCACAACAACGTGGAAACTGCAAACATTCATGGCAATATGTTTTTTTTTTTTAGTTTTTAGTTCTAAATTATTAAAAATATATAATTTACTAATAACAAATAGTAATACAAATATAAATTCAGCTAAATTTCCAGTTATTGGCTGCTGCCCTCCCGTTCTCCTGTTTTCGTTTCATTCTTGTAAAAGCCCTATGCCGCCCAAACGCCTTTCTGGCAATGCACCTCAGCATCTCGGCCACATCTCAGGCGAGAATTACAGGCTGATAGTCGTGGTTTTGAGGGTTGAGATTTCATTTTAGGTTCAGCTTGGTACATTGCCCTTGGTGAGGGACTGGAGGTCCGGTTTCCGGAGCACGCGGATTGCCAGGTTCCGCCCCAAATACATTTTGGTTAAGGGTAATATTTTAAGCTCGCTCTCTCTTACTCACTTTCTGTCTCTCTCTTACTCTCCTTCTCGGCTTGACATCTCGGCTCAGTGGCCGCCCTTGTATAAATTTTTGTTAAGTGGAATGTATTAAGCTGAATTAAAAAAGAAATTAAGTGTTTCAAATTCAGTCATTTTTTCTTAGAACTGAACTAATAATTCTGGCAAAACCCCCAGAAAATTCATGGAAACAGCAGATATCCTTCACAATATTTTATTTTGTGGTAATGTTATTCTCCACCGGATGAACAGTAAATTATTGAACTGTAAAAATGATTGGTGAAGAAAACGCCCATGCATGAATTACAGTGCAGTCTTTACAGGGATAATACTTCCATTCTAGCACTGCAGGAGTTCAGTGTAAACTGTACAGTACAGATACGGTTTATCTTTACACTGTTGTTAAGGGTAATGTATTAAACAGAGTTTAAAATTAAATTAAAGTGTTCTGGGACCATATTTGGGGGCAGCTGGTAGCCTAGTGGTTAGGGCATTCGCCGTGTGATCAGAAAGTCTGGGTTCTATTCCCAAGGCCGCCAGGCACCGCTGAGGTACCCTGAGCAAGGTACCGTCCCCACGCACTGCTCCCCGGGCACCGTGTTCCTGGCTGCCCCCTGCTTCACTTGGCTAAATGCAGAGGAAGAATTTCATGCTGTTCACACTGTGTGCTGTGGTGTGTTCACGTATAACAGAATGGTCACTATCACTTTTCACGTTCATATTTTGGGTTTACACGATAAAAATAGGCGTTGTTTTTACCAAAACACAACAACGCGGTTTTTCACTATACGCAGGTGCTCTTAGAATGTAACCCTTGTGAAAAGCGGGGGATTATTCAATAATTTTATTGCGCAATTACTAATTTAATAATTATGTATTTTTTATTTTTGTGTATTGTATGTATTTTTTATAATCATTTTTTATTTTTATTATACAGCATTCGGTACTATGACAGTACAAGAGTCTTTAGAATACCTCAGTGGAGTTTCTCCTGATCCTTTCAAACACTAACACTGTAGTCATGAACTAAAACAAACAAACAAAAAATCATCAAGACTTACTTTGGCTGTGAGGCCGTTCAGGGTACTGTGTCCTGGAGAAAGTCTGGGTGAGCAGGAATCCTGGGAGCTGCTGATAAAACACTGGGGAACCTCACTCATGGGTTGGCTCTGCTGGAAGCCAGAGCTGCTGCACAGTGGCACTGTCTAGAAACAAACATGTGGTGAGGCTTGCTGTGTGAGAGGCTGGTTCGTGGGCATATTGCCAGAGTGTGCCCCCCATTCAACACTTGACACCTGCTCCAGCACCCGTGCCTGGCTAGAGTGAGCATTTTTGGTGCTATTAGCAGAAGAATTCATTGGCTGACATTAGTTGCAATTGCCTTGGCAACGGGGGAGATAAGTTGGGAAAACAAGAGGAGAGAAGCTTTCTATTTCAGCGTCTGAGCCAAGTCACTGAGAAATGGGACTGGGTCCTGTCACTGGGAGAGCAGTAGTAGATTTATGAAGTGTGGTGAAAACTCAGTGCAAGAAGAAAGGTCGGGAAAATAAAACTACAATAGACTAGAGACAAGAGATTCCAGATTCCAAGAAACAAAATGTCAAAAAAGCAGGGGCCAAAACAATACATAAAATCAAAGCAATTTTAACTGCTGAAAGATTTGTGGTAGGCTGCCGGTGCTCACCTGCAGAGTAGCTTGAGTCTGGTTTGCATGCTGCTGCAACGCTGCGCTCTCAGTTTTCAATGGCTGCAGATGTGGAGTTTGTACTTGGGCCGAGTTAGACAATGTGGTCTGGAGAACCTGCTGTGTCTACAGAGAAAAGACAGAATTAAGATGGAGATACTATAACATACCACAACAACCTGGAAGTGATACAGGGAACTAACAAAGTAATTATAAATAGAAATGAAATTTTAGCTCATTTTAAATGTGTTTTCATGTAAGTCATTGGATCTGTTCTGATGTTTTTGTTCCTGCTTCAGTGTTTTGCATTCTCTCTCTGAAACAAAATGGTTAATAATGACATTTCCTTCTGTGTATATCACATCTGTTAAAATAACAGTACATGTATCTCACTGTTTCATTTGTTCAATAAACAAAAGTTTTCACCCTTACAGTTTGTGATAAGGATGTTCATTTTTTAATTTATCAGCCCAGACAGACCTGGTGGATGGCTGTAGGCAGCAGCATATGGGAGCCTGGCTGAGTGATGAGGGTGGTTTGGGGCAGCTGCGGTGGAGGGCCCATGTAGAACTTCTGCAGTTGGGCTGTGTGCACCTGTGCCTGGGGTTCTTCCTGTTTCATGCCAGCTGGGGACACCGCCATGGGACCATGCAGTGAGCCACAACTGGGGGATGTGTCATACTCCTCTTTGATCCGGGCCAATGGGCTTGACTCATTCTGCTGTGCCACTGCCCCTTGCTGGCTCCTCTTCTCCACCTCCAGCTGCATCTTCAACTCCTCCACCAAACGTTGTTCCTGCTCCAGTTTGCGCATCAGTTCCTCAATCTGTCGCTCCTTTTCATGAAGCCGAAGGTCCTTTTCAGACACTTTGGTCTCCATGTCTTCCATCTTTAGAGATGAAGTACCCGCCACTGAACGAGACGGAGATGATGTTGCCATTACTTTAGCACTGCTCCCCCCTACAGTTTCCTCCACAGGGATCATAGACACCTCAGACTGCACAGGAGACTCAGGTGGACTGGTGCTAATGCTTTCAGGCTGCTGACTAGTTGGAGGAGTCAGGGTGTCTGTGGCTGCAGCTGGTTGGGCACTGGTGGCTGTATAACTTTTCTGATATGGTTTCAGCCTCTCCATAAGGTCCGTCTTAGTGCCAGAAACAAGGAGGCCGCGCAGCTTCAGCTCCATTTTCAGCTCTGCCACCTGTGGGAATGTAGCTCGTTTGATTAAAGGTATCCACGAGATTTTCACATGAGCTCTATATTTTAAGATATGTGCAGACATCCAGTTACAAACAGAAGATTTATTAACCATTGTTCTGAAAAAGCCGGCGATGTGAGACTTGCAAAATTACAGGTTTATTTTAGTTTAAATTTCTTTTAAATATATAGAAAGAATACATGCTCCTCTCTTCATGCTCCTCATGCTTCTCTTACCTCTTCTTTCATTCCCTAGTGTGTGGCTTTATCTGAAGTTTGCGAATGCGAACAGTTTGCGAATAAATATTTCATTCAGTCAGGGATATATTATATAATCCAATAACTTCTGAACTGACATTATTAACTGTGCAATGCTATATCAAACCCCAGTAAAATTGAGTTAGCTTCTAATATATGATTTCCACTGCTGCAATATTTAGGGTGAAATGAAAGTTAGACTAAGAAACTAGCAAGCAGGAGGACAACACTGAAAGAGCAGTTAATTCTTTAAGACAGTTAACTTTAGTTAACAGATTCTTGTGTCACACAAGCAACCGCATATTATCCAAGTGCCCTGTATTTAATACAGCATGATGCCATTAATGTTCTATCCATACCAGACTGAACTTTTTATATTCCCACGGTCATCCTGTAGAATAGTTCTAAAGAAACACTACTTGCTTCCATTCCTGTTTTGACATGTAGTGTTCATTTTCCCGGTCATTCACAAAATACAGCAAGCAGCTCTGCATATTATGCTGGTGGCTCTAATTCATGCAAGGAAAGATACAGCACTGTATGACGCACCTTCATTTCATCCAGGTTGGTGGGCAGAGGGCCAGGCTTTCGGTTGTTCAAGGCATGGTTAGGGCGTGCAGGGGCAGCACTGGGTAGAGACACTATGATAGAAGCAGGCTGTGCCTGACTGCTGCCCAGGGCTAAGTTAGGGCAGCTGTTCTGCACCTCAGCAACAGGTCTGCGGTATACAAAGGAGAAACAGGGGAGAGTATGAGAAGGGGAGGGGGGTTCCAATGAAAGAGAGGACTTCCTGTATCCTCATCATTCACAATCAACAAGCTGCGTCTAGGACAATAGCAGTAGCAGTTCATCAGGCACAAACAGGGGCCAAAGAGTAAAAGAATGCTAGGAAAGGCTGCGCTCAGGCCGAGGTGCTGACATGTACGGTTAGGCCAGATTGATAGATGAAACTGTGGCATTCAGCAAACATTAATCAGCACTCGTGTTTGGATTCTGCTCTGTGTTATGTAACAATTGCTGCTGAAATAATCAATCTCCTTCCAAGGTCTTTAATCCTGGAGTCGGTGACGGTGTGTGCGACGTTTGGAGATGAACAAAGCTCCAACCAACACAGTGATATAAATTGAATAATTACTCCAAAATGCTAATGTTTTTAATAATGAATGAAAACAAGAACGAGATTCAGAAATATGCACATTAAACCTTGTTAGGTGATCCACCCCCTCATTCGTTGTTTGCTGTTGTACTTAAAGTATTAATATCTTGAAGACACAGGAATATGGTCTGCATTTTAAGGACTTCAGTGCAGTGTTTGCTGGAGGAACCACACACCTGAGAGGTGCAGGCAAGATGGCCTGATAGTTGTAGTGTTGTTGCTGCTGGCTGAGGATTTGGAGGTGTAAGAACTGCTGCTGTTGCTGGAGGAGTCGGGCGTAGGCAGAGTCCATAGGGGTCTCGCTGGGCTCCTGCTTTTGGTCTGGTGGGATGTACTGGTGGTATTTGAGCTTCTTTATCCTTGGCTTTGGTTCTTTGCTCTTTTTGCTTCGGCTCTTCTCATTTGGCAGCTTGGGCTGACTTTGCTGAAATGGGAAGAGGCGGGGGGGGGGGAGGGGGCAGGGTTAAGAGCGACTCTATTCAGAGCACACCTGAAATCACACAGTTAAGCACGGTCTGACTGATTATGTGCCAGTGCCAACACTGCAGTCAGCACTGAACTGCAGCCCTTGACTGAGAGATTTGCAGGCAAACCGCTGGCTGGTAAATAGGTGGGCCGCAAGTCAACACCCACCTAAAATGACAGGATGGGGAAACAGGATGTATGGGGGGACATGACCCTCATTGTTTCTGAAACACTCAGTTACAGGATACACATGAAAATGGCTCTGGCATCTGAGGGAGGGAGGCGAAAGCCACTGAGCTGTTATAACGTCATTTCAGACTGGCTTATGTGAACACAGATGCTCAGATTCACTCCCTGGGGAAGGAGGGATGGCTCTCAGAACAAATATGTGGAATATGCTTTGAGGGTACGGATTATGATAAATGCAGAAGTTATTGCCTCGCTCTTGGTTCGTGGGCCTGAGCTTTCATCAGTTCTCCACTGTGTAATGAGAGTGAGCATTTCATTTGACCTCAAACAGAAGACAGAAACCAGCTGCTGCTGCTGTCCCCTGATTTGAGTCTTTTGAGCCTTTGCTTTGGCCTAAAGTGCCCCTAACAGGGACAATCACTCTCAAGCTGCTCTCATTGTGACACACTGTTTAGTATCACTGTCCCCTGCTTTAGAGTCCTCCCACAGTGTCTTACCACTGTTTGTACTTGTGAAGACAGCTTTACAGTGAGCAGGCTAGATCAAAGGAGGCAAATCACAAAAGGTGAGGTTTTAGTTTATGATTATCCACTGAATGGCAAACAAGCACACTGGACAATGGAAAGCATCTCTCTTACTTCTACAACAAATCTGAACACATTTAAATCTTAGCTCAGCACCAGTGGCTGTCTTGTGTTTGAAGCTTGGCTCTCATGAAGAGAACAAATGGTTTTAGTGAAAACTCACTGGGCTTGTTTAAAAGGCACAACATGTAAGGGTGGGTAGGATACTTGCCTCTGGACCAAGAGGTCATGGGTTCAGATCCT
>JBBPDB010000140.1:7139210-7152876 GCA_037974465.1 Brachypetersius altus
CTACCTTCTAGCATACTACTGGGTCCCTGAGCAAAACCCTTAACCCTAAGTTACTCCAGGGAGACTGCCCCCTGTAGTTAGGGAATGGAAGTCGCTTCGGATAAAAGCGTCTGCTAAATGCCATAAATGTAAATGTAAATCTCCTGAAGGACCAATGTGGACTGGTCAGCAGTGAATCATTCCAATGTGTGTATTGTACCAGCTCATCTCTTGTAAAGAACAACAAAGCGCAAAGAATCAAGGGTTAGCTAGAACCTGAGGAAAGAAAAACACAGACAGGAAAGAACATCACCAGAGCACATGGCTCACCTTCACAAGGGTGGGGCCAGGTTTTGGGTGGGCAGCGGGGATGGCTGTTTGAGGAGCAGCTATGAAGCGAGAGTTTGCTTGATCCTCTACTGATGTTTGGCTGAGAAAGTTTGAACTTTGGACCGTAGGTGGACAGAGCTAAGATAAAAAACAGAAAGAATACACATGGCCATGCCACTTAAACCACAAAGAGGAAGAAACTACAAAAAGGTATTTTTAGCTATGCAAACAAATCTGTGGAACCTTTCATTTTTCCAGACGTGTTACTGATCAGGTTATACACCAAACAGCCTAGTACAAATCAAGAGAAAGGGACAATGTTGATAGCCTCACCAGTAGATTGGAAACAGGAGTTTGGGAAGCAGATGAGATCTCAGGCAGTTTAGCCTCCCTTGGTGATGGGACAGAGCACAGAGATTCCTGACTGGCCGGATCCTCTGGGGACAGAGCTTCACTACTGTCTTCATCAAAATTATAAATATCTGAAGTCTTCTGATAGTTTACCTCACCTACTGTAATAATAGAAAACAAATTCATGCTGAAAAAAATCATATTTACAGAAAATGAAGCCTACAGGTTTTTAAATAACTGCTGGTAATGTATTGCTCGGCTGCTTACCAACGATAGCCTCCTTAACGCTAGAGTCTACAGGTAGGATGTTTTTCTCTACCAGCTCCAGTGGGCCAGGACGCTGGGCAATCTTCTCATTGAGGTCATCGGCCAGTCGAGCTCTCTTCAGCTTCATCTGGGTGGCCTGCAGAGAAGGTTCTGCTTGGGTCTCTGAAACATATTACTAAGTGATCAGTACAGAGCACGGCATGTCCGACTCAGACCAGATATAATACTGTTCTGTATGAATATGAAAAGCAAAAGCATTTTATCACAGCATTTTTCATTATTTCATCCAAAATACCATTCTATCTTAATGGTTTAAGAATGCTCTAGAAAGCTTGTTATCTGGAGGGAATCAAAGATAAAGGCTGGCAGTGTGGTTACCTTGCAGGATGTGCATGCGGACCAGCTCTGCACGCTCAGGTCTGCTACGAATCTTGTGTTTTAGGAAGTTCTCAGTCTGACCATAGTTAAGTAGAACATAATAAAAAAAAGAATATGTTTTCAGCATGTCAGATTCCTATGGCAGCTGTCTTAATTCTAGTTTTAAATAAAATGACGTTCATGTATTCCATGAAGACAGTTTTAATGTGTATGCCTGTACAGCAACCTGATTCCCATTCACACTCAAGCTTTAAGTAGTGTTTCAGTCGGGACTGCTTTTTAAAAGAGGCGTGAATGGAGGCAGCCAATCAGACCAGAGGTCATTTATATATATATCAGTCTAAAAGGTACAGTAAAGAAAACAGCCCGTTTATTACCAATGAATACACAGTGGTTTAGTAAAAAGGAATTATTGCTGTTCTTGGTATATAAACACACAAAGATCCTAGGTGGCCCATGGTACACAAGGAAAATATTGGATACTTTAAGTATACATTTCTGATGTTTAGGATTCATTTGTATAAGTCTCACCCTGGCTCTTTCCAGGCTTCTGATCTGCTCATGAAAGGCAGCAGGAGTCTTCAATGCTAGAGAGACAAACACATCAAAAGACATTTGAAAAAGTACCACCTCTGTGCTAAAAACTACAACGTGGTTACCCTTGTGCAATTCTGTCAAAACCTTACATAGTACAAGCAAAGGGGAAATCTCAGATTGTTTTTATCTGCAGAAATGAAACCAGACAGTCAGCGTATTACGAGAGTAAAGAGGTATACTTCTGAGAACACAAACATTTTGTCGAGATGAAAGGTTTCCTTCCTCTAGTTGGTTAACTGGTTTTAACAATGCACTTGCCTCTACGATTAACAGGAAGTGGTTGTTTCATCCATTCATGACAGGCTTAAGCAAGTGATTTTGTTAACAGGCAGTTTACTTAACCCTCTTTTTGTGGCTCTGTATTAGTCATTCCACTAAACCCACATTTCAAACAGACCATTTCTGCTGCTTTGACTAAAAGCAGTCAGCCACCAAAGATGCACCCAAATGTTACTTTCAAGTGCAGTGTTCTTGGCACTGGTAAAATCTGCTGGAGAAATGTCCCTTGAAAAGGAGGTCTGGGTTAAACACAAGGTTTTCAGAGCAGAAGAACAGGCTTAGTCGCCGACTGAAGCGTGCTGGAGCTTGGTGCTCTGCAGGAGATTTGCCCATGCAGGCGACCATTGCTGAGTGAGCTCCAGCCAGGCCAGACAGACATCACTCACACCATTGTTCTCCATGTGCTTTTTTATCAGCATGTATCCTCCACAGACACGTTCTTTTATTAGCTGCTCCTCTTACCACCACTCATGACACGCTCTATCCACCATGGGACACATCAGGAGAGAACTGGGACTTGTGGGTAATGTGCTCTACTTTACAACAAGTATGTGTCTTAAAGGAATAGTTAGATGAAAAAATCTAAATTACATGATATTCCCTTTTATTCCAGATAATGTTGGACACTCGAGACATTTGCAGTACAAAGTTATAATCCTCTCTGCAGGTCAGATTATCCTTGTTCATTTCTGCATCGCAGCCAGTAGGCAAATGTAGCTGCCAAGTAATGAAAGTGTATTTCCCACGATCAGCGTTGTGCAAATCATGCCAAAACTGTATCATTTTAAACATCCTTGCTTAAGTGGTTTCTCACACTCTATGGCACACTCTCACTTTAAAAATGGACAAAATAGTGTTGCATATGGTAAAAACAGCAGTACAACTGTCACAAATTGTGATTGTTGTCCATTTTTATTACCAACAGCGTGAGAGAGATTCACTGGAACACTAGAGAACACAAAACACATTTGGAGTTGAAGGAATATTGTGTAAATTGGATTCTTGGCCAAACTATTCCTTAAGAGCATCATCCATAGCCAGAACACATTGTAATATTATGTGCATCCACAACAGTGGATTAACAGATAATCTTCACTTAAGGCTATGTAAGACCTCAGCAAACTGACAAATTCTTCTTGTAAGCCTCCCTGGTGCTTGTTTCAGAAGGGACTAATAATTTGTTTAAACATTACTGTGTGGCATTTAGTTGTTTCGTTTTGGAACAGGCTGTATACTCACGTGGCATGATGCCCTGGTCCACAAGCTGCTCCCGAGTGCGTCTCTGCTGGAGTCTGAGCTGCAGGACTGAAAAAGAGCAGAAACAGTACAGTCAGCTTAGACACACACACACACACACGCACAACTTAACTCCCGGTTTCATTCCATGCGGTTAAGTGGCTACTGAGTTTCATATGGCCTGAGGTCAAGTAATTCTGTGAAGTAGTAACACATGACAGACAAGGTAAGGTCACTTATTAACCCACCGTGACCAAATATAACATAAAAACAAATTAGTCATCATTTTAACATGTCATTAATAGATGACAAACTCAAAGCCAAGATTATTCACTCTTTTTTCTCTGTTTCGGAAGGAGTACTTTTAATCCAAGAAATGAAAGAAACTTTCGGGAAAATGGGCTGGAGAAACTGACCACAAAGTACACATACAGCAAACGTGTTTTGCGGCTACAGAGAGCCATCAACATGAGAAGCTTTTTGAGTGTGTTAGTGGTGAAAGCAAGACTAATAAACAGCTTTATGGTCCTTTCAGTTGCTTCGCATGACATCAGCTATTTTGCAAGTGCTGGGCCATAAAAAGTAAAATACTTGGTCTTGTTCTTCATGGGTACGCAAAGATCCATTAAGCTTTTGAAACATCAAAAGAAGCACATCTCTGGGCACAGGAGCAAAATGTATTACGCAGAGCTCATAAATCCCTGGACAGTGTTCAGTGCTATTTTTCCGTCATCATAACCCCTGGAGAGGCGCTCAGTTTAAACATTTGTAAACATGCAAGGAAGGACGTGTTACTTCAGTGCAATAATGCTACTCCACTGCCAACACATTTCAGTAGGAATGTGATGGTGACTGATGATGAATGCTGTGACAGCACTAGTGTTGCCTACTCTGGCTGGGTAATGGAACTAAAACAATAATTAAAACAATATTTTTCTTTTAAATATGATGCACATCAGAGGTATTTTTGCTAACGAGGTGGTGCTGTTCTTTTCCTCACTCTAGTATAAGCAATAAAGACTTTGACCAATTTGGTGCTGATTTGTGACTTTTACTCTTTAGATGTGGAGCTTTTCACTCATATCAGCACAAACCAGCCAGGCAGCTAACTTAGCTGTTTTAGATGCTAAAAAAAACATGGAGTGTAATACAATTTAACTTTGTAACTATTTTTCATATTCCACCAGAATATGGACTTCAAACTGCTATTCAGATCCACATAAATTGTGGATATGATTTGGGAAAATATATTTAGTGAGAGGAATTCAGCCGTATTATATGAGCACACCTGCATGCCCATCACAGGGATTGGTTTGAGCTTGATCAAACTCGAGAGAGGGGGTTAGCACACTCTGGCCTGCTGTACTCCCTAGGGGAGCGTCCATTATGTCTGAGTGGGGCTCTGACTCATCCTGTCAAAAATAAACCCAAGCGCTGTGAGAACAAGGCCTGGGAAATCGCACAGTTTGGGGGCGGCGGGATAAGCGTGGACTTGTGCTCTCTGCAGGCCCGCAGGACAGGGATGTTGTAGTAACCCCCCCAAAACAAAAAAGGTTTAGATCAGAACTCTATGTGCTTGCCCATGTTTTCCATTGCGACCCATGCCAGGGGCTATGTGGGTCCAAGAAGAACATCGAAAGGGGCCTACCTTGCCTTGGTTGCAATATCGAGGCAGAGACCCTTTAAAAATCCACTGGTAGGCCACAAGCAACTGGCTTTGTGCAAGAAATTAAATGACGCTGACTACATGCCCTCCAGAACAGAAAAGTAATAGCAGAATCTTATTTGAACATCACTGAGGCAGGTACTGTGTCCTGATCACATTCATAAGACTGATGTCAGCGCTGATGATGATATGCTTTCTCGTGAACCCTGGCTGACCCATGTATGATGCAAGCTAGCTCAGTCACTTGGTCTCTAACTCCAGCCCTACAATAAACAAAAGGGCTTCAGCTCCTTATGCCTCGCCAAAACTCTGTGGGCTGATCTCAAATCCTCAGACCTGTTCCTTGGGACAGAACACTTCACCCAAGGAGAGACTGGAGCACTGGATGTTCTGTCCATAAATAAAACCAACTGGCTTTGTTATGGCTACTGAACCCTTTTCACTCTGGCAAAATTCAGTATGTTTAAGAAACATACTGACACCGCACCATACTTTGTTGATACTATCTCTAGAAAATAAATTTCCCCTCTCAAGATTACTGTATCTGCACAAGTGCTTACAGAAGAACAGGGGGCCTGTTGTGCCAGAAGACTAATTTATGGATGCAAGGTTGGAAAACCTTGATAAATGGATATGCACTATGACTGATGGTACTGGTGATGGGCAGTGTTCCAACACCCAACAGTTCATATTTTAGTTACATTGTTCTTGCCATACCATACATCAACAGTGGGGATATTTTTGGAGACTAATCGTATGTGCCTGAATCTATGCTTAAAACAGTTAAAAACTCAGCAGTGTGAAAATTAGCCTCAAAAAAAGACAAATATCACATCAAGAAAAAACAGCCATGTAATTTAAAAGAGATAAAAACTGAGTTTATGTTTTCATAGCTATGCAAGATAAGAGACTCTACTTAGCAAAGAAAAAAAATACACTCTGAAAAGTACTTAGGAAGTTATTATAGGAGTGGCATCATTAGCATCACTATCATAATCGTCATAAAGTTTCTCAAACATAAGAAAAACATTTTCCAGGCTTCTAAAGCTTTTAAAAAAGAGCTCTATAACACACAGTCGCTTCCTGCTTCAGCTCTGTTTTGTTTATCAGAAGCACATTAACATAAACCGCCACGTCGCTAACTTCAGTTAAAATTAGATCAGAAGTGCAGAGCAGGTTTAGTCTAAAGCACATGCGGAGCAAGAACCGCTCTAAGTGGGACTTTACCCCTGCAGATGGTTGGGGATTCAACCTCTAGGCAGGCCATGGAGCCGAGAGAGGGGGCAGACAGTGGCCGGGTCTGGAGTCCCATGGAGCAGCGAGAGGACCGTTACGGAGCGCTGGAGTGTGTCAGGAGCAGCAGCACGGAGAAGTTACTCCTCTCTCTCTCTCACACACACACAAAGTCTGACTTGCTCTCTCTGTGTCGCAGCTCAGCCAATCAGCCGCAGGGTGGGAGTGTCTACACAAGCCTAGTCTGTTAAATTATTTTAACCCTCCACTCCCATCAAACCGAAACACGGCCTTAGTACCGAAGAACTTCAGCAGAACAGAGCCAGAGACCAGAATAGACAAGTTACACTTTAATTTTCTGTAAGAGTTCCAGTACATCCTGAGAAACAAGCTGTAAGAGCTTCCTTATTCCAAACGTGGCGGTTCTGTCATTGTGTCAAATGTAGAACTTACTTACTTACTTGAATTCGGAATTTGAGTTTGATATTTAAAGGAACCCCCCCCCCACACACCCTTTGGAAGGTGGTACTGTTTTTAGCACAAAATAGCATACCATTTTGACAAACATATTGCATTTTACTTCAGTCAGTACGACAGATTGTTATTCCAAAAAGAACAAAAAACAGATCTTAATGTAGTGGAATCATTTCAATGTGCCATATCGGAGAAAACATATCAAAGCAATGCCAATAGAAGCAAAATAACACATGACATTTCACAAGGTCAAACAAGAAAACTAGAAAAAAAATCAGACGTAAAACAGCAGACAAGGTATGAATGGCTGACATTTCCAGCCTGTGACTGGTAAGGCTTTGGTACCTTGATGGTGACTCAATGCTGACGAGATTAGGCCACAATGACTGTGTACCTATAATGCCCTTTGGACTTAAACAAGCTGATACAATTAAAATATATTCTATATTTCAGTTTCACTACATCTGTTCATTCAGAGTGTTATGTGAGAAATTGTAATGTAGGTACAGATACAAAACTTTGGGCAGAGGCTTGTCTCACCTTCCAATAAAACCACTGGTGCGTGGGTGTTACAGGAGAGAGGGATGTTATTGTATCACAGCTTGGTGCTATTGAGATCGATATAGATGGTGAGGAATCAATCACAAGGAGAGTATACATAGCTGTAACATTTCAGGAGACCTGTATTAACATGCTATGCCAACAGAAAAAGGGTCTTAATTAAGACTGGCCCCAATCACTACATTAGTATTTGAGCCTGTATTTAGTACTGGGAAGTTTCATCTTTTTCAATCAACGTAATGTGTAGCCTACACTAAAGCAATAATAATATATATATACTACATGTACAAAAGTATAAGGACGCCTGACCATTACACCAACAGGGACTTTAATGACATTGGATTCAAATACATAGACTTTAATATAGAGTTGGTTCACCTTTGCAGCTCTGAAAGTTACCATTCTACTCGGAAGGCTTTCCAGGAGTTTCTGTGGGAATTTGTGCCCATTCATTCTGTAGAGCATTTATGAGCATTTATGATGTTGGACGAGAAGGTCTGGCACACATTCTCTGTTCCAGTTCATCCCAAAGGTGTTGGATGGGGCCAACCCGAACTCAACCAACCATGACCTTGCTTTGTGCACTGGGGCTCAGTCATGCTGGAATAGAAAATGGCCTTCCCCAAACTACATCCACAAATCCAGAAGCAGTGCATTGTCCAAAATATATAAACAATAATAATACATTTTAGATGGTTTTATTCAGAATGCCAAAAATGCATTTCACACAGCCACCGAAGCTAGAAGAAATACCTGTGTGAGAGCACTTTCAAATTTTAAACAAAAATGCTCAGACTGCATGAAGAAATGGGAAATATGATGAATAATATTAAATACATGTGTGTAATTATGGATATCTGAGCAGGTTAAATCAAAAGCTTGTGGGTTTGAATACGCATACCCTTCTACTGTCATCACTGAGGCACGCTTGAGCAAGACACCGTCCCCACGCACTGCTCCCTGGGCGCCCCTTGTTGGTGGCTGCCCACTGCTTCACTCGGTGAATGGGTTAAATACAGAGAAAGAATTTCACACTGTTCACACTCTGTGCTGTGGTGTGTTCATGTGTGATTATCAGGGGCCAGCTTAGAACCTCAAATCTGTTGGTTGGGTAAGTGAGTTCTGGGAATAAATGAGAAGAACATCATTTGTTGCCACTGCTTAATAAAATCATCAGATTGAATGTTCTAATTAGTTAAAATTTTACACTCCCCGTCTATGTCAGTCATGAAATTAGAGGCTACAACTGCTGCTTGTATGGCAATATATGATGCATTAGTGGCTGTCTACTAATCCAGTGTTGACATACCCAGAAACTGCAGTTTGAATTGAATCAAATTCATTCCAATAGATTTGTCTGTCCCAACGTCAAAGTTGATATACTCCAGCGATATCATCTCAAGGTCTGTGTACCGTGTGAATATTATGATACCCCATGTTATTTGAACCCCTTTTAACATGGACATGAACCAGTGAAAACAAGCAAAGACATTCGTCTTTCATTTTCCAGAAAACATCTTTTCATGCTTTCAACTGTATTTCTAGGGAGCAAGGGTTGGGCTGAGTCTGGAGTTTGTTGAATAATACAGCAGCTGAATGGGGACAGGGGGAGCTGAAATTACAGGCATGCTTATTGGGGTCTCTGCTTCCTTCCCCCCGGGTAGCGAATTACTATGTCTTGAGGAAACACCAATATACTATTTTCAAGTGATACTCTCTTGAGTAACGATATCCCCTGGGTGGATAACACACGGCACTGGTGGATCCCAGAGATCCACACTATGTGAATACGTCAATGGCTAATGGAGCATAGTTCAGTGCCAGTCTGTCCACTGGACCAGCCCCTCTGTGCCCTCTCATTACAGTTCACATGCCAGTGAAACATTTCCAGCCTGGAGCTTTGGCCACGATTGTGAGAACCAAACGAAAACAGCCATGGAGGTGACCGAGGGAACATAAAGTCACAGTGACCAGAGGTCTCAAGAATGCAACGAAACTTTTCAGCGCCAGAGATGTCAATACAGTCTCAAGGATCAGCAGTGCTGAGCGCATGTCTGAGATCGGAGGGATCTGGCGATTGATGCTGACACAAAGATATATCATATTAGTTTACCAGTCCTGCACCCTGAAGAAGGCCAAAGAACCTCTGGACAAGAGTTAAAGGGGCCGTTTAAGCCATGATTATATGCTGGCGTCTGCATGCAATTCCAGCGTAATTCCCCCACTTCTCTCTCCACAAACAAATTTCTCAGCTGTCTGGTGGGGCTTA
This sequence comes from Brachypetersius altus, assembly GCA_037974465.1. NCBI lineage: Eukaryota > Metazoa > Chordata > Actinopteri > Characiformes > Alestidae > Brachypetersius > Brachypetersius altus. The sequence continues at coordinate 7,148,831 of JBBPDB010000140.1, forward strand.
TTTTCTCAGTGTCAAAATGGACCTGGGGTTTAACAGATGATAAGGAAGTAGGAAGCAGTGTGATGTGTTTGTATAGAGTTTACGCTGCAGGTCTTTGCGGGGACCGACCACATGAATTTACTCACCATTCTTACGCTCCTTGAGTGGCGGAAGATTCTGACCGGACTGCAGGGACAATTCCTCCATGTCGTGGGTCACAGCTTCGCTTCTGGGGCTTGGAACCAGAACCGCCTGTTCCCCCTCTGCTCCCAGACTCCCCTGGGGCTCCATGTCTCCTCAGGAGGAGGAGCAAGGGTTTCTCTGGAAACGAGGAGGTGGTGGAGCCAGCAAATTGTGGGAAACTCAGAGCGTGGTCTGGAAAAGAGAAGCGAAAACGACTGCATTGTTTATCAGCATTAACAAATTGGGGTGGGGTGACCAAAAGTAATTTGGGCTTGATCTCAACCATGTTATTTTGGATATGAACGTGAATTACAGTCATGCCTGCTTGTCTTATGGATAATTGAATGATTGCTAATTAGTGCATTTGGCTAACACTATTCTGTACATTACTGGTCTTGAGCAATTTGATACAAACATACATCACTCTCTTCCATTCACTACATTCAGTATGTAGACCTACAAGATTAATACTATTATTATTTGGCTCCTCTTAGACATGACATAATGGGTATTTGTCTGGAAAATAACACTGGACCAACCATTCACAAGCTTCCTGTGCAATGTGAACTAAATTATCTGCATTTGTGAATACTTAATAAACAATCCAGCCGATTGTGGGCTCACTAAATTATAATTCATACCAGTAAAAATACAATAACTACCTTTAACTGCATTTATTCAATGGGACTACTACCATTTATTCAATGAGCCTTTTTTTTTTATAACAAAATTTTTAATGTACTAAATAAACACTCCAAAATGTTCCTTTTACAGTTTCCACTTCTTTTTAAAAGCAGAGGAAGTGCCTTAGACGGTGCTCTTAACAAGCGTATCTAATCTAAAATAGATTTGTACAGTATTTGTAATGTGGCACTTCAAATTCTAAAGTCTGTAAACACTGACCAATGGACTCCACCCACGCACCATCTCTGTTTGCTGAAGGAATGGATGGACGATAGTCAAATTAGAATATCACACTATTTGCATATGTCTTTGGGATGTATTTCTCAAACTGCACTCAATGACAGCAGCTCCTATTCCTGCAGGTCTCTCTTCTGTGACACAGAGGGTATAGAAGGATGTGGGCCAATAAAAGACCTCCACCCAAACTGAGTAATTGACCTATTAATATTTATTCATTCATCCACAGGATTATTCCAGTTTACTTGTACTTGGAAGAATCCTTAAAAATAAACTCAGTGATGGGAAATGCATTGCAGTAATAGTTGCTTAGCAACTGTACAAAAACACAAAGAAATAAACTCTGAAGGGTATCTGCTATCCCACTTTGGCGCCATAAATGAGTTAATTAGTTGTTGCAAAGTATTTATTTAACCATGATTTGACAAGAAAACAAATTCTTATTTCCATTGGTTTTGTGTTCCTTTGAAGGAAGTGTCATATTTGCCTTTGAGCATTCAATTTTTACTTTTAGTCTCATTCTGTCAGAAGTGTGCCAGGAAATTTCAATTAAAAAAGAATCTAAACATAAATCTTTCAGCACTCATTTACTTCTTATTCAGAAAAAAAATATCAAGAAATTATGCTCACTGTGCTAAGCTTATGAAAAATGTCAACAAACATTTTGTGGTTTTCCAAAAACCCCCAAACAACATATTCATTACCACTGAATCATTCAAGCCTTCCTTGACACAGAGTGCAAAATAATCACATTTCAGACCTAAACCAACTAAGTGATACAGGCAATCTAACTGCTCCCAAATTCCACAGGCTGCCATCAACAACATAACTGCAAAACAGTTCACTAGGAACCCAAACCCTCAGATGGCGCAATTAAAAAATGGCCTCTTCTGGCCACCTAGGCTTATGGTGTAACGGAACTCAGATGAGAAATATATCCTGCTTGGTGTCTGCTCTGAAACAGAAGCCCCTTTTCACCTCGATGAATTAAAATGGTGGAAATCAAAGAGGTATTCTGACAGTATGAGGCAGACTTGCCAGTGGGAGTTGGACCTATGGGTGTAGTTTGTTACTGTCAGAATTAATCCTTAATATGGCCAACTTACTCTTTTTGCCAGGTTAAAGACAGAGTGACTAGACCTTGGCACAACAGTAAGTGTGCTTATCCAGCTCTGGTCAAGATATATGTCTGCCTTTCTTGCTCATTTAATTTCTCTGAGATTATTTTTTTAAACTCTCTCTCAGTGTCTCTATTTCATTGCAGAATTAGAAAGATTGGGATTTAGATGATGGATTGGGCCGATGTAAGATATTATAAGCACCTACTCTTCATTCAGCATGCATTATATATCACATTTAAATAAAGTTTTCTAAGTCTAAAGCAGATCGGTTACTTAAGCAGATGTTCCTGATGATCTTAGCATTTCAGCAGCTGCAGTCTATGAAAAACGACAGTTTTATTTACTGGCATGAGCTTTATTTTGACTGATTTTGCTATGAAAAGTAACTGAATACAGCTCAATGAAATTGGCCCATTTCCCACGTTATTACTTCATGCAGGGATATCCCAAATAACAACCTCCTGCCTGTCATTATTACCCTCTCTCTGGGGCCCAGTGCTTAGTGGGGCAGATGGTGGGAAAAGCAGGGGCAGATCCCTGTGGGCCATGGCCCTGTGAAGCTACGCAGCCCACCGCTGCCTAGTGGCAGAGCAAACACAAGAGTTCACACATTGTGTAGCAGTGTTTCAAAATACAAAGATGCTGCTAGACTATTTACAGAGTGTCATTATTATTAAAAGGCCTGCCCTGTCCACCTTCTAGCCATGTAACATAGTTTGAATGTTCTAGAGCAGTGGTCCCCAAACCCTGGGCTGCGGACCGGTACCACATGACCCACGGCCCGGTACCGGTCCGCGGCACAGGGTTTGGGGACCACTGCTCTAGAACATTCAAACTATGTTACACTGCACAGAAAAAAAAACGGTGGATGTTACCCGTGTTATGTTGTCGGCTCGTTGTTATGAAAATGCTGTGAGCACACATTGGATTTGCGTTTATTATATTTTAAAGATGGCCTATCATTATATATTTAAAATATCCCCATTTTTATGCGTATCATTTATTTGTATAATATACGTATATTTATCTGCCACTCCTTAAAAGGCGGGCCGTGAACATAGTTTCTGATATTAAACCGGTCCGTGACCAAATAAAGGTTGGGGACGACTGCTTTAATTCAGGTTATTTAAAGTTTTCTTTCAGGTTTGAAGATGTTATGCATTTTATATTCAAAAGTAAGTTTTGATTTTGTCTCACAGCTTTTAAGTGTGACATAGTTGGGAAAAAAATAAGCAAATGCTTCTTTGTAAAATTGATGACTTGGTGTGTTCATTATATATTATATATCGGGTAGACATAGAATCGCGATTAATCGTGATTAATTTTTTCCAGATTTGCGATTAACTAGTTAATTTTAATTAATCGCTTTACAGCCCTAGTTTTGGGATCATATTTGGGGGCATACTTGGGGTTTACACTATAATAGACAATTTTAGGCATTTTTTTCTAAACTTTTAGAAGAATGAAATGAAAACAAATAACTGGAAATTTAGCTGAATTTATATTTGGATTACTATTTGTTGTAGTACATTTTATATTTTTAATAATTTCAAACTAAAGTGAGTATAAAAAAAAACATTGCCACAGATAAAGCAAAAAAAAAATGCAGAGAATATTTGCAGTTTCCACGTTGCTATGGAGATTAAAACGATAAAACGATCATAAAAAAATCTGTGTGTGACTGGATCCTAGGGCTGGGCGATTAATCGAAAAGTAATTCGAAATCGACATTTAGAACCTACAATCGATCAAGTTTTTCCAGGTTGATTATTTCGATTACTTTCCCTTTAAAAACACTACCGCGTGTGGAGTCACATGACCCTGCTCCGTTATGTTACGTTA
>JBBPDB010000140.1:7175954-7190376 GCA_037974465.1 Brachypetersius altus
TAGAATATGTAATGCAGTACTAAACTCAGTCTCATCCATACCTTTGTACTAAACTGAATAATCGCTCAATCGCTCATATCGCTCATATCACTCTGCAATGTGATCTCTTGTACACAGAGAATGAGACATACTTCATTGCAAAAAGAAGGAGAAAAAGAAGGGGTTGGGTTAAATATTCTGTACACGTATTCCATATTTTTTTCACAACGGATGTTCTGTGCTCAAAGAACAGCTTGCGTGTACAAGGAAATGGGTTTCAAAACCTGTTAATTTGCTTTGCAATCCAGATTGCCCATCGCGTAATAGTCTTTAATTACAGCGCACTGAAATTAAAGGAAAAAAAATATCCCTTATATAGCAACCTTGTTGACTCAACAATCCAGACAAACAAGATGTAGTGGTAAATACTACATCACATATTCATATTTATTTCAGAAAATAATTTTAATGTGCTGCAGTGGTTGAGTCAGCATGGGGTGCTGTCAGTGGTTTTCATAAATAATGGGCTAAACAAATGCTCCGTACCAGCAGTAATATTTCATTGTAATGTGCAAAATGTCATTCATCGGTGAACATATTCCAATGACATTGGTATAAATGCTAATGATGTATAGATTAGTCATAAAAAGCAAATGTCTTCCAAATTGTAATGTACTTTAAAATCCCAAACGCCTACTCTCCCTAAACCTTTTAGTCTTTAGGAGATGGGCCTTGGACTTCTTTTAAAGATTGGTTGGTTTATCTTGAAAAAGCAGTCTGTGGCCTAAGTGAACAGAAGAATGCCACCTGATGATCCCCCAAAGACGCCAATGGTAAAAGGCTGGATGAGCCCGAAGCCCAAAACAGGAAACAATTTCATGTGAAAGTAATGGAATATGAACTAGGTGATCATAGGTGAAAGCAATTCCATCACCCATCCCCCCCTTGCGATAATAGCCACTGGAGAGGGCTTGGAAATGGCCGCCTCCAGGCCTTGGGGTTGAGCGAGGATGAGCCTCCCACACCAGGCTTATATAAAATCCAGCGCTTCTGTCAGAGGAGGGATCTCACGCTGCTAAATGAAATCTGAGGCTTCTATTACAGTGAGGAAATTAGCTCTGTGGGGCTAATTCCAGTCTTGCATAGTGAGAAATATATCATACCTATTTGGTGAAAGGCTGCTGGTGTGTATAAGCCTGCACATGTAGAAAAATGTAGGAGGTGTTTCCTTGAGTAAGTTTTCTGATTGATGCATGAGATTTGGCCATGAAAGGGAAGAGTCTGACCCTAGCTAGACAGCGAATCCATCACTGCCTCCTGATGTTAATAATCTGTCACAAAGCAAGGATCCAGTGATGGGCTCATGAAGCGGTGCTCTGAATAGGAGGTGTCACCAGTCAGTCTTTCCTTGCCAAATGTGGCGTCCTGCCAGACAAGACAGGTCCATTGTTGAAGTGGAAGAAGTCGGAAAGGTCAGCTAATGTGAGCGGCTTCGAGAGAGTGAGGGGTGGGGCGGGGAGGTAATGGTGCCGTGGAGTGTCAGCATGGGGGAGTAATTTTGGGCAAGCGAAAATACCGCCGACATGTGAAAAGATGAATAGAGACAACATTTTGTGGCACCCCTTTTATTTTGTCGCCTCCTACTTGAAGTTTGGAGCATTTGGTATAGAGACAGAGAGGGAAGGTGAGGTGAGGGAAACAGCATGATATGACACGAGACATTTTCAGAAAAGACAGAAAAGGAGAGCGAGGCAGAAGAAATAGAGAAGAAGCTGAAAAAGATGGACTGCTTGTGCAATAGGGAAAAGAATATAGTCAAAGAAGGGGTAGTAGCAGAGTGGAAAGACATGCTACTCAAGGACATAGCTCCATCACCTGTAGATGTGATGATTTTGTCCAACATATGATTGAAGTCTTTTGAGACAGTGAATGTAAACCGTAAAACACTAAACATTTGAAATTTATAAATGTTCATACATTTTATTCAGATATCAGTAGATTAGATTAACACTTTTTTGTTTTAATTATTGTACTCGTATAATTGTGCATTAGATGCACACGCAGAATATGCTGGATAAACTGAAAGACAGAATGGAAAACACTGAAGAGCGGGCCAAATCCCTGATTGATGTGCCTGTCAGGCGTGGGCCCCGGCACCTGGGATGTGCTGTCCTCTGGATGAGGCCGGATTAGCACCCGAGTCTTTCAGAACCACTGCCTGGAGTTCTGGCGCTGAAAACTAAGAGTGATGAAGGCAGCGGCTACAGACAGATGGCAGGCCATCCAGATCCCTTTGGGCTCGCTGATCCTTTTCAATTCTGCCTCGGAAAACTCAATATGCACAAAACAAGTTAAGGTGGGGAGGCAAAGCTATCGTGTTTTATAGCTGATTGGCTCAAAATCTAATGATTTACACTCTGTTCCACTGCTGGTGGAAAGCAACAAACCATTAATGAGTTTCCCTACTAGGGCAGAAGTGCTCAGAAGTGTTTTATTAAGCAAAATGAAGGACCAGTTGTGTTTAAGTACATAATTTTGGACTGTATTTGGTGTTCTGGTGTGGTGGTGGTGCAGTGGGGACCGCTGTCACCTCATGTTTTATTCCTGTACAGGGATGCTGAGGGTCATTTCTCAGTGACTTAAGAAGAGCAAAAGTGAAGAAATCACTTGTTCTGTCAACAGGAAAAAGAAAACATGGCAAAAGGTGTTTGGAAATGTTGTTAAAACTGCTGAAGCAAAAGAAAAAAGAGTCCGACTGAAACTAATAAGACTGTCATTTCCGCTCTAGAGTAACATGAAACAAGGCAATGGGGCAGTTCAAGTCAATTGGATTGAAAGGGTGTACACATAGTGAATTGCAATGAAGACAGAAAAGGGTGTTTTTTGTTAGACAGCCAATTTTGTCTTAACCAGTATACGTGGAGCATAGTGAAATTATAGGCTGTGTTGATCAGTTATTGTCATCTGTGGGTTACAAACAGAACAGGAGTGGTTGTACTGTGATATCAGTTTGTGACACTGGTTAGGTTGAATGAGACAATCCAAATAAGCCATACATACACAGATACACTTTTTTTGTGTAGACATATGGGGGGTGGCAACACGGCCATGTTTGTGTTTACCTTCCTGACACACAAATAAATCAAGTGTGTCACCCACGTGTTGTGGGAACATTTCAACAGCTTCCATTACTAACCAACAGGGAAGACAGATGGAGTGTGCACAAAGTGCACTGGTGCGAGTATTTGACCCAGGTGACAGCTAAAGCCCACAAAAAGATAACATACAGTGCCAATACTACTGCACTACATCGTTGTTCTTTATAACTGTCCATATCAATCCTCATGTATAACTTCTGAATACCAATGACAGTATTTGCAAAATGTCAGGTTTACTGCCTTATAATGGACAAAATGCTCTATTGCACATTAAGAGCATGCTCATTTAAGTCACAAACTGGCAGAACATACTTCTGGGACAAACAAAATACTTTACTGAAGGGCAGATGGTACAAAAAAGATTCTAATAAAAGTACACATTTTTCATATCCATGCAATATGTTTACTGTTGCTTAAAAAAACAAAGTCCTTGAGAAGTGCTAGAGGAGCTTTGATGGTAATCACATAACAGGAATTCACTCAGGGAAGAGTTACGGTTTTACATGTTCAAAAGGCTTATCAGCGCAAGGACAGAGACGTCACATGAGAGATCAGTGAGACTGAATGAAATCGACTGTGCAAGTCTGTTGAGCATGTGAATGTCCAAGTTTAATAAGTAAAAGGTAGGGAAGCCTTGTTTGTGTACTGTCAGTTCAGCGGTGGCGTCTGTTCTCAAGATCACCTTTACAATCAAGCGCAATTTATGTCTGTGAAGGGGACTCTCTTGCAATTGTGTGTAATCCATCAAAAGTTAATGAACTAAATTGACAGCACAAAATGAATAATAATTCATAACACAGGCCCATTTTGTGTCTTTCCTGCACATGGGCCAGCTGACCATTTTATTTTTCTATAAGATGACGATATAATCTGCTACATTATTTACATGCCAAGACCAGATATCTATACCTTGAATAAATAATCATGCCCTCTTATAATTCACGCATGAGTAATTCCTGGCTTGCTTGCAAACCCCACACCCTGTTTAATAGGTACTTAATGAGTGACAGCAGTCCCAGCCAGATCCAATGAGGTGAATGCATAATGAACTTTAGGAAGCTCTTTACTTACCGTCATCATGCAGGGCTTGTCCGCTGGGCTTCGAACCAACTCTTTCATCTCTTCATTAACGGGAGTTGGTCGCAGCTTTGAGGAAGAGTAAGAGCAAACCAACATTGTCCTCAGGGATCAGAGTGAGCTTCTAATATGTGGATTGTAATTTTGCACGGTAAAGAGTGTTGATGAGGTAGGGATGGACTGAAACTCTGAGTTTTGTAGGAGGGACTTGACAGCTCATGTTTTAAAACATCACAGGGGCCAAGGATGAACCGAGAATCAGAATCCTAGGTCTATATCTGAAGCAAAGAGTCATTCATTACAGATTTTTAAAAACTAAAGTTTTTAGTTATAGGCAAAATCTAAAAGTTTGAAAAACTTTTTAGATTTTGCCTATAACTAAAGTCAGTGCTAAAGTTTTCAGGACCTCTGTCTACTAATTTATTCTCATAGAGTGAATCGCTTCAGTGCAGTGATGTTTGCAAAACCTTAATTGATGTAGCCTTTTAAACGGGGCATGCAAGTATTGCAGCGGTGCAAGCAAAGTTAATTTTCACTCATTTTTGCCACTATAGAAGCATGTAAAAAGGTGTGTGTTTAGTGGGGCATGCTGATTGGGTGTGCCTGCTCGACTAACAGATCCTGTCACCCTTTTCAAACTGAACTGAACATTCTGATGAATATTTGCAACCTGTCGCACATTTTTGCCTAAAGATGTCTTTATCCCAAAATGAAACAAGGTTAGCATAAAAACAAAGCCTATGCATGAGATTACAAATCTCACGCACAGGCCCTTCTTCCTTCTCATCAGAGCAAACGAGTGACGATAGACCTCTTTATGGGTCTTTCAGCTAAAAAAAAATACTCTCTTTTCTCCATTGATCAAAGTAGAGCCCCTGAGAGTCTTCCCTCAGAGGTTCCTTCACATCCTGCGGGCTAATATAGCCTTGAAGATGATGAAAGAATACCTGCTCTCCAGCAAATCCGCCTTCCTCTTTAACATTCCCTAAGCTTGTGGGTAGCCTTCAAATACAACTGATTACAGACACAGCTGACTTTGGCCACATGGAGTGTGCAACCTGAAACCAAGCTTTAATCTGCTCCAGCCACATTTACCAAGAGTAATGGCTGCCCAGGGAGGCCTGTTGATCCGCTTTGGAACACATATATGGTAATAATAAAACAGAGTGCTATGATTTAGAGCCATATATTGGTCTGCAATTTCCATGTTCCAGATTTGTTTTTCATTTGCCTAAACGAGGTTTCACATGCTATCATTGTATTCATGGACAAAACCCAAGGACCACAATGAGGACCAACAGCTAGCTGAATATTTACATGTGGTACATTTGAGAAAGTAGGACACGGAGAGTATTGTTTAAACTAGGGGCCGGTAACAAAAGAAACCCCCTCAGTATCCATTTAATAAAAATACACATGATGAGGATGATGATGCACAAACCAACACACAGCACAAAACAACAACAGATGCCAGTTTTGTTTTTATTTCCTAAAAATAAAAGTCTCAGTAAATCACACCCCCCTTCAGTCTGATTTTATAGAATATAGAATTTTTTCTTTGAATTTTACAGAAATATATTTAAGCATATTATTTTAAATCCTAAATATTAATCACATTTCTTATTAAAAATTCAAAATATTAGTTTTTATCAGTTCATTTGAATAAAATGAAACTTTATAATAGATCATATTGAAAAATACAAATATTATATTTAGGATTAATTATAATATGCCAAATGAAATTCATTGATATATATTTTTTTTAGTAATATATAGAATGAAATGTACTACTGATAGGAACATTAATGATTGAAATATGTTTCAAAAAAGCTTTACATTTGTAATGTACATCTGTTTTGTTACTATTCACTTCTGGATAAAATGAGTGTGAACTGCTGTCATTAATACAAGAGTCTTATTTAGGAGTTTTTCATTTGGGGCCTGTTCCCCTTTCCTCAAAAGCAAAACTGTACAGCAGGGACTGAGACAAATACACCTTTGCAATGTCTAATGAAATCGCTTAGAGAACTGGCCAGCAGCCACAACTTCTTCAGGCTCTCTTTATTGAACCAGAGCCCAGACAGACATAAGAGAGAAGCAACTACCCATCTGATCAAAGCCGTGTTGTTTTTGTAGATTGGAGTGTTGACTCTCCTCTTCCAACTGTTTGTGGAGTGCTACTTTAACAAGTGAGGAGATGAAGATGACCCTGAGCTGAGTAGTTTCTACTGCCCCCTACTTCTTCCCTTCCTTTATCCAGCTCCCCCAAAATATTTACTGTTGCTGTGATTTCACACAAGAGCAGCTCTCCTGACTTGGGATATCAAACAGAATCTTGGAGAAAGTAATTTACACTCAATTGAACTCCTGCCTAGTATATACACTACCCTTCCTGACAATATTTCTTCTGGAGATGGCCTAGGATAAAGAGAGAGAGGATTCTTCGCATATCGTCAACTGACTGCAGTCCACCAGTGAAAAGTTAATTGACTCATTGGTGGCATTCAACCACATCTTGTTGGAGGGATGGAATCTCAAGGAAACATGCTTGAGAAAAAGCCCAGGGATTTTTCTATTTTGTCCTCTCACATGTTTCTACATTGCACAGGCACATATTTGTACATGTCAACAATCTGTCAAAGTAACCAGTGGCATAGCACAAAATTTGCCCCACTTCTGACATGAGGGGTATTAGTGGTCCACAGTAAGAAGCAAAATGTCTCTTCTGTTTTCGGTCTAATTGTATAGCTGCTATTACATCCCCTCAGATGACAAAGCAAAAATGCATATTTATTCATTTTCTTTTATAGAATCATCATGCTGCTTTTATAGAATCATCAATCTCTTGTTGCTTAGGACTTCAGCAGCTGGTCTAAGGTCTTTCAATTGATTAACTGCCTACACTACCGCTGACAACTGGTTCAACCAATCAAGATTTGATTTAGTCTTGAAAAACTAGGACAGGAAAAATATGTTCACGTTCATGTACTATAATAAATCCAACATGAGTGTTAGCAGAAATGTGCATGTAGGCATGCAGTAGTCTCGTTTTTCTTTTGATGTTTATAGCTCTCGGTTAACTGAGCAGCTGATCAACCACAGCTGAGACAAAAATCAGCAGTGTCAAAATGAAAGCATGTGTGAAAAAGAGGGAGCGGTTTGTCCTCTGAGAGAGATAGGGAAGAGGTTAACAGGGATCTCTGTCCGTTGAAAGCGGAAAGAGAGGCCAAAAAAGATAGCCTCTCAGATCAGCCCACAGAGCCTCTATAACACTAGAAGCCGGGAAGCCTCTGAGGTGAAGATTTTCCTCAGTTAATTGCTTAGCACATCCACATCCACAACGCAGGTGCTGAAGTCCAGGTGGCTGGATTCACCATTGTGTGCAGTTCTCCAGTGACTTGAAAGGCTGTAATTTTCAGTTTTTCTATGACCCTGGGCCTGCCCTCTGCCACACACAGCTAACTGTAGGAGTACTATAAAAGCAATAATCCACAAGGCCATATGTTAAAGTGATTTCACTAAGCCACTGTCTTGGATGTGCTGGTCTTAGCTGCAAACTGTAGCAGCTCTTTTAATTAAATCAGACTGTAGAAACATACAGACATATCTACGTTGTGTCAAATTATTCTTCCTATGCTGGTTAGCACAGAGTCATTTAAGGCCAGACTATAAACTTAGGAATAACACAGTGCAAAATTCGGCATGTAGTCACAATGTAGTCACAGCTGCAGCTTGTAACACCAATGGCACATATGACATATGAGCGCCTATTCATTTCTTTATGCATGCGTGGATCAGATTTTTCAAGGCTCAAGGACCAGGAGGGAAAAGACACAAAGAGAGACAGAGAGAGAGAGAGAGATTTTACATTTTTCTATATTCATGCCACATAAATATCCCATTTACTGTAACAGACTGGCAACCTGGCCAGGGTGTTGCTCCTCTTTTTGGCCTATGACCACTGGGACAGGCTCCAGCAATCCCCATGACCATGGTTCAGTATAAATGGTCCAAATAATGACTGGTTCACATTTAGTATGTTTTATACACAGTACTTGTCTTTTCAGGCAGAATGTATCCTTTTCATGAGTCCTTAGTACATCTGGACCTCACTATCAATGTTTATTATAATGTGTGCAAATAAAACTGATGAATACGTACCACTTCCACTCTAATTTTGCAGCACCACCGTCAACAGAACACTGCCATTGTCTATATGTGCACGAGGCCAGTGCCTCTATTATGTTGATGGAAATATCATGGTCTACACAGTGCAGCATTAGTCACCGGGGTCAATTTGTATTTTTTTTTTAACCAAACAAAGCATGACAAAGGTGTGAGATAAGATAGTGTCGGACTCTAAATAGATTTTTGAGGAATTCAAAAAGCATGTGACATTATCATGAAGCACAAGCATGTCATTCTTTGTGTGTTTGTGTGTTTCATGGGCTGTGGTGGGCATCACACCCTTGCCATTTTCCAAATGAATAGAAAAGTCACTTACTTCGGATAAAGCTACCTTCTAAATTACTGAAATTATGTGTTTCAATAATGTCCCAGCTGTGGAGAATTTCTGAGAAAGTATCCCATTAGAGACCCAAACAATTAAGCTTTTCAAAATACGCAGAGGCACATTAGCAAACATGAGCACGCTCCTCTGACAGACTGTTTTGCATTGGTGAGAAAAATGATATACCGTACAGATGTTCTACATTAAACTAAAGGCACATGTTTCTCTTTGATACAGTGTCCATTCAAGTTCGCTGCATTTGGTGGTCTCAAGTAAGTTCCCTTGACTGTGCCATGAGCTCAAATAAAATTGGCAGGAGATGATTAACTCGTGTGATGTTGCTATGAATTTTAAACAGATAATTATTTTACTGTGCATGTTCTGCAGCGCAGGCTTCATGCATTAATTAAGATACCATGAGTCTCACAAGCGTTGCTATGAATTGCCATGAACACCTGAAGCAGCAGCTGTAGCATGCACTACAATTTGCTCAAAGCCTTGGGGCCTGAAACATTTGTTTCATTTTGTTGAGGAATAAAAACGTCCACAAAAAAAAAAAACACCACAGCTTACATTGTAGACATCCATGCTAAAAACAGAAATGGGAATGTATAAAATGAGGCTGAAAAACAGTATTCTGAAGCAATGGGTAGAGTGTAAAACAAGGTAAGCAGGGGGTTTCTGACATCTTGTAGAGAACTAAGCATGAATATTCCCTGGCCATAATTTGTTGGTTTATAATGAAGAGCTTCTGATACATCCAAACCCATTTTCAGTGAACCTTTTAAGTATAAATGGACACAGAGTGTATCACATCATAATTCTGAAGGATTTGCATTCCTCGCGTCAAAATGAGCCCTAGTCTTTAATAAATGCAATTTTTTCTCATTCATAAATTTTCTGTAACCGATTAATGCTTACTAGGGTCGCGGGTACCTGGAGCCTATTCCATGGCCAACAGGTGTGAGTCAGTGACTCACCCTGGCCGGGCACCAGCCCACCACAGGACACACACACACACACACACACACACACACACACACACACACACACAGCATTCACTCACATCTGCAGTCAATTAAGTATCCCCAACTCACCTGACATGCATATGTTTGGACTGCGGGAGAAACTGGAGACCCCAGAGGAAACACATGCCACCAGAAGGAGAACATGCAAACTCAACACACACAAGGCCAGGACCTGGATCTGATTCCCCAACACTGGAAGTGTGAGGCCACAGTGCTACTCACTGCACTGCTGTGGGGCCTACATGCAAATCTTAAATAAGTGTATTTCTAGGCATGTTTGGGTAACATGGATAATATAAATTTTATGATGTAAGTACACATATTAAACAAAGAAAAGCTATAATCAGAAAAAGCATAAACATTTAAAAAGTGTTAAGCACAAATTTTTTGGTTTCATCTTTTTCACACAAAGATTTTAATTAGGGCTGTAAAGCCCTGGTCCAAATCCCTCTTCTGGTCCAAATCCCTCTTCTGGTAGTAACTTAAAGTGAAATTGCTCATTTAACAGTGTGTGTTTATCTTCCATCGCTAGCTTGACTCAGCAGCAGCACTGGCCACATGAAGTGGCTTCTTCTTCTGGCATGAAGGTCGCCGACATACTGCCCCCACTGATTGTGTGGTACTGCAATGTAGAGGTACGTATAATTTTCAAATTAATTGCGCGATCGATTTATTTTAAAGAAAATAAATTAACACAAATAGTTAACACAATATTTTTAAAACCCCTCATTTTAATGTGATGTGAACTCAAGACGCACTTAAGTCGCACAAACAAAGACTTGTGACTTGACTTTTGATTTGCCCTCAGCGACTTGAGACTTGACTCGGACTTGGGTGCTGTGACTCGTGAGTCATAACTCATAAACAATGTTCATTTCTTGGAATTATTTATTTATATCTCACACTCTTTCCAACGACCCCAAAACCGTTCATTTCGCCCCGGTGTCCCATTACTTTTATCCGAGGTGAACGTTTTTCAGCTAATAACAGTTTTTGAGGGGTCATGGAAAGGTATCACCGAGATCTATCTAACTGTGAGGTTTCACGTTTAGAGTTTGACATATACTTTTCATATTTAACATTTAGATTTGAGATCATTTAAGGCAAATCTTCCATGTTGGTGAAGGCATATCACAGCAAACAGTCCCGCCCCCTGCTAAGTAACAGCCCTTGTAATTGTGGGGCATGGCCAATTAGCATATCTTCTAAACATTTAGAGCTCAACATTTACAGCTCAAAAATCCCACATTAAGAGTCACTGTTTGTAAACATTGCCATTAAAACACTTGAGACTTGACTTGGACTCAAGCAGAAAGACTTGAGACTTGACTTGCACTTGGAAATCAGAGGAATTTGAAGAAGAGGGGACATTACAAAGATTTATTTGACCCAGTGTTACACATTTTTGCGTATAATTCAAAATGCAACAACATACTGTACAGTAATATCAGTATTTACTGCTATTATTTTCACCCCATTGCAGTTTTTCAACAAATCCATCTATTTTGAGTCTGCTGTTTCCATTTTATCCATGATCAGATAAGACCAAACCTATCTGCTGGCCTGGTGCACACACTAAACTTCAGCAAAGCTCCATTTACCTCCCACACACTCTCCACCTTTTGTCTCTCTCTGGGCCACTGTGCATTTAATATCAATGAGACATCAGGATAAAAGGCACCGTTGTGCCAACCACAGCAGTGACAAAACCTCTGTTCAAAGGGGGTTTGAGGACCATATTGACCTATTAAGTTGAAACAGCCATCAGTAAGCCATTACCAGTAAATAGAGACAAGGTCTTTTGACTAGGCCCATCTGGTACAGCAGATACTTGACAGTGATGCTGGATCTCTTTGAGACTAACATCTCATCAGTAGTGCACCAAGATAGAATATAACACTGAACACACACAATTACTACACAAACAAACAGTCTCCAACCTATTAATGTTAAAGAAAGGTGGCCCCTTATAGTCATGTGTGAACACACAGCAGTATAGCACACAGTGTGAACAATGTGAAATTCTCTCTCTGCATTTACCCCATCCACCAAGTGAATGAGTGGGCTGCCACCAAGGAGGGGTGCTCAGGGAGCAATATGTGGGGAAGGTGCCTTGCACAAGGGAACCTCAGTGAGGACACTAGCAGTGTTAGGATTCAAACCAATTGCCTTCAGATCACAACAGCAAAGCCCTAATCACCAGGCCCCCCAGGGGTCTACACAGATGGTGTAGTTTCACTTTAAATATCATTCTGGATGTTCTTTATTGAAATTAAACATAGTTTAAATTTAGGTAAGTCCTTATGAAGACCAGTCAGAACAGCTCATGCTAGCTTTAACTCCCATGAAGTGGGAAAGGTTTTGCACAGAACTTTGATATAAAGGGCTGTTGGCCTTTTCTGCTTCTTAGTAACGAGACTGGCAATGATGAAACTCTTATGATGTATTTTATAGCAGTTGTTCTTATGCCCACATGGCTTGTATTTATAGAACATCTAGAGGCTTGGCCAGCCAACTTGAGGAGAAATGAGGCAGAGTTCAATTTCCATGGATGTTCAGAACTGGGCTTTGTTTCTTGTGTTCCTTTTAATAAAATTTCACAGAAAAAAACAACTTATGTATGAATCACTCATAGATTCTCAAGCATTTTTAAATGACTTCTTCAATCCTTGTGCTTTTCTAGAGTGCACACCTGCGTACCATGTAAAAATACCTCTGCATCTCACAGGTGAACATGATCCAGCCATCTCACAGACTCAGCTCTCCCGCTGCTTCGCCCCTGATTTAACTGCAGCAGGGGAGGGTGGAAAAGTCTTCATCAGCGAGATCCATGTGAACGAAAGGTCCCCCTCAGGTGTTCGTGTGGACTCACGCAGCCTGAGAATCACGTTCCGTTTCCTTTTTCAATTACCAGGCCTGGAGAGTGAGCAGTAGCGGAGGCCAGCTCTGATGATGTGGTTTGGCAGCTCAATCATAGTCTATTGGGAGCGCCCAGGCGCAGGCTGCATGCCAGATGAAACGCAGGCAATGATTTTCTCGATTGCTCTGGTTACGGCCAAGAAAATGGAGAAAACAGGACTGGACAACTTGGCTATTTTTCCCATGTTTTCTGCCGAGCAAGGAAAATGTGAGGGAGGGAGAATGTAACTGAAAGAGAAAGTGCAAGGTAGAAAGAGAAATAGAGAGACAGAGAGAGACAGACTGAGAATAACCGAGAGAGAGAGAGAGAGAGAGAGAGAAAGAGAGGGAGAGAGAATGAGAGAGAGAGAGAGAGAGTCCGAGAGAATAAGAGAGAGAGAGAGAGAGAGAAGAGAAAGTCAAATTTCATATCAAAGGTGAAGCAAACACCAACTCTCCCTATCCACTCAGAGCCTGCCACTATTAAACCACTGTCAATCAAACACCAAAATAATTCTTCCTGCGCAATGAAGTACTGCAATTCTGCGCACCATTACCACAACTGTTTGCAGCCCTGGGTTTGAGAAAATAAATACCAGTCTCTTACATTGTCCACATGACTATTGATCATACAGCAAGGCGAACCAGGTTCTATAAATATATCTAAAGAGCCTGAATACCTGTACTCTAACAAGGAATTTGTGATGCTAGCTCAGGGCTGCGGCAACCTGACATGCAAGAGAGAAATAGCACATCAAAAAATAATCTATGAGTAGCATAGCAATGGGAATGGAGGCTTTGGAAAGGTGTGCACTGAAGCTCAAGCGGAATACATTAGCACTGAGAAATTGTGTCTACATGGTTTCCACATGACTCCTTTGATTTCAGGATACTGCAGAACGATGCAAGTCCCCCAAAATACGCTGCTGAATGTGTATAACCAAACTCCTTTTTGAGATTTCGCACATATAGGAACGTAAGCTGTTTTTTATTCATATTGTAAGCATATACTAACATGAATAACAAAGTTACCTTCATTTTTAACAAGGATTTTCAGGCCATTTGAGACATATAATAGAAAAATGTGTGTATTTGAATTTGTTTTGTTAGGAACAATTCTCTCAATAACTATAAAATGTAACTATCATGTTATGTTCAAATATGCTATCATTTTAAATGCTTGTGGTCAATGTATTGCCTGAGAAAATAGTTTAAAAATGGTTACAAGTAAAATTGGATAAAACATACATGTAAGGCCCCCACAATATGGGAAATATCAAAGTTCTCATAGAAAAAATGTTTTCCCCTACCCCACAACACCCTCCTACAGGTATGATTATTACTGGTGTGTTTGGTTATGTCCGTAAAGCAGAGGGACTTTTTTTGAAGACTATAAAATTCCATATTACAGTACTCTCAGTACCATTTGAAACCACCAAAACAAATGCGGGTAAAACACTGACATTATTCTTTATACCCTGTTTTATACAGCTAAACCAGCCTGGTGTCAAATAAACCCTAAAAACATTACAATGGAAAAGTCATATAAAATGAAGCAAAAATTATGTCAGATTTAACCCACACATTAAAGGAAATCAAAATGCATTTTCCTTCCAAGCCATGATTCTTATCCATGTAAAACATAGTATTTGCATTAGATAGCGTTCCTCCAAGGCCTGTTCCCCAGGAGCAATGATGATGTGAGGAGGCAGGACAGGCGCGGGATCCGTCCGGGGACTCTCAGCCTGGACCTGGCGTGAGAGGGCATCAGC
>JBBPDB010000140.1:7210331-7225633 GCA_037974465.1 Brachypetersius altus
AGATCTTTAAGTCCATCTCATGAAAAATCAGAGCAGAAACAAAGGTGTTGCGTTTATATTTTTGTTGAGTGTATGTTACAATCCCACTTGCACATTGTATATATGTAAATCTGCCAGATTGTTGCAACAGATACTTTTAGCTTTTAGCTGTTTCAAAAATCTTTAGGAAAAAAATACAAAATATGTTTGCTTCCAGAGACAGTTTGTATGTTTTCAGTTAGCCTTCATGCTTCTGTCCAACAAACTGATAGAGTCCGGAACTGAAGGCCAATTTATGGATGATTTCTAGCCTAAGAATTGCTTTCACTTGTCATGTTACCTTGTCATGTTGGTCAGTTCACTATTCAAATGACATATTTCAAACATGTTCCCCTTTACCAAAAACTCCAGATATTATCCTCAGTCCTTGACAGTCTTCCCCAGTCACCAACTTCAAATTCTGTTTTTTACATTAGTGTCAATTTTCTACCATTTTGTTTCAGATTGTAGTCTCAAACAAGTGTCTTTGAAGCTGCACTTTGAATTCTGATAGACAGGCAGGCTGATACTCACTACTGATACCGTATGTACCATTGTGTGATACCACTTTTTCATGTCGTTTTTCATACTGATCTTGCAACCTTGGGTGTCTGCTGATATTGATACCAACCCGTCTTCTTCCGAGATTGTCATTTCTATGCAGTGTGCACCTAGAGGCACAGCATTGCTGCTCACCTGTGTTCCTCATGTCCTCATATGTGTATCTCATTATAGAATGTATTTTTATCATAAGTTTAGTTAAGCATTTATGTGAAAGTTCAGTCCTTTTCTGATATCCAGTGATTTTGGTTTGTTTTGGACTGGTAGTGATGCTAATGATCGGATCACCCATTTTAAATAAGGGTGGGTAAAAACTGGGTGAAAGTGGCAGATCATCAATCAGGGGTTCAGAAAATGACAAGCTGTCCATAAATATCCAGTTAGCCACCCTTTCTGGCTCTGACCTGTGTGTGTGGTATTGTGGGATTGTGGAGGAAAATTTACAGTGTCATCGAGTTCTACTGGCCGTTAAATGTTTTTATCACATGTGGAGTAGCGTGTGCATATGTGTGAGCAATCTGTGTGTTTATGAGCACAGTGTTTCGCTGCTCTAAACAAACTTTAGATGCGTAGAAGCCCTTTGAGACGCAGCGGACTATTTACAGCCCCTCTTTAAAGACACAAAGAGGAAAAAAGGGCCGCCATTCCCCTGACAGCTAATTGTAAATAATAAAAAAAATAGCGCTTCGCAGCTTGGACAAGCTTCAAACACTGAAAAACGAGCAGGATTTCTCAGGTGGCAGATTGGGCTTTCAGGAAAAAAGCACTCGACATTCCAGATGAAAGTCACCAAAAATAAACGTCTGCTTCGAAAATCTCCTCTTGTCTACATCGCTGTGCTGATAATGTAGGCGCAAAGAAACAAGTAATTAGTCATTGAAGAAGCAAAAGAGGCTCCAAAGAGGCTTGGGGTGGGTTGTGGGGGGGAGGGATGGGGTAAAGAGGGGGGCATGGTATTAGACCACCATTAATCTCTTTTAAGTGAAGTAAAGTGGCCCTTATAATCACAAACAAACACACCACAGCACATGGTGTGAACAATGTGAAATTCTTCATTCACCAAGTGAATCAGTGAGCAGCCACCAATGGGTTGAGGAACTGAGTGGTTTGGGTGGCGCATGTTGGGCAGTGTGTGGGGAAAGTACCTTGCTCAAGGGTACCTCCGTGGTGCCACTAGCAGCCCTGAGATTCAAACCTTTGGCCTTCTGACCACAGGATCAAGTCCCTGACTACCAACTCTCCAGTGGAAAAACACGCTTATGTTTTGGAAGTAGATTTAAACAGTATACTCAAAGGTTTCATATATCAATATTATCACATGATGTCATCCATAGGGTTTTTTTTCTCCACTTAATGGTATGGACACTTGTAGATGCCTGGGCTCATTAGAGGCATCATTGGACATAATTGATGTCATTGATGCCAGAGAGCTGAATACAAGCTTTCATATGTGCTGCTGACAGAGAGAATTGATCATATTGCGATGCTGTACAGTGCAAACTAGCACTCTATGGGAGAGGTGCACAGTCTTACTGTTGTCTGTAAAAATATGCACCTTTTATGCTTTTCAGCCCTTGGTCTGCACACTGTGAAATCATGCTGTCAGATCATAGCTCTGACATGATCTGACAGCATGATTTGGAAAATTAAGATGAGGTTCCTGATTCTCAGAGCTAGAATAAAGATTATAAAGATTACAGACACCTATTATTGTTTTAGAATATAATACTGTAAAATAACAAAAAAGTATTAGAATGTCTGAAACCAAGAGCTTTACAAAATGTGAATAATTCATGTTGAATTTTAGTGTTCTTTAATAGTCTCAAGAACTGTCATCAGTGGATGAAACCTTCTGCCTTAATGCAGAAGTTGAAACAGGACTTTTCCCACTCCAGTAATGGACTGTTTCAACTTCGGCAATGAGGCAGAAGGTTCCGTACTATCCTGGCCAAAACAGAGAGACTCAAGAGGAGCTTCTATCCTCAGGCCAATTGACTCCTAAATCAGAACATGTCCCCCTCCCCTCATCTGACCCTTAGGGGCTGATACAGCACCTCATGGTGTCATATCATATTCATTGTCATTTTATATCTGCCTTTATTATTTATTATTGCAACATTACATGCTGTTGTACCACACATGCTGCTATGCTGCTATGCAGGTCCTTACTCTGTTTACATAGCTGTGCTAATACGGTACAATTCCACTTGCACATCGTGTATATGTAAATCTGCCATATTGTTGCAACACTTCAAACTTAATACTTCAATTAAGCTTTCATATTTTACCTTTTAGTTGAGTTTAAATTATTTTACTTTTTATTTTAGATTAGGTTTAAAATTTAAATTGGCTTATTTTAGGTTTACAGTCAATAAAGGAGTGATTCAGGACACATTTCAGTGCGTGCTGCACTTGTATAACCATGCATGTGACAAATAATCTTGAATCTTAATTAAAATCATTAAATGAGGTGCGTTACAGTGATAGGGGTAGTTTAAAAGGTGTTCTGATCCATGACTGACACAACCTCTCACAGTGTACCATGCTTAAGCCAAAGTAAATATTCATATGTGTGTATCTGATGCTCTGTCGACAAATTTGCTTATCTAGCTAATTAGGCCATTGAGACTAGCCTAACCTAGACCGCAGGCCAGTGCATTTCAATGCAAAAACAAATGTATGAGCTTCTCTGTATGAGTTTGTGACACCATGGCCCTGACCATAACTTCAAGACCTGATTCTGAGCTCTTCTTAATGTATCATATGAGATGTGATCTATCATATAATGAGCTGAGGGTTTTTGGGATCTTGAAAACATAGGACCTTTGGGAAACAAGGCAGAATAGAACCGTGGGAAAATAGTAGCTTGGGCCAACCTGTGAACATAAAACCTGGGGGAACATAGAGCCTGGAGATATAGAACACTGGGAATATATATTTTTTCCACCATGTCACCCTGTTACACTTCTGGGACCAGCGAATTAGAGAAGTTAATTAGATCTGAATGTCTGTACATGTAATGTACATTCAAGGTTCTTTACGACCACAGCTCGGGTTGGTAATCAATTAAATTACAGTATATCTAGGTAAAACTACTTCAGCTCAAACAGGATGATAG
Source organism: Brachypetersius altus (assembly GCA_037974465.1). Lineage (NCBI taxonomy): Eukaryota > Metazoa > Chordata > Actinopteri > Characiformes > Alestidae > Brachypetersius > Brachypetersius altus. Next base: position 7,214,029 of record JBBPDB010000140.1, read on the forward strand.
TTTTACTTTACTCCTTCTATGTTCTATCTTCTATGCCCCATTGAAGCCAGTGGGAGGCCATTTTTGTGCCATATTTTATTTCAGAGGGATGCAGTTGACAAAAAGAAAACCCAAACTGTTTAAACATGTCTTGAAAAATGTATTGAGAATGTACGTGCTTTTGACTGTATAGTAAAGGCATTTGGTCCAGGGGGATACCTTTTGGCGCCTGCTCTCTAATGTAGCCTGTCAGCATTTGAAGAAACTGCAGTTCACCTGTATGTAATACAAAATACATGGATTGCCTCAGAACAACCCAACCCCATTCAAACACAACACATCGAGGCATTCAGAATCAAAAGGATTCCGACACGTGTTGATTTAAAAATAAGTACTCCACTTACGCACGCTTACGGACTCTCCGTTTATGCATGTGTGTATATGTGTGAGTGAGCGTGTGTATGTGCGCGCGTGTGTGTTGCTTTCTATCTCCTACTCGCACCTACCCACACTCGGGTCCCTCTCCTCCTCTCTTACGCATAAGGTGTTCAACGTTAGTATTGTTTTCCCCACCTGTATTTCGCCAGGCCCCGCCTTCGCATGTCTACTATTGGCTGAAATGTTTCGCCGCCTGCGCTGGGATTTGTGAGTGTGACACGCCACCCAATCCCAGTAGGCAAGGGGCGGGCCCTGTCAGAATACAGGTGGGAAACAAAGACGGCGCAACAGAACGCTTGGAGCGCACAACGGGCGAGTGGCGACGGGTGGAGGGATGTAGGCTTTCTGGAGTTCAGCTTCAACTGTAACTGGAGAGGAGCCGTGTTTCCAGTTGTGGCGAGACATACAAACAGGTATTCAGATATTTGAGTATTGGATAATCATATTATTGTCTAAACATGCCAACGGTGGCGCATGGCGCTGGTCCACTCGTGGCCAACGAGCAGCGCGCCACTTCATGAGCTCCGTTCCAGTCGACCGTTGAAGGCGCGAGAAGAGGACTCGGGGGGCAGGAGAGGATGAAAAGCGCGGGGCTGCTGCTCGGCTACTTTCTGATGAAAGTTCTGGTGTGTGACGCGGGCGGAGAGCCCGGCAAGAGCCCGGACGGTCCGCTCATGGCTTCGGGCTCCAACGAATCCAGGAACGGGGGCAACGGAGGGAACGGGTTGCCCGAGGAGCCGCACATCGAGGACAGGTGCCGCGGCTACTACGACGTGATGGGTCAGTGGGACCCGCCGTTCGTGTGCCGCACGGGTAGCTACCTGTACTGCTGCGGCACCTGTGGCTTCCGTTTCTGCTGTGAGTTCAAAACCTCGCGGCTCGACCAGACTACCTGCAAGAACTACGACACCCCGCCGTGGTCCATGACAGGCAGACCGCCGCCCAAAAAGAACGACCCCACGCATGATCCCACCAAGGATAAGACCAACATGATTGTCTATGTCATATGTGGAGTAGTCGCTATCATGGCCCTGGTTGGGATTTTCACCAAACTGGGACTGGAGAAGGCGCATCGACCTCACAGGGAAAACATGTCCAGGTAGGTGACCCCAAAACAGCACATACTACTCTCTAATCAGGGTCTCTAGTGTAGCAGCTAGAGCCACAGTGCCCAGTCCATTATATGGGCAAAAGTGTTGAAGATAAAGGGCTTGGTGGACAATAACGGTTAATCAAAAAGCACAGGGATACATGTTAATCATTTCTGTTCTGAAGTTACAGCTAATGTGTGTTAAATCAAGTAACCTAGATCTTAATTGGCACATGAAGTTGCCCTGAGCCCCAGCATATGTATGTCAGCAACTGAACTTTTTCCCCAATTCCACAAATAGGTCATTGCTTGAGATGTAAACAAAAATGGTGAAAAGATACGCACACACATATACACACACATACATGCTGGCGACATAGCCACTGGCCTATTAACATCTGTAGCTAAATCAAACATTACATTTCTTCTGAAAGCAGATGGGTTCTTATCAGAAAACATCTGGGAAAGTGTGAAATAAAAAAAGACAAGCTGCTAGATGCCACCTGAAAAATTAAAGTCCAGAAATTCTCACATTGTTATCTACTCCCAACAGTAAAAAGAGATTGAAAGGACTTCATGATATTTGCTTCAGAATGACGACATCTGGATCTCAAGGACGTTTTTTTATATTTAGACATCTGCTACTTTTGTTAGCCAGTCTACCCATGCATGAATAGCACTACACCAGTACATTATTCACACCTGCAATAACCACTGCTTTGTCCAAGGTTCCTCTTTCTTTGCAGTTATTAGCCATTTAAATAAGAACCAATGCTCCACATATTCCAGATTTGATCATTTTAATCATTTTCAGACAGACATAGGTTTCTCACATCCCCTTGTGAGCATGTGCTATGAGTAATACACACTGTGTCAAGCAAGGCTTTGGAGGCACAGATGTGCTTATGAGGGTGCAGTACCCTGCTGCTTTTCAGGCATCCATCACACTTGTGAATGGAGACTTCAGTGTCTGACGGGGCTGTCATTGAAAACACACTGGGCAGTGACCGATCTCCAATACACCAAACTTCAAAGCCATCCAGCATTGGGTTTACACCTCAGTGCAGTGAAAGTTGTGTGTGTCTCCATAGAGCACTGGCACAGGTGATGCGGCAGACGGCTCCGAGAGAGCACCTGGAGCGTGAAGAGAGCCTGGCTGTGCATGGACAGCCCTATGAGAGCCTGCAGACCAGGACCACTACTAACAACCTGCGTAAGTACTGATGCTGCCTCTCTCTCTGTGCTTTCAGCTTGCCTCAGATAATCAATTTCCTGCGGGATCAATAAATTTTTCTGATTCTAATTCTGATTCAAACCAAGTTGCCGTTGAATCTCCAGTAGATTTGTGACATACTTTTGTCTATTATATGTAGCAGAATGACATACCGTGTTAGAAACTACATAGTCAAGTCTGCATGAGGTTGTTTAACAACCCGATGTGGTTTGAGGGAAATGTGTGATGATTTAGACATATAACTTTCACAATGGTGGTATGAGCTTCAATTAATTGCTAGCCATATTAGCTTTGTAGCACCAGTTAGCTCAAGAAACAAACACCAAAAATGTCTTGGCTGATTAATTACTTTTAAGGCTAGTGGAAATTGTTGTAGACTTGATTTTTCACCAAACTATTGCCTTCAGAGCCGCACTTTATTCGTGCTGCTTGGAGGACGCTCGCCACTTTAAGTATCCAATAGAAGCAGCTGGGGCTTATTCACTACGAAGAGGCAGCTGCGAGGTCCTGTGGCTATTCATGAGGTGTGCAGATCCTAGGCTGCTTGATTTGGCCCTCACTCAGGGGGAAGTTGTTACAGCGGGCCATTTTTGGCATGTCCGGTGGGCTGCGGCACCACTTACATCTACAGTGATCGTTTAACACGCAGGGGTGGTAATTACCACGGGCTCAGTGGCTGACTAATACACACAGTGATGCTCTCACTCACTCGCTCTCACCCTCTCTCTCTTTCACAAACACACTCAGAAGCATGCTGGCAAATGCATGCGTAAGCTGGACTCTAATCACCGTGATAACAAGCTGCTTGTGGTGCTGATGCTTTCACTGTACACACCTCCCGAGTCTTCCCCATCAGCCCAGCCAGTAAGAATCAAATGCTACAGGCATGTGTTCGAGATGCAGATTCCACGTGTATGTTATGTTAGTATCAAGGTAAAATATTAGGCATATGTTTATTATAATATATTTATATAATATATTTAATAATGTTTATTGAAATTCATATTCTGCAAACTTCAGCACAAATGCAATTATTGTGGCATGTGTGTGTTGTCATGGAGCTAGCGGATTTTGTTTCTCAGCTTTCTCATTGCGTTTGGGACGGACAAATCCATATGCTTGACTGGATATGGTAATATTTTAGTACTCATCAGCTGCCTTCCTTGAGCACCCTTTTATGAAGCTGTGTTGGTAGTGAGGTGTAAGGACCAGAGTTGAGATTGCATCCTGTGCTTTTGTGATATTTCATGTCTACTGTGATTTGATATCCTTGGTAAACTCATGATGGCGTGAAATTGGACGTACACATCATTGAACAGCAATGGCGTGTTCAATGTGTCTGTCTTCTAAATCAAATATGATAACATTAATTAAGGGTATTAAGAGGGAGTTGTTCCCAAATTCTGCTGTAACACCCTCTTTGCTGACATGAGACATTGGAATTTTGCTATACTGATTTGATTGCATTCAGCCATAAGAGTATTAGTGAGGTCAGGTGCTGATGTTGCATTAAATAGTTCTGGATAACAAATGCCAATCAAGCTCATCCCAAAATGTTCACTCTAGAGAGCAGCCATTGCTGGAATATGGGTTTATACCACTGTAACTAATGCTTCTATTCAGGCATGGTGACCTAAGGCTCATATATGGCTTCCCCTGAGCTTCTCATTTTATTGGCATTGCTTTTATTGGCATTATACAAGTTGTATGTGCTCAGTGGAAATCCTTGGCAAGGGATGCAACTTAAAGTAGCTGAATTCACTAATTAGTGGTGATGTGTAGAAATGTTTGGACATACAGTGTCATTAGTGATACCACATCGAAAAGACTGGATTTTAGGCGTGCAGTAATCTTGATAAAAGTAGTGGTTTTTCTACTGTCCTAATTTCATGTTCTACATGAACTTCCTCATATCCAATTATTTTTCATTATCCGATATTTTTCATGTACAGATGCTGGTGAATAAACATTTATAAAATGCAGAAATTTGGACCATCAACCTGGATATTTATTTATTTATAATCAGGTAACATGAGTAAAAAGATAGCATTTAAACAAATTATTTCAGCCTCACCAAAACATTCCTTTCTTCCAGAGTGTGATAAATGCATAATCAGATATCAGTTTATACGTCAAATCTAAACATGTGTCCAATGCCAGTGTTATTTTCTTCAAGCAAATATCAACCAGTGTCTGGAGAAATTACTTGACAAAAACAGAAAGCATCATGTTTTGCCATTCAGCAGCAGGCACATTAGAGAAAGCACATCGCTTTCATTTTGACCCTGACAGTAAAGTAAAGGTCATTTAAAGGTATTGTGGACATATTAAGAGAGAAGGACATAGGTAGTGCACATCCTTGGGTTTGTGTGTGTGTGTGTGTGTGTGTGTGTGTGTGTGTATAATTTGTTTACATTAAGCACTAATGCTCAAGAATGGAAAAGGAGTCAAGAGGGTGAGGAGTGTGATGCCCTCTCTCTGCGGGGTGTGTGTTTAGGAAAAGCAAAGTGCTGGAACTGGTGGGCTGCTGCACCACTGAAATGGGAAGGGAGGTTGTAATGAGGGCTTTCATTATCATTTATTTGATGAGAATTTTGATGTGGATTCAAGTTTTTTAATGGTGAACCTAAAAAAAGGCTTACATATAGATGGAACTAGAACAAGCTGGTCTGTTGAAAACTAATCATGGAAAAATATTGAGGCTTTTTTAAAGTCAAAACACTGCATATTTTCTTACAGTGGAAGAGGAGAGGGGAAACACTGAAGCTAAAGCAGAAATGATTGTAAGGAGTGGAGTCTCACAATTGCCCATAGAGTCTAAAGAGTGTCTTTTACGGTAGAGATCAGTAGGCCAGGTTATTGGCAGGTAATTTTAAGTGAAAAGAGAAAATTTTTTGGAATTTAGTTTGATCATTTGTGGCAGGTATAGTTTATAGAGCCATTAAGGTGCTAGATCTCTGGGCCATTGAGAAAGCACTGGTATTGTTTTAAGCAGTTTTATACAAGTGGAGTTTACCAGGCTAGGTCACAGTAGTGGTTTATGTGAATTTCTACAAAACAATGTGGTACCACAGAGTAACAAATATAATGCTCTTATATAATGCCATTTCAGACTCCCTCCAGTCTTTTATTAAGAGGACATCCATTCAGACATGGTCTGGACAATTCACTGACCAAAGAAGAAAAATATGCTTGTTATCTATTCTTCAATGAACTGACCTCAATGAACTGACCCTAGAAATGAAATGAATATTCACTAAATAGCTGAGGTGTGTTGTTAGCCCCAAAAGGAATCATATTACCTTACAAAACAGCAGGCCTTTCCACTCTTAAGCTGCAGTTTACACATAATACCATACCGCACACGTTCCCCATCATCGACTGCGAATGAGAAGTAGCTTAGCGAAGTGGCGACAGCAAACGACACTGTAATTAATTCAGCCGAGAGCCTGTGTTTGCGTAGCTCTGTTTCTCCAGTGACAGCCAGCTCAAGGCTGCCAGTCCACTGGGCTGTGTTAGATACTGGAGGCTCATTACCATGGAGTAAACTTTCAATCAACCCAATCATCTGCTGAGTGTGATCCTAGTAGATTGAACAGAATTAAAACTGCATCAAAAACTAATGAGCCACAATAGTTCATCAGAAACATTGTGTGTGTGCAATAAAGGGACTGTCTGAAAGCAGAGAGTACTGAAAGCAGACAAGTTGTCCTAAGTGCTTAGTATTAGGTCTAGCCTGATCAATTTTAACAATCTAATCAAGTATCTAAAATGTATTTAGATAGCAGAGCAGTTTTACTTTACAGTGATTTACCACATACTGTAATAGATAACTCTGAAGGTCTCCGTAATATCTCTATGGAAACAGTCGTACCAGTGCTTTTAGCAGTCCCTAAGCAATACACCTTAACTCCTTGAACACAGGCATCAGTGTTGCCATGGAGAACGCACAAAATGCGGTTATACTATGAATCCATTTTCCTCTCTGACAAAGTCTTTGAGTTCGCTGGCACTCCAGTTACATGAACAGCTCCACCTGGTTAGCTCTGCTGCTGTTTCCATGGCAATACTACATGTTTTTTGCTGACTACTGTTTGTACTCAAAACAAGACTGAGATCGCAAAAAAGCAACCGAAACATAGCAGTAAATAAATGACAGTAAGAAGCTTAGCAATAGTAACATAAAACATGATATGCAGTATGTAAATAACTGGGCAGTTTTATTTGTTTTGGATGAGTAGACCAGCACATTTGATTTTAAATGAAATGAATGACTGTGAGCTAAAGGGGCAGAATGAGAGCTTTAATTGAAGATATTGTCCATACTGAGTAAATTGCATAGAGATTACAGCCCTGTTATACTTATCTGTCTCATTCTATAAGTAGTATTTGCATCTGTTGTCTGTTGCTGGCAGACATGAGCAACAGAAAAGTCAATGCCATTAAAGCATCACAAGGCTGAACAATGAGAGTAAATCTATAAAAGGGAGGACAGGACAGAAAGGACCAGTTAATGTTTGATTTAAAATGTACTTTAAAAAGACCATATAGCTCAGGGACAAAGGCTTTTGGACAGATAAGAAAAAGATTGTATCCTGTAATAATTTTCTAGAGTGGAAAAGTGTAGAGAAAAAAAGAACTCATGATTCAAAGCTCCTGGATCTCCTGGAACTGGATCCTTTGTCTTTATTGATGATGTCACTGCTAACAGCAGCCGCAGGATGATTTCTGAGGTACACAGGAGCATCTTAGCAGCTTAAAAACGTCTGCCTAAATTTGCAGTAGGACAGTTAGTCCAAACATACTGCTAAACAATAGAATTGGACAGAGCCACACAACCACACTAGGCCTGGACATGAATTTTCAATTGCTTGGGTATTTGTTTGTTGGGTAGTTATTCAGTTTTTTGATTCTCAGATTTAGAGATGTGGATTCTTTTTGTACGTAGGTAATCAATGAAGATGAACTGCAAAATACATTTCGTTGGCACATTCTTGTACTAAATTTACTTTTAATTGCACCTTTAACATGTGGAAATATATAGCCTACCCTCTCAGCTTTGGAGCCTGACATTCCTCTCACTCACAGCAGTAAACATTATGCTTCAGATAAACACTGAGCATTTGATTTAAGGAGCTGAGCTCAGACACTCATATAGACACCTTGACAAAGATGAACAGCAGCACATCTAGTCACTAAATTTCCGTGCTAATTGAAGTTACTGCATTTGCAATTTTAATTTATAAAGCGGAACTTGCCTGCTTATTTTCATAAATTGTCTTTTTTGAATTCTGCCTTAAAAGGCTCAAATGTTATGTGTTAAACCTGAAGCGCTAACTTAGCAATGGATCATGAATTTGGCTCTTCATCCAGCTGAAATGAATACATGTTACAAAGATTTTAAAAGATTTTTATCTTGACCTTACTTCTGTATGTTGTTAAACACAAATCCACAAACTCATTTGCCTCCTTTATTAAATAGGGAATATTAACTTACCAGGTAACACTATTTTTCTCTTTGTTAAAACTACCACACTTTGTGTAAAACAATGAAAATATAAATATTATATAAATAAGTAGTTCAAATATTTTATTTTAAAAATAACTACATACAACAAATAAATAAACATACTAAAATTATGGTTAAATATCACATTTTAATAGAATTGAATATTTGTGTAGAAAAACCAGCAGGTATTCCTCAAAAATGCCAACTCCAGACCCCCTGAGCATACATTTCACTTACCCTGAAGACAAGGCTAGTCTACATTACTGGAATATCAACAAGAAACACATGCAGTATTTCATTGCAAATGTTTTGCTATAATGTGCTATGCATGTCAGTTTTATTTAAAATTATGTATATTTGTTGAGTTAGCCATGGTCCTCTGAATGTGTGTGAGCAATCTATAAATAAAAGGGCTGTGATTTCTGTATGGTGCATTAAATATAGAAGTGGCAGCTGTCAAATTAAAATTGACTAGAATACAAAAATTCAGTGTCCAATTACTTATGGACTGTGCTGAAATTATATGTGCCTCGTGCCTAAATCTGTTTCCAACAACATATTTTTTACCAAAAAGCATGTTTGTATGTACATGGTAATGTTTACTTTAATTGAATAGTTTATTTAAATAGAAAGACACCTATTAAATGGCATAATAAAATGTTAATGCATAGATTCTGGGACATTTTTGTCCAGAAATAGAATTCTTTATTTCTTGGACAGAGAAGCAAAATTCAGGCCAGGAAAATGCTTAAAAAGTGGCAGTTAATTCAGTAATAACCTCCAGTTCTGTTGTGTCTTAAGGGCCAAATACATACTCATTCAACTTTTGAGTAGATAGACAGACAGGAATAATTTCTTGGAAGAGTGGGTGGAGTGCTTAAAACCGTTTCAGTGATTTTAACTTGGCTAATCACAATATTTGGGGGGATGCTATCTATCTGCACATAAAGCACTGCGAAGCATTTGACTGAATCTTACCAGATATTTTAGTCACTTCAGAATTCAACCTTTTGCCTGCTGGTTTACATCCTGTCCCATACCATAATTTTCCATGGCCTTCTGGGCCTTTTGGAGTTTCTGAGCTCACAGGTGCTTTCTTTCTGTTTAAGAATCTTCTGAATTATTGAATTGGCCACTACTAATGTGCTTTGACTTTTAAGCCTAATGAAGGTTTACATCACAGGCAGTGCCTAGACCTGCTAGTAAAATAATTAGGGAATGACGCAGCTGCTCAGGGAACAACCAAGTAGCCAATCATCTAATTATTTTTGAGCCCCAAAAATGTGAGTATGAATATGGTTATAGTTCCAATAACATTCACTAGGTTTGCACTTTCATCTCCCATTCATTATTTCATATCTCCAGTATGCTGTGGGAGACTTTCTCAATGTCCAAATATCTATGAACATGACATTTCAGAATGCCATTTCATAGAGTTCGGCAGGGCTGCAAACCCCTGAAACCCCACAGAAGGTACTGTTCAGGTCCTCCGGTATTCACCCCAAAGTTATGGCCTCAGATTTCTACATACATATGTACACTTGTACATGTAAGCATGCATTTGGGTACTGGACAGTATGCACATAGAATAAATAAACAGAATTATACAAGATATAATAACATATCAGGAAAATGTGATGTTCAAAGCAGAGGTGGATGCAACTGTTGTATAGTGACTTTACATGAGGCTGGTTTTGGTAATTAGAGTTGTGTGCCTTTCCAGCCCCATGACATAACCCTGATTATACAGCCTTCATTATACGCACCCTCTGCTGTTGTACAAAAAAGAGTTATATCATGATCAAATTTTTATAGATTCTTAGAAAATCTGTGTTTGGGTGGGCAGTCAGGGAGCACTGAGCTTCAGCTGATGGATTATTAAAAAGATGATGGTTGGTGTGACCTTCTCCCACACTCTCGCTGAACACCACACACTTTGCTACTGTATGAGCAATGTGAGGACAACATACTCCGCTTCATCACATGGTACAGTAGCCCGTGTATTTGAAAATATCCTTCATATTTCCCATCATCAACATGGCCCCAGATTCCTTGGAGGAAGATGAAGACAAAAGAGATGCAGATGTCAGCTTCAGTTCTTGACTAAAATTACCCCTCTAAATTTAAGGAAGTTAATTAATTTAAAAAAAAAATAGAAGAGAGATTTGGCAGGTAGATCACTCATCCCTCTTTAAACCGAGACTTCTCCTTTTCTTTTCTTCTGCCTCCTCCCAGAATAATTATCAGTTAATTTCCTGCCAGGAGAAATGCTGACAGGTAGGAGGCTGTGTACAACAGTAGCTCAGGTGGATGGCTGTGGCAGTGGCTGGCAGTCAACACCATGTACTCTTTCACAGATGGCACACTGCCAAAGCAGTAGATGCAGAATAGCACCTTATAAATAAAATGTGCATGTACGTGAGTTCAAAAACAAGCATCATAACATATAAAAAAGGATTAATTAGCATTATGACACATGAGGCCTGGTTTCAGAAAGTAAGTGCAGAGTGTGATTCTTTGCACTTCTGATGCCACAGTTCAGGCGAAAGAGGAAAAAGGATCAGCCTGATGCGAGTGTGTGATGTGGCTCTATAGTGTGCTTGTGGCTTAGTGGGGGGTGGGTGGACTTAACTCAGTCCTTTTCAGAAAGCCCCATCAGTCAAACACCCTCACTGCTAGGACTGCAAATGGCTATGGGTGATTATAGGCATGCACTCCCTCATTCTGTGCAATATTAATGTTTTCACGGCCTGACAAAGGGCTGGAAAGAGATGTACTGAATTGTAGCCTTCTAATGCAGATTCACTGAAGGGGACTGATAGTCACTTACAAGGGCAAAAACCATGCTGAGTACACCAGTAAAATTTTCCTGAAAGACTCATGAAAATGTAAAAAGTCTAAATTTGTAGGTGAAAGCAAAGGCTTGCTTATACTTAACTCGTTATGTACATTAGGACTAGCAAGGAATACCATTGTTAACTGTTGTTTTTTTTGTACTGTTTACATGTAATGACGTAAATCTATTATTAGATTAATGACATAGTTACATATATCAGATTATTCAGATTAATAAGATTAATGACAGTTATACTATTAAATTCCTTTAATTTATGTTTTGCATTAATTTGTTTCTACAAAACAATTTTTAAAAAATTCAAATCATATTAAAAAATATTCTTTTCTATACAAACACATGTGGGATTTCTACTTAGAGTACTTGCGCTTCTGACTGAGTTTCTCCTTTTGTAGACTACACCATGCTATTGTTATTGCTGGAGATTAGAGCCCGACCGATAAAGGATTTTGAAGGCCGATACCGATACAAATATTTGTTGGTTTTAAAATCCGATATTCC
>JBBPDB010000140.1:7233028-7243071 GCA_037974465.1 Brachypetersius altus
ATACCGATATTATAAATTTGGATATCTGCGGATACAAATCTGATACTCGCTGAGTCTTTTTTTAAACAGAAAACAAAAATAATGCTTTCAAAAAATGTCTGGATACATTTTGTAAACCTTCACACAAATACAACAATTCTAACTGTAATATAGTATGTGAGAAACATGGTACACAGAGAACATGGTATAGTAAGATGTCCCCTATGGATCACAGAACCCTATCTATTTACAGTTAGATAGGGCTCAGTGACACCTTTCCAATGACCCGTCGTTCGCCATAATAACCCCGGGAGATCTGGAGTTATATAGTTCACCTCGGACAAAAGTAATGGGACACCTGGGCGAGGTGGACGATATAACTCCAGATCGCCTGGGACTATTATGGCAAACCAGAGGTCTTCGTGTCCCAATACTTTAGTCCCTGTGTGTGTGGTGAACGAAAGAACTCCAGATCGCCTGGGACTATTATGGCAAACCAGGGGTCTTTGTGTCCCAATACTTTAGTCCATGTGTGTGTGTGTGTATGTGTATGTGTATGTGTGTGAGTGAGTGTGTATGTGTGTGAGTGAGTGTGTGTGTGTGTGTGTGTGTGTGTGGGCCAGGACGTCTTTTAGCGATGCCAGTCTCAGCCTAATTACAGGTCACTCTGACCACCCCTCCCCACAGTAATTACAGCTCAGAGTTGAGGCAGAGACACAGAGAGGAAGCTACACATATAATAATGCTGTAAATGCCTTCCTCCGAACACAAAAGAGAAAGAGGCTATTTAACACTTCTGGAGTCCTTTCCGAGTCTCTGCAATGATCAGACCAATTGAGGTTTTCGGCCAAGCATGATATGAGAAACAGCAAAAAATTTCTTTAAGACTGCAGTTTTTAAGAATAACATTTCATCACAGTGCAGCACTGAAACTGTTACAATTTATTGCTCACAAGTTCTCCTCGTGGTGGTGTCTCCGTGTTTCTCCCACAGTATGGGTCCTCAGTAGGGGAGTTCAATATAGACAAAAATTGATATCACTATATTTTTTTTCCATTTTTCCAACAACGATAATTTGACGATATTTAAAAAAATATCATCAAATTATCTTATTTTGTACTTGCTTTCTGTACTCAATACAATATTTACTGTCATTTACTAATGGTACATAAGAAACACCAAACAACAATACATCAATGCTAAGAGAAAAACAGGTCTTGTTATTAAAACTGGCATAAAAACAATAACTGTGTGAACACTGAAATCAAACAGTGCAACTAAGTGCGTTTTTTACTCACCACAACAAATTCTGACATTGTAGTAGGGCTGGGTATCGAGTTCGATAGTTTGTAAGCACCGACCGAATTGTCTCAATACTATTGAGTATCGAAAAAATCATTTTCGTTCGGTACCAAATTTCGATACCTAAGGGTATAATAATAATTCGGAGGGGGGCGCCTCTACGGAACTTAAGTATCAAACAATCAGGACTAAACACAAGATGGCTGGAACTAAAGAGACACGTGATACATGAACCCAAACCATATGACACCAAGACACGTGACCATAGAACAAAACAAACGGACACGTCAAAATAAAAGACCCTAAACATGAACAAACAGAACAGAAAACAGACACAGAAACTGACCGTACCGTGACAATCTTATGCTGAGTTGTACCTTATGTTTACATGTCTCTATCCTTGTTTGAGTTTTGGCCCTTGTGCCTTCTTGTTTTATGTTTCAAATAAAGATTAAGAATTTCATTTCACATCATATATCTTTTCATGATTAAAAGAATTTATGTCAGGATAATAGTAGCATCTGTTAGCATCCAAAAAACCAAAATAATTAGAAATTTTGGTGGTACGATTACAGACGGTTTCACGATCACGGTTTCACGATTATTTTATGTGAATTGATTTCACATCTGTACTAAAATATATAAATCGCACATTTAAAAAACACATTCTATAAAGTGACCCGACTCCGGATAAGCAGGAGATAATGGATGGCTGGACATTCTATAAAGGTTTTGAACTTCAGAAGCTATTTATTGCTGCTTTTCAAAATGAATTTGTAAAATAAATGTAATCTCTGTAACCATCTGTAAGGCTGTAAAAATCTGTAAGCTGTACAGACAGAGGTTACTGCTGCCTTTTAAAAAAAATCATGTAATCTCTGGGCAAACAGATGGTATTTAAATCTGTATTTTAACACAGTCATGGAACAGAGAATTTGTAGTTAAATTCAACACATCCAGCTCCTTTGATGAACTACACATTTTTATATTTTTTAGCAAGAGAACTTGCACTGTTTAACTTAAAAATGCAGTCACAATTGCTGCTTTTTAAAGAGGCAAACGAGGGGTCGTTGGAAAGTTGTCACCAAGTCCTATCTTGTCGCGCTATTATATGTCTCTGGTTCCAGGTGATTTGATTTGTGGTTTTGGGGAAGTCTTAACGGTGGATTAAGTTCAGTGTTTCACGCCGCGGTTAATAGTCAAAGTGGTTAATCCCTGCAACCCTAGCTATACGATTTAATGGCATAATATCAGGCACAACATAGAACAGCCCTGGATTGTTATTCCACTGGAGTGGAGTAGGCTACACTCGTATAGGCCTATATATACTTTATATATAATTATTCTAAAATGATGTAACATGTTTTTAGCATTCATTACCATGTAGATGTTCCTAATATTTAAATTTTGATAAAAACATTTTTATTACAGTTTGTTGTAATGCTTTACACTTTTCTAAACTGTTATGACAGCAATTACTATCAGAAGAAATTCTAGTCTGACAAGAATTCGGACAGCTGTGATTTTCAATTCGGAATACACTAGCCCTTAAGTGTAAAAATGGAGCTGCCCTTCTAATAGTAGAACTGCATGGGTATCAAGCTCCCAAAATACTGCTTTGCATTTTTCATGAGATCTTGAAGAGTATCTGTATCCCACGTTTCATCTCCCTTTAGCCAGTGTCTGTTGCTTGAGACAGCCTTTGTGTCCTTATCTAAAATCAAATGAACTTCTTTTTGAACTGTCCAAATGATGTCTCACAGCTTGGGTAAATGGTTGTAGAACTACTTTATGAATGCTGGAATATTAAATATGGTTACAATCAGTTTTTATAATGTAAGAAACCTGTTTTGAAAGTCTATGGTATAGCTCTTTTACCAAACTAAAAGATGCCTTTAGATAGCACCACATTGAAGAACTCTATGCAGTTTGCATAGAGCAGGAATGGGAGACATACAAATGGTGAGAATCAGGCTTCTCCATGAAGCCATTAAGAATAGCGAAGCTACTAAGGAGACTTTTTCCAAAGAGTTAATCTTAGCCCTCACACATTTAATCAGACACAACAGATAATTTCAATCTCCTCATCAAAAGTAATTAGCTCAGAACTTATATCTCTTTTGACCAGTGGGAAATGAAGTCCTAATTAGCCTCATTTGTCTATTAACTTCTTTTTTATCATTGCAATGTTGCATTAATGGATTATAAACTCCTGAAATTTAAAACTGTTTTAGTGGGGTATTGGAAAAATGCACTCCTGTTTTGGGTTTATTTTCCCTTTCACCATTCTTAACCAGCCTGTGACTGACTTGTTTGACAGATGATCTCCACTCAAAATATATATGTTCAAGTGGGAAAAAATACAAATGACCGAAACCATGCCTTGCCTTTTTTACAGGTTAAATGTGCTGAAGGTGGGTTTGGGCTTTCTCCTTCTTTGCACGCTGCTAGGTTTGCTCAAAAGTTTTACTAGTCATTATTAATTCATGGCTTCATTCTCCTCTCCAGAGAGCTGCTATCTCCCCAGTTGTTCACATCAGGTTTTCTTTCCAGGGAACACTGCATCTCCTGAGCAGACAACGTATTGTCTCACAGGAATTTGGAATCTTTCCACAAAATCAGCCAAAAACAGCTCTGCTGCAGTACTCACCACATCTAAGAAAGTGGGGAAACCAGTAAAATTTTCTAAAATATATGAACAGATTAGGTGTGTTAAAGTGTACTCTGAAGATTATGCTGTTAAAAAGTTTAACAGCATATTTATTGTTCATTGCTTGACACAGCTAAAACAAAAGGGCATGTGGGGCTAGCTTGTAGATCTAGTGATATGTTTAAAAAGTCATAGAAAACAGACAAGCAAGTCCTGACCTTTTTGTTTGAGGGCAGTGTTTGTGTAGCTCAGGATGAGTGTTTTAGATTTAACTGATATTTATCACTACTCTTATTGGTATTACTCTCCATAATTTGGTGCCAGAACTAAATACATTACAAGGAAAGATGTTAAAAGAGTCAACAGTTTTATTACTCCTGTTAATACTGTTTTGTTATTACTTAACATTCATAAATATCTATAGCAGCTTTTGTCCAGGATCTTATTGATATTTTGGTACAGTATTGACTAGTCAAGAAGCCGGACAGATTTAGTACTTGTTCTGAATATCTATCTCTATTCATGTAAACAAATCATGTACAACACAGTATTAAACTTGTGTGGCAGCTTTGACACAAGTTTGATCCTACTGCAGAACTGTAAACAACTGTGAGCTATTTAATGGCATTAGTAACTGCTATGTATTTGCTGTCACTGACATTACATTGTCAGTTGGATATTTCATAGCATAATTTAACATGCTTTCTTTACTCCAACATGACTTTCAAGGGTTGAAAGCTTGAGCTTTCAGTAATGGCCCTGTGTCTTGTCTGTGAGGTTCTGACTAGAAGGCCTGACTCCTGGCTTTGACAGCTAACTGTAATCGTGTTGAGCAGCTGCGTGAGGTGCACTGTCTGTGGGGTGCAGAGCTACAGGCCAAGAAACATGTGTAACTAAAGCTGGCACATTCATTAAGTCGCTGTCTCCCGAAACGACCTAAATCCAATCAAAGAGTGTGCCAAGGAAGAATGATGGGAAGCGAAGCTGGGGTGACATTTCAGTGATAGCCGACATCTCTTCCCTTCAGACAAACGGCTATTTTGTTCTAGAGCCAGTCACAAATTACAGCAATTTGTGTCACTTTGCCACTTGGTTTTGTCGCATGAAAAATAATTTTGACCCAAATCCGAATGTCTTTTTCGGCCATTCGCCCTGTGACTAACCACTTGTTCATCATCATGCAGATGCCACATCAACAGCAAATAGAGACGTGATGATTTACAAACAGATGATGTGTAAGCAGAAGCAGTTTGGCCTCACCCCAGATCCAACTGTGTCCAATCAGGGGAATAAAAGGCACAGACAGTGAAACAATGCTATTCTTGGTGTAAGTCAGGCATTCTGTGGTTGAGTGAAGGTTGCATGGCAACAGAGCATTGGAGGACATCCCAAACAAAACTCAAAATAAAACTGTGTGTGTGAGAGAGAGGGGTGGGGGTGAGAGAGAGAGAGAGAGAGAGAGAGAGAGAGAGAGAGAGAATTGGATTATGTGAAATCCAGGATTGTACTGTATGTGGGGCAGAAGTGTAGGCAGTATTATTTCCTTCACTTTTTCTGGTTACTGCAGTGTACAAATACATTTTGGCTGGCAAAGCCCTGTATGGAGGATATTTGTTGTTGATTTACTTAACAAACACAGAATGTTTGAGCATGGATTGCAGGACATATGAGACTGTTACTCAAAATTAATGTTAGTAAATCAGTGTAAAACCAGAGGAGTGCCTTGTCGTGCCAAGAGTGTCTCTCTGCTTCGGTTCCAATAAACCAGGGGTTGTACATTCATTTATTTGAGTAATGATCATGTCAAAGAGATGATATATCACTGTCAGTGGATATGAAAAATCATTATCTACCACCATGCCTACAGCAGCAGTAGCTAGATCACATTATGTAGCATGACTGGGTTAAGAACTTCAAAGGTCACTCTGACACACTGCAAACAATGCATGAATGCTAGCCAGTGAGTCCAAATTATCTCAGTGAACTTCCATGTGTTCCTAGAATTTCAGGGTGATAACTTATTTTAAAGAAAAACATTGAGATTTGAGTATCTCTGTGATTTCTTTAAAATTTTGTTTTGTTTTTGTTCTTCAAGGTCAGTGTTTGAAGGATGATTACTGAAGGGGCCGATTTCCATAATCTAGTAGGTTTCTCATTTCTCTGCTGACTTCCTTCCTCTCCTTCAGACAGAAAAGACCGAGACTTATTGCATCCTCATTGCCTCAGCAACAGGATGTTTTTGTCATCCCTTCTGATTGCACAATGGCAATGAATATTACTTTTCAAGCATTTAGGATTTTGGCATAGTTTAAATAGTTTTCAGTTTTTTTTATTCATTTGACATATTCTACACCTGGTAAATCAAGTCCATTGTAACTGTGACCATGAAAGTGATAATTAGGGAAACTGTTCTTGTAGGTAATAAAATGCTACATATGGAATGCCATGATTTCCATAGCCATGCCTTTAATTTAGGCTGCAGCTAAATGCACAGCACCTTAAAGGTTCTTAAAGGTTTTGTGTCCTGATTGGTAAAAAGAAAACAGGTAACAAAAAATGAAAATAACCTTTGCTTCAAATTAGGAATTGACAAAAAGGGTAAAAAATTACTTTTCAGTCCATCATGTGGGGAAAAAATAACCCTTCAGATCAATATTACCTACTGAATATATTATGTCAGGTTGCACTTACTCTGCTGCACAAACTGTGGAACATTCATACTGATTATCACAAGACATGGGGAAAGAATGGGCTAATGTTTCCAAGACAACACCCTGTAGAGTTCAGTAGGTACACCTATTTCTGAAGAAGAGAAAGGACTGCGTGTAATGCATGCAATGGCTTAAGTGTATTGCACGTAAGCCTTAAAGCTCCCCTTATATACAGGTTCCTAATAGATATTACTGTGTAACAATACACTGAGATAATAAATACATGTTGCTTTACTATTCCAAAATTCTTCACCAGAGTTTGGGGAATCACTCCAGACTCCTTTGGCTCATTACAGGGCAGTTAGAAATAATGGCCACAACATCTGTCTGGTCTACTGTGCCAGTATGCAGAGGGCCAGGCAATTTGCCATGCTGCCCTAATCCTTTGATTGACCAGCTGTCTGCCAGTGGAGTGGTGCGGTGCACTGACTTATACCAGCTGTGTCCCTCGAGATGACAAGCCTTGGCAGCTACAGGTCAGAGTAATGTAGAATCAAATCAGGAGAAAATTCAATTCAGTGTCCTTATCAAGGATATTGAACACTGTCTCAGCAAGAGCATACCATTGCTTTTGGCATTAACATGGTTTGACATTAGCAGTTCAAAAGGGTTCGATCGGATGGGGATTAGCACAGAAGGGCCTGGCTGAAGCTCCAGAAATCCATGGCTAATGATCGGCTTCCTGGGGATGGCATGCGGAGAAACACTGAAGAGAGAATACCGAAGTTGTGTTGCTGGGTTGATACAGACTTTACGCAGACTATTATAATGTTAGAACTTAAAGAGCATTTATCCGTCCAGGAAATAAATGAAGATCCACTAAAAAGTATTTTGAAACAAGGAAGACTGTTTAACTATAATCTGCGAAAGGTGGTGATATTTTAAAGGAAGAAAAATTATATTCCTTTCAAGTCTTGTATAACCTAGCAGGTCTGTTGCATTCATTCTACATGCACCAGACAGGCTTGAAGTGTTTTACTTTTAAAAAGTTCTATTTTCAGACAAAGAAGTATGAGTGAGCTCTTTTAAATCCTATTCATGATCCTTTGGCTTTTCTCTTTCTCATCTCTTCAGAGGGCACCCAGATGAACAATGTAGGCCCGGGATCAGCCCTGATGCAGGCAATGACACAATACCCCACACTGGGACAAGTCTCCCACGCTTATGAGCAGCCACAGCCTGGCAAGGAGCTCAACAAGTATGCCTCATTGAAAGCTGTGGGTAAGACTGCTTGCATTCTTCAATTAGGTTTGAGCATCAAATGCATGGATGGATATTTCCTGTTCATACATATCCTGGGTTTGTTAGCAACTATACATTTGTATTAACACAAATTGATACACAAACAGCAAATATATTGACATTGAGAAAATAATTTAAAAGAAGTATATTTTTTAAAGATTTTGTTTGGCATTTATCTGAAAAGTGGATGATGTGATGTGATGTCACTTGCGATATATGCATTTAAAGATGAAGGATTATGTACTATGAACATGGTCTATTTCTAGATACTGTAAGGAATAACCTACATTTTTAGAAGGAGCAGCATGTTTAATATTGTTTTTTTTTTTTTTAAATAATTCCTTGCTTAAGCATGGTTTGTAAATACCTTGATTGATCATGATTTGCTAAATGCACAATTTCCTTTACAATTAACATTAGTAGAGTTCGATGTGGGCAAAAATATTATGGTATAATTAAAATTTCTGATGGTTTTGGTGTACAGTGAAATTACATTTTAGCAGCTTAAATTAGCTAAAGCAATTATGGAAATTAGCTAAAGCAATTGTGGAATCCCCTTAGCTGCCCAACCCCCAGTAACAACAGTCTGGTCGGCCAGTCTCAGCTCAGAATGCCCGGCATGATTTTTTGTCCCAGTCCAGCTCTGAGTAGAGGTTGTGCCCTTGCAAAAATTAATAATTAGAGGATGTGCCCGTGCATAAATACACAATTTATACTACTGTTCTTCTTGGTTAATTTTTATTACTATTACTTTTCTTGGCTTATCTTCTCCTCTTACAGTTTTTGACATATTGCCATGGTTCCAATGTCAAAACGTCTATTAATATCAGGTGTAGTGCATGTGTATTCAGATTTTTGATCAGTTGATCCGGGGCCTTGTAGTGATCATTTCTGCAATTCTCTGTAATGTATGTGGAGAGAAAGTGGGCAGGCAAGTTGTCTACAACATGGCAAAAAGAAAAACTAAAAGAGTGCCACACTTTGTGGCATTGCTTAAACAGGATTCAGTTCTTATAAGCAGCTGGTGGCCTAATGCTTAGGGAGTCCCCCCTGAGATTGAGTTCATGGGTTTGAGTCCTTGGACTGCTAGTGACACCACTGAGGTACCTTTGAGCAAGGTACTGTCCCCAAACACATGCCTCCCGGGTACCCCCTTGTTGGTGGCAGCCACTGTTTCACTTGGTGAAAGAGTTAAATGCAGAGAAAGAATTTAATATTTATGAATTTCACTGTGTGCTGTGATGTGTTCGAATGTGACTATAAACGGCCAGTTTACTTCACTTTACTTTTACAAAATGTGTGTCAAAGAATCATGGCTGATGTCATGGCTAAATCAGCCAGCCAGAGACAAAACATGGTGAAACTAATCAATTTTGTAGAGCTACACACAAAATAGACTCTACATAGACACTAAAACTCAGGTCAGTTATAAAAATGGCATGTGTCACTGTTTGTTGTGGTTTAATTACAAATAATCAGCCCATGATTGCAGCTATGTGTTCAGCCATCCTTAACGATGAAGGGCTCTTATCAAGCAAGTTAACAATCATCAGTGATTCAGTGGTAAAGCAATGGGCACTGAATGAAGAGAATCAGAAGAGCACTGGCTTGAATCCATGTTGCAAGTAAATGCATTTTTTAACACAAAACTTTTTTTATAGCTGCCACACAATCACACATAGCATTTTCTTGCACAAGTGCAAGAAGTCTAGCAATTGTTATTTTGACTCTGATATTTCTATCATACGCGTACCTCATAAAAAAGCTTCTGGACATGTGTCTCACTCTTGTGTTTCACCGACCCCACAGGTTGACGACCATGCTTCAGATGGCTTGCTTTCATGTAGCGTAACCCTCACTTTTTCCATTTGGTCACATGTATCCTAGGATACTGTCACTAGCAACACATCTCTGCTAAGCATTTGTGCTGTTTCTGATGTATCCAAATGTTGCAGTCTCAAGCAGATTCGACAGTATTTGGCACATACCAGAATACCAGAATTACAAATCTCGTACTTATACTAGATGAACCAATACACCACCCATAACTAGTAGGCATGCAACGGTACAGGTATCCCATGATACGGTACGTATCTCGGTATTTGGGTCACGGTTTCGGTTCGGTTTCGGTACGTGTTTTGTGCATAAAGAGAACAATG
>JBBPDB010000140.1:7287968-7301393 GCA_037974465.1 Brachypetersius altus
ATGCTAGTGCAATTTTACACACACACACACACACACACACACACACACACACACACACACACACACACACACACACACACACACAAATAACACAAGCACAGACACAAACAAACACTTTGTGTGTTTGTGCAAGTTTGTCGCCCTCGTTTATATTCTGACATTGCTGGCCTGGAATACCCTTTTGTTGGGGCCAGGTTTAATATACACTTGTTCTAGGTCACAGCAGTAAATCAAATGAAGACTGGACTCCAAAATAAAGTGGATGGAGAAAACAACTACATAATGCAACAGGTCCCTCACAGTTATTCTTACGGTAGAGGAAAAAAAAGACAAGAAAAGCACGCACAGAAATAAAAATAAACTTGTCTAGAATAGAGCTTGGATTATTTATTACACTGCACTTCACTAAACTATAAACAGCTGAGAAAGATTTTTACTAACACAGCAGTGTCTTCCATATGTTCCCTCAATTGCAGAGGCCCGCCACACCACCAGCACTGGGTTGTCGAGGTTAGCGTGATGTACAAGGCCATTAGAGGCAACTCAACTGGCCCCTGAAAAAAGTTTCAATCACTTCCCCTCAGTAAAACTTTTACACTCCCACCACCCTGAGCCAAATTTTGCTTCAACTACCGCTTCCACAACAAAAAGGGAGCAAAAATCTCCCTATAAATAGGTCACATATACAGATTTAAGCCAAAGTGTCTGATAAATTGCATGTTTTTAAATGCAAATGCACTACTCTGTACATACCCTCTGTAAATGTACATATACATTGTACAGACACATTGTAAATTTATATTTAATACACTTTTATACATATGTCAATCTCTGTAGATAACATCCTGTAACTCCATGTCCATATCTATTGCATATTTATGATTACTGCAGCAACCTGTGAAACTGTCCATCTACTCGTTAATCTACTTCTCCTGATTATAGTTAATACAAACTGTACATTATGTTCATACCACTGTACATCCATCTGTAAATATCATCCAGTTTCTTCTTGTACATATAACCTTACATGCACTTATAACTTATACCTTCTTCCTGTAATTGTTGCTTATTGCACTTCTGGTTAGACCTGAACTGCATTTCATTGCCTTGTACATGTGCAATGACAATAAAGTTGAATCTAATCTAATATAAGCACTGTAGATGTGTGCTTTATTTATACATGAGGAAAAAGAGAAATGGGCCACTTTTGTGGTTTGTTTCTGGCAGTGGGGGTTTGGTACAAGACTTTTAGAAGTTTTATGTATTTCTTTTTCATATGGGTTGACTAGTCCTTCTGTAGAATGTTGGAGAATTGTAGGGTGAGGGGTGGTGTTGGGGGTAGCGCTCTCCTCTCTGAAGGAAGCAGCAATACTGTTGGACCTTCCTGTTTTGTGATGTGAACATCAAGGAACTTTATGCTCTGGACAATATCCACTAGGGAGCCACTGATGTTCTGTGATGAGTGATCGCATCATGCCCTCCTGATAGTCAAAAACTCTTTTTGACCACATTCAGAGACCAGTTGTTATCTTGATTCTACCTTCCCCCTTGAATGGGTGTTTCTGTTGTTCTTGAGGTCCTATATATACCATAATGTTTCACATTGTGTTTGTGGTATATCTGTGTATTTATTGTTGCCTTGCCTTGCTTTACAATTGTCTAAATCCCTTGGAGTTACTTTTCAGCTCTTGGAATTTTTTTGTTGTTTTTCCTTTTTGTGTGCTGTTTGTAGCTAACTCACACATACACATTCATATTATTGTTATTCTGTACATTGTACTTATTTCTTTTGCAAGATTCGGCTATGATACTGCTTCATCATGTACATGGTATTTTAGGCAGTTTTGTATTACCTTGGCATGTTTTTTGTAAGTCACTCTGGATATGAGCATCTGCTAAAAGATTAAATGTAAATGTAAGCTTGATGTCCCCAATATTTTGAGAGACTGTGTTGATATGGTAACCTCTTGAAAGACTTTGTTAGCCTGTGCCCACATCTCTGCAGTGGTCCTTGCTTCTTGTTTGTACATTTACTATATTAAATTAAAATTTAGAAGTTGCAGTGCTCAGCATCAATAACAAATTGTTGTTGGTGTAATTTGTTTCTCATAGAAAGAAGCACAGAAATTCTCTTGTGTGCAGATTTGAAATTTTCAGTACAGTTTCAGCAGAAGACATATCATGACTTTTTAAAATGTAATATAATTTAGTTAACAGTTATTTTTAACATAGCCTTTGTATCCTTAATTTTGGTCATGCATTTGTCATTTCTTGTCATCAAAAAATGTCAATGTGTGAATTCCAAAAGTGTTAATACATAATGTACATCAAATGTAAATGTCATTCATTGTGTAACTTACTATAAACATAATTATGCAATTACATTTTTGTTAATTTGAATCTTCAGTTAATATACATACACTGGTGGATTTCATCAGATAATTTTGGACAATTTCTGTTGGTTCAGTCATTTTGAAAAATTGACATAGTGTAAACAGCAGCTAACATTTTCAAATTATATAAATAAACAACAACGACAAAAATGGTTTTGCACAGACAGTGGCGATGTAAATAACATAGCAGTGATGACTCTTTCTTCGGGTTACTCCAAAACTGTTCCACTGTTCTACATGCAGACTCAGTGAGACCTCAGGTCAAATCAGTATAATTCTTTATGAGAGATTTGCTAAGTGTCTGCTTGTAATTGACGTATGGGACTGTAATCTGCTTTGTCCATGTCTGTCCCTTTTCTTAATTTTTATTTAGAAAGTGTTTTTTCCAGGTCTACTCTGCTCTGCAGAACAGGTACATAATTGTGTTTTGTGCCTCAAACAGATTAGAAAAAAAATAAAACCCAATAATTTTGACATGCCATAATATTTTACTCAAATTAGACTGTGTATGATGTGTGCTTTCACTTTTAATTAAAAGTCTTACATGTGAGTTTAAACATTCATGCTCCAGGATATGCGCAGATAAGTTTGTCTTTATTTTCATGACTTTAAGGTTCATGAGCTTCTGGAAAACTTGGAAGCATGTCCACTGCTGTAGGCGTTTCACAGTTTATCCTGGGGCTGCCTTAAAGCCTATGTGCAATCCAAAAAAGTCGTCTTTGGTCTCCTCAAAAGGCGAAACAGTCCACAGACATAGGTGTGATCCACATTATACCTAAAAGCACTCTGCCCCAAATGTATTTGCTGTTCTTTATTTATATAAGGTCATACAAATATGAACTTTGAAATATGATTTGTTCTGTACCTACAGAATGCAGCTTGAAGTACACTATATTGCTAAAAGTATTCACTCACCCATCAAAATAATTAAATTCATATATATAACTCACTTCCATGGCCACAGGTGTATAACACCTAGGCATACAGACGCCTCTACAAACATTTGTGAAAGAATGGGTCGCTCTCAGGAGCTCAGTGAATTTCAGTGTGGTACCATGATAGGATGCCACCTGTGCAACAAGTCCAGTCATGAAATTTCCTCGCTACTAAATATTCCACAGTCAACTGTCAGGGGTATTATAACAAAGTGGAAGCAATTGGGAATGACAGCAACTCTGCAATGAAGTGGTGCCACGTAAACTGATGGAGCGTGGTCAGTGGATGCTGAGGTGCATAGTGCACAGAGTTCGCTACTTTTTGTAGAGTCAGTTCGCTACAGACTTCCAAACTTCATGTGGCCTTCAGATTAGCTAAAGAACAGCATAGAGAGCATCATGAAATGGGTTTCCATGGCCGAGCAGCTGCATCCAAACCATACACCGCCAAATGCAATGCAAAGCGACGGATGCAGTGGGTGTAAATCACATCGCCACTGGACTCTAGAGCAGTGGTCCCCAACCTTTATTTCGTCACGGACCGGTTTAATATCAGAATCTATTTTCACGGCCCGGCCTTTAAGGAGTGGCAGATAAATATAGGTACACGTATTTATACAAATAAATGATACGCATAAAAATGGAAATATTTTAAAAATAAATAATGGGGCATCTTTAAAATATAATAATAAACGTAAATCCAATGTGTACTCACAGCTTTATTAATAGCATTTTCATAACAACGAGCCAACAACATAACACGGGTAACACCCACAGTTTTTTTTCTGTGCAGCCTGCGGACCGGTACCACATCACCCACGGCCCGGTAGCGGTCGGCGACCCGGAGGTTGGGGACCACTGCTCTAGAGCAGTGGAGACGCGTTCTCTGGAGTGATGAATCACGCTTCTCCATCTGGCGATCTGATGGACGAATTTGGGCTTAGCGGTTACCAGCAGAACAGTACTTGTCTGACTGTGTTGTGCCAAGTGTGAAGTTTGGTGGAGGGGGATTGTGTTGTGGGGTTGTATTTCAGGAGCTGGGCTTGGCAACCTCTGATTAAGAATACCAACAGATTTTGGACAATTTCATGCTCCCAACTTTGTGGAAACAGTTTGGGGATGGCCCCTTCCTGCACCAACAAGACTGTGCACCAGTGCACAAAGCAAGGTCCATAAAGACATAGATGAATGAGTTTGATGTGGAAGAACTTGACTGACCTGCACCTCAACCCGATAGAACAGAATCAGTGCAGAGACTGCAAGCCAGGCCTTCTCGTCCATCACCAGTGTCTGACCTCACAAATGTGCTTCTGGAAGAATGGTCAAAAATGCCTATAAACACACTCCTAAACCTTGTGGAGAGCTTACCCAGAAGCTCCCCACAAGCTGTTATAGCTGCAAAGGGTGGGCCGAAGTCATATTAAACTCTATGGATTAAGAATGGGATGTCACGTAAAATATTAACAATAATTAGTTTTTCTCCACTAAGTGTATTGAGTTAAGCTTTGCCAATTAAGACAATAGGAAAGAACTAAATAAATACTTAAAACTAATGAAATTTTGTACTCAAAGAATATGTCTTGATTATATGCTTCTTTGCTTGCTTATTGGACTGTTTTTTACGCTTACAGTACCAGTCCCAGAAGGAAAACACAAAGTGCAGTAACTGCTTCCGATTTTTTGGAGTTCAAGAGAGCTTAGCAGTGTCTTAGTAATGGAAAAGTTTTTTTTTCTGATACACAGACTGCCAGCACTGTCTCTCTGCTCTGTTCCTCTGTGCCATCTCAGCAGTGCAAGTGTGAAAATCCCCTCCACAGTGCTAGCCCAACAATCTGCACACTCTAAGACTGACATCATCCTCTTCAATCAGATAACTTTTGAATGCTGCTGATGCTGCTGAGGGGGCTTGCAAAGCTTATTCCAATCTGAAAATTGTTTTATTTATTTATTTATTTTTATTTATTTTTAAATCATCATCACAAAAATACATGTAAGCTCCACCTGCTTGTGTCATCATAAATGTGTCATACAGAAACAGTCACAAGTTTAGACATGTCTGAGAAAACTAAATAAACATTAAAAGCTAGTGAAGTTATCTATGAATTAAAATATTTCTACAAACAAAATAATATTTGAACTTAACAACATATTTCTTTCAGATCCAGTTTGCGGTACTTTACATGACATTACATTAGATTCATATGGCAGACTCTTTTATCCAAAGCAACTTACAATGCAAGGAAACACTCAGGTTTCAGGACAGTATGAGAACCAGCAGAAAGTTCTAAGTGCTAAAATCTTTATGTAGGGAGTAGTGCAAGTATATACTATTCATACTACACAACTTGCTGTCTTGTAATCGGGAATCTTGAATAAAAACATAAGGAGCACAAACTCCTCTCCTAGGTTTTTCCTCACCCTGTATCTTGCTCTCTCACTGGCTGTAGCTTGTCGATGCACTCACTGATAACTTTTTAGGGAATAGGATTTACACTCGCCAACAGGTCAAAAAAATTAGGGTGTTAGATATCTGTCTGGCATCTATGAGGTTCTGAAATGGCATCTTTGAACATTACAAACATTAGTGCGAGAGCCAGTTTGCTAAGTGAATGACTGATTTGCCCTTTTAAATCTGAATGTTATATATGAAAACAAGAACCACAAACACTATACCTTGGCTCTGCAAACCAAAGCATTTGACACCCTCAAGAGTATAATGGTGTGTTTCATTTTACCACATCACTTGAGACAATACAAGTCACGAAAAAATTCTTACTAAGATGCACTGTACTTGCATCAGCCTCAAACAAACCTGCTATGAATGTCTGGTAACTCCACAGAAGGGTGTGTTCTTTGAGTTATTTTGGCTATGGCATGATTACATTTATGTTTTTTTTGTTCTATTTCTTAGTTTTAATGTCTCCGAAGGTTGTGTAACATATTAGAAATGCCACAGAACAAATCAAGATCGATAAAGTCTTTTTCACAGGCATTTTTATAATGTTTTTGTCAGCAAAGCATAGAACTTTCAGTAATCTTGTAGAGCTTTTAATGTGGTACAAATAAGCCCCAGTGAAAAATGGTGATGTGCTTCGGTAAACAAACAGTTAAGACTAAATTGCCCCATAATTTTAATTTAAGGTTACATACAAACACATCTTCATGACAGACTAAAAAACAGTGGGTTCAGGCTTTTAAAAAGTGGGTTTAAATATAGGCTGAAATTTATATTTTTCATTTAATTTCATTTAAAATGTTCCACTGTAGCAGTTTGAAAAACTGTTGACTTGTGAAGCAGCCAAAGCAACTGCTTCTGATAATTTTTTCCACTACCATTTCTATTTATTTCTCACACATCTCTCTTCACTGACGACAGTGCATATTTGACACCTATATTTTTGCCCCTATTGTCAGCAAATTCTCTGCTCCATATATTGTTCCATTAATAACAATCCCAACACAGTGCACACAGCATGTACTATTGTTTCTCTGACAGTCTTGAGTTGAGTTTTATTAACAAGCATCAATTTCTCCAACATTTCAGTCTCTGTTGTCTAGTTCAAACTTATCAAATATGCACTGGCGATGAAATATTTTATAAATAGCCCTCTAGATAGACTTAGGGGCTCTGGGGAGGGAGCATAGCCATGGTATTTTTAACACTGCAAGATAAGCAGGTCACTTCAGCTAGGGATGTCTGTGCTACTATTTTGTATTTTTTTATATTACACAATATTATTTTATTGGTTTTGCTAATTAATACTGAACTTGCAAAAGACAACAGATTTTCTAAAAGTAACAGTTATTGTCTGTCACCGTAATGCAGATTTATCCACTGTCCACTTGCAACATTTACAACAGTGGCCACTTCACTCATTCAACTCACTGAAAAGGTCCACATTATCTAGCCAATCTGTTGCTATGCCTAAATTCTCAACCCTCTACCTCATGCTTCACTGGTCAGTTTGTGACCAAAGGGCATTTTTGAGCATTATTTTTGTGGACCATTCTCGACATACCAGTGACGTTAGTGTATTTCTTGTTTGTATGAATATGGTCATTGCTGAAGCATTGCTGTGTTTCTTTTCTTTTCTATTCTCCCATTGTTATTTCTATGATCAGAGTGATCCATCAACAAAAATCCACTACTTCTGTAGTCAGCCATCGACTACTGATGAAGGACTCGCTGAAAGATATACAGTCATACACAGGGGCGGACTGGGACAAAAACATGCCCCTGGCCCACCACATACAACCCACCACATGCAATTATGCACACCAGCCATTTTTTACGGTGCCATGGATGTGTACCAACAAAGTAATATTCAAAAAAGTAGTATTCAACAAAGTAATATTCAATAAATTGTGAACTCATCCAGTCAAAAATGATGCAGCTAAATATTTTAATGAATATCTGGGGAAAAAGGGGGACATTCTGTACAGTGGGGAAATAAATATTTGATCCCCTGCTGAATTTGTAAGTTTTTTTTTCTGACTTACAAAAAGTGAAAAGTCTTTAATTTATGAGGAAGTTTCATCATTACTGAGAGTGACAGAAAAAAGCAAGAATAAACTGATTTGCATGTCATTGAGTGGAATAAGTATTTGATCCCTCACCACAGTGGTATTAATCAACATGCTACATGAATACATACAATCAGATTCATACACCACAAATAACATTTAACAGCAGCCAAGGCAGGTAAGAGGTAGATTAATTAGCAATACATGCAGTATAAACAGTATAAATATCAATGCAAATATCTAAGGTGCAATAGTGCCAGATTACAGTACTACATAACAATGCAGAAAACAATGCGTAATAATTGTGAGCTAGGCTACTTGTGAATTACTGAATGGCTTTAGGAAAAAATCTGCTGGTGTGTTTTCTAGTGACCTAAATCATTTCCCTGAGGGCAGGAGTTCAAAAAAGCGATGACCAAGTTGAGAAGTGTCCTTAATGATGTTATTTCCTCTTTGGTGATAGCTAATGTTTGCAATGTCATCAAGTGAGGGAGAAGGAGAGCCAATACTTTTGTGGGCAGTTTTTATTACCCTCTGTAAAGCCATCCTGTCTGCCACTGAACACCCTACATACCATGCATTGAGGCGGTTGTCATGTCGTCTGACTGAAGGACGCAGCTGCACACAGGGGAGTTCCATAGAGACAGTTTCTTATTCAAACAAAGTCACTTAAAGTCCAAACTGAAAACACCATCCCAGAAATCCCAAACACTAAAGCACAGGACCCCTTCGTCTGCTCTCTCTCGAGGACGAGACCTCTCCTTTGTCTCCGAATAGCGACTTGCACTTGAACTTGACTAGCCCTGCCTCACTGTCCTCTGTTAGGTTCCTCTCAAGGTCTCGAGCCCCTGGTTGCTCCCCGCCACTTGTCCTCCTGTACAGAGCACACACGGGAGTGAGATAAGGAGAAAAGAGAGAGAGAGAGAGCACAGGATGGTTCAACGCTGTCCGCAAACGTGCCACTCGTTCATGGTCAGTCGCCTCTCTCAGTCAGTAGCCGTGTAGCCGCCTGCTCACACTCCTTGTGGCTGCTCCTAGACAGGAAGAGACTCCCAAACACCCACACAGTCCCCTCCTTAGCACCTGACCTCCAGCAAGAGGCACTTCCCTCCAGCTTCTGCCTGAAGACACACAAAGGTGTTCGGTGACCACCCGTTCTGACTCTGGTTCAACCGGGATTTAAACTCACTCTCAACCAATCACACGTCACATTCATTCAGTATGTCCTGGGTGGAGAGCCACACACGATCTCCTACCTGAAATACAGGCGCCGGTCGGAATACTGTTGAAACCGCCTAACCGCACTGCTAATGGCAGTGTGTGCCCGTTCCCACACTCTTTCTGCCCCGTGGAACCAGGCGTTCCTCAGGGATATCCGTGGTGAACCCGCCCCCGGACTGAATGGTGGCTGGAACCCGAGCACACACTCAAAGGGCGTTAGGCCGGTCGAGGAGTGGCGCAGGGAGTTTTGCGTGTATTCGGCCCAACCGAGGTACTCTACCAAGCCGTGCTGTTGCGCATGGCAGTAAGCCCGAAGGAACCTATCTAGCTCCTTCACCGACCGTTCAGCCTGTCCATTTGATTTGGGGTGGTAACCCGACCTGAGGCTGACAGCGGTTCCCAGCTTCTTCATAAACGCATGCCATGCGCGTGAAACTGGGGACCACAGTCACAGAGGATTTCCTCCGGGATGCCATAATGCAAAAACACTCACTGAAAGAGCGCCTCAGCCACTGCCATCGCTGAAGGGAAAGGAATAAACCTAACCCCCTTCGAGAATCGGTCCACCACAACCAGGACTACTGTGTACCCTTTGGATACCGGGAGATCCGTGACGAAGTCCAACGCAAGGTGGGACCACGGTCTCTGTGGTATTTGGAGGGGCATTAGCTTCCCTGCGGGGAGCTGCCGAGAAGGCTTAGTGATCGCGCACGTCCTGCACGATCTCATGGCTCTCTCGACATCGGCCCGCAGGGACAGCCACCAGTAGCCACGTCTCACGACCTTGACAGTGCGATGGACACCTGGATGTCCCGTTGCTGGAGTGCGATGCGCCCAGGCTATGATTTTAGTCTGTAACGACACTGAGAGCACTAACTCCGATGGGATGATGGTCTCTGGGTTTTCAGGAGCCTCCGGGTTATCAAACGTATGGGAGAGTGTGTCTGCTTTTACATTCTGTGACCCCAGCCTATAGGTAATCACGTAATTAAAACAACTAAAGAACAGGGCCCACCTTGCGCTCATTCATCGCCACTCCCACCGCCCCGATACGGTAACCGAGAAAGGCGATTTCTTCTCGATGAAATTCGCATTTCTCGGCTTTGACATACAGCTCGTGCACGAGCAGGCGGCACAACACTGTACGCACATGTTGAATGTGGTCAGATATTGTTTTAGAGTAAAATAAAAACTCGTCCAAGTACACGACTACAAATTTCCATAGGTACTCCATCAGGATGTCGTTCATGAACGCCTGGAAACAAGAGGGGGCGTTTGTCAATCCATATGGCATAACTAAATATTCAAAGTGACCGGAAGTGGTACTGAAAGCAGTCTTCCATTCGTTGCCTGCCCAAATGCGCACGAGGTTGTATGCGCTCCGTAAATCGAGCTTGGTGTAAATTCTCGATCCACGGATCTGTTCGATAGCGGGGGGAATGAGCGGGAGCGGATGACTGTACTTAATTGTGACTGCATTAAGCACGCGATAGTCTATGCACGGCCTGAGACCCCCGTCCTTCTTCTCTATAAAGAAGAAGCTAACCGACGCCGGAGAGCGGGACATGCGAATGTATCCCTGCCTGAGAGCTTCCTTAATATACTCCTCCATCATGCTCGTCTCCTTCTCTGACAGAGGATAGATGCGAGCACGAGGGGGTTCTTTACCAGGCAGGAGATCGATTGCACAGTCCCACGGCCGGTGTGGAGGAAGCCGTGCCGCCCTGGAGGGGCTGAACACCTCTGCAAGGTCCTGGTAGGGCAGCGGAATCTGTAGGATGCGGTTGGCTTCCGGACTCTAGATTGAGGTTCACCTTACCCCAACTCGAGTCGAGGAGGTTTACAATCACATCCCCACCGTACGACTCGTGCCGCCTACTCCATGGCAGACCCAGAACCATGAGAGGTTCTGAATGCTCTAAGACGTAGAATGTTAGGTCCTCCTCATGGTTCGGGTCCGCTCGCACCTTCACAGGCTGAGTGCGCCAAAACACTGCACTCCCTGAGATAAGGTGTCCACAGGAATCGCGGCCGAGAGGCGCTCCATGCCGAGCCCGCATGCGGTTACCAGGGCTCTGGACACAAAGTTCCCGGCTGACCCGGAGTCTAGAAAAGCAAAGAGAACATGGTTAATACTTTGATCACGAATGGTAACTCATATTTGGAATTGACTACAGTGGTTGGGGTTTAAATTCAGTACCAGAGGGATGGGCTTGTTTGCTGGGGTATGGAGAAGCGGGCATCTCGCTATCACATGCCCTGACTCCTCACAATACAGACACAACCCGCTACGGATCCTACGTGGGGAAAGGCGATACGAGCCCACTTCCATTGGTTCTTCCCCCCTTTCCTGAATAGGAGGCACCGGTGTAGGGGGTGAGAAGCATCTTGTCCCCGCATGCGATGCCATGCCACCCTTACAGCTCTGTATGTGTTGGTCCAGCCAGATGCTCAGCAGTATCTGCTAGTCCAGGGTTAGGCCCTCGTCCCGACAGGCCAAATCCATTTGTAATTCTGTGCGAAGGCCTTTGAAGTACACCGCGGTGAGCGCGGTTTCGTTCCACCCACTCTCTGCGGCCAGAATGCTGAATTTGATGGTGTACTCCGCCGCGGAGTCGAACTGTCGAAGCAGGAGCAGTCGGGCGCTGCTCGCCTTCCCATGATCGGGATAGTTGAAGGCTGCCTGAATCCGTGTTCTGAACACCTGGTAGTTGGGGAACTGACCATCACAGCCTGCCCAGTATGCCATAGCCCAGTCCAGCGCTCTCCCTGTGAGTCTCTGTGTGAGGAAGGACACCTTCTGGGGGCCTTGCAAAATACAAGTTGCATAAAAGCTGAAAATTGCAACATTTGTCCGGGTCCCCGTCATACCTCTCTGGTAGAGACGCGTGATGCCGGCCTGGGACTCAGTGCTTGCAAGGCCAGCTTAGTCATTGCATGGGTTAGTTCATTCAGCTGGCCTTGAGGATCGGCGGCTTGTTGGGGCTGGGGCATGTCTTCCAGGGGCAAAGCCACGGCAGCAGCGTTGGTTTGTTGGGGGTGGTCATCTGTCATGTCGTCTGACTGGGGGAAGGATGGTACACTGAAGACCGAAAACTGGCAAGGTAGCAAAGGAGTGGCTAAAGAAGAAGCACATTAAGGTCCTGGGGTGGCCTAGCCAGTCTCCAGACATCAATCCTATTGAAAATCTGTGGAGTGAGGGAGCTGAAGCTTCAAGTTGCCAAGCAGCAGCCAAGAAACCTAAAGGATTTAGAGAGTTTCTGTAAAAAGGAGTGGGCCAAACTCCCTCCCAAGATGTGTGCAAACCTAGTGAGCAAGTAAGAAACGTCTTACTGCTGTACTTACCAACAAGGGGTCATCCACCCGGGTACTAAGTGCTTGGGAATCAAATACTTATTTCACTCAGTAAATTAAAGTAAATGTATAACTTTTATGTAACATGTTTTTTATTGATTTTTGGTTTAGTAATTCTGTCTCTCCATAAAAAGTAAAGCTAGCTCATAAATTTGATACTTCATTTTTTTGTAAGTCAGCAAACTTACAAATTCAGCAGGGGATCAAATAATTATTTCCTGCACTGTATGTGTGCACATGTGACGGAGAGAGAGAGAGAGAGATTTAAAAGGTGTGGATATCTTTCATGTCTGTATATTGTTCATAGATACCTACAGAAAAGTTGCCTACAGGGACCAACACAAAAGGGAGAGGTGTTTAAAAAGTTAATCGGGCCAGTCAGACCAAAAATAAATAAATAAATAAATAAATACATACATACATACATACATACATACATACATACATAAACGGTGTCAGCCCAAATAACACATCGGTCCACCAGAAAAATGCCTGATGCGCCAGATGGTCAGTCCAACCCTGGTCATACACATAAAAATGATTTTGCAAACAAGTGCACATTCTCTACAGAGAACACACTTCTACACATTTAATACACAATTATTGTTTTTTTCTCTCAATCTGTTAAACTCACATTACTTGAATAGGACACAAGAATTTGCAGGAAAATATATTTAAGTTTGTTTCTCTAGTTCTTGATTTTGTTTAGTCAGGGTCCCCTTACAGTGTATAAAAGTGAAAGAAGTATGTCTATTGAATTAGACAAACTAACCACGCCTAATTCCTAGTATAACCAATGACGAAGGTAGTCAGAGTACAGATATTAGCACATGTGAAGCTCAGAAATAACTGGTGTCAATTGGCATCTAACACTAGATGTCCTCTCATGTTAACATCCATTTAATTACTTTTATTACAGGTTGTCAGAGTGCGGGCCGTGAAGCCCACACTCTGGTTGACCTCCATATGAACAGGGACGGGACAGACAGGCAGGCATG
>JBBPDB010000140.1:7301493-7312461 GCA_037974465.1 Brachypetersius altus
TATCACCCCAATACAATTGCCTCCCTATCCCAAAAATGTCTGAAGTGAAACAAACACCGTATGTGTGACATCCACTATGTCTCTAACGATATCCCTAACGTATTGTGAGTAGTGTATATTCGTTTCGAGAATGTGTCATAAATACATAATCAAGCTAGCAGAGCATATGATGATGCATAAGCTGTAAGTGAGCTGGCTTGTGTGGAAGCTGGTTTAGTGTGCAGCAGAAAGTGTGGTGACAACAAAGTGGTAGAATGTTACAACGTTGTGCTACAACTGCATAAATGACCTCATCAGGGTCACTTTGGCAATATTTATATGGTAGTCAGTACATTAAAAACCTAATAGGAAATGTACACTTTAGACAAGCTATAACCACATATGACAGATAAAACAGTAGAGGTAACACTACTGCATATTTTTAGTCTTGCCCAACAAAAAACAGCAAAAATGTAGGGCTCAAACAATGTTGCACCTTTCCTTTGATGTAGGGCAAGTGGGCAAGATCAAAGATTAGACATGAGTTTGAAAGATCCTCTCAGCATCAGTACTAGCATATGCTCCTGAGTCTGTTATTATAGATACTAAATAAGACTGCTATATACTGTTAGGCTGCCCTCTAACTTAAAGGAAATGATTGTCTTACTAATACAAGCCAGTCTTTAAACATGGCATATGTTTAACCATGTTTTTATTGCAAAGCATATCAGCATCACAACATATAGCACCATAATTGCAGTGCTAAATAGGAAAGCTATCAAATTGCCCTCCTATGGGAGGTAATGCAATATCTACTAAGAGGAGCACTGCACTAAAGTGGCTTAAGTATAGGGAATTAATCATTGGTTACATTTGAAATTGCAACAGATTGCAATTTATTTATTTTCATTTTCATGAATAAATGTATATCACATTTTATTATATATCACATAATTCGTACTAACCTAGGGGTAAGGTATTTTCTTAAAGTCAATTTTCAACCGCAATTTACATTTACCTTGTTAGTTTTTCATCATATTGGTCCTTCTTGGCAAATAGTTTAATACTGTCAAAATGTTGTGACACCTCAAGAAAGTCTTTTTTTATTTTTAAAATATATCACTGTGCTATATATTTATATGTAGGCATATTAATTATAATATTAACAATTTTTTTTTGCTTGCTACTCTCACTACCCCCACTCATCATCAACTGGAAATACTCAGTAAGCTCAGAGAACCTCCCTGATACCCTGTTTCACTTTATTAGTCAAAGTACAGAGAGCGTTATTTCTGTTATGTTGTTTTGTTTTGAATACCTCTGCATTTTAAAGGTAATCTGACATTTTAACACCACATTTTAAAAGTGTAAGCAACATGTACCTATGTACAATATGGAGCATCCTTATGACATTATCATTTTTAAACATTCAGTTAGACACACTGCCATCTTTTTGTATAATATTCCATCGTGTATATATTGCACAATAGAACACCACAAGAGGTAGTTTTATGAATTTTCTGATAGCCAATGATTCTTAAACACATTCCTAAATTTCTAACCACTGGGTGTAAAAGTCTACGCTGCCCTCTATTGGTTATGTTATGTTACTGCATCTTCCATTTTTAAGTAGTTTTTCATTACAATTACATATAATTGTTTTTATTACAGCATTCTAAATGACTGTACACACACACGCGCACACACATACACACATACATATATATATATATATACACACACACACACACACACACATATACATGTTGTTGGATTTTATATGTGTATATATACACATATATATATATAATTT
Organism: Brachypetersius altus; assembly: GCA_037974465.1. Classification (NCBI taxonomy): domain Eukaryota; kingdom Metazoa; phylum Chordata; class Actinopteri; order Characiformes; family Alestidae; genus Brachypetersius; species Brachypetersius altus. Next base: position 7,303,286 of record JBBPDB010000140.1, read on the forward strand.
GTGTGTGTGTGTGTGTGTGTGTGTGTGTGTGTGTGTTTGTGTGTGTGTGTTCTTTTTCCAAATGTTTCATTACACTCACTACCTGTATTTTCAAAGTAGCCCATTAAAACAAGATATATAGAATACCATGTCTTTCTCGCAGCGGTGTTCCAAAGTTCATGTCCATCTGCTTTAAATGTAGGCTGCCCTTGTTCAAATGTTGCTATCTTTTGGAACATGTCCAAGTGTGTGGATTATTGGAAGCCAGATACAAAGAAAAAGAGCAAAGTGAAAGTCTGACCAAATCATTTACCAGGCTGGGGAATGCTACGTTAAGAAGGATATTTGTCTTTTGCTGATGAAAACTTCGCAAACCGATTTATCATCAAATTCGTCAATTTTTAAACTTCAAATGTGAGGAAAAACCAATTAAGAAAATTGCCCCTTCCTTCTAATTTACTACAAACCCAATTTTTAGACAAGACTCTTGCTGACACCCCAAATGTAGTTTAAGTCATATTTTCTATCAGACTTTTATTGAATAGATCAAAAATGTTAATAAAGATCCATCTCACATTACAGCTCACATACCACTAATAAAAGTTTAAATGGCACAGAACTTTTTAAGTTTTTTTTTTATAATTCATTGATATTACATATTCCAAATGAAAACCTTGACATTATCTACCAACATACTAGAAAAAAGTATGTTAGACTGTGGAAATGCTACAATAGAATACATCGGAAAGGCTGAATTACATTTGAGTAAAAAAAAAAAAACAGAAACATGACCAAAACACAGCCATTTATTTTAGTCAGGACATGAAGAGGTTAATTTTGTGCTTGCCTTCTGTGGGTCTGGTTTCCTCTGGAGTGAAATAAGGCCAGAGGCAGTCTAGTCCTTTCACATGCACATGCCACCCTTACAGTGAAAGACTGCTGGATTGTCTGAAACTACAGAAAGAACAGGTAAAAATCAATTATAATCTGCTTCAAATCAAAAAATGTTCTTTTTACAAGTAGCTAAAGGATAGAAAAGATGTTTTTATGCATATTTTGAACTTTTTAAATGCAAAAATAGACAAGCAGACAACTGAATGGAAAGATTTAACACATCAGTAAGCCAGTAGAAGAATCTTAATAGCGAAACATTTAAGTCATTTAAAATAATCATGTGAGTTTGCAGTACTAGTATCCTATTGGACATAATAATTGTTTTTTTCCCCTAAAAGGGATGCAGTTTTCTACACTGGTGTTGTTATGGGCACTGGGAATGTCATTCGTGAGGGGAGAGGAAGCAAAGCCCACAGAGGAGACCATTCCTTGCTCAAAGAGCTGTACATGTCTCATTGAGGACTATACTTCAGAGCTCAGCGTCTACTGCAGTTCACGGAACCTGACACATGTTCCTTCTGACGTCCCTGCATCTGCACGATCTGTATGGCTGGATGGAAACCAGTTTACCACTCTGCCAGCAGTTGCGTTCAAAAATCTGAGCAATCTGGACTTCTTAAATCTGCAGAGTGGCCAGGTGACCAGCCTTGACTCCCAGGTGTTTAAAGGACTGAACACACTTGCTCACCTACACCTGGAGCGGAACAGTCTCCGTTCATTGCCTGCCACCATCTTCCAAAGTACCCCCAACCTTGCATCCCTTAACCTCCACAATAATCAGCTGTCACGCATAGATGAGAGGTTGTTTGCTGGACTCTCTCATATGTGGTTACTGAACCTGGGATGGAACTCTCTTTCAGTTCTTCCAGAAGCTGGGTTTCAGGATCTACATGGCTTACGAGAGCTGGTGCTTGCTGGAAATCGCTTGGCTTACATTCAGCCTCAGCTATTTCAGGGTCTTACAGAATTAAAAGAGCTGGATCTCACTGGAAACCAGCTAAGAGTCATCAAAGCAAATGTGTTTCTGAAACTTCCCAAGCTGCAAAAGCTTTATCTTGCCCAAAATCAGATTACGACTGTGGCACCTAGAGCATTTATTGGAATGAAATCATTGAGATGGCTGGATCTGAGCAAAAATCGACTTTCTGTGCTCCATGATGAGACGTTCCTTGGTCTACATAGCCTACATGTGCTCCGTCTGTCAAACAACTCAATTAACAGCCTAAGGCCAGGTACCTTCCGCGACCTGCAGTATCTTGAAGAACTTGGACTGTGCCACAACCAGATTCGAGTCTTAGGGGAGAGAGTTTTTGAAGGATTAGGCCATTTGGAGGTGCTTAGCTTAGAACACAACAGGTTACAGGAGGCCAGGATGGGCTCCTTCATGGGTCTTAGTCACCTGGCGGTGATCAAACTGACTGGTAGCTGTTTCCGCACTCTGCCAGACCATGTGTTTAAAGGCCTTTCAAAACTCCACAGCATTCATCTTGACAAAGGTTGCCTGACCAAAGTGTCCACCCAAAGTTTTGTTGGTCTGACAGGCCTACGTAGACTTTTCATACAACACAACAATATCTCTGTGGTGGAGCGTCAGAGTTTTGTGGAGCTTCAAGGGTTGCAACAGCTTGATCTGAGATCCAATAAATTGGCTTCCCTCTCCTCCAACACCTTCCATGGCTTAAAAAGTCTTGAATACCTCCTTATGTCCAACAATCTCCTTTCTCATCTTCTTTCAGAAATCTTTTTACCACTGCAACACCTATCCTGGCTAGACCTCTCAGGAAATAAGTTGGAGGTTCTTCTTAATACAACACTGTACATGCTACCAAGGCTGCGCTACCTTAACCTGAGGGACAATGCACTGAGCACCCTTCCATCTTCCATTCCCGAGGGCTTGGACCAGCTTTGGCTATCGGGTAATAACTGGAAATGTGATTGCAGTGCTGGACCTTTTAGAGATTTTAGCTTGAAGAAGCCACATGTGGTTCCACGGCAGGTAGAGACCTTGGCAGAGGGGGAGGAGCCTCACATACTTATCACAATCTATAATAACATCACATGCACCAGCCCACCCAACCTTGCTGGAATAGACCTGCGGGATGTCAGCAGCACACACTTTAAAGACTGCTAAGTCTTTTGAATACAAGTGTAGTTAATTTTTAAATCAATCCAAATAATTACTATGATCAGTTGTGAATGTCAAAAATTTCTGTCTTTTAATTAAAGGTACTCCAGATTTCTTAATGAGAAACCCAAACAAAACACCCTGGTCAGTCTGTAATAACCCCTGGAATCAAATGACATGTAACTATCTACCACTTATGTTAATGTGAATTAAGTCTGTGGATTCAGTGTGATTCAAATAAAGGTCACGGTTAAACAGTTAACAGTGACAAATCTCATCATGTATCCTACGTGACATTTTTTGTGCCCTGTGGGTCCTTATCACAACACTTGCTTCCCTCTTGCTTAATCATTATCAGGGATAGAGGGCACAGCCTATAATGGGCTACCTGTCAATGGTTTATGTTTACTGACTGTTTTCACTGAACGTATTCTTCATCAAGTGTGCTAGATGTTCAGGATAAATTATTTTAGGCTTAATGACTTGAATAAATTAATTTACAAAGCCATTTCATATAAACTGTTCTGCAGGGTAACTGTTCACCCAACATCAGCTGTCTCTTTCAGAATAAACAGATTTGGTTTAGGTTCCTTCTCAAAAAAAATAGTGAGTGAGTGAGTGAAAGAGAGAGAAAGAGAAAGAGAACAATGTGCATGCTGGTCTTGAAAAATGTCAGCCTCACCTAACCAGTATGCATCTCTGTATTTTAGTCCAAATGCATGAAAAATGTACATTAACTTTTACATACTAATGTTAGCCACAGTTGCTAGATTAAAATAAAGTTTTCTTTCCCATGATTAGTGTATTATTCAATCATGCAATCAAATAAAACTGGATTTATGTCAGAATTGGTCTCAGTGGTGTCGATAAGAATCATAGTTTAAGAGGATACAGCAACATTGTTTGAGGTTTGAGACTAAAAGGTGTGCTAGAAACGTATTCAAGGTGAAACGTTTGATGAAGGACATTGTATGGCAATTACGTACCTACATAAAACGTTTTTCACTTTTATCAAGATTACATCACAAAACTCAGAAGACACAATTCAGAAAAAGTATAAAAAAACAAACCAAAACAAAAATATTTTTGCGATAAACAATATACTATTTTTTACATCAAACCACTATTAATAACTTGCATCTCAGCCACTCAACTAAGCAGACATTAGAAAAATGGCTGGCTTTAAGAGTAGATAGAGCCAGTAGACCTTTCACAACGACAGAAGTCACACTCTTAGAAAAAAACCATAGATTGAAGCTTTCCGTCAGTCACACACACACACACACACACACACACACACAGATAGACAATACAAATACAAACACACACACACACACACACACACACACACACACACACTGTGATGAGTATGAACAATGTGGCCAACATATCCAAAAACTGTCAGGTTCTTTTCTCACAGGAAATACAGTTAACCGCGCTGACCTTTATGGAATTTCATAGCAGGTAAAAATAAACAAAGAAAGACTCAGAGGATAAAAACTGCGAAAAAGTGGTCAAAAAGAGAAACATTTCGGCATCAAGTCTGCTTCTCTGACCACGGACAGACAAGGTGAGGCCCAGACAGACAGGGGCCCACCCACCATGCGTATACACGCGCATTGTTTCCATGGTAACCACTCAACCTGAACTCCTTCAAACAAACTTGGCTGGCGTGTGCAGGTTAGCTAGCTGTGTGTCTTGTCATGTGTGTCTTCTGCAAAAATGCAGAATATTTCTTTTTTTGACAGCATCAAATCCCAAATACCATCACTTGACTCTGACTTATCTTCCACAGTAAGTAAATAATACGTTATTTAGCACTGTTAGCTTGCTTTGTGCCTTAACTTAGGATAAGGAACTCTGCTAACTACTTCATCTAACCGTAACAAGTGCTTTTTGCCAAAAAGATATTTTGTAAATTACTTTGTATGTAGAAAGCATACCATTTTGTTGATCCTCATAATTTGGATTCCATAAACTCTGTACAATTTTATGATTAAAAAATCATGCTTAAGAACATGTAGGATATGTATAACTGTATAACCAGCTAAAGTATTCTGCAGTCAGACAATGAAGAGGAGATATCTGTTTATCAGCGACCATCACTCCTCAGATTCCCTCAAGGGGCAAACGTTGACCCTGATTGTCTGTCATCAGAGGAACTTGGAGCTGAGGTGTGTGCCTGTGTTTATGAAGTGTGAGCAAGAAATTGAGTGAATTGAAATGATTATTTCTTAGTTGTCTGGGTTGTCATGCTTTGTTCCTCATGAAACAGGACTTCCTCAAAACAGTGATAGAGCCTTTTCACTACAAGGTTGATGATGACTTAAGTGAACAGAAAGATGACCTTAGACCTCTGCTTGCTGCAGAGCATGATGACCACTTGACCGAAATTGGACATGAGTCTGATAAGCACTTTATCACCTCAGCTGGAGCAGAAAGACATGATTTTGCAGACCATCCAAAATCATCTGATCAAATGCGTAACGAAGAAGAAGAAAGAAATAACTCAGATACTAATAATGCTGAAGAAGAATGCATATCACCAGAGCTTTCAAACCTCGGAACTGAAAGACTCAAAAAATTTAGTAGACCACAGTTTTTAGAAAAGGAGGAAAAGATGCATACACAGCCATATCCTATTTTGTCATTGAAAGTGAGTTTAATTGTACACTTTTCTCATAAAACAATAATTTACATCACTTTCAGCCCTGGCATATTCTGAAAACAACAGTTTCTCTCAACAGCTCTTGGAGAACTGGGATCTGGATCAACTTCTTCAATCTCTAAAACAACATACTAGCCAGCGCAATGATGCCAGTGAAGAAGGAGAGATGGTGAAATTTCAACCCATCAAATGTACAGGTTTGATGTCTGACTTTACTTATGTCTTGTCAATTTTCAATTCACTGTATATCCAGTTCCTGTGTTCTGATCAACCATGTACTATCATGATAATAAAGAATAATATTTCTGTTGGGTTACAGATTATGACAATGAAAGACAGGAGATTAATATAATGGATCAATTGACTACTTTCTGTATGAAGCAGACATCTGTAAAGATGGACCCCAAAATGACTAATTTGTCTGCAATAAGTCATAGCAGATCATACATGGAGAATGCTGCAGACAGAAGGTACTCTTAACAGGATGGCGACAATTCAGCTATTATTTTTGATTAGATTAATATTTATACAAGGTTGTCCTTATTATACCTACTGCATAGCACCAATATGATAACGTTTAATGTTATATATTTTATTTTATTTATGACTAAATTGTTTCATATCATTGTTTCACAGAAATACTGATGAATGGGCAAGAGATTTTAGTGGTATCGCAAACAAACTGCAACTGAAAAATTACAATTCTCCCACTATATATATTGATTTGCGCAAATCTGGTCATCAGACAAAACCAGCGGTTATTTGTAATACACTCTCATCTCCTGACCAACTGAAGCAAAGTCTGTCCACAGAAAGAGTGAGAAACACACAGCTGGAAGCAGCCAGAAGAAATGGGTATGATTTTTTTTTTTTTCAAAAATAGTCAATTTAATAAATGTACTAACTTAATCTATTCCTGGACAAACAGTCTGAAATTTTGACACTGTTTGAAACTTGTTACTGTTTACGGGCTATGTTTTTAAGAACATTAGATTGATATAGGGGCAGCTGGTAGCCTAGTGGTTAGGGTATTTGCTGTGTGATCAGGCAGTAGTGGGTTTGATTCCCAAGACTGCTAATCACCTCTGACCCTGAGCAAGGTATGCTCCCTGGTCGCTGTGCTCCGGGCTGTCCACAGCTTCACTTGGTGAATGGGTTAAATACAGAGGAAGAATTTTGTGCTGTTCACATTATGTGCTGTGGTGTGTTCATGTATGACAGAATGGTCACTTTCACATAATTTAATAACATTATGGAAGACTCATTCAGACTAAATTCAGATTTTGTGTGTTTGCAGGATGCCTTCTGGGAAGAGTGGATTGCTTCAAAAAATAAGAGAGTCAAGGAGTATGGCTAAACATTCTGCTAAGCCTCAAATGGAAAGCTTAGGAATAAGGAAAGATCAGAATAGCTGTGGGAATCCACCTCTTATTAAATGTCAGGGTAAAACATCCTTTCTTACAACTGCCTGTGATAAAACACTGTCATCTTTCAAGAAGACTGCAGTTGAACCACAAAAGGAAGAGAGGTACAGAGACTTCCTAAAATAACTTGAGGAAAAAACAATATAAAAATAAAATTACTGTAATATAAAACTAACTTAATGTACATGCCATGCCTCACTCTGCCTGTTTGAAAACATTTGTTTGTTTAGAAATAAATCAATGTTCTCATAAGATGTTGGATAAATTGATGACATAATTAATAGTATATTTTTAAGAGATATGAAACTTTTTAGAGTGCCCATAGTGTCTAATGAGTTGTGCTTACTAGTGACCAAGTACAGAGGGAGGACCAGATGAACATGGCCCAATGGCAACAGTATCTGATGCATCTATTGACCCTCAAACCTCAGCGGTCAACAAATGATAAACAGAGCGCTGCTGAGATGACCGATGTTCTTTATGATACTGTGAGCAGTTTCTATTAAACCTTTATAGAGTCTTTCAGTTTTTACTACTATAGACAAGCTTAATATTTTTTAATGCTTCTTTAACAGGATGGGTCTCATCTTCCTTCCGTTAGCACTCTGGCTTCAAACCTTCAAAGTAGCAAATGCCTGCTCCTCACTGTTACCCTGTCCAGCCCAGGTGTGGTAGCAGGAAGGGCACAGGGAATGGGACAGACGGTGGAGTCAACTTCAGTGAAATCTCATGTTTACAACTCACTGATAGCTTGGTTCATGTCCTTGGTATGAGTAATTATAATCCAGTGTAGAATACTGTTCATGGGGTATAGATCTCTGACCTCACAAAATCATGATATCTTACATTTTAAATTGTTTGGTATATCTTATATTTAAAATACACAAATGTGAGTATATACAGTAAACCCTTGTGAGTTTGCGGCTTCAGTTGTTCGCAGATTTTTTTTAGAACCTAACTAATAATTATTTGCGGCCAGCCCTGCAAAACCACAAATATCCTCCACATTAGTTTGCTGGCACTATATACTTTTTCACGTATTTTAGTACTAAATTATTAAGAAAAATATAATTTTCTAATTTTGTAACGTAATGCCCGGTCAGCGGCCGCTAGAGTCCGCCATCATATGAACAACGGGGATTTTGTGTGGGTGTTTCCCTGGTCAGCTTATTCAGGAGGGGCTCCCAGCCACCTGGAATTAAAAAAATTGGTGATTGGTGTTGGGTTGTGCAAGTGTATAAAGGGTTCCTGTGTTCAGGTTGTGTTAGTTCACCCTCATATCCCCCCCTGTTGTGTACCTGTTATTTGGTTTGGTGTTTAGGGAAGTGTCTTGGCCATTTCTGAAAATGAAGCTATTCTGGACAGTGGAAATCCACAGTTGCACCACTTTCATGGGCAGGTACACACCAGCCATGACAGTAACATAAATATTAATGTAAATTCTGATACATTTCCATATAAAATACAAACTGTATTTGTTTTAGTACTGTCAAGAGAACACAAAGAAAGCACATCTTGGGATGGTGAAATATCCCTGTACTGAGAGGTGGGAGGTTTGAAAGTAGCCAATCTGAAAGCATTTCTCAATGATGCTGATTGGCTGCTGCCCTGTGATACATCTTTGGCAGATACAGTCCAGTATCATAACAGTTTCATGCGTGGAGCTATCGAGTGTTCTCGTGTTTTTTGTTTTGTTCTTCTTATTGTCCTGTATTTTTATTACTGTAAATTAAATTAAATTACTGTATTTACCCTGCTTAAACCAATGAAAAGTGCATAGTGCATAGCAGTGCATAGCAAAGAAAACGCAGTTGCATGAATTAAAGTACAGTATATACAGGTGTAACAGCAGACTAGCACTGTGGGAGACAACAGTTCAGTGTAAATTGCACAGTACGGATGTGGGTTTACCTTTACATTTTTTGTGGGTATTGTATTAAGGCAAGTTTAAAATGAAAATTAGCATATTTGGGGGTATATATTTAGGGTTTACAATATATAATTGGCATTTTCAGGCATTTTTTACCAATTCGCGTGTGCCCTTGGAGCGTATCCCCAGCGAATTTCGGGGGTTTACTGTATATAT
>JBBPDB010000140.1:7319348-7339767 GCA_037974465.1 Brachypetersius altus
ACATTATGTTAGCTATGAAAACTACACAGAATCAAACGTTCAATTATTTATTCAGATACATATAGTGGTATCTACAGTTTATCTTTAGCATGCACATTTACTATAGTAGGTGTCAGGGACACTTTGATTAGCCAGTCAGTAGAAGACCGCTACTATCGTCAGCTGGCCTTCAGTATTATAATTACAAAATCAGTCCTTCAGGTGTATATTGTCTTTGACTCAATAATATTTTTAGTATTCTTTTGCCATTTGCCATTGAATTATAGGCTAAGCCCAACAACTGTAGCAAGAATGAAACAGTGAGAAATGCTGGAAATTCCCCATTTTTGGTGGCTGGGCTACAGCAGTTTTGGAGAGATGGCTTGGTGCTTTATGTCTGTGCTGTATGTCCTGAGGAACATCAGCCCCTTTGCATAAAAACTAGGGTAAAACAGACATACATAAACCTACAGACATACATAGTTATTTTTGAGGCATGCCTCAGTATTTAAAAACATTGTGTCTTTATTTATTTTATGTACAGAGTAGGAATGAGGAAATGGGACAGACTCTGTTCTATCATCGAGTGTCCAAGTTTTTGTCTCAAACCCAGCTGAGGACAGTAGTATCATGGTTGCCACAGCTTAACCTTGTACTACAACAGCATGCTTATCCTGCACTGTTCTCCTTGCCGTCTTCATGTCTTGACTGCTTCATTTCCATCAACCCTGACAAAGAGGTGACTAAATAGATTAATATTACTTTTCATTTACTTAATCTGAACTAATGTTTTACCCCAAAGAGGTCAGTAGTCTTTTGTGGGTTTGCACTGACTTGGTACTTTGCTGCAGGCTGTTGTGAAGGCATTTGGAATAAACCCTGGATTCTACTGGCAGACACTTGAGACAAAAGAACAAATATGCCGAAGGGCAGAGGCCTTGACTTCTCCGTCTCACACTGAGGTGAGAAGGGCTTAGTCATTTGTAACAGTCTCAGTAGATCTTGCAGCTCAAAAATGCTCTTTATTGTTCCTTGCATTGCCAGTGAATGTCTCTCTTGGTCTCAGGTAGTGGTTGCTTTGGGAAGTCGATTGCTGTTTCTTGACCCTTTAGCAACACACTATACCCTTCATCTTCTCCTGAGTGCAGGTCTGGATGTGTGTGGCCTTCGATTAATTTACCCTTCTAAGGAGCTCCTTGCACATAGTGCAGGTAAATAGCTAGACACAGTTTTAAAACCATTTATGCTACACGCATGAGTAATTTCTCCAGAAAAATGAGATCACGATTATTGAACCAGGATATGTTTCTGGGATTAAAAGTTAGCTGTGAATTGTGGTGAAATACCATTTTTATCTCAGTGTGTCTAACAGGTGAGCACAATTTGGAGTATGTTCACCACCCAGTGCTCGCCCTAACTATCCGTGGACCCTACGCTAGCTCTGTGTGGCAGGAGATAATTGGGCCCTCAGACCCCCAGGTGGCCCAGAAGACTGACCCAGCATCTATCAATGCCCTGTACTGCCACAGCCAATATCAGCCACTGTTCCTCTATCCACGTCTTGCTAGTCGAGTGCACTTGAGCATGTGTGTGTGGTTTGGTGGGAGACTACCGAAAAAAAGCCTTGTGATAACTGAGAAGTAAGTCCATAAACCCTTTGAACACTTACTCTGATAGATTTAAATATAAACAGCTGCAGTTAACAATTAAATGTTTAACTAATTGTGCTTGGTCCAGATCATTGTGATCTGGCAATTATGTAATAACTATGGTGTGCCTATTGTAAACCACAGTGTCCAGAATTTTAAGGATAAAGAAGATGGTGCCCTTTACACTGAAACTTCTTCACCTTCAACTCTCTGTGCCACAGTGAAAGGTAGAAGAAAGCGCTTTGTCCTATCACACCACATGCAAAGTACATGTAGCAACTGCTAATACTGATATAAATACAAGCTTTAGAATGCCTACAAATAAACAATGTGTTGTTATTTGATGCATGTGAGGTTGCAATCTCTCAATCTCTCAAATTGGGGTTAAGGGTCTTGCTCAGGGACCCAGTGGTGGTGCTGAAGGTGGGATTTGAACCTGTGACCTCTTGGTCCAGAGGCAGGTATCCTACCGACAGAACTACCTCCACTCCATATATAGGGACGGTACCTCAGTGGTGCTTAGCAGTCTTGGGAATCAAACCCACAACTTCCTGATTGCAGGGCGAACACCCTAACCACTAGACTGGGGTCTCCTGCAGTGGAACAAAACTATACTTATTGTAATGTTACGTTTCACAAAAACACACTGTCAGTCAAGACTCAAAGGTTGAAGATTGAAGCAATTTTCTTGGCTGCTTAGAACGTTTATAAGATATAAAGTATACAAGGTATAAAGTACCTACCTATATGGTAGGTACCCAATAAAATAGCCAAATTTGAGTGTATATGCAAGTTGACTTAGTGTATTCTTCTCTTAGAGCATGTGTCACCCATTTCACATCCAGTGGTACCTCTTCTTTGTATAGTCTTGTATTTTCCTTGCTTTAACACATACACATTAGCTGATGAGTTGTATCAAGTGTGCTAGGGAAGGGAATCCACTAAGCTGTACACTGATCAGCCATGCCATTGAGACCACCTGCCTAAAGATGACACTAGAACAACTCTCACTTGGAGGTGTGCTTGGGGTTGGGGTTGCAAGCTGGGGTCTCTGTGAATCAGACTACCTTGTCCAACACATCCCACAGATGATCAGTGAGTCCTTGGGCGCCCATGTCTTTGTCACTGGTCCTCCAGTCCTTCTTTAGACCAGTCTGAGCAGGTAGTAACTACTGCATACAAGGACCACCAGACAAAACGTGCCGTTTTGGAGATGCTCGGACATAGTTTAGCGATCAATTTGGCCCTTCTGAGAATGCAAATTTTCAACACATCAAAAGCCTGCTACTCACTTGGTGCCTAATATATCACACACCCTCACTGGTACCATCAAAACAAGATAAATGTCATTCACTTCACATGTGAGTGGTTTGACAATGTTTATGTCTGATCATTTTTATAGTAACTCCAGGACCATGCCTGGGACACAGTGTTGTAGATTTAAATAAAACTATTTAACCTTCTTCTTCTTCCCTTAGGCGATGCGATCCTGATTGTGTCTCCAGTGGTTGCACCATGCTGTTACAGCTATGTGCTGTCTGCATGTGCAAAGAAAGGCTTCCAGCTTATTGGGCTGCAGAGAGTACATCTCTGGGCCTCACCTCAAAGCAGGTAATCAATTTAAAGCACCTGCCACAAACTCTTCTCATGAATGCTTAGATCCGCTTGTGAGAGTCAGGTTGAGACAGTGATAGAGATTGTGTTTGTCATGAGCCTCTTGTCTGGTTGTTTTAGATGTCAGCTTTCTGTCACGCACCTACTGTGTTTCTGGATGGAGAGCAGCTTGAGCTCAACTCTAAATGCCTTGTGCTGCTGCTGAGGAAAGAGAATGCACTACACCACTGTGCCAACCTGTCTACAGGTGCAGGCCTTGTTTTGTTTTCAGTGTCATAATGGCAGGCCATGTATTGTGGTTTTCCTCCAAAGTTGGGTTCAATACTGTTACTTAGTCAAGGCTATACTAGATAGCAGCATCACAAAAAGAATACCAGACAATCAACCGGTGCTGCCTCTATAGTGAGAGGTCATCAATTTAAATTCTTCTCAAGTTCTAAACTATCAATTGTCCAAGGACTCAAACAGTAGAGGTAGCAACACAAAAACCTTTTGTAGGAGTTGGTAGTTTTAGTACAGGTGCAAACCTGTCCTTCTGTCCTGGGTATCATAACAAGAGATCATGTGTTTTTCTGTTGGTAGGTATTACTGTTGTTAAAGCAACAGTAAAACAAAGCAATAACATGGTGGCTTATAATGGTTATGTATTAGATCATAAACACTGTACAAATTATTAACAAGCAATAATTACATTACATAACAAGCAAACATTACACTAAACTCATTTTCTTCCTTGTGTCACGAGGGCCGGGTCTAGCCGGCTCCCGTGATTTACCTCGGGGCAAGGACCAGGCGGGAAAGCAGGGATCCATGCTGTGGTTTACTTTATTCAAAACCATAACAAAAACAGAAACAAAACTGGCACAAGGGCCACTAGAGACATGAACAGGATAACGTGAAAACAGTACTCAGACAATGCCGAAATTAGGCGATGGACAGACAAGTGAGGGCTACACAAACAGAACTTAAATACAACCAGTAATCAAAGAACAAAACACAAACAGGTGGGACCAGGAAACAAGCAGGGAAAACAGAACAGGATGTCAAAATAAAAGACCAAAAACCAACAGAAAAGCAGTGGCCCCTAACGGCCACTGACCGAGCTGTGACACCTTGAAATACTGTGGACAGTAAAAAAGTTTTTATTTTCCTTTTTTTGAAGGTCTGATGAATGAGCTTACAGTGCAAGGCTTGGTTGGAATACTTCGTACCAGACTAGCAGGGGATCTTCTCCTTCCAGATCTGTGCTTCCATGCTATGCCTTATACAGAGAATCTCTGCAACTTCCTTGGTACACTAGTGGAAAAGCATCAATCTAATTTGTATACTTATGTGCTTTCGGTGTGAGAGCTGATGGAGATTATATATTTATTTACTGCAGGTGGATGCATGTGGACATTGCCAGACTTCAGCCGTGTGATCTTGTCAAAACACAGGTATCCTTCCTGCAGCAAGCAGGAGCAGATTGTGATTCTTACACTGACGGGTCACAACATCATGGAGGAGGGCATAAATCTGCTTCACAAGGTTCTCACAGGAAATGCAGCAGGTGCGCAGACTACTTGTAGATCCTACCCCAGTTTTACATCTAGTGTTTTTCATTCATTAATTTTCTGGAACCGCTTAATTCTTATTGCTAGTACCCAGTGTCATTCCGGGGCCAACAGGTGCACGGCTGAGAAGGCCAACATATTTTAGATGTGGTGCTTAAAACAAGATCTAAAAATGATTTAAATCTAGAAATAAGCTATATTGTATGTAAAACAACACATTCCAAACACAAAACATTAACATGACAAATTATTCAATTTTGAACAGTATATAGACCCATCTTATAGTGCGCCACAGGAGGTACATTTCTAATAGTTTTCACTCTACAATTTTGGTTTTTGCTTTGTGCTGTTTACCCAGGAGGAGCGGGGGAGGAGAAGTTTGAGCTTCTGGCACTGAAATGGCTGCCTACGCTGTCCCAGAGGCAGGCTCAGGAGCTGAGTCCCTATGAGATCGGTGACCGTTTGTGGCAGAGCAGTGTGTTGAGCCTGGCATCATCCCCAGCGCTGGTCTGTGTCCTTAGGAGGCTTCAGGCATTTGGCACGCTCCAGAGGCTTTTACCACAAGACTATCCAGGAAACCTGAGTGTGCTAATGTCGTGTACCCCTGAAATGGCCTTCAGACAAGCCACACTTTTCTTCACAGAAGAAGAGTTGATCCCAGGTGAAGGTTATTGTCCAGACATGTTGTCAAACGTTATTATCAATGTTCTCTGAACATTAATGTGAAATGGCCCTTCACACCACTTAAACCACTAAAAACCATCGATCCTACTTATATACACAGTGAAATCCAGGTGCTACTCAAACCCATTTTGTAGAGCTACCTTGGAAAGGTAGAAGTAGAAGAATATTGTAGAAGAATATGTGTGACGCAGTTCCTTTAAATCTTTTAAAACTTTTAGGAAAGTATGACATAGCGGTGTGAGGCTGTCTTAAAGACTATAGGAGCTGTAAACTGCTGACAGTCACTGTCAACAATAATTGTGTAACTGGAAATACAGTTTCTAGAGTTTATCGGCATGTTATAGTGTCTCTGTACTTTCAAAACTTCAAAAGTGATTTAAACGATGCGCTTCTCACACATTTTTCTCTGTTGTCTAAAAGGGTTGGGTTTTTTCTTCTCCACAAATCTTAATAGGTCTTAGGTCATGGCTGGATTTCACTCAGTAATCTGTGTGGCATCTTGCATGGTCTTGATGCAATATTCATATTTTTTGTGCTTTTCATCTTTTTGCTGAACAGACAGGATAGGCTAATCAAAACAGCTGCTATGCGTCAGTGTTGAACATGCAAATGGTAACAGTTATTTTTGGCTGCCACTATAGCTGCATTATAGGTAATTCATAGTAGGTATCGATGGTAATAAGATTTACGAATAACCCTACATGCCTTTAGTGGATTGGGATTTTTTTAAATCAGAATTTTACATTTCTTTCCCCATCCATTTTGGTAGAAGTGAATAATAATAATTGTATAATACATTTACCTTGTTTCTAGATCACAGCAGTCGTACAATGCTGAAATTTCTTCCACCACTAAGCATGGGTATGTCTGTTATGTGTAGAAGAAATTGCAAATGCCATTCCATGTAGTAACAGTGCACTGATAATGTCTATCTGATTTCAGGCTTCCAAAGTCAGTCTTTCTACAGCTACATGACAGAGGGTAAGTTATATCTTATTCAGACAAAGGGCATCTTTCAAAGCTGTCTTTCTGACAAGCACTGCTATATTCTGCAGGCCCACAGCCTCTTCTCACTCTGGCACTCTTCAAGCCCGGTGTCTGGAGGCACTGCTTAGGCAAAATCCTCACCAGGATCCAGCAGAATGGCTTCACTTTGGTTGGGTTGCGAATGCTTGTGCTTGACTTAGAAATGGCACATGCAATAATGAATGCACCAGCGCACCAGGTCATTGTCTACTTTCCATCAAACAAAGCATTCAATCATATTATCTTTACAAGTTATAGCGTAGCCATTTTATGAACATATGTGCTTGATATTGCTTTAGGGCCACTCTGAGAGGGAGTCAGAGTTGGAATACTTGAAATCTGGCCCTGCACTGGCTCTGTGTCTACAGAGAGTCAATGCAGTTAAGATGCTTTTGGAACTGCTCGGCCCTGAGGACCCAGCCCAAGCGGGTGCAGAAAACCAGCTATTGTGGAGGGCCATCTATGGTTCTGACAGACTGCATAACGGCATCTATGGTAGTTGCAGCGATAGTTAGGCCATATAGGAAAAAATTTATCAACATAACACTCTGACATCATAATACACAGTATCATATTATTTAGACCAATTTTCATAACCTGCGGTTGTTTGCCACAATAAAAAGCAGTCCAGATTACCCTTCCTTTGTCCTTCTGATGTGGTCAAATCAAGCAACATGATTGAATTATTTCACATTATCTTCTATTTCAATTATTGTATTAACGAGAAAGGAGATGGAAAGTAGCACTTGCACAGAGAGTGTTGTACCATACTACATGATTAAAAATCTGCTCGAGTGAGAAAGGTGCCTTGTTTGTAGATTTGCATGTGAGGAAAGGCTGCATATGCAGTGAACCTTTCTCATCACAGCCAACCAGAGAAATATAATAGTAATAAAGGTATGATCCTGCTCTAAAATACAGTAAAGGAATGAACCTATTGTTCATTCCTTTACCTATTTTCCTATTGTTTGTCAGTTTTTTGAGGTTTGATAAACTGAAAATAAAAAAGAACTAAAAACTGCTCACAGCACTATGCTGGTAGCTGTTTGTCCTCAGGAAAAGTACTCTAAATATTGGTAGTGCACTTACTGACACTACTGGCTAGCAATACAATAAATAGTTTTCTGTTTCAGGATCATTGTCTTATCAGAAATCGGTGCAGGATATAAAAACGATGTTCTCAGATGGTCTGTGCTGTGCCGAAACATCAGTCATGAAGCACAACCAGGTAAATAAGACTTCTGTGTTTATGTGTGATCTTAATGTTGACGTCCATTAGTAAGAAAGTTACCGGTTATTTAATCAGTAGATATGACTGTTGCAGCTTAAAACTGAACATTAATTTATGTTTTTCAGATACTGTGTTTAAGTTCAGACTCTGAAGCTAGTCTGGAACGACAGCAGTCTCATACTATTGCATCCATTGCCAAGAACAAGTTTTCAGAGTCTCTCTTTGAGGAGTCAGGATTGACAAGAGGCAAGACATTTCTTAGCTTTACAACACATGAGCCAGAATGCCATGATTGAATGCCAGTATGTTTATTGTTCTTGTTGATGTTTTATCAGCCGAATGTGATCTTTGTAAAGCTGAACAGGACATCTGAGTTGTTTGTTTGTATTTCGGTGCCAGCAGGGTGCTTAGTCCGCAGTGCACTCTGCCAGACCACCTGCCTCCTCATGCCCTCCAGTCTGCTCCAGCTGAGTAGACCTCCCCTTCACTTAGACCTCCTAGAGCAACTTCTTAGGGCAGGCTGCCTCCTGGTGGCTGGGAGGCTGTGCGCGCCAGACAAGGTCCAGAGGACACATATAGTTGAACTACTAAGGCCCCCTGGTGGTGAAGCAATTAATGTGAGAGGGCTTCCTCCTCAAACCTTAAGAACTATAGCTATAGCTAAAACCACACATTATTGTACTTTACATATCATTGTTACTCTGCATTTTTTATATTTGTCTGCAGATTTTGGGTTTAGTGTGGTTTTATGCAGGTTTATGTTGAAAGGAATCATTGTGGATTTTATATATTTTATTCTTATTTTCTTGCTTTACCCAGGAATCATTTCTGTCCAAGGGCCCGTGTCTTATTCTAGCTCTGCAAAAGGACAATGCTGTGACTTGCTTTGACCTAATTCTTGAAAGGTACAGTTTTGGTTATTAGTTTCATCATCACACCTGATTTTTAAGTATTTAGTTATGAGTCTGATGTTGCTACAAGCACTAATGTCCTTTAATATATGCCAAAACTCATTCTGCTGGTCTACATCTCACATAATGTAGTCAAAAGTCATCATGGGTCCTAAACCGAACTGAAAAGCCACATACATTTTGTTATCGAGAGAAGCAGTAGAGAGAAGTTTTAGGGATGTATTTACATAAACATGGTGCTTGTTACCAACACTAGCCTTTGCTCTAAAGAAGCAAATTTGGACATCAAACATGTCATGGCTGATTAACTGTAGTCGTGGCTCACTGCATTACAGCATCTGCAGAAGTAGACCAGATTTTGAGAGAGTGGCAAAGATGCTCCTTTACCCCAGCTCAGAAAACAAGGTAAGAATGACCACAAAGTGCAGTGCTCAGTTCTTCCTCTTTAAAATCTAATATCTACCTTTTTCTGCGCATCAGGCAGTGAAATTGCTGTGCTACCTGTTTGATGGCCTCTCTTCTGACAGCCACCACATTATAGTGCCACAGCAATCTTGAGGACCTCGCTACAGTATCAGATGTGTATTTAATAAATAGTGTGGTTGTTATATTTGACATCGTATAAGATGATGCAAGATTTGCCAATGTGATGAAAAGGAATGTCAAATGTAAGACTAATGTGAGGTCTCATTCCAGAGACAAAGTTTCTGTATTTCATTCTGGTCAATTAACAAGCTAAAGAAACTGCTACAAAAATCACATAATGTGGGAGAGTGTTGAAAGAAAGAACACACTTGCACCAGATTAAAGATCAAAAATTATTTAATTCCCAATATGATAAAAATAATTCCATGAATTCTGTAAACCATTGCATAACTGCTGTAGTGTACACAAGTGTTAACAATTTTAAATGATACACTATGAATAAAAGATTATGCATTATAAATAATACCATCTTAATTTTTAGTGATAAATTCATTCAGGTCTTATAATCCATCAAAGCACTCTACTGTTCCATTAAGAAGCCTCCATAAATTAAAGAGAACTCAATAAATCTTTTATAGTCTTGTGTAGACATCACATACACAAAGTATTATACTGACAGCAATTTGTATAGTTAAAACACTAATTAGAATATAAGCTGTTCTATAGATCAATGCATATTGTACCAAAATAAGGGATATGTTTCTTCATTAGAAAGGTCACTCATATCGACCTTTTAAGCAAATAAATCTGAGCTGCAGCTTCCTCTGAAAATTGGACATCTCTTTATTCTATAGTTATCCTGTAAAACCCTGAGAAATACATCTTATTCTCATCTAATTGTTACAATGATAAATACACAAACTTGAAAACTGCATTTGTGTTTAACTTATAAATTTATTTGTCATTTCTCGCAATTCACAAAACTAGTGCTACATCATAGATCAACTGCTCTCCATGTTTATGTTACTGTCCAGTGACCCATTTTATATTCATTTTGAGCGGTACATTCAATGTTCAGGGTTTCCATGTTAGATTAAGGAGAACATTACTTATAGGGAACAGTGGTTCCAATTGTGGCATCTTTTGACATTTTTCTACAAATTTTTACAGTTGTAATAACTATTACTTTGTCCCCCCCAAGCTAGCCTGCTAAATTTAACCAGGTTCATACATATGTATGTACAAGATTGCATAAATCTTCAGGTTCAAGAATCACAATATTGATAGAAATAAAATAAACAAACAAAAAAAAGAAAACAATTCACAAAAAAAGATTATTCCACTGCAGAGCATTATGGTACATCTCTATTACAGTTAATTTACACATTGCTAAAGAACAAACTTTTCTACTTGGTGCTTTTCTTTAATAACAGTTGCCTGGCCTTTCATATATAATTATTATTGTCAAAATTAACACAAACGGTGGTTTGAGCAATTGAGAGATGGGGAGGTGTGATGGCTGACACAGACATAGGGGTAATTTAGGTGAGGGGACCACAAATATGAAATAATGGAATGATTTCGTTCATGCTGTGGTTGAGGTTTTGTGTTTTGAAATGCTTTGTCTCTCACCATTAACACCTAAACTTACAGTTTTGTTCACAAATCAGGCCATACACAGTCACAACAAAATTGTATAAACATAGAAAATGACCATGATCCATAGTCAGGTCATCTGAAACATCATTCTTGAAATTATCCAATTTTGACGGTAATTTTCTGCCATGAATCTTGTACAGACAAAAATATGCCAATATTAGCTTGTGCAACACTCATTTGTAAGGGAAGCTTAAATGTGAGCCTTCCCAACAGATGAAGGCATGAAAGTAGTCTTAAATAGAATAAAAATGTAGAAATCCACAGCAGGACACCTGCATGTTAAGGAATACAGGAATAAAATGTCCCAAGGCACAAAAATTTGGCTCATTTTTGAAGACTGAGATAGCCACTTGATCAATCAACCAATACTACAAACAAGTTTTTACACAAAGGCACAAATTTGTTCAGAAGATATCTTGTTTCTTACACAAATATCACTTCTGCAAGACATCAACAATTGGTTGTCAAAAATAGATAAGCACACACATAAATAATCACACAGCTTGTTGATTCAGTAATATTACATGCAAAAACTGTTAGGCCAATTTAAGTGCAATGCGCAGCCAAAGTCTGATTTTAATGCTCTTTTGATAATCGCAACCCACCGTCTGCATCAGCCATTATGAGCTGTACAAGTGCTCAAAATTGATTAAAAAAAAAAAAAAAAAATAAAAGGATATTATGTAATATTCTTTTATATGATCACCACTTAGCAAAACCAAGTTTTGACCCAAAAAAGTAGTTCCAGTAACACACATTGCTTTCCATGTATTAGTTTTTGAATGAAAACGAAACATGTTTTGAGTGACAAACACCAGTCAAATGGAAACTAAAGAAAGCACCTTACAGTCCAAGTACACTCTTAAAATTCCTGACAGCATACAAGTAGTGCACAACCACTAATATTTCAAAACTGATTTAAGAATTTTACTATAAAGTACTATTAGCATAAAAAAAAAGAAATGATATACTTCAAATAAGCACTAATTCATATGGCCACTTAAGAATATTAACACAAATTTCATTCATATCCATGACATTCCTTCACTACAGATAACAGCCAATTCAATACTAGTAGGTTACTATTATTGTCACTGAATAACTAAAGAAAGAAAACTATGAAATGAGGACTTTTATTCCATTAGTTATTTCAAATGCACAGATCAGTGTATATAAGGTTCTAGTTTTGGTCATTTTTAAATCAGAATTCTAATCAATTCTTTTGAGTGCTAAAATGAAATAGTTGTTAAAAAAAATAATACAAAAGGGGGAAACAAAACAAACAAAAAAAGCAGTAAAGGTCTTTGGTAAAACTACAAAACAAGCTTGAAATCCATTAATATTGTCAGCAAAAGAAGTTGGCATAGTTTCCTGTCAAATTAAACATAGAAAAAACTGTCGTATTAATTCTAAATTATTTATAATTTTAACATTGAAAGTAAAAACAAGAAGAAACTACAGTAACACTTTGGTTTATTTGAGTCAAGTCTATTTTTGATTTGACAACACTTCTTGTTTCTGTAAATTACCTGCCACATTCCAGACGCAGCAATCGCATCATTTTCTTAAACTAATTCCTACACTGTGGTCCAGGAACCTCACAAAGGGATATAATCCCTAAACAATCTGAAACATTACAAAAAGACAAAACTGTCAACCGACCTTAAAACTAAATACCAAAAAAAAAAAAAAAATAAAAATCTTGAACACCAGAGTGTATGAAACATTACAATACTACAGTGTGATCCACAATAGCTCTGGACATACCCACACAAAACCACCTGCAAAATTCTTACCCTCCATCCCGGTATCAAAAAAAAAAGGATCTTCACACGGTTCAAAGCTTTCAAAAGTATTGTAAAAATACCTCAGTACTGTTGGCTGCAACGCCTCAACAGCTCAACATAAACACATCTGGCAGTGTGGTCTAGACTTTTAGCTGGTTAACACAACTTACACTGAGACATGCAATGATTGTTTTTCTATGGCGAAACTGAGCCAAATGTTACCATCACGAGTTACATACAGACCTCGTTGATTTTAATACCAACATAGGAGATAGAATCAAATGGAAAAAAAAATAGCAAGATGAAAAGAAATGATATATACACATCCTGCTATTCAGAGATCTGAAATAAACTACTTAGGTCTGGGCCTTTATAGATCCTGAATCTCCATCCCTTTAATAGTAAACCATTTTTCCCAATGTCAAAAGAAACTTGCATTTGTGTGTACCTGACTGTTTAACGCACAAACTCATTGCTGTAATATTAAAGGACCCAAAAAAAAAGAAAAGAAAAAAACTAGTTCAGATAACACAGTAGTAGGTCATTTCAATTAGATTAACCTAAGCACATTACACTGTCAAATTTGGAAAGAAAGCAAAATTCTAAACAAAAGTTAAACACCATGGATTTTTTCATCTGTAAACTCTACAGAGCACTACAATTCTAAACATTACAAAACAAATGTAAAAAGAGAGCCAGTTTTAATTTTTTAAACCAAAGAAATGCACACATTTATGTCCTGATTTGTATATTCCTAAACGTTTAAATCAAAGATGATTCAACATTTCTAAGGATACTGAAGCTGCACCCAAAAAGCACCATTGCTCATGGAGACGTGAGGAATGGGGACAGAAGACTTAAGCTTAGTGTCAGAGCACAGGCACTGACAAGGTTTCAATATTGAGAAAACACTTGCGTGTAGAATTGGGCCGGTATGCGCTCAAATAGCTCACAACACGAAAAAGAGTAATGAGAAATACATACTTTGCAGAACTTTTGCACAAGCACTGACTACCTGTTGGTGTTTGCACTACAATCCTAAGCTCCTCATAGATGCTTAAAATATTCTATTATGCAAGGCACTTGAGAGCGAGTGGCCAAGAATCAGATACGATTTAATAAATGTATCTGAAAGGCTAGAAGTCCTACAAAAGTCAAATGTCTCTCTGAGGACCTCAGAACACATGTGCTCCTTTAACAACTACATAATGTATTACTCGATAAATCACTAAAAGACAGAGAACTTACTAAATGCCTTAGCATACAGTATGTGCCTTACTGATATTACAGCTGCTGGTTATGCCTAAAATGCATTCAAAGTTTGCACTTATTTGATTGAAAAATGAAAGTAACAATGAAAAGTAGTAACTACCATTTAGTACTATTTAATACAAAAACTAACAATATACTATATCATGATTTTAACAGTAAGAAATATGAAATATTCTACTATGTTTCACAGTACACACAAAAGCTTCATACATTAGCGTATCTGGGAGAGAAAAAAAAAACAAAAACAAAGAACAAAAACAAAAAGCAGCTTAAAGCATATTTTCTAAAATACCCTTTGACAAATTTCCAGGTCAACAAAGTGCTTTTAACAAGAAATCAATTCTCTTCACACAGCTAGTAGCAACAATGATGTCTGACTGATGCTTTAAATCTTAACAGTCAAATCAGGGCCAGTAGATTATGAATGCCAAGACATTTCTTCCAGGGGAAATTGTAATGCTTGATGAAAATGAACTATCTAGCTAGTACAAAACATGTATTGCATTAAAGTACTTTATATATCAGTCAAACACCATTTATTAGATTCTAATAAAACTATATCAATTTTAATCACTATATGAAATACTGAAACACAAAAATGCTATTTAGAAACTGTAAGCATTATATGTATTAGTAGTTCTTCAAAGGGCTATAATCTTTAAATAGTACCTTGATTAGCTGTACATCACCACTTCAATATTTTTGTCTTACAGTAAGGACATTCCGTTTTACTAGGTGCACAGTTCTCACAAAGTACATAATGTTGGCAAGGCTGCAGGACAATGCAACGATCATGCTTTTGGCAAACTATACATTTCTTTGACTGAAGCTGATATATTACCTGTATTGAGAAAAAAAAGAATTCATATCAGTCACATGTTAGAGCAGTTAGTACCATTCAGTGACATGCACTGCTGACAGAAATGAAGGTAAAAGTACATGCTGTTTTGTAGCCCTGGCTGTGCGTAAAGATGAACAGCTCCGGTCTAACTGCAGTGTGTGTATATGTGACATGGTAAATGTGATGGGTGGGACCGGGCCCTTCTTACCCCATCTATGAGGTCTAGATCAGAGCGCAGCTGACTCTGAATGGAGTGGAGCTTTGACAGAGGAAGCTGGTCCAGATCCCCATAGCTGCGCAGGAGAGGCATATTGGGAGAGCGGCAAAGCAAGTCAAAATCACCCTGGAGCTCCTTGAGCTTGCGCTCCGTGTCCTCACGTTTCTGCTCAGCCAGCTGCCGCTCCGCCTCAGCTGACTTGGCCTGTTCTTTGGCCTCTTGGGCATCTTTCTGCCATGCCTCACATGCCTTCAACAGACAGTCAAGACAGATCAAGTGGATTACCATTCTCAAAAACCAGCTCTATTTAACTTTCTTTCAAAAGGACAATAAATTGACGGGTCACTGTGAGATGTAGCTTAAAACATGCAACCTAAACCTAATACCTAAAAATAGTGTAGCATAATGGCAGCAATTATTCGCATTAAAATGTAAAACAACAGACAGCATAACAATATTTTTGGTCTCTGTAAACTTTATATAATGTGTTCACGTGGACCACATTTAATCTCGTTCCCAAAAATCAAGCTTAAATGCAGCCCTAAATCTTTTCATGATAATAAAACAGGCTGATCAGAACATTAATATCTAGATCAGCTAATGTTTGGAATTATGACAAACTTTTCAGGCTCTAATTCTGACCTGTTTGACCTGGTGCCAGGCATCTTCCCACTGCTTGATCTTCCGCTTAGCTTCATCCAGTTCACGGAGCAGGCGTCCCAGGTCAGCACTGCTGGAGCTGACCATGCTGGAACTAAGGCTGCTAAACACCGGAGATGGGCTAGGGGAGAGGCTGCCGCTCACAAAGTCCCAAATGCTTCCAGCTCCACCATTCAAACCTGTTATGTGCAATATACATCACATAAAACAGATACAGTAAATAGTCTTCTTCAATAAGACGAGGGCCCCTACCACCATCACAATTTCCCACCTAAAGAGTTTTGGGTAGATGTAGGTGTCCCTAGAAGGCCATGCTCAGTTTTGACTGTCTGTGGCTGGTTCTGCTGAGAGGCCATTCCAGTGAGCAGGGACTGAGACAGGGACTGAGAGAGCGAGCTGAGAGGGGAGGCGGACAGAGAGGAGGAGGAATGCAGAGAGGAAGACCGTGCCAGCGAGCCAGGAATGTTGACAGGAGCGGAGCCTCCTAACAACCTTTGACCTGCAAAAAAAAGAAGCCATTGTTTCAATTTGAATTAAAATGTACTTCAAGAAAATACAGAGTTTGCTGACATTAAGTAATTTTTTCAACTTAGTCTCAATAAATTCTCCAACAAGAATGAGTACTTACTTGTTAAACCAAGGCCATTATTGTCTTGTTCCTCTAGCTCTCTGTCAAGGGACGCAACATTAATGTCACTGAAATTTAGGTCAAGTGCAGACCCTAAACACAGAGAAGCAAAAATAAAAAGAATCAGCTGTACAGCAACAACTAATAACCAGTTAGCTTCAGATGAAAGTAAACCTTGAAAAAGCCTCTCAAAATAGACAGCAGCCCTAATTCTCATCCTTTCAAAACCACTTTAATATAAAGCTTAGAAATTCTCACAGTGACTGACAGCTAAAAGGAAAAAGCATCTGTGTACCTACCCCAGGCCCAGTGCCGACTCACTGTCTGCCATAACTCTTCTACAGCATCTGTGCACTCAGTGGCTGCTAATGTACTGCTAAAGTCTTAGCCAAACTAACGCACACAGAGACTGACACTATGAAAATCAACCAGAAGCACTGGCCAACTGCCTTCATCTCAGTCTAGCTTCACTACCTCACCATGCTTCCAATGCTTTTGCTGAAAATCAAAGAGATTCATACCCTGAGCTGACGGAATTAATCAATGAGGATTAGGTGATGGAGTTATAAGTGGGATCATCACATACCTATTACGGACTCAACAGTATTGCTCCCTGGATAGAAAGGGGTGGCTTTTGCATTCATGGTTGATAAGGTAGTGGGTGAGGAACTGTCAGAACCGATGCTGGAGGCCAGGCTAGATGTGATGCTTGATGTGATGCTAGACGCAAGAGGATTCACCACAGAGAACACACCACTGTGGCTCTGCAGAGAGTCACAAGTAGAGTCACACTTCGAGAATGAAATACATCAGGACACATTTAGAACTGAAGGACTCACAAACACCGATAACAAGCACTGTCTGGAATGCTTTGGATAGTAATTGCATTTTCACCATTCTCCACTTAGCCCAGATTAATCTGATCAGCAAATAAATGTCCACTTTTTGCTTCGATAATTTTAAACGATACTAACACGAAGTGTCCTAGGCTTTATTACGGTGGTATAGACTTGTCAATGTGTTTTGTGATTTACTGTGAAAAATAATAGTATTTTAATCTTTAAAATAAAGGTGAACTCTTAGGTCAGCCTTTCTGTTTGCACAGCTACCTCAAGAGTAAGAGTGCTGAGCCAAAATACGTTTTTATGGCAATGTAACTGTTTGCTTGCAACATTATGTTCACAATTCTAGATCTAAACTAAAAAAGGCAAAAAATGAGCTTTGCCCCATCAACTACATCTGGGCTAAGCAAAATTAGGTAAATACATTTTTACTGAATAACTCTTAAAACTTTGGGTATTTACCTGTTTTTCTTGGTCCATTAACTTTTGATTATTTTCTCCACATTGGCTTTTCTGATTCTTTGCCTACAATCACATAGCACATCCAATCATATGACCTTGCTTCATTAAAGCACCCATTCTGCAAACAACTCCCAGTTTTCACTGAGGACCATTAAGATAAATGGTCTAAACAGCACTAATTATTGTTCCAGGTAATTCCAGGTTTAAGATGATTTTATAGAAATATGGTGAAACATGACATCATATATTATTGTTATAATATCAAAATAGTCATCAGGCCCACTGTTTCAAAAATGTATAAATTCTGTTGTATCACATTGCTATATAAAATTTACTGTGTGTGAATGCACTTCAGTGAGTGTATTTGTTTGACAAAAAATTAGTGTATAATCCCAACACTTTCAGAATTTTCAGCAATGGTCATACATCAACATAAAACTAAAGGACTAAAGCATTGTTTCTGGAACCACACAAATGAATGAAAAACATAAGTGAATGAATAAATGAACCAACAATAAATAACTAAAGAAACCAAAACTCCAACAGAGGGGCTTGCAGCATGTGTCACGCCCTATGCAGGCACGCCTGCAGTCCTAGAGGAAAGGCCATTTTCAGAGAGCGGAAAGAGTTGTGGAATACCTGATCCTCACGTTCAAAGCCCGGAGCTTTGGGATAGTTAGACGTTGGAGAGGAAACACTGGACGTGGTGGACTCTGAACATAAGCTACCATTAGTAAAGCTTTTGGGCCTGCCGATGGGTCCAATTGGGGACAATGAACTGGTGCTTCCTGAGCTTGGCGTTACAGTTGGACTATTAGAGCATGACACCTGAAGGAGAGAAGCACAAAGGAGCTTAACGGAGGGCTTCAGAAAGTGGCTAAATAGCCCATGTCTATAGGCTTTGTCTTTCTTCACTTGCTGAAGTCAGTGATGACTGCTTTGGGAGCTAAATCTGATGAGAAACTTTTTTGTTCTAATTCCAAATTTTATTTGATTGCTCCAATTTGAGCTTAAGCAACTCTCCCGTTTCAAACACAGACTGCAACAAACAAAATGACTTACAAATAAAAACAACAGAAATGTAATTTGATAGAACCAAACACTAGTAAAATAATGATAAACAAGCTTTTGTAGTATCTCAGTGTCATCATTTAACCCAGTGGCTGCCAACCATAGTCCTGGAGTATCCCTGCCCTCCACAATCTGAGTGATATCCTGCTCTATTTAGGAAGGGCTAGTTAAATAAATGGTTAGCTGGATCAGGTATGTTCTAGTAGGGAAACACCAAAATATACAGGACCGTAGTTATTTACCACCGAGTTAGCCTATTGTTTTTTAATTCGGTGTATTGGCTATGCAGTGAAATGGTGTTGCAACATGGCCCCTTTGTTTTAGTGCAGCAGGTAATCACAGGCTGGCGAACACATACATTTACTGCTTGGCCATTGTTGCTCGCACTGCTGGTGATGGAATTCGTGGTACCACTCCACTCGCTGACAGGACACTCGGGATATTGCTGGGACCCTAGCTTGGCCTGAGAGCCTGACTGCATTGCTGTAAGCAGAGTGCTCATGGTCTCTTCTGTAGAAGGAATTCCTAAATAACACACAAACATTTGAATAACTCCCATTTAGAGAAATTACAGTATACAGTAACTTTTACATAAAGGGAGTACTCTTGCATTTTTCAGACCAGGCTTTATCTGTAGCTGGTGTACTGACCATGAACATTAATTTTGCATCGACAGGTTTTCTGCTCTTACCAAGTACAGGGAAACATGAAGAAAATATCTATGGTAATCAACAGATTTCTACAAACGCACAAATGCAAGATGTAAAGTATCCCTTTAGCCTAAAATGCTTTTAAATTGTCCACCATTATGCCTTTCTAAAGCACTTACTTTCTACATGTGCAAAAGCACAGAATGGCCCCCTTGGACAGTATCCAGTTTGCCTCATGTCATTGCATTTTGTAGACTTGTATATCTGCAAATAAACATAGACCTCTGTAATATAGCAGGTTGAGAAAATGCTCATTCGATCATTTAACAAGTGAATAGCAATACTGTAGCAAATTCTTACAAAGACGTTCCCCCCCACCATCTCACCTCAGGGTGAAACTGCTGCTCAGTGCGCGAGTGGCAGTACTGACAGCTATCCCCGCTCTCACACTTTGATGGCTCTCCCCATTCATCACCATGTTTTACACTTGGGCATGGAGTTGATCTGTTATGTATCACAAGGACTTAGACAACTTCATATACATCATGTATTTTTTTTCCCTTTTCATTTGGGCACTTGACTTTCTGGTGCTGGATAATACAGCATATAGAATGGAATACTAGTACTGAGGTCACATTGTGTTTTAGCTGTTTTAATAAATGACAATCACTATTATCTATGAGAACAACCATTCCCAGAAAACAGCAGTGTTCCTATAAACATTGTATTCATGTGATGACAGTGAACTGTAATGTATGTCATTTTCTGTCCAATTCAGATTGTTTTGAAAGAATTGTTAAAATCCAAACAAATGTGGTGCCTTTTCCAGAAATGTGGTTTCTGCTTGGCTAACGGTTACACGACATTTACATTTATGGCATTTAGCAGACGCTTTTTTCCAAAGCGACTTTCATTCCATAACTACAGAGGATAGTCTCTCTCTTAGTTAAGGGTGTGTATGTTAAGGGTCTTGCTCAGGGACCCAGTGGTGTGCTGAAGGTAGGAATCGAAACCATGATCTCTTGGTCCAGAGGCCTACCCGCTGAGCTACCTCCACCCAGGCGACTGGAGTAATTTTAAGAGTGTATAACAGGGTGAAAGTGGGGAAAAAAACATCTATGGTAAATTAGCTCAACCGGACACTAAAAATCTAGTCTCAGCCTCAGAGGTCACGCCCACAGAACGTTGGCTAAACGTCTGATGCATATGGTACACTTAACCGGAAACACTTCAGGAATCTCGAAGTCGTCATCTGAT
>JBBPDB010000140.1:7339867-7358293 GCA_037974465.1 Brachypetersius altus
GAACTGTGATTGGTTGTTTGACATGTCAGTCAAACGGCCTTATGGGCAGGCCTTGGCCAAAGAAAGTGGCTATGAATTCCAGACCTCCACCCGTCAGTCTGAAGGTCTGGTTACGCGAGACTACTAAAAATCTAACCTCTGACTGAAAGCAAAACCCCCTTTTTTAACAAAAAATATCCACAGGGAACTTGCTTGGAAGAAGAGACATGCCTACTTTACTCCCCTCTCCGAAGAATATACTGTAGCTGGAGATACACAGAAGATAGAACAACTTGCATGCTAAGAAACGCATTTATATAAATGTCAAGAAAGACTTTTTCTTTCATATATCCACAAATGTAAGTGTTTGGAGTTCACAAGACACTGCTGGTACTTCCACTGGCACCTTCAATATAGACACCATGATATAACAAGAGATTTATATGAAAATCTGGCTGCCTCTGTCAAAAAGCTAAAACTGGAACATGGCTAGATCTTCCAGCAGGACAACAGTCCAAAGCATATCCACAAAAAATGGTTCAATAACCAAAGAGTCAATCTTTTGACATGGTCAGTCCCCTGACCCAACTGCCACTGATGATCTGTGGGATGACCTCAAGAGGAACATTGCACAAAATACAAAATGCTGGCGTGATAACACTTCATTTACTTTAACTTCACTCTGAGACAGCGCTAGTGTGACATTCAGCTAATTTACCAAGAGACTGTTTTCATATTTTACCCATCTTTATCAACAGTACCAATAATTGTGGATCAGTCTATACATCTGGTTTGTAAGGCTTTATTTTAGAACACTGTGGTAGTACTCAGTCATTTAATCAATTAATGCAATATAATCTCAGTACCATCCAGCACTATAATTTTCTTCATGAAAGCATCCTGTGCCTACCTGTATTTGAACTTGCGGGGATTTCTTCTTCTATCTCGACTGTTATGGTAATGGGGACAGGCATAGCCTTGTCTGCATAGACGTGGGGGCTTGGTGCATTGTTCTGTTTTGTAGTTGGCCAAAACAAAATTGGTGTCTGGAAAGAAGGAGGTAAACAAAAGTCTCCGATTATAAAAACATGCTTTGCAAATACATGCTCAGGCTTCATATTACATTGTTCACACACCTTACGTTTATTAGTGTTTTGTCAGTGTACATGTAGGAGCTGAAGGGTTACTGAGGCTCACCCTGCCAGCGTGGGTCCTCAATAAGGGTCTTCTCGATCATGGCCTGGCTGGCCAGAACTCCTGGCTGCAAGTCCGGGATCCCCTCTCCAGAGCCTAATTGCCCATTCTGCAAAGCCTCCTGTGCCTGGATCTCTCTGTGAAGAGGATTATGCAAGTCAGACCAGTTTTGGGAGCATTGAGAACCAGCAACTCTTGAGCTCTAGATGCGAAACCTCAAATAAGGATGCAGCAGTGATTTCCACAAACCGGTTGCTAGGCAACTGTGGAGACTGCATATCTATGTCTTCATATGTTCTGTTACTCAACCACTGAGAGGCATTCTCTGTAAATTTGAGCTTTCTACAGAAAGCTGCCTGTCAATCTATATGCACAATTAGTTATTTCAGCAATGGCTACAAATGTACAAATGGGTTAAAGTGTTGGTTAATAGTTTTAAAATCAAATCAAGATATGATCAAATTTGCCATCTGTGGCTTGTCACATAAGATCAAAGCATAACCTAAATGCTAACAGAAAGCTAAACTTTTTTTTTTGTCAGGCCTGGAGGGATTTACAAAAAAAGCTGCAAAAGCCGTAGCAAAACAATGCACACGTCCGCTCTGCCTTCACTGCATTTAAATTACAGGTCACATGATGGAAGAACCAGCAGCAGAAATCCCCTACTTCCACAGAAACAGGAATGTCACCGTTTCAGTTCTGCAAAGTGAAAGCCTCATACTCGTTCTTGCCGTCACTGATTAGCAGTCTACTTCTAACACACTGTCAGGTTTACAGAATCTGAACAAGCAGTCATTACACTTACCTAATGTCATAGACTGGCGGCCGGAGATCATGGGGGCCATGAGCAAAGGCGCAGTGGAGGCCGTTTTTTACACAGTGCCCCCGGGCGTCTGTCTCATGGATGCAGGTGCCAGTCTTATAGTAGCGCAAGTGGTACTTGCGCTCTGTATCACCAGTGGTCCGGTGCAAGTAAGGGCAGCTAAGAGCAGAAAAACGTGAAAAATTCATAAGAATATCCATTATTATTATATTGCAACATCAGCATGTCAAAAGTCAACAGAGTGATAATGATTAATTTTGTAAAGCATATATTATGCACCATTATTGTGAAAAGTAATAAAATAGAATAGAGTCACTGAATTGTCAAAGCTTCTAAACTCTCCAGTCATTGAGCAGTTTGCAAGGTCAAACTAATACATGGTTACAGATAAAAAAATTCATGACAGAAGAGCAGTCTGTGCTCAGTGTGTCAAAGCATGCAAGCATTGGTTTTTGGCCCTTCTGGGCCAGAGAAGAGTGAAATAAGTATATGATGGCTTGCATGCAACATTGAGGTACAGGTGATCTATTGAAAATACACAAGCTAGCATCAGTCATAATTTCTTTTCATAGAAAGGTCCTTTTGGTCCATATAGCAGTAATATGGGAAGCAAATCAAATAATAATAAAAAAAAAAACTCATTGTTTCATTCTTTTACAAGAACTGCATTACCACAGACCATTTATCATGTATTTAACCCATCTACAACCACTTCCTATATTGTTTCAAAACCAAAATAGATCCAAAGGTTACTCTGCAAGCAGACCAACAATCATTAACATCTCAATATGATGCAATATCTAGCGAAAATTATCTTCTCTAAAAGGACAATATCACAGCGTCCATAAACAATCCATCAAGAAAAAAAGAAAACAAAATAGTTACATATGTAATGCAGGGAACTAGTTGAGTGTTTCCAAATCATGTTTTCCCCCTTTTGCCTCAGGCTCTGCTTTCTATTTGGCACAGAAAGCAGAAAATAAATAAATAAAACAGTGTTGGGCAGCTATCAAAACAAGAACTGTACAACGTTTGTGTGTTGTTAAAAAGTTCTAGTGACTTGAAATACCTGTATCTACAGTAGTAGGGCCCTGCTTTCTTTTTCTGGACATGGGTAATGAATACCAGACTATCAGATTTCATTCATTACTAGAGATACAACATTAAGTATCTTTTTCACTTTGTTCGCTTAATTAAGTTTAGCAATATGTTGGACAGCTGGTTAGCTCACATGCCAAATTTACAGATGTGCATTTTGCAAACATCCTTATACAGAGTAAGTTGCAATTTTTAAAAAAGCTGCAGATGTAGGGAATGTAGCTTGGATTCTTGACTGCAAAAACTGTAGAGTAAAGAAGCCTAATACTCTGAATGTGTCATAGTCTGCACCAGGCGGTCTTAAGAAAACTGGAAGCCATGGACACAGTCTATAGTGAAGTGAAGTGAAAGTGACCATTTGTCATACGTGAACACACCACTGCACACAGTGTGAACAGCACGAAATTCTTCCTCTGCATTTAACCCATTCACCAAGTGAAGCAGGGGGCAGCCAGGAACACGGTGCCCAGGGAGCAGTGTGTGGGGATGGTACATTGCTCAGGGTACCTCAGCGGTGCCTAGCGGTCTGGGGGATCGAACCTGAACTTTCTGGTTGCAGGAAAATGATGCCTTAACCACTAGTCCACCCAACTGCCCCAGTATAGCTACTGGAGACACACTTAGGATGGTCATACTATCTGCATTTTCAAAAAACACCAACTGTAGGACTGAACCGTATGGTCTCTCAATCTTCTGGGATTAAATATCTGATTGAAGCCTAAACCTACAAGTCAAAGTAACACGTGAAATTCAACAGGTGCTCCAGTAAAAATAAATAAAATACGAATGGTCTCATACAGACACTGTCACAAACACATAAAACACACCTCATTCACATACACATTAAGATGGCATGACATCAAGCCACCTGAAATAAAAATTACACTAAGAGACAAATTTAAAAAATAATTACATTTTAAATAATGGGTCTAAGAAATAATCACATACTAGCAGGCCACAGTTTGATATTGAACATCCTAAATTTCTAATACTTATCTCCAATATAGCAACTGCATTTTGTTCAGGCAGCAACAGTTTCTATGGTAACAGCTGTGATGTCATGGCAGGACCACTTCTACTAGATGAATGAAGCACAGTCTAGTGTGAAGGCAGGAGTGCAGCATTCACAGACTCTTCTCATCATAAAACTAATATGTTGTTGGTCATCATTTTCCAATCACAAGTGAAATAATGATTATCCCTACTTAGGAGTAATTATTCCTTGACAACTGACATGAGCAAGGATTCATAACATTTCAGAGCAGCAGAGCCCTCCGACTGCTACTCTGAGGGCTCTGCTGACAGTGAACCTAAAAGTCAAGAGACATGCTAAGAGATTGTTAAGACAACTGACAGTCATAAACTAGAAGAAGTAGATAGCAATTTCTTGTTTCAGTGGATGCAAACATATTGTTTACCTAATTATTTACCCTGTATAGTTCACTTATCACCCATAACTGCTGTGTCACAGAATTAAGGGGCAGGATCTAATATTAAAAGCACACCACTACTGACAGTGCTTACACATGCACAAACAGTATGTCAATTTGTAGATCTTACTGTGAGATTCTTCTAATTTAAAAGATCTCAATACAATTCATTAACAGAGATAGAATAATATTAACAGAACATAACAGTCACATTTTACTGAATTCAGAATCAGAGAACCTTACTGATCCCAGAGGAAGTTACTTATTGTATGGCTTACAAGAATAATATAAAATAAGGTCTAAATAATTCCCCAAAAATCTGTAAAAAAACAAAAAAACAAAAAACCACTATGCCATAAACACAAATGCTGGGTATAAATACATTTAAGTGTATTACCAGTGATACAGATTGTGTTGAAGAGTATGTTGTTACAGGATCGGTAGTATAAGTAATACTGTGATAAGTAGTGATGTTCACATGCTACGTCTATTACACATAACAGTAACAATAATAGGATATTGCACATAATGAAATGATCAAATATGCAGTTTCTGCATACCAATGTGTCAACTTTAATTTCTTAAAAGGTGAGTAAGCGCTCAAAAGAGAAACGACTTCAGTTGCAGTGCACTCAACCCTACGTCTGAAAACACACTAAGTAGTAAACACGTCCACTGCGAGCCAATGAGAGGAGCCTACGTGCTGGAGTAAGCCAATCAGAGGTCAGAAAACAGAGGGCGTGTTCTCCGTCGTTTCCTGAAAGGGGTGGAAGGGGGAAGGGGGAAGGGGGAAGGAGGCAGGCGGCCATTCTCACTCGGAGTGGAAGAAACGACTTCACTGATCCGACATGGCCAACGCTGTACAACTGGTCTTCATTTACACAGGCAGGGTCAGTCTCGATCAGCACGCCTAACAATACTCTACGTGTAAACAGGTGTCTGCAACCTAGATGCAAACATGTGACCCACGAAAATAACCACGTGGCTATTAAAAATACACGAAAAAGGGGGAAATGTGATAATCGCGGTAGTTTAGGTTCGTTAATGCTTTGAAGAGTGAACATGCTGCAGTGATGTGCTTCCTCCTCACTTCATGGCAGGGGCGTGTGCTGAAGCTCCTCAGAACAAAAGACAAGTCAACAACAGTAACGCGTGCAAACCCTCCAGCAGCCCTGCTGCTCCAGCAGAAACAACACATGCTCCAAAACAGCGTGGATCCTTCGTTGGTCGAAAATACTGCTCCTTTTAAAACACATGTGTTTATCTTATGTTTTTTAAGGGATAGGGAACCAAAAACAGCTCGCACTGTCTGATTGACACGGCCTGCAGAAACGAGCACACTCAATAAGACCAGATAAGATAAACCTTTTAGTCCCACACGTGTGAAATTTGCCGTGCTAGAGTAACACTGTGGACAGAAAATTAAGTAAGCAGCATAAGAAACAATAAAACGTATACAACAAGCATGGGAGAGAGCTGACGCCTGTCTGCACATATCATGACACCACTCCTCCTCCACACACACAGTAAATAAATGCACGCTATAGTAAAAACAACCGAACAGCCACTTACTCGTCTCCATCGGGACATATGCCTGTCGTCTCGTCGTACTTGGTGCAGTACACGTCGGGGCTGTAGTTAAAAGTCCCGTCCCGCCTCCTGATCGGCCTCCGTCTTCGCTGGTTTAGAAAATGCCAGTGGAAACATGTAAAGGGTCTGTGCTGTGTACACTTGTGCTGCAGGAACAGCGGACACTGTTCGGTCCTGAACTCCTTTAGATACCTGAGAGAAGAGGAGAAAACCAGCTATAGGAACAAGGCATGACAAACACACAGCCAGCGTGTACCTCACTTTGGCGCCAACCACCTGACTGACTCCAAAACAAAACCAGCAGCAGGCTTTTGTTTCGTCTTTTAGGTCTGATCATCTCAAAACAAACTTCTGCGTTGAGAGAAATAACGAACCTGTTTTAAACTCAGCGTGCCACAACAACTAACAAACAGGAGCCAAACAAACTGTCTGGCGCAGATAAAATGGGTCAGATTTTGTTAGAGCGAACACAAATCAACTGGTAGTGTTTCAAAATCACAAACAGCGAGGCCCTTCAACAAGTTTGGTGGCACAAATACCGAGTAACGCGTGTCTCAGTCTGGATATTTAACATGGGCTCCCGAGCAACTATAAAGCTCGCGCTAAGCATCTCGCGATTATCAAAAAACTTACGCACAATCTTCGACGCCCACTCCAGTCATCCAGCGGGACCGTACGTAAAGCAAGTAGCGTAGTGGCAGCTATTCAGGCCGAGGCGGAGGAAGGAGAGAACGAAGCAGCTACATCTAGAGAACTGCTCTCTTGCTGAGCCCTGTCCGTCCAGCCTGCAGCCAGGCTTTCGTCTTTAACTTTGGAGTCTGTTAGGCTCAACATAGCTGCCAACACATACCGACGGTGACGATATTAATAAACAACAAGACACTGTTATTTAACCGAGACTGGAAATAATCATTCCCCCTCAAACCAAAACTGGCGTGCTACGTGCATTCGGAAGAATTTACAAAAGGGGAAAAGCACCATATTTAAAACGCACGAAGGATCTGAAAATACCAAGTACAGCATGCAGCAAGCAACCTCCGGAATACCAAAAAGGCACTGGATTGCTATAAAACCCCGTTTTCGTGCATTTAATGCGGACTTTACTCACGTATAGTGGGTTGGTTTCTCGGTTTGAGGAGAAGCGCTCGCCGCCGTTTTCGAAACCGACGGCATTTTCAGTCAAAACAATCAGCGCGCATGCGTGAGGCCGCTCTTCTCCTCGCGCTCTCGGGCGCCACCGCCAGGACAAATCCGGAAGTTGCAGAGACACAACAACACTACTGAACACACTAAACTACATAATAACACTGAGCTGAACACACAGCACTACACAACAACATTGAACACACTACACAACACAGCTAAGCACACTACACAACATACCAATTACATAACTGAACACACAACACACATACAACGGAACTGAACACACTACACAGCACACCATCAACATAGAACTGAACATACTACACAACTCAACACTACTGAACATTCTACACAACACTGCTGAACATGCTGCACAACACATCAATACACAACATAATACACTGCACAACATACCAACACGCTGCATAACACACCAACATTCTCCCAAACACACTGCACAAATAAATCAATACAAAAGCTGCTACTTTACACACAGCAATGTCAGTGTGACACTGTTATCTGCTAATGTTCCTGTTGTTGCTTTGCACAGTTATTTTTTGTCTTTTTCTTATTTCAGTAGTCTTATCTTTTATTCTTTCTTGTTACACTGAGCATGCTAATGACACAAGAATTTTCCTCTGGATAAATAAAGTTCTTATCTTATCTTATCTTAGTCTGTTATTGTTGTTCCCACATATCTATTCTGAGGAAAGTATGCTGGTAATTATGATTATAAGCTTAGTGTATGTACAGTGTACAATCCAAATACATCACTCTGCTGTAATGCACTATTTTATTTATTGAACTGACAAAAGAATCGAAAAGATCATGCTGGCTTAAGTCTCTGTGAGTTTGGCATTAATGTAATAAAAATCTCTATGACTTTGTCTCTTGTTTGTTTCATTTTTAAACAAAATGAAAAAATATGTCAAATTTTGTCAGAGCCTGCAGAAAGTGATTAAACACAGTGATCTAAACATTTTCAGTGGACGGTGAGGAAGTCTGCTTCAGATGCCTGGGGCAGAAAAGAAAAAAAGAATAAAGAATCAGTTTTGTCACAAGTAACAAACTAGAGCTAAACAAACTGACTGTTACGTTTAAAACAGGTCAGGTTTTGTCAGAGCCCGCTCAAAGCAACCGATAGTGATCAAAACACAGCGAGGCCGCTCAACAAGTTCGGAGACACAAACACTGGACGAAAGAGTCTGCTGTAAAGAAACAGCAAATGCAGAGGAGGAGCCTCTTGGGTCACGTGGTGTAAGTGTGTGGCGGCAGCCCCAGAAACCTATAAATACTCGGAACACCAGCTCTGTAATTTCAAACACATTTGGAGATCTAAAGCGGAGTGTTCCAGGTAACATATTTGTAATTTGGGTATAATTTCGGTCAGTAAAGTAGATGTTACGAGCATTAGTTTTAAGTTGTAGTAGCGCTTGTTTTAGCACCAGTGACAAATGTTTTGTCTTTATTAAAAATAGTCCTCAGCTTCGTTGCTGTTGTTGTGCTGATTGAGGAATTATCTAAGTAGTCTCGGTGTGTGGATTGAAAGAAATATGACTACCGAAGTGGCCAGGAGGCTCTGGTAGTTGTGGCTTTGGGAGAGTTTGAAGAGCTGTTCTGTGGATGTTGAGTGTTTGATGGGTTGTTGTGTGGCTATTTGAGAGAGTCCAAGAGCTGGTCTGTCTGCCCCCCTGAAAGACTTGGTGGTTTTTCTTTGCCCGCCATTTTGGACAATGAGTAACGTTTAGGGCGCTTAAACTGGAAACGTATCCTGAGAGCTTCAAAATCTTGTGAAATAGCTTCTGTGGCTAGTTGTATGGTTTTAACTTGAAACATTTAGTCATGTTTAATATTAGTGGTATTGGGGATTCGGCCGAGTGTAAATTTGACCGTTGTGGACTTTCGAATGTGTTTGTTTGATAGCTCCCATGATAACTTCAAACAGACCAGACAATATCGCCTTTCTCGGCTAATTTGTGTAACCAATCACTCG
Source organism: Brachypetersius altus (assembly GCA_037974465.1). Taxonomy (NCBI): domain Eukaryota; kingdom Metazoa; phylum Chordata; class Actinopteri; order Characiformes; family Alestidae; genus Brachypetersius; species Brachypetersius altus. The sequence continues at coordinate 7,349,121 of JBBPDB010000140.1, forward strand.
TGTAACACAAAATGGTTCTTGTTTACTATAGTTAATAAATCCCAGCAGTTTTGGGATTATTTATTCAGGAGAAGCCCCCAGACTGAGCCGGGTGGGCTGGCACCGACCGGAAGCCATAGAACCTTAGCCGTGCCGCCATTTTGTCTCCCCTTCAAACATTTGTTTGAGCTTTTCCTCAGTTGGTGCTGTTTGTCTGCTCATCTGTTCACATGGTCAAGATATTGCGTCCTTACACTGCTCTAGGGCTCGTCGAGTCGTTACCTAACAAGTCACATATTGTCTGCCTGCCGTTAGCCTAATGGGGGATAGTCTGTATGCGTTGGTGTAACTGTTGGGATCTTGGAGGGCGAAACCAGATCTCAGACCTGCGCCGGTATCCTAAATGATCCTAAACAAATAGCCGTGCAACTAATAACCCATGTCGGTTTTGTAATTTGAAACATAATTTACTTTTTTGGGCTATCATAAGGCCAAATGATTGTTTCTGAAATGTTTTTGATAAATTACCCCCGTTTTTGTCATTGCTCAACATTGATTTAAATCTTTAGTTGTATTTTATTTAAGTCTTGTTTTCATGTATATTAAATATACATATATGGCATTAAACTGAAACGGCTACTAATGCTCCTCGGAGCATGGTAAAGGTTTTTGTACGACCTTACACTGGTCCAGGGCTGATCGTGTCCTTGGCTATCAAGTGATGTGCCGTTTGCCCGCCAAAATTGACCTTATTTGAATTGGGGTTTGTTTGTTACCAAGTGTTAAACTAGAGGCCAAAAGAGGCTTTGTTTTCACCAGACATCTATTTATTTGTACAGGTCTACATTTTTCCAGCGTCTGAGGAGTCATGGCTCGTACCAAACAAACCGCGCGTAAGTCGACTGGAGGGAAAGCTCCAAGAAAACAGCTGGCCACAAAGGCTGCGAGGAAAAGTGCGCCCTCTACTGGAGGGGTCAAGAAGCCTCACAGATACAGGTGAGACATGAAGGATGTCTCCATTTCCATCCTTTTGAAGGCTGCAGTGAATATTGCAGTCTTGAGCATTTTGTCATTTTGTTCCTTAGGCCTGGAACTGTTGCTCTGAGAGAGATCCGTCGTTATCAGAAGTCAACAGAGTTACTCATCCGCAAGCTGCCCTTCCAGCGGCTTGTCAGAGAAATTGCGCAGGATTTCAAGACTGACCTGAGGTTTCAGAGTGCAGCCATCGGTGCTCTCCAGGCAAGTTTAAATATTTGCATTACTCTATATTTGTAATTTGTGTGCATCTTTGCAAATATGGTGCTAGTCAGTAGGTTTCAGCTGACTTTTGACGTTTATTTTAAACAGGAAGCAAGTGAGGCCTATCTCGTTGGTCTGTTTGAGGATACTAATCTGTGTGCCATCCATGCCAAGAGGGTCACGATTATGCCCAAGGACATCCAGCTTGCAAGGCGAATCCGAGGGGAGCGTGCATAATTTACAGCTTTCATTGTTTTAATTTTTTTGTTAACCAAACACACTCAAGCAATGGATTTTAAAACCGATGGCATAATTTTATAGTACATTCCCTACAGACTCAGGTTCGGGTGGAAAAATGTGTATTTAGAGTTAGGAGTGCTCATTGTAGAGTAGCATTAGTTGCATGCTGAGATATTTATCTTTTTACATTGATTATTGGGTTGTTAATAAAATTCACTACCTCAGTTTGTCTACTTGGACTGCTTTGGTTAATGGAATATTTTTGCTTCTAAAACCACGTTTGTTCTGAACTGAATTCGAGTACTGGCTTTTCCAATGAACATTGTAATATCAGATGCAAAAAAAACTTGCATTTGGGATGCAGAGTCCCACTTCTTGGTTGGGAATTCTGTTTTAAGAGGGGAATGCAGTTTTTCCAAAATGACATCAGTTATGTTAATGTAATAGTTGTGTTTTTGTTTTTTCTTATTTGGATCCAGGGGTTTGTCTGCCAATCTATATGTAGCAGTGTTTGCTAAAATACCCAGTGAACCTTCATGTCTCAAACTTTAACGGTGATGGTACTTTTTTTTTTTTTTTGTCAGATTGTCCCCTACTTGGGATACCCTGCGTTTATCCATTTGTATCATTTTAAAGTTTGCATCTGAACAATTGGATTGTACATTTGAAAGTTTTTCCCCTCCTAAATTCAAACGTGCTAATTATCAATATGAAACCAACTGCAGTCTGACAAGAACATGCAATGTAGTTTGGTTATTGTTTGCCTGCTTTGGTTGTAAGTGGCAAGGAATTGCACCTTTTTAGGGTAGTTTTAACGTAACATGGAGCAAAGGTGTTCATTATTGTCTACAAAAGGCCAGTGTGACTGCAGGTTGTAAAACTAGTCGAATCTGGCATTACCCTGCCAGCTCATACAGCAGTCCTTTAGCCACGCAGACCCTTTGTGTGAAAAGATTATCCCTGACTTGTTGGCCAATGTAGCCAGTGTGGGTTTGTGGAAACACGCTTGCCTACTTCCAGTTTCGCCACTAGAGGTCAGAATTCTATCACTAACGTGCATGGTGTACTTCTGTCTTGTTAGAATAAATGTCTCTTACTACTCTGGGTTTGTTTCATAGACTTATTTAATGTCATTCACTATTAATAAAACCGCCAAATTAGCTACTTACCTGTTCAAAAGCTCTTGTGCATTTTGTGAAACCAAATTAAACCGGGGCTGTTTCTTCCCCTGTGACTAGAAAGGTTGGAGTATTGTGCACTTTGGTCCTTTTCCCTTCGTTATCTTGCTGAAACTTGATCCAATTTCTTCCTCTTTTCCTTTTCCAGTAGAGATTTTAATATGCAAATGTAATTGTAGGTCACATCCATTATTCAAGCTTGAGTTCCCCCTGAATTCACAGCTCCAGGGTTATGCATTAACTCTCTCACTCCATTAATTAGCCTCGACATGGCAGCACTATCTCATTGGTGTTTGGCGCCTATGTCCTGTCTTAGTTCATTAATGTATTCGAAAGCTGAGGCCTGTTTGTCAGGTTTGCAGATCCATTTCAGAAGTCATTATTTCAGCCTCGGACCAGAATCACTGCTGTACAAATGACAGAAAAATTAAGGAAAGATGATGTTTGTCATCTAACAGCTTGTGGTTCTCTGAACACTGCTCAGAATAAATTAGCGAAGACTGGTAGCTTGGGACCCATGTGAAGAAAAAGACTATTTTAAATGTGAAAATTAGGATGCAGCACTTTGCCCATCTGAGAAAACTACATACATGCCTGTGAATTTTATCCAACAGCAGTTTGATGGAGCTTTTGATTTAACCACATCAGAAGAAAAGCGTTGTAGAAAAAAACGTATGCCAGTAGCAGTGACGTCAGAAACCTTCAACTCTGAACCTTTCTGCAGTCTCAGCTGCATGTCCAGGCCTACTGTCACAGACTTCTCACAGTCTATGCCTCATCCTCTCTCCGTCCCCTTTTGCTCTTTGTCTCGTGTTATCCTGCCTATTTATTTTCTGCATACACACTGAATGTCCCCCTTGCTGTTTCTCTTGGGATAAACAATGTGTTGGAGTGGAGTATTTTTGCTAATCTGCTCTCCATTAGATCATCATTTACACATCTTCCTGTCTTGGTCCCCATGTCACTGACCTTCAACATCTCTAGGCAGTTCCCAGCTCTTCCCGATTGACACTGAACCTCTGACACACAATTAAGGCCTGTCCACAAAAATCCCATACAAAGCTCCCTGTAAGGGGTGGGCTATTTGACACACTGGTTTTTTGTTTGTCCTTGTTATTTATCTAAGCAATACTTTTGCATGATATCTTCCTTTCAAAATCACCAATAAGTGGTTGGCTCACATTTCCCAGGCCACTTCCCATTATCACAGCTGGAAAAACAATTGATGCTTTGCCAGTGTTTTGTTTTTGGCTTGTTTGTCATGTTTTCCCAGCCTGTTCTCTCACTCTGTCCCTGAACACTGGCGACACAACATCGCCACTGCCAGACACAGATCGGATTATATTCTTAATTAACAGTAAAAGTCATTATCGTGAGAAATTAGGAAGTTACAGGAAGTACAAAAAAAAGCTTTGTCACATTTCTAGTGGTTATGGATAACTATACCTCATTGATTTGGAGGCCAAACTAAAAATAGAAAGAAATTCATGTAATTCCGAATCAATTTTTTCACTTTTAAAGACACAGCAGGCTCAGGCAGTGTTGCTCTAGGTGGTATTGCAGTTTTCTCAATGGTCCACTACTGTAGTCTGGGAATGTGATCGCAGCAACCATTTATTTGTGTTCATGCTTAAGCTAATAGGAATTTGACCACACACATTTTCAGTGGTGATGAAAAATGTTTTTTAGTCAACATTATAAGCTATATAAAAGCTTATATCTAAACAGAGCTGGCTCCCAGAGTCTTGAATGCATACAGTAGTACTTGATTATTTGAGTGGGAAATAAAGATTGCCACTGTGACATGTAAGAGCTGAGTGGGTATCATCATTAAAAACAAATAAGACAACCCCCTCCAGGGTTATTCATGACTTCTAACATTCTTATTTGTTTTCCCAGTCTGGTTTTCATGGGAAAGAACACTCTGTACATTTCTGCTATGTATGGCATCAGGTTAGATGGTCATCTCAGTGTGTGTGTATATATATAATGTGTGCAACGTATCTCCATTCCAGTGGTCAGGAAACACACCGCATGGTTTTAGCGCACACCACAATCTAACCACATTGAAACAGGACAGAGTCAGCTGGTTAAAACTGGAGAGTGATAGGACTGTGGAGGTAGGTATGTGAGGAGGTACATAGGATTATTCCACTTTGTTGAAGCAGGAAGATTGATATCATCTTCTGGAAAAAATGTTTAAATGAATTTAATTTAGATGCCCTACCCCTTTTTCCTGTAGATATGCTGCCCTTCGGAGATTAACACCAACCTCAGTCTGGCCGTCTGGACCAGCTGTGCTTAATTATGACCCCAGCTCTTGCAGCTTTGATAGAGAATATGGCCAGGTGTGGGGTTTATATTCCTGGTTACATACAAACACAGGCAAGCGAACTGACTAGCTTCGTCGTGTTTGTAATAGTAACAGGTGGATTTTAATCTATTGTAATTAGCTATAACACTTCCAGTGAAGACAAGTTTGAACATCCTTGGTCAAATAATGTTTCGTTGATTTTCACATACATTTAAATGTGGCTTTCTCTGCTAATTCTGCAAAAGAAAGTTGGCATAACTTTTGCAATATATGATATTACAAAGCATAATTCTAACCATAATTCTATTTTTGATGCAATGAATGTAGCAAACAAACTTAAAATGTGGAGGTGTGTTCTCTGTAGAGCATATGCACTTCTTTTGACTTAAAAAGTCAGCCAAACATAATTTGACTGAACTTTTGAATATCTATAGTGATGAGCATCGTAACGGCTGATGTCAGAGCTTGGGGAAATGACACAGGGAGGTGAAAAGAGACGTGACTGAGAGCACTGGACTGAATAAACACCTCTGATGGAGTACTGCTAGATGGGTTACTGAAGTCTCGAATAATGTGTTTACACTGTTTTATGTCTTCCGCAAACCACCTGCCCCCTGTCCCTACCCCTGGTAAACAGGAGCCAACACCTGCGGTTAGAATCGATAACGCCTCTGAGCCGTAATCCTCCTAATGTGGTTTGCTTAACCCAAATTTACTTGGAGGCATTGTTCGTGTCAAACTAAGGTGGGCAGTGAACTCCAAACGAACTTGGGTACTTTTTTGCTCCTTGTGTTTACTGTGAGAGTGTGGGAAAGTACTGCAAAGTAAAAAAAAAAAAGGGTTGGAGTTTGAATATGACACATTTTGTTGAACATTAGACCTGGCCAGTTATAAAATTCACAGTTTCACCCCACTTCCCTTCCTCAGTAAGTATTTTTAACCAAAAGTGATTTTACAATACATTTATATATAGTGACAATGAGCATTGTGCAGCAATTACTTGAAGATAAGACTATATACCACAGCGAAGCACAGGAGAAAAAGATCACATGTGCTTTGATGTCTTTTTATTTGTTCCCTCACCTTCAGCTCAATGAGCATCCTGGAGTATAAAAGATGTACCTTTGATACATTATATGTTTTCAATATCTATAGTTTACTTTGAGAAAAACAGGTTATTGTTTCTTTGCTATTTAATCCATTATATCAACATCTTTGCAAAGAATTACCCTGAATAATCGTTTCATTTCATTCCACTGAGTATTGATTACACTCTGTTGGATATAAACCAAACATGGTGCTTCTTCAGCTCTTGCTTTTGTAAGCTGAGCTGTGCACCCCTAAGTCAGTTGGTGGGCACGTGTCTCCACCTCACTGCTGTTGCATATGCAGTTTCAGTGACTTCGTTCTGAGAAGCTCAAAGAGTCCTGGCTGAAGAACTTCTCCAAGGTTCTTCTCAACATCTCCAAAGAGAAGAAATTTGAGAAACTCATTTTCTTTTGTGCCCATAACTCGGTTGAGCCCTACACCTCAGACTCACTTCTGACAGGGATGTTGAGGTCCAGAGTGTGGTGGCAGAGGCGATAGACCACAGACCAGCTGGCCTTCTGCTTCACAAAGAGCCGCAGCTTGTCCCGGAAGGTCTCTCCCAGGAAACTGTAGATGATGGGGTTTAAGCAGCTGTTAGAGAAGGCAGCCAAGTTAACGATATGACCAGTCAAAGGATAGTCATGCCATAGGGTGGCAGCGCTCCGCTGAGAAGGGTCAGCTGTCCCCTGGAGCAGCTGGATGCTGATAAAGACATTTTCAGGCAGCCAGCAGATGAAGAACACCAGTACTACCACCACGATCATCCGCAAAGCCTTCTGCCGCCGCGGCCACAGGCCCCTGTGCTTCTGAGAACGCATAAGGATGCGTACGATCAGGGAGTAGCACAGGCCAATAATGGAGAAGGGCACCAGGAAACCGATAGTTACCTCCAGCCACTGGATCTCAAAGACGTTAGCGAAACAGAAGTGCACCTCGCCCGTATGTTGTGTCTGCACTATAGTGAAAGGGAGGAGTGTGGCCAGGATGGAGGCCATCCAGATGAGACTGCAGCTGAGCTTGGCATGCTGCATAGTGCGCAGGGGTCTGCTGCTCATGGAATTGGCCAGAGCTACATACCGGTCAAAACTCATCCACGTCAGGAAGAAGATGCTGCTGTACATGTTGACCTGCAGGAAAAGAGACATGAAAGTGCACAGGATGGCATAGTCATAGTACTTCTCATTGAGGTTGAAGACTTCAATGAGCGAGTCAGCCACTAAAATAAGATCTGCCACTGCCAGGTTGATAAAATAGAGGTCAGGTATAGTCATCTTCTCCCTGTGGTTAAGGTTGACCACCAGTATAAGGATGTTCCCTATAAAGCCGATTGGGAAGAGTAAGATCGTGTAAAGGCAGGAGAGGAAAAGGCCAATGATATAAAACTCGTAGGTGTCTGAGTTCTCCTTCAGATCTGTGGAGTTGTATTCAAATGATGTATTTAAGTGCTCAGTGCTGTTCCCATAAATCTGAATCAAAGTCGTTGTCTGCTCTTCCATACTGACAGAGTCTCAGTACTGAACACTCCGAATCATAAGTCACATGCGTTGCTGGTGCTACATACTGTCTTTGAGTGTTCGGCCAGCTCACAGGGTTGGGAGGACCACTCATTTAGGCCATACTTGTCATTCTTAGCAGTGAAATCTTACAATGCAGACGGCTCAGGATTATATAACAGTGTTCTATGGGATTCGCTTCTTGAAATGGCACGAAGGTGGGAAAAGTGGCTAATAAGCAAATCCATTTTGCGTGCAGTCCTCTCATCCATGGAGGCTGCCTGGACTTGTGTAATCCATGGCTCCAAACGCGAGGGGTCTCTCTAGGGGCTATGCTTTCCTTGCTCCGTCTTTTGCACGCTTTGTTCTTCACACATTTTAATTCCAGCGCTGCCTTGCCTCCTCCAGTCCATGGGCATGATTATTCACCAAGTAGCAGCTGATGACGCTATTACTGTGACACCTAATCTAGTGAGAAAGATGGGGTGGGGGTGGGAGGGGGAGCAAAGAAAAAGTAATTACAAGTAAAGAAAAATACATGGCACCTAGCTCCTGTGCTTTGCTTGGCCTCTCTTTTTGTGACTTTCTACAGTACACCTTATATTACATTATCTGTACATTAGTTGCCCTACACTACAAGAGTAACTGTACACAATAATTATGACAGTATGCTTTTGCCTTTTCTGGTAAAACACCATTTTTGCTTTGGTCACCAGCATGCAACAGTGTGTAGTTCAGGTCCAGAGATGAAAATCCTCAAGATTTTGTTCCAGCTGCCTGGATACCTATGCTGCTGATTTGAGTAAACTAGACAAGTCATATAGTTAGAACAAAATCCTGGGGAGGACTCTGTGTCCAAAATACCAATCTCTGCCTGCAAAGCATTCATTGAAGAAACAGGTTGCTTGCAGAGAATTAAAATGCAAAGAAAGAACTTAAACAGATGCATTGAAGAGCAGAGACAATCCTGGCCCAATCCACAAAGCTTCTGCTAGAGCTATAATCACCAAACGGTTAAATGCATCTAACCAGGCCTTTTCTTTTAATGACACATTTGACAAATAATTTACGGATGATTTATTTTGTAATGATAAGGGACAGATGCAAAAATAATGAGAGCATTTCAGTTTACACAAAGTAAAGAGGTAAACGGCAGTCACGGCAAAACCCAAAGTAAAGGTTAGCCACAATTACATCATGGTCATGACAGTTATTGTAATGTCACAGACCATTTTGCTTTCCTTTGTATTTGACTAATATCATGAAATGTGTAGGACTATTGTCCCAATGAAAATGAAAAGGTGTGGCAGAGAGAACCTTGACCTTTAGTGGGCGATCAGAGCCCCTCAGTTTGCTCCTTCCCCACTGAGGCAACGTGTGAAATATTAATGCCCTTCCCATAAAACACACTTTGACAGCTATAGTTCACTAGCCCTGTGTGTACATACTGAATCAGACAAAAGGCTGCGCATATATTTAAATGAGAACATGTAAATGTACAAATTTAAATAGATTTAGACATTCTATAGTATAGTGAATTTTTTAGTGAAAGTGATCATCATTGGGTCATACGTGAACACACCACTGCACACAGTGTGAACAGCACGAAATTCTTCCTCTGCATTTAACCCATTCACCAAG
>JBBPDB010000140.1:7363572-7388256 GCA_037974465.1 Brachypetersius altus
CTGTTTTTCAGGTAAGAAACAGTCGTGGAATTCTTAAGCACTGATGTACGTTGCTCTGGATAAGAGCGTCAGCTAAATGCCGTAAATGTAAATGTAATTATTAGCATTGTAATTAATCAATACTTTCTCTATTATCAGTGAAATAATGAGATATTAATACTTTAATATAATTGTCATTACTGACATTTTACAACCTACTAATAGTTCCTACCTCTCTAAATCTGCTGCTATGTTATTTAATTATCATTATTACTTGTAGTAGTAGTATCTGCATTTATATTCACTCAATGATACCTTATTTTATTGTTAAATCTTTTACTTTTTAATTTCAGCTATTTGGCAGTACTGCACATGCTCTTTGAGCATGCCAATACAGTTCTTTGAATTGAATTGTGAAAGATGCTTTATTCTGCACCCCAACTGTTGACTCGCCATGCCCACAGCAAGTCATGAATTACCCTAAATGAACAAAAGTATTGAGACACACCTGTTTATCAGGGTTTGGGTTTGGCCCCTTACTTCCAGTGAAGGGCATTGTTAATGCCTTAGCAGACCAAGACATTTTACACAATGCCATGCTTCCAACTTTGTGGACACCATTGGGGAAGGTACCTTTCTATTCCAGCATGACTTTGCCCCAGTGCACAAAACAAGGTCCATAAAGACATGATTGCATAGGTTTGATGTGGCCAAACTTGACCTCAAACGCAACCAATACTTTTGGGATGAACTTGCAAGCTCATCCAACGTCAGTGCCTGAACTCATAAATGCTTTACATAATCAATGGGCTCAGATTCCCACAGTATGACTCCAAATTATTTGGGAACACATTTCAAGCATAGTGGAAGCTGTTCTCACTGCAAAGGGGGTAACAACTCCATAATAAAGTCTATGAATTTGAATGCAATCTCATTACATTCCATGGTGGGGTAATAGTAAGGCGTCCCAATACTTTTGTCCATGACGACCCTTTTTCAGCCACAGTTCCGCACGAAGCTCAACAGATAATGGCGTGTTGCTAGGCAGTACCTCGCGCGCCCGTTCTAAATGGCACGCGGAGAGTTCTAAGAATGGCACAGGCTCCGCTAAAACACGGCCAGCTGCGTGTTTGATTTGTTTAGTCCCGCCGAATGCGACTTCTACATCACCCCAATCAAGGAACAGCACAGACGCACAAGTAAACAACTAATTTTCACTCGGCCCTCTCGGTTGCCCCTCACTGTTTGCCGTAGCTCGCTGCTGATTGGTTGGGAATCTGTCTGGAAGGGTGGGTGGCAGTCCGCGCTGCTACTTAATGACGGTCTCCATGGTAACACCTCTGAGCGCGTGCTCGAATGTAAATTCCGCGCCAAAATATCAGTTTATTGTAAATGACGATTTGATTAAAAATAAAACTCCAACTAGTCTCCCGTCGCTCTGTCTCTATTTCCCCGCAAGACATCATTATTTTTATTCCAATTTCATTTTTTTCAACACAGACCGCTGTCCTTTGTCACGTGTCACATTTGCAGCCCACGTGTCTGATAACGGTGAAGGATCGACAATCTCACCAGACCACCAGACTATCCATAATTAAAGAGCATTTTATTTAAGAGAGAGAGACAGAGCTGTACGTAAAGCTCGATTGACCTTTATATGATGGACAATCTTGCATATTATGCAAAGTCATAAGACATTTGCAAGGCTTGTTTGTGTACCAGTAACTCAGGGGTATAATGATTCCAACCAGGGATGCTTTCTCACTGTAAAAATCCTCTGGTGGCCCGGTGGTTAGGGAGTTGCCCCTGCAATCAGAAGGCCGTGGGTAAGAATCGCAGGACAGCTAGAAGCACCACTAAGGTACCACTGATCAAGACACCGTGTCCACACACTGCTCCCCTGGTGCTGTACTGGTCGCTCTCTGCTTCAGTTGGTGAATGGGTTAAATACATAGAAAGAATTTCACATTGTTCTGTGTGCTGTGCTGTGCTGTGCTGTGTTCATGCGTGACTATAAAGGGCCACTTTAATTTCATGATAATATGTGTTGAATATGACATGAAAGCCTTACTGTCACCTCGGTGCTCAAATCCCAACTGATACTGCACAGCCAGAGCAGTGTGACAGGAGCCAGCCAGAGGAAACAAGCACCGTGGAGAACAGAGAACACAGGAAGCATTGCTGACACAAAGATTGAAGGTATAATGTCCACATACCCTCGACAACCAATCTGGAACAAAGCTATGTCAATTAAGATGGCCCGCTTAGAGCCAGGCTGACATTGAGTAAATCCAGATATGTGTTTTACAGGAATGTGTGCGCAGCACTCTCTTGGTTGTCTCATTTTCCCCCCGCAGAAGCTTCTTCCTGCAGACCCCATCACTAAACAGCCTTCTAGTCAAGAGGTTAGGTGCATTGTGCTGGCCTGCTGTCAGAGGAAGGCCAAATGGTGATTCAGAGCAACTACTGGAACAAAACCACAAAGAGAAAAAAACTGTGATGCACTCTGATGTATCTGTAGAAATGCCAAAATGCCTGTCTTGCTTCTTCCTTCCTTCTTGGCCTCTTGCACCACCGCCATAAGACCACCAGGTGGAGCCCAAGTACAAGTGATTGTAGCTTGAAGATTAGCCGGCCTCTGAAGGTATTACCAGTGTACCTTCAGGCATTCATACAGTTTTAGATATTGGGACTGGAGTTTTGTAATTTAGCCACCCCATAGGCTACTTCAGCATCAGTAAAATGACTTTTTCAGAAAACAACACGAGACAGGAGAGTAGCCCACTAAGGAAGGCCTGTCAAAGATCAGTTCGCCTGGGGTCACAGGTCACTGATTTGACAGTCTGTGATGACACCTCCCTGCACCTGTGAGAGCCCAGCTGACAGAGGGTGGGGTGTATGCATGTGCACTGGTGTGTGGTTGGGTGTATCAGGGGAGGGTGGTTTTACTACAGCTGTCTTTTCCATAGAACCAGGCTGCCTGGCACCCCACTGGCTTCCTCAATCACAGCTGTCATTGTGACATGGGCAATAGAGCCAAAGAAAACAGCTAACTGAGACATCTGATGTTTTGTTTGCAAAAGAGTTTTGGTTAATGATGACAGACATTTGCCAGCACATGGTTGTTACTGATGTGTTGGTCATTGGAATAAAACCCTCTCTGCACTCTGCACTGTCCTCATATTATATCATTAGTGATTTGTCTGTTCCCTACAAACAGGCCTGAAAGTGTTGGATGGTAGCCTCCCTCTGTTATTAAATGAAGCTGTTATTCTTCTTGGATTAGGCACTTTTCTTGTTGGTATGTTTTCCAATCAGTTCCTGGTTCATGGGCGTATATAAATTACAAGTTCAGCATAATAATTATTTCCCCCATTGTGTAAATTTATTACATATTTACACTTCACTTCATGCATCTTGGACTAATAGCCAATTATGCAGTGAAAACGCAGATGATGTGGTCTTTACCAGCATGCAAACCATGCAAATGGGGCCTCAGAGGTTTTGTATGTGTGTTTGTGTGTGTGTGTGTGTGTGTGTGTGTGTGTGTGTGTGTGTGTATGTGTGTGTGTGTGTGTGTGTGTGTTGGTCTGCTGGCCATAGGTGGTTGGGTGAATAAACAATCAAACTAAAACACATTTTTGTTTAATCTTTTGCCACTGTATAATTTACATGTATAATTGTATATATTCCTTCAAAATTAATGGACTTCATAAAAATCTTGCATGCGCCCCTCTCACGAGATTACATGATAGAATACCTTGGATTTACAAGTAAAAGCAAACATGATGCAAATCAGGATTTCTATCTCTTCGCCAGAGGTACCTTTTAAGTGACCAAGTGCAGATGGAATGTGGACATGTCTTATCTGAACAATACCCAGACAGACATAAGATGCAAGTAGTAACAGGTTAATAGAAACCAGATCAGAATAAAAATATGATCCAGCTCAGTGTCCCAAAGGTCCGGATTGAGACCCTGTCTTTTATTTGACCCTAGTGTCGGACATTTTCAGTACTGTGGACAGATGGGTAAATGGAAGGACTTGTCAGTGCCTTTGATCAATGTCATCAGAGCTAAGTGATAAAGTTCATGTGAGTTTTCGTTGCCAGATCTGCAAGTGTCAGAATGACAGCATCATCCAAGCCGGCTCTGTGCCAGTGGTCCGCTGCACTATGCGGAGAAGTTTGTAGAGAGATGTGAAGGATCATCTGCCCTGGCTTGACATTCCAGTGCCAAGGGCTAATGCCCCACACCCCTGTTCCACAAAAGACCACAACCTCGAACACAGCCAAGAATATCCTGATTCTGATTCTTCTTTATATTCTGCTGACATTAGGCTTTCGTTATTTTTCCATTTCTCTGGTACATTTGCAAGCAGGGAAACACGGAGCAGGTCTGGCAGTTGGAGGATAGAGTTCCAGCCATCTGCTTCTGTCTAGATCTTTTCTACATGCTTGTGGGATGGGCTTAGGGAGGTCTGTTTTTATGTGCTGTCTGAAAAGCCCTGCTGTGGAAAAATGGGGAGAGCGCTGAGCTCTTGTTCCACTTTTCATGGAGCGAGTCCCTGTCATAAAGAAGTAGGCAGATCACATGCACTTGACAGGCCTGGAAGCAGGTCAAAGTGCCCTAAGCAAAAAATATCTGCACTCTCCCTATCCTTGACTCATGCAGCTCGCTAGACTTCAACTTAGTGCGTTAGTATTGTGTTAAAAGGGTGTCTTGTGTTGGAGAAGATCACATGTTTTGGAAAGGACTGGCTTGACTAATTTGAATCTGGAATCTTTGTCCTCAATTTGTGGAGAGATCTGGGTGGAAGCCAGCTTAAACACTTCGCAAACTTTAAATGGCAAACCAAACACGCCTGCTACCTTGGTGGTCTTGTCTCTAAGATCCGTGGCGAGTCTTTTTACTCTCTACAACAGCAACTTCTTAAGCTCATTTTGAAAGGAGACCAGGGTAAAAACCAAAGGCCTGTCTTCTCACCGCTGAGCTCCTGCCCAGCTGCGCCATACAAGGGATTTAAAGCTTGCTGTGCAAACCAATGCCTTCGAATTCAAAGGTCAAATTGAAACCGGAAAACATTTTTTAGTTTGCTGAACACATCACGGTTTTTTACAATAACGATAGCTTCTACCTTACAACATGTCCGCATTGACTTTTTGAAGTAGGTGGACTAGACGAACCAGTGATAGAGTGGTGTTGAGTGTGTAAACATGTTGCTGGTGGAGAGCTGATCCAGGATTAGAGCTGCCTTCAAGCCTGTCTGTCGTTACACAGGTCAGGAAGTGCTGCCAACAGGATGTCCAGCTCCCTCATAGATGTGGCTCTGTGAGTGACAGGTGCTTGTTTTGGCCTGGGGGGAGGTTGGGGTCCATTATCCTATTGCCATTCCGCCGGAACAGCTAAACACATCCAATGCCTTCAGTGTAGAAACGACAGCTTAACGTTTAAAAGTTAGGAATCTTCACTCAGAAGCTTGGAATTTTCAACATACTTGTGTAACTTTACAAATAATTAGAAATATAATTACAGTTCCACAACAGAGTTTAAATAGAGAGTAAAAAGTGGAAAAGAAATTAAAAAAGATGTTCAGAACATTGACACTGCACAAAAACTTTATATTTTTAATAACCTTTTAGGCCTCAACAAAGGAAACTCATAGCACCTCACAACCATGCACACAAAAATCAAACTTGTATGCTTTGAGATGAATACACGTCTTTATAGCAAAGGTCTCTGTAATCAAAGTTTTCTGATTTTATAACGTGTGTAACAATTAAAAATCCTGCTGACCTCAGCAACTAGTTTCTGATCACATGACCACAGATGTTTTTGGTCAACGAACTGAATTAGGTTAATGCTTACACAGTACTTAGGCATTATATTAAAATGTAACACCTCTAATAAAAATAGGACTGGAATGATGAATGGAGCTGTATGTTTATGTGCATTTACTTATCCAGAGCTGTAGATGATTCTAAAATGAATGAAAAAGATGCCGAATAAGTTCTCAAAATACTCCAATAAGATTTAAAAGTAACTAAGATTGAAAATCGAAAGTGTCTAGTTTATGCACATATTGCACACCTTGGTGTATCTCCATTTACAGTATGTAAAATGAACTGAGAAAGTCTGAGAAGGTAACGTTTTATTTACAATGTTTATGAGAAGCCCCAGACACTCACAGCTCAGGCCAAGCCACAAGCTTCATGTGCTATCAGCGGGAACCTGCATCCATAGCAACAAGTCCATTCCGCTTCATTATCATATTATTTCCAGATGTACAGTCAGTGGTGTTTAACACCAGCCCTGTCAGAACTGAGAACTGAAAAGATTAATGTTTTGCTATATATATATATATATATATAATGTGTGTGTGGTATACATAAATAATCATTTTTACAGTAATATTGCCCACCGTCAGTATGTATGTACGCACATTTGTGATATCTGATGCACAAAAATATGTAGATTCTAGTGCCACTCTAGTGTCACATGCACATCTCTCTACTAAATTCAGTTAATCAGGACTAATTTTGTTTGTTATATCTGTTTGAAGGGAAAATGCAGGCAGTCAGTGTTTTGTAATGTTGGATTTTGAAAACAAAGTAAATTAAAATGAATTAAAAGGTTTTTCACTATTTCTAAGTTACTGGGAAAACTAAGACTGTTCAAAGATTCTTTATGCCGCTCAAATTCTTTTATTTATAATACAAAAAGATGAAAACATTTGTGTTGGATTTAAAAAGAATGCAAGGGTGGTCTTTTTGGACCCCTCTGTTTGCTTTGTACAAATTCTGACATTTCGGCAGCCACCCACGGTCCATTGTTCCCAGTTATCTGACAGTATTGCTTTTTGTTTCCCAAAAAGCTGCAATGTCGTGCAGTAGGCGTTCGGAAGTCAAAACAATGTTTAGAATGTCTGGAATGCTCTTTGCTTTCAGGAGTAGAGTGGCGTGGTTTTGCGGACACCACAGGCGATCGAGAGTGAGTACCCACAGTGTTGCCCACCATGGGGTGAAGTAGCCCGCTCCACCCACGGCTGGTGCACACACACTCTCGCACACACACACACACACAAAGGGCTGAGCAATATGATACTTACGCTTATCATGATAAGTTTTAAATCATATTGTGATCTCAATGTCTAAAGACCGCTGACAAATGGCATGTTTGTTAAAAAAAATATTTTGCGTTATTGTATTTAGTGCAGTGCGATGAAACTGAAAATACTGAATGAAAATAATTTTTTCTCATAGTTCTGACAGTATTTTTAAATGCGGTACTGGTTATTTTTAATCCATTCAGAATTATTAGATATCAGGAAAAAGAAATATTGTGACATATTGTGGCTATTTCTGCCCTATTGTCCCACCATAAAAAATCTATTTTTACCTCTTTTACCGACTTAATTACACAGATCAACAGGTCAAAACCATCAGAGGTAAGTTTATGTGGGTTTATTAGGGATTTCATGCTGATTTCAAATCTGTGTTTAGAT
The DNA here is from genome assembly GCA_037974465.1 of Brachypetersius altus. NCBI lineage: Eukaryota > Metazoa > Chordata > Actinopteri > Characiformes > Alestidae > Brachypetersius > Brachypetersius altus. The sequence goes on from JBBPDB010000140.1 coordinate 7,371,056, forward strand.
TTTCCCGCACGTACAGTGTTTGTGATGAAGCTAGTGATATACTGCCTGATAGTTGGTATAATTAGCAGACAATAATATTCTAAGCGTTTTTGAAGAAACAGTGGTAGCTGACTGACACTGATCATTATATCTATGCCACAGTGAGCGCCTGTCTGACTTCACACTGAAAATATTGAAACATTTAATGCAAATAACTCTCTTGCAAATCTAATATTACTCATAATTCAAAAAGTTGATGTGACTGAAAAAAAACTGAAAGCAGATCTTTTAGAAAACCGGTTTAGAAAAGTGTGTTGTGGTTTCTGATTATTACCATTTTTTTTGTTGAGCTGTATTATTTAATAAATGTATGGAAATAACATGGAATTTTGCAGAATCACTGTCAGTACCAATACCACCTGAATCACTGAACATTTGCAGCATTAGTCTTGTAGATGAAGCAGAAGACTTTTTGAGTTGATAACGAACTTTTATAGATAATATCAAATTGATAATAAATTCAAGTCAACCTGAATCACAATCACATGCCTTTTCTTTCCGTGATGTATTTCCGAGTGAAGGTTTCAGCATCATTTGTGTCTGTCTTCAAACATTTTGATTGTTGTCTAAAAAAAACACCTGTTTGGAACAAAATCCAAATCTCTATATTTGACCTACATATTCACATTCCTCAAGCTCAAATTGTTGAGTATAAAAATGAAAGAGCGAGCAAACAGCATCTAATGTCTGTGGTTCCCCATCTCTTTGCAGACAGGCTGCCAAATCTAGTTAGGTTGCCAGAGAATGCTTCAGTGGTTTCTGCTCCAAAAACTTGGCACTGTTTGATGGCTTTCACGAAGAATGAAAAATAAGTTGGTGCATCTGTTACATAAACCAGGTTTGTTAGGCTTTTTTTGGGAATGAATGGTTGAGCACAGCCATCTTTCGTTTCTCGTCGATGGAAACTGTAACATGCCCAGTATTTCTCAAGTTGTGAAGCCATATTGGCTGGTTTGGGAACAACAAACAGTTGGCAAACGAGCCGAGTAATATTCATGTTAGTTTATTGAATACATCTATGACTCAATATGGGACATGATTGCTGAAACAATAGTAACTAAATAAATCTCTGAGAAAATAATACTGTAATTCTGAAATGGCATGTAGTCTATTCCAGTAAATCTGACATACAATATATACACATATTTCATATTATACATTTATACTGGCGTAAACATTCTAACAATAGGCATAGCTCTGTGATTGCTGTTCCATTGCTTAAAGGATGACCTTTTTTATTATCTTTCTGTCTTAAATATATTCTTTCATCTGCTTACGTGGCTTACGTGGATTTTGAATGATCATTTTTTTTCCCATTACGCATACAGTACTTACTTTCAAAAATATATTCTATTTTGGTAAAAGTTCATTGGCTAGGGACCAAATACACAGGAATATGATTTTTTTAGACAAAGCAAAACATTATGCAAGCAAGTCGTTTTCCCTGCTTCAGAGTTTCAGTGGCGTCTGGGTGCAAGAAGTGCTTATTCCTTTACTCGTTAGAGTGTATTTCTGTTTTTTCATATTTCATGCACAGTAGAAGTTCAGACTCTTATGAGGGGTGAGAATCATCCATCTAAATTCCATGATTAATGTTTACACCCTGTTAAAGCAAGTCAGGATATTTCAACCTGTGTTTCATGTCATTTTTTGGCCCTAAATGGTCAACCCCGAGGTAAACTTTCAAATTAGTTTTTAGAAATGTTTCACTCTGATCAATGGGACTTTGACCCATTTAAATAATTATTAACTGAGTACAGAAAGTCTTTCCGCAGACTTTTGTTTGCATGGCAAAAGTCATTAATAGGTCAACAGAGATTAAACATGAGGACCACTGAGCAACAGTTATCACTGTAGCTTTTGCTGATGCTGGTACTAATGCTAAAAGTGTTCTCAAGCATCTGGAGAATGATTACAGTAACTCGGGCAGCTGTTAGGATGCATCTATTCCTGCTGATCAGGCTACTGTTGCTTTGATTTGATTTCTTAATTTAAGTACATATAAGTTTCGGCATTAACTATTTGGATTCAAATTACATTAATTAAAATATCTAGTATTGGATTATGTTCTCCAATATCTTTTTACTAATTTGTGACTTTTTTGTATTTTATATTAAGGTTGAACCTTACTGAAATGAAGGAACCTTCTCTATTCTGCAGTGACATGTCTGAGCAGCAGAGCTAATGTAAGATCACACTGCCTTAGCAGCTAACACATGCACACCTTTCTTGCACACTGTCATCACTCTCTCTGAGATATTTCGAGATACATACAGTCATATGCAAAAGTTTGGGTGTGCCTGGTTAAATGACATGTAAATACGGACATCCCCTACTGAAAATATATTTTTGTACATTTTATACATACAATAACTATTTATTTGCTGAATTTGATACATTGGTGAAAAAATAAAACCTAAAATGTGCAAAAGTAAAGGCACATTTTGTATTTTCCACTATGTGAAACTCATAAATAAATAAATATTGTGCACTAAAACTGCAGACAAATACCAGATCTACGTGAGCACACTTTTTCTGCAATTTATGTCATCTGAACTTTGGCATATGACTGCACATTCCCAAGTAATGCCAGTTGGCCTGTCTTAATCCAACATTGTGAGTCAGTTAAGTGTAAGACTGAGACGAGAATATTCCAATATTGGGAGGTGTTGTAGACACACCGGCAATATTAGGAATATCAGGCAAACTGCAGCCTTGAGCTAAACGAATTGGACACAAAACACTAGTAGGTTGTGTCATACCTGTAATAAGCCACCAACATTTATACGTTTCCCTTCAAGATAATGGACAGTTGAAATGTGTGAGACTTCCTGCTTGTCAGTGAGGTGTATTCAGAAGAATTAACATAGCTTACACAAAAACAGCACTTAGTGGTTGTCTTCTTGGTCACCCTTGTTCATCGTAGCGACAAACAAAATAAAATTAAACACTCGCCAAAGGTTAAAAAATTACACACTGTCACCAGAGGGTTCCACAGTTTCACATACAGACACATTCCAGGGGTCTGTGGGTTATGCAGCAAGTGCCAGTGAGGGGGCAAAACGGGGAGGCTGCAATTTTCATTAGGACTCTCACGTAATCACCTGCTGCACAGCAGAGCGTTCATGGGGGCACGACTGCTCGCTGCAGTTTAGCCTCTTAAGCAGCTGCTGGAGCTTGTGGGAAAAGTTCTTGTTCATTTGCCTGTACATGAGTGGCATGGCGAAGCTGCTGGAGAAGGCCAGCAGCTGGGACACGCCCCTTAGGAACATATAGGCGGTGACTTGCCGCGAGCGGTACCATTTGCCGGGCATATCGGTCACAGTTAGCACCAGGAGGGTGGTGTAGTAGGGTGTCCAGAGCGCGAACTGCACGCACACACAGGCCAGCAGCAGCCTGTGGATGGAAGGGTCCAGCCTGCCCGAGTCCTGATCCAGTGGGGTGGCCTCCTTGCGGATGCGTAGGATGAGTGTGAAGGCGTAGAGCACGGCCACGGCTGGCACCACGTACCCAATGAACATCATGATGGCGTCAGCCGCACCCTTATTCTGCATCTCAGAACACTCGATGATCTTGGTGGACACATGGTTGCACACGTAGAACAGCAGAGAGGAGAAGCTGGTGAGTACGGCTCCCCCCCAGATGAAGCCGCATACGTGCTTTGTGTTGTAGACACTGGACATGTAGGTCCGTGGCAAAGCCCGCTCAATGTAGTAGTCCAGACTCAGGAGCGTGGTAGAGTACATGATTACCAGCGAGGACACATTGAAGAGGATGAGGAGCGTGATATAGACCTCGTCGTCGTACCGCCACACTGGCCAGCGCGTGAAGTCCGGGCCCAGGAGCTCCACCGGAGCCACCAGATTCAAGACCAGGCCGGCAATAGCCATGTTAACGAAGTAGACGTCCGGCATTGTCATGGACACCTTGTTGGATAGGTTGACCACCACCAGCAGGGCATTGTAGCACAGACCCACTGGGAAACAGACGAAGAGGTAAAAGAGGGAAAGGATGGACAGGACGAGACCCAAGTCCTGGCACAGCCCCAAGTTTGTGCCGCTTGCTGTCTCATTATAACCCACGCAGGTCCACATTGCTGAAGGTCCCTCTGTTCTGCTCCGGCTCAGTGAGTCAGCTGCAAAAGAAGTCATGAACAACATGTTAAATATTTTGCTTAACAACTTGAACTCTATAGACCTATTGGCATTGAATACCTCACTCTCATACCTTACATAGTTGATTCACTGTAGTTACTGACAGTCACATTGCTTGCTGGCTAATAGACTTTAAGCTGGCTAACTTAAAAAGCCTAGGTGAACCTGGCCTGGAGGGATGAGGTCAAGCACAGTATGATCATTTCCCATCTGAAACACACCTGGTTTTACTCATCTGTTTATTACAACGGTTACTTCAACCTGCAAGCTGTGTTAGACTCTGATGGCCCCTGGCGTAGAGTTTAAGGGGATAACTGAAACAACTTCAGTTCTTGATAAGCACATTAGCTATACCAGTAAATGAAAATGTACTGCTACTGGACATGATTAGTTTTTTCAACTTAGTATTTCCAAAAAAATGGTAGTGGTACGCATTTCCATAGTACTTCCACGGTATCCACTTCAATATCTTGCAATGTGGGGGTAATCTTCCATGCATGTGAAAGCAAGACACCCATGCATGTAATGAAATTTGGCACCTTAATGAACAGCCTAAATAAAATAATAACAGTCACTTAATAACAAGCATATGTATGCAATTTAAAACACGGAAATCTAACATAAAATAATGAAAATGAATAAACCAATGCTAAAAAGAGCTCTAAAGAAAGGCAAATAAATGACAATAATGAATACCAAAGGCCTGTCTGACATATAACAGTGATTTTCAGTTATGATTTATGTAAATAGAAAACCAGCTATCAATTGCTTTCTGTACTAAGTCTTTCCTAGAATTTTCATGAAAAAAATGTTTAAATGTCAATTAGCATCTAAGGGACTGAAATGTTTAAGTGACGAGTAGGAGAGGGAGGAAATCTTGCTGGATATATGAGTGCCATACAGACTTCTTCTTTCTGTTAACTGAGCTGCAGGTGTTTCCTTGATCAAAACATCTATACTCTTTGGTCTCAAGCTCTTTGAAAGAGAAGAGCGAGTGAAACCATTTACGCATAAACAGCCCAGACACGGGATGGCCATTATGTCCACAGTAACACTGTTAATTCCACTTCACTGCATCTCATTGGCTGAGCAAAACTAGGCCCAATTCGCAAACTCTATCCATTGCTCTTTGCTCTGACTGCATCTGACTGCAGAATGTAGTGAAAAAGAGGAAGACCGCATCTGTATTTACATCTTAAACAGCTCTGTTTGAAACTCCCTTTCCTTACCTCTGTAGGGCCTGTGTAAAAACCTGCACTGCCAGCAACATGCTAGTGCTGCTTGCGTTGCCAGCTCCATGTAGAGCTGACCTCTCTTTACCCCTACTGCCTTCCCTTGGCAAGGTGTTTTGCTCACTGCACCCTGACCATGCTTCAGCTTTGTACTAGCGGCTCCCTATCCATAGCCATGCGGAAGAATTTATGGGGTGAAATGTGATGCGTCAGGGTCAGGGTGGAGAGGACTTGAGAGGTTGGAGTTCATGCAGAGGTTACACAGTCAGCCTGGGCACACACAGAGATCTACTTCAGCCCTGACAAAGCCTGCAAGCCTGTAGTCTGCTCATTAAAACACAGTTACATAATACGGCTTTCAAGCCACTACTTACACACTCACATCATATTTGTATCATCTCTAATTAATACCGCTTCTGGGAACACACGGGATGGCATGTGCATTCTTGCGAACAAGAAAAACAAGAAAAACTAAAAGGATATTCAGAGTTTACTTAATTTTTAATACAAGTAGATAAGTGAAAATGGAACATGCATTAACTACAATAATACATCATGCAAAGGCTCATAAAAGCACCTTTAAAAATATTAATGTGCTGTCTAAGTTACAGTATGTATACAGTAGGTCCCGATTTGGATACTTAGCTAAAATAACATCCTGTTCAGAGTAGCACACTACAGTTCAATTCAATTCAATTCAATTTTATTTATATAGCACTTTTAACAATGGTCATTGTCACAAAGCAGCTTTACAAAATGAAATAAATGTGTGTGTATCAAAGTGTGTGAATGAAATGCCTCTGATGAGCAAGCCAAAGGTTGATGGCGACAGTGGCAAGGAAAAACTCCCTAAGCTGTGATGCTAATTACCTGTACTGGTTTCCTCTGCCTCACTGTTATTGATTAAAGAGGCTATGTTTGCTTCACTGTCGCTGATCCTTCACATAACCGTTTTTACCCACTGTCCCACCCAATAGGTCTGATGCGTCCTTTTCTTTGAGCAATTAAGTTGAACTAGGGGTGAGGTTAACTGAAACTAATGGGGTGTTGTTACGCTTTAAAGGTAACTAAAACAACATGTTTAATTCTAAGGGATAAAGAGATAAAGAGACAATTGCTCCTGAAAAAGACAGAAGGACAACTAAAAAAATCACATTTACATCATTTATCTTGAGCTGAAACGTTCAGTACATTTGTCAGTCTAGCACTGCTGTACAACAGATGTACAACAGCGAAGTGAACGTTCTTCTTTCGTCTTATGTAATGTGGCTACTAAAAAGCTGTTCTGACCTCAGGACAAACACAAGCTCCACAATGTTGTTTTAGTCGTCACACTCAAAAGCATATTTGCATGCAGGTAGAACCAAAAACAAGGTCTAACAGTGATGGCACAGTTTAAAAAGAACTCAACACAGTCTGAACAAGGTGTGTCCTTCAACTAATGTTTTTATTAAAATGTGCTCTTAACTTCAAAACATCAAAATGTTCCCTGCTAGGGAAAAAACACAAGTCTTAGTTTACTTCTGCTCTTGTGACAGTGTAAGTGAGCCGCTGCCAGTTCTGGAATCCTGATCTCACCATGATGAGCGAGGGATGGGAGGAGGAGGAGTGTAGGCTTGCCTTGGGAAATGGCAGACATTACAGAACATAAAGGTTCTGTGCTGTGGAATATGCAGATCTGGCTGCAATGATGAGACACTAAACGATCTCAATACTCAACCCCCACCCGCAGTCAGTCTCTTCCCAGAACACAGGTACCTGAAATGGCCTTACTGGGTGGGTGTCAGCTGCCCAATGTTCCTCCCTTAATTACTTTTCTGATCTGCAACTTATGTTTCCAGGGGACACCAGAGTTTCAGACTGGACTCTGTGTTGCTCAGTTGGGCTGTAATGATTTGTTTAAATTATTCTCCAGAAACATTGTGCATTTTACTGCAGGTGTGCTGTTAACTCAACACATTAAACCCAAGAGGCCTCTATTTCCTCACTCTTGTAACTACACATATTATACTGTTTTATTTCTGTTGTTACTGTTAAACATTATCATTTGTATTTAAAGCACTCTGAGCTGCCTTTTGTGTTGTGTTCTATTATAATGCTATTATTAAATTATAAGAGCCTTATATAAACTTAGACAACACATTAAAAGTCAGAAATCAAGGAGTTTTAAGAGGAAACTTGTGCCCCCTCCCCTGCTGCAGAAACAGTCGTAGTCTTCTGGGAAGGCTTTACACTAGATCCTGAACACTGAAGATCTGATTGCATTCAGCCATGAGAGCATAAGTGAGGTCAGGTTCCGGTGCTGGATGATTAGTTCAAAATTACAAATGTCACTCCAGCTCATTCCAAAGATTTGAGATGGAGCTACATCACTGAGGGAGTGTCATACCCCTCTAAAAGCATAGTGACCTTAGGCTGCAATAGACACACACACATCCAATACACCAGGGTGGCTTTCGCTTAATTCTCTTATGTGCAATATTACTAAGTGCAATTTTTCTATTTTACTAAGCTATTGTCAAGGCCTGTCACTCCATTGTGTACCAGATTTTATACTGTACGTTTCTAGTCTGTACATTTGAACATTTTATTTTATACTGTACTGTGACATACTGGTTTATTCTATTTTATTGTATTCTATTCTATTGTTTTTCTTAACATTGTACTGTCCACTTTCTGCCGTGACCGAGCAAATTTCACACTTGTGGGACTAATAAAGGTTTATCTTATCTTTTTTAGAGCATCCCTTTTCCATGTGCATACGCAGTTATAACAGGGACATTTTAAGACATTTATCAGAAGGAGTGTCTCGATGCTTTTGGATGTACAGTAGTTAATGAATACTAACGTCTCACTACTATTGATAACAAACTCAGGGCTCAAGGAGTTACAGAAATCATTCTATATTGCACTATAACATTCATGTGATGTACATGGTCAAATTGCATCAGACTGCAATACACTACAAGTGCTAAGAGCAACATGGTGTCCGTCATGTTACTGTTTATTTAAAAAAATTGCTCAGAATCCAAACAGAGCTAATGGTGGGAATAAAGGAAAAGGAACCAAGAAAGGCATAGGCTTTTTCAAATATAGGTAATTATAGTTAGCTGCACCTCTGCTAACCTTTAACATCCCACCTTTGCTTTCCTTTCCAAATACATGGACATTACCCAGAATATAACTGAATGCTTTGGGGTTAAATCCCATTCAACTGAAGTCAATTTCCTCTTTACAAGTACGTCACTTTGCAAGGGATTCCAGAGTCAATGGCTCACATGAGAGAGCATAATTGCAGAGCCAAAAGCCCTTCTACTACTGCATCTCCTTGTATCATTAATAACGCTTCCCTTGGAGGGGAAAGCTCAGCTTGGCGCTGCAGCACAGAGAGTGCTGGAGGAATGACGCTGAGTGGGTCTGACACTTTGGGACGCTGAGTTTGCACTGCTGGCTGCCGATGGGAGGAGAGTGATAAGGCCAGTACTACGCCCCTCACTGGATCTCAGCTGGAATGTACAGTAAATTTCCCCGAACAGGCTGATGGAGGTCACATGATTGCACTTTCTGCGTTTTGAGTGTGCATGCCAGGAGGATTTAGGTAGCGCAGGAAAGTAAAGGGAGGACCATGCACTTTTACTTAACTATGTGGTGTTGCAATACAAGCTGCAGTCCCCAGATGACCAAAAATGTGAGGTTAGGTAACACATCAGACACAAACACCATAATCAAATGGATGTGGCAACCTCATGAATAGGTATTATACTATCAAAGTGTACAATTTTACAGAGTGCTCTTGAGAAACTAATAGACAGAAGCAATTATATGCCATTATATGAGAACGAATTTAATTCAAGATTTATTCCACCTGCATCTGTCTCTCATCTGGTCGTAATCCGCTACTTTTCATTCCATCCGAGCAGCATAGCCAGAAAGAAATGCAGCCGTTCGCCTTTGAATATGTGAAACATTTTACTGCAGGATTTGCTATAAGGTCTTGTGCACCATTCAGCAATATTATTTAACCAGTGCAAAACTACTGCATGAATCAATATGGCTTCAGATCATATTTACAGTAATAGTGAATGAATAGGAAGAACAAGTGTGAAGAAGAGTGAATAGTAGAGAAATGGATAATCACCTCAAGTGAAAGATTACTCATAGTGAAAGATTACACAACTCCGACAGGCACTACTTTATTGACATTATCTTAATGTTGCTGGTGCTTGTTTTATAAAAAAAATAAAATGAGTGAAGCCAAGTGAATTTGGCTAGATGCATGTGTCCTTTCAGCTTTTCTTTGACTATTAAGAAATACTAAGAAATACTGACTGACTATTAAGAAACACTGTATTTGTCCTCATTGCATGATCCCAATTGTTTGTGTGAAATCCCTGACTGAAAAGATCAATAGGGAGCAATGTTTACAATTCAAAGAGAAAATTGGATGTGTGTTACATGATGCAGTCCAACTCAGCTGGAGAGTTGGGAACATGCTCTGGAGTGAAGCCCCCGAGTCCTTAGCACTGCCCTTAGCTGTCTCATATGACACCTCATGAATGTCTGTTGACAAGCACACGCTTCGTCATCCCTTTACTAGCAGTGCACGGTAATAGTTCCGTTATAGATGAGCTGGCCATTACAGTCCACAAAACTGCATCCCACAGAGTGTGAGGTAGGTTTTGGAGTCAAAGGTTAAAAGAAGAAGTCTTGTTACCAACACAGTAACAGCTGAAAAGGCTCAATTCTAGTGTGATTAGTAAAGCACAGGTATAGCATGCATATAACAACTGTATTATTTGGCAACCATTACAACTAAAGTGTCTCAAATGGCTTAATCTTGTGACTTTGTGGTGGTCTAACAATCAAGGTGATAAGACATGAAACCGACAAGGCCTGAAAGAAACAACAGTCATAATACTCACCACTTTTCTCTTATTAGTTTAAAAGCTATAACAGGAAACCAACTATGAATTGATTGATTCTTTGAAGTCTGGATTATTTGTAAGACACAGTTTAACTGAAACAAAATAAAGTAAGTAAATAATGAATAGAAAGTAATCAGACAATAATAAAATAACAGTGCTTGAGGATAGATTGGGGGACAGATTTAATAAGACCAATAGTGATCTTAACAAACAGTCCTAAAATATAATGAATTAAAATGATCAACAAGAGTAAAAGTGATCTTAACAAATAGGACCAACAAACATTAAATCAAAAATGTATAAATATTTGTTTGTTTGTACTCTTTCATCTTGGCCGCGCGCCAACGTGGCCCTCTCTCGCGCCACCCTGAAGTCTACACGTAATGTTGAGCCACTGAAATAACGGTACAGGGGTTTTATTTAGTATTATTGCACAATAACGGCAAAATTATTGCACAATATCAGAGCGGACGGCCGTGTGATGAATTACTGGGACAATAGTTGTGACAACCAAAGTAGCATAAAGTGGACTTTTCACTTCAAAACAACCGAGGAAAAATAAACAGGACGACCACCTGTCAGGTGAGACTCGTCCAGGCCCGAACACCATCTGAAAATCTACTCTAGACCATGGCTAACTGCTTCGGGTCAAAAGTAACGGTGAAAACCTCGTTCCCGACGACAAATAATTATTACTTATTATCTGTAAATATGTACTCAAACGTAGTTTAGACGTAGAAGAGCAGAGTTTAGAGACAGGTGAGTGTTTTTGAGAGCTACAAAGTGAATGTGGGTCTGTGCTGTCCTCTTGGCAACGGTATTTTTTTAAGAAGTCTAGTTCTGTTTATCTTATCTGAAAGATTAGAAATGGAGACACACAGATAGTCTGGGACATTAGGCTCCAGCCCAAACCCACCTACCTAACCCCCCTCCTACTCTGAATTTCTACATCGATTTGAAATTTGCCCCCTGCTCCACTTCAACTGTCACAAAATTACAAGCCTGTTTACGAGAGGATCCATCTGTTCAGCCGTTAGATACACGAGCTCCTTGGTGTAGAAATGTGAACTTTAAAACTTTCAAATGCCTTTTTGGAGGTCTAAACAAGTTCATAATAAAGGGTTAAAGTTACTCACCGAAGGAGCGAGTAGTTGGCACCGCGTCAGACCTACGGAGGCATCAGGTTCTGCTGTATTTCCACTGACATTTCTCCTCGGAGCGCTCCTCCGATCTCCAACCCCGCACCAGAGCCGGCGTGTGGACCAAACGTAGTCGATTAAAGTGCCACTGTCCGCTGTAAACAGTGTTACAGATATGGCAGTTCGTCTCTGGTCCCGACAGCGGCTTGTTCTGGAGAGGGGAGGAGGAGGAGGAGGACGCTGAGCTCTTACTACGAAGCGAGTGGTACTGAACTCTACAGTGTGTACACACGTGACCCTCCCCCACCGATCTGCTCTCCTCTTCCCCTGAGCCGGGGCGACGAGGCCCGCCTGGGCTCCACCTCTGTCATTGGAGGAGTGGAGCGGAGGGAGGGGTGAGAGAGAGAGAGAGAGACAGAGAGAGAGAGAGAAAGACTGGCTGAACAGGGCGGCCCCTTCATGCACTAAAACACACCACTGAAAAAAGAGCAGCTTACAAAGTCAGACAGATCTCTGTAGCACCTAAGACCGGTCTGGCTGCCAGTGGCTAGAAGTGACATTTCAGTGTTCTGCTTTTCCTTTAATTTCTCAGCCTCACATAGATGGCTGCTAAGGCTCAGGCCTGTGACTGCACATGTGCGATTCACATTTGGGAAAAGGGTAAAAAAAAAAATAAGCATAGATTTTAATCTGGTCTCATGCTAATAGCGGTCCAGCAGGGGATGTATTTGTGGAAATACTGTTTATGATAGAGAATTATGTAAGGGGATTTACCTTGGGACCAAGTGAGTGGGTGCATACTACAATCTGATGAGTGGGAAATTCTCACTCTTTAACCTAATGCATATTTTTAACTCTTTTAACTTTAACTTTTTTAATCACACCTCCTGTTTGCAGCTTTTGCAGCCAGTTCTAAGCCAGTGCAAGAATGTTTTTTATGATGTATGTTTTTAATACTTGTCTATTTATTTTGCATTTTTAATAGACATTTTCACCACTGTATTCCAGAATGAAAATCAATCATGCCGGACTGGTGGATTAATCCAAACATGAGTCAGTGTCGGCTGAAACAGGCCCTGCAACAGAGTGTGTTTAGTTTTCTAAGAAGATTAAGGATTACAGAAGTGGGATCAGCTGTAAATACTTCTCTGTTTATGACCCACATTTTGAAGCCCTGACCTAGGGCAACATTTTGTAACCAGGCAAGGCCTATAATTACCCCAGAGTGTATGTACTACTTGGACCAGGGCCATGGCTTTATTAAAACAAACAAACAAAAAAAACAATACTTACATGTCAATAGTCCTATATTGCCCCAGTGCTGCGAGTTACACAACTCTAAAGCACTACTTGTGCACTGCTCTATTTCTGCATACAGTAGCGAAGAGTGGGTCCAACACCATTTCACAATGGACTCGCCATCTCATAGGTTTTTTTTTTTTACTTCTTTACAGAGAAGTAACAACAGTTTATCAGCAACAATGTCTTTCTTCTTTGGAAGGAGAAGAATGGCTTCGGTGTGGTTGGGAATAGAGGAAGAAGTAACTCTGACTGTTATAAAGTATGCTTTGACTCAACAGCAATGTGGGGCTCCCTTGAGGTGATTATCCAGTGGTTGTGGTTTCATGATGACTACTGTTCACAGTAGCTCTCTCCACTAATGGCTACCACCATTTCATTCTCATAAGCTGTGGGGCTGGGCCATCCTTCTTGCAGCCCAAAGCAGTACCATCTGTTATGCTTACAAAATAGTGCACAAATAGGCAAACATATTTATGTTGTACAGTTAGTCTGTTTAACTCTCTGTTCAAACACTTTTCTTTTTTTAAAGGAACACCATGATGGCATAAAGGAACACATTGAGCAGGTTCTACCAGCATCCTGATCTCCAGAATAAGCTGGTAGGAAGACTGAATTTGTGTATAAATAAATAAAATCACTGCAGTTTTAATTGTGCTCTGTCTGTTAGCGGTTGCTGTCTGACACAATTCACAAGTATTACTGTTGCCTTTCATTTCCACAAGGAACCCATAGTGGTGACTCAAACACACCTTTGTGTCTGTGTGAAGGGCTTTGGCACAACAGGCTTTGTGTAACAAAACACACTTTAAAGTTGAGCCTCCTCAAATCCCAGCTCGGCCGCCCTACCTAGCAATCCTGCCAAGTAATTACAGGGCGCAGGAATGGTATAAGGGAGGTTGGAAGCTCAAGGAAGTCTCACAAAGAGATCATTTTTAAGATACTGCACCTTCAGAACGTCTCCAAAAATTGTCAGTAGTATTTAGCGTCTTGAGGAGAACGGAACCATGTTGAAAAACATGGTTATAGGTTTGACCTGCTCCTGAATGGCAGCTGCTGCTGCCTGACTCAGGGTGAAACTTAACAGTGATGTTACAGTACTGCTCTGATGAGTGCCTGTAGTGAAGATCTGTGTAACCAATAACTGTATGACTCTTCGAGTGCTGGAAACACTATTGTGCTTTTTTTCTATGAGCTGCTGTCATTCATGAAAGTAATTTGAAGATTATATAGGTCAGTGCTGATTCAGAGCCAGACTAAGTTGCTAATCTGTGTATTTTAACACAGTCTGTGTGCTCATTCAAAAGCCACGCGTGTCCTAATTAGGGCTGTCACTCTCAATTAAATTAATAATCGAGTAATCTGTTTTTTATTTTATTGGTAAAGTAGTTGTGCACATGCAATTTGTGACAAAATATTAAATTTTACTTAATGATATTTGTAACTCTAAACATGCATTTGCAAGATCCTGCTGGTATGGGTTATTTTAAATAGATCCTCATTTGTGGAGAAATTGCTGAACACTACTTAAAATAGACCCGTGCAGAACCTGTTTATCTTTCAAACTGTGAACTAATTATTAAGCTTCAAATCAAGTTATCAATTTTAATCAGGTAATCGTGGCAGCCTTAATCCTATTATACACCCCGTGATAAAGTGGGAGAAATGTGAGAGAGACAGCTGTGAGTTCCTGCTTTGTATCATATCTGGATCCTAAATAGGATGAATAGAAATTAGCATTTTGTTGGCACAGTTAAGGAATGGAGAATTAGTGTGGTGAGCTGGGATAAATGAACTCCTGATAATCCATACCTTGTAACATTTGTAATGCTTCTAAATAAGCAGTGTATCATCACAGCAAATGGCAAGTGGCAACAGCAACCTGCAAATTAATAAAATAAGCTCAGATATTTTTTGTGAGGGACTGATTTGCTGTTGTTTGCAGTGGCTGCAGGTTTATCTGGCAGAACTCGTAGCAGCTATAGTAGAAGGTGTGAAGAGATGACTAATTATAGTACACCCATACAACCGAGGAGAGGAAGACAACACACCCATTACATCATCTTTTCTGGAACCAGAGGAGTGGCTTCAAATGAGTAACACTCCTTGTTTGGCCTTCATGTAAGTTCATGGGGTTAAACAGCAAACATAATTTTATATAGGATGATAGGTAGTGTTGGGCAGATCTGTTAAAATGTCTGTAAATGCTAACGTTTTTAATTTCTTCAGTTCTCCTGAACAGGCCTCAACTCTCCAGGCTTTCTCCTATACTTCCTGTAAGACATCTCATTTTTGGGAAATGACCTTATCCGCTCTCAGGTATGCCACCTAGAACTTAACCGTGAATAGGCATGATGATTATATCTTGCGTAAGATCGTGGCTGTAAATTGGACAATGAGTGGTCTAAAGCATCTGCTAGTTTCTGGGAGGTAAATATGTGGGTCAATGTGCAGGAATTTGAGACCGTATAGAGAACAAGCCTGCATGCTGAAATAAGGATCGTTCTGCTCTGTATATGCGCTGTAACTGAGCATGAATAAGGTTCACTCAGCAGAAATGCAGGTTTTTTCATGGGGTTGTTATGACTCTGAGCTGAAAGCCCTCTGTTGATCCTTTGTGTCTTTATCAGTTAATCTTAGTTTGTGCCCTGTACAGTATCTCAGAATGGATGACATCATGGTAACTGTAAAGAGAATAACCTGAGCAGTTACCATAAAAGACCAGTTACCGTAAAATGACCATAAAATTGATTTTGCTTGCTTTGTTTCCCTCATGTAACTTCAAACCTGCTGATTTGAGCAGCTAGCCCTTTTCAGTAGTTCTTAATGACTCTTCATGTAGGAGAAGGAGCATCCTGATTGCTGCACTTGCCCCCCCCCCCCATCATACAGAAATGAGAGGGAAAGATTTGGAGAGAGAGCGGAGGAGGGGTCTGTTGACTAAATCACTGTTCATCCCTAATCAAGCTTTGAGATCACTTCTATTCCTGGAAACTGCAAACAGAGTTCAGTGAGGCTCTGGCCTGGTTTTACCTTCCTCTAATAACAGCAGATCACACAGCACCATATGGCCCAACCAAGGAAAGTCATTACCAATCTGTCGCACAAACTCTCACTAAGTCTTGTTTGTACAAAGGCGCAAACCAGACAACTGGGCTAAGAGGCACATTACAAAATGAGCAGAAATGTTCCTTGAGATCTGAAAAAGCAGTGCACTTGATGGCCAAAAGTCTTTCCACAAAGGTATTTCCTAAGGGGTGAGATCAGACATGGTTCTGGCCTTTTGAGGCTCTCTGCTAAGCTTCCTGTTTGGTGAAAAGAAATGAGCCACTGCAGACTGCAACACTGTGTTTGTCTCCCCTGAGTGAGGAAACGGCAAATTTTGCAGGATGACAGACATCAAACACTGTCTTCAACAATGTCTGATCTATGATAAGCTTTGCAGCAACACCAACGCCCACTGTCACCCAGCAGCACACAAAAGAAAATCACTCCTCACATGCATCTAAAGCTCTTAGACTTGGTATCTCACAATAAGCCCATTAGTGCTGTGATACAGATTAGACCCAAAGGTCGTGCAGTCAGGGGTAAGACCATGCCTGCCTCTTCCCTACTTTTCATCAACCTCTAATAGGATAAAGAGAAAACAGGAACAACTGACAAGAACTTCACAATCCTCTGGGCTTCAATGAGCATAATATTTTTTTTAAATTTTTTACAATATCTGCATAATATTTTTTACAGGGGGTACAGGACTCTAAATTGAGTCCTCATTTGGCAAGAAAAAATGGTGTTTGATAGGCTATAATCTATTAGTATAATCTAACCATTTGATATATATTTTCAAACATGTTTAGTGAACACAATATTTTTCTATGGGCCTGTATCACCAGTGTTCATAGGCATACATTGCTAATTGTTTTTTTTGTGGACTGGCCAGTCGGTCAGGCTGCAAGTTTCTTACTGACCAACTAATGTTCATTATTGTTGCATGTGTATGTGAATGTGCAATCATCACTTAAGCAGTTGATGCTATACACCATCAAATGCCCCCGTCATACTCCGCATGCTATCAATATAGAGCTGACATTTACATTTACATTTACAATTACGGCATTTAGCTGACGCTCTTATCCAGAGCGATGTACATCAGTGCTTAAGAATTTCACGATTGTTTTTTACCTGAAAAACAGCATAAATCTGAGTCAACTATTTAACCTAGATATTGCAGTCAGAGCATCTATACATCTGTCCAAATAATAACTAGCCAACGCCTAACCCAACAATACATGAGCCATAGAGAGGAATGTAAGTCAAAGAAAAAGAAATAAGTAAGCAGTAGGAAAGAGACATAGTTAGTTGCCAAAGTGCTCCTTGAAAAGGTGGGTCTTCAGGCGACGCTTGAAGACCGTG
>JBBPDB010000140.1:7388356-7404686 GCA_037974465.1 Brachypetersius altus
TTCTTCAGAATCGGAGTGACCACAGCAGACTTGAAAGCGGATGGAACATGCCCAGTCATCAAGGAACCGTTGATTATAACCACTGACAAATAATGAAAGAAAGCAGAAATAATTTAACACATCGTTTAACTAATGTTGACATGATTCAAAGTAAAATAATTGTGGGGAGTGCTACAATAGCTTAAAGTGTGCATGTTTTTTTTATCTTCTTGTATGAGCATCCATATTTAAATGTTCTTTACGCTTCCAGTTGAGGATACAGTCATCAACCACTAGTTCACTGAGATGCTACAATGCTGTTATTTTGCTAGTGCTATCAGTGTATTTGCTAGCTAAGGCTGAGATTTTAGCTAGTCAAACTTGACAACTTTACATTTTAGAACAATTGTAGCTTTTGAAAATAGCAACATATGTATACTGTCACAAACTGTATCGTATTTTATATTCTGTATCATAGACAATTGCGTGACACATGCCATGCAGGCGATGGCAGTCCAGTAAAACAAGACTTGCCTAGTCTTGTTTATCTGATACTAAAAGAAAAGGTGCAAAATAAAACTTTTCCATTGTGGCTGGCATCTAGTTTTATTTAGTACTCTCAGTATCAGTTATGTCTATTATAAGCAGTTAGACAAAACTATTGCACATGCAAAGTGGCCACATTTATGCACTTGTGGACCAGAGAGTGCTGCAAACTGAATTTTGTCTTGTGCTTGTGGGTACAAATACATGAAAAAGTTTATTTAAATGTATGTATACTGTGACTGATTTCCTGACTGAATAGAAAGAGCAAGATTCATGGTTTCCTTGTCTTTTTATACTTCTCCCTATGGTATTGTGAACATCGTCTGCACCATGCTGGGACCTGCCACTTTGTCAGACCAGTTTGCGTGAGCCTCAGGGACCCTCATGACACAGCTGGCGTCTGCCAGACCAAGGCTGCAGGTGCATGGTGCTTATGTGTGTGTGTGTGTGTGTGTGTGAGTGTGTGTTTTCCTATTTCAGCCTGTCATGAAGTCAGCCATCATTTGGACAATGATTCATGGTGTTTGTTTTCTAGGGGGTGGCCATGAAATATAAACATTAACTGTAGATAGTTAATTCCATGCCTTAGAGAAATGAATGCCAAACTAATGTTACTTCCCTAGAGAATGTCAACGAAGAATCAGAGTGTAACACTGTGCTTAAATTAAAGCCCAATAGACTGAACATAATATGAACATAATTGTCTTTTGAGGTGTGAAATGGTTTTCAATGTACCAACATAATCTGCAATAACTGTTTTTGTTGGAAAATGTTGATTTCCCTAGTGGCTCATTTAAACAAGACTCCACCTGGAAAAAGTGGACTGGAAAATGACTTTATTCATGATGCCATTGTGCATAGTTGTTTATGCTCTCCTTTAAAACACCACAAAAAGAGTTTTTTACTTCAGTAATACCTTACCAAAGGTAAGTAAAGAGAGTAAAAGTTAGAAAAGAATAATAACTGTGCTTATGGTACTGATAGTGTAATTCATTTCACTGGAGACGTGCACATACACTCACACACGAAAATGTAAAACAGACACCCAAACTTACTGCACACTTATGTCACTGCAGGCCCCTCTTCCATACACACAATGGCATGAATCCATGTCTGCGTCATCTGATTTGGCTGCAGAGAGTGCTTGGTTGCAACGAGACATTCCTTATGTAAGTAAACCAGGCTGATAGCTCCCTGGCACGCGTATCCAAACTAAGATCCAGAGGCTGGGGGTATCTTTGGCTCAGAAGAGCTAGGTTACACACAAAGGTTGGCAAAGGTTGTGTGTGTTCACTGGTCTCCCTTCCCTCCTAAGACCTTCCTGCTTATAGGCTCCCTTCTAATGTAAAGCCTAGAGGACTGACCCGAAGTCAACCTTGTAAGGCAGACCTTTCCAAAACTTTCACCTCTGCTACCCCTTTAATGGTATTTTTATAACTAACATTATATATTTATTTGCCCTCCTGAGGGTTTCCAATGGACAATTTTCTTCCATTTCAAAATGGGTGGTGTTCAATTTGGACCATGAATAACATCCTGTTTTTTAGTGTGCAGGGATTCCTGCCTTTCCATTGTTGTGAGCCACCTCTGTCTCTTCTCTTCCTGTCTGATAAAAGCCTGCATTTGTGCCCCCATTGTACATTGTACTTTCAGGCTGCTGAGGCTACAGTGGGCAGTGCATGCCTGACTACAACATGTAACTACACCATCATCATTATCATTACCAGAGCTCTGTATGTACCTGGGTTAAGTCCCATAAAACATTTAGAGCTGCTTTCAGCTGGTCAGCATTTGCAGTTTTTATGAGGGCTGGTTTGGACATGGGAGTCTACAGTAATCCACTCACACCTAATCCAGTTAAGAATTTATTGGGTTTAAGGCAGTTTTATTGTATGAGGTAAAAACCTATTGGTTTTGCTTATCCTTGCTGTTTATACACTCACATGAACCCTCTCGCACAAGGGTTTTGTGCACATACAATTTAGGAAAACACATATTGCCACTGTCAGGACAAAACCTTATATCACCCCTTTTGTCTTTTCTTTTTTTTTTCTTACGTAATTGAGAAATATCTGGTGTCTTTCACATTGAATGAAGCTTTCACAAGGAAAGAATCAACAGAAATGCCTCTAAAATTAATGTAAAAAATATTCTTACATCAAATTCCAAGTATTTGGTAAGGATGTTCTTTAAATATGTATAATGTCCTTAAATGTTCAGCAACAAATAACAATCAATAATCAACTCACAGTCTTTTCTAATATGAAATTGTAGACAGAGATTGTGAATTGCAGATAGACTTGACTGACTTACCGTTTGAGCAATGTATTTAAATACATTCAGATTACTATTCCAATGAGGCTATACAGCCTTAGTCTGTGATTGGAGAATGGTTCTTGTTTCCTGTTTTTCAATTCTCTGTAAAAATGTCAAATAAATGAAGTCAGTGGCAGATGTGTTTAAAATCATAATGTTTCCCCCACGTTAAATGATAGACCTGGCTGATCCATTATCTGGCTGAGGATTTCCATAATCTGGCCAACTGTAGATCTACAGTATGATATTCTGCCCAGGTATCTGTGCCAACAACAACCTACCCTTTTTGTGTCTGGACAAGACTAAATGAAGATAGTAAAAATGGTGGTGAGCTCAGTGTTTATCCTCTCTGATCAGTACTGCATGATTGCCCAGTGAAAGTACAACAGTGATATTTTATGCTCTTTCATGCCTTGAAATGTTAAATCCATGCAGATGTTCTTACTGTCTGCTTATTAACTTTGTACAGACTAAGATCTGCAGATTTATGCTTCAATTAATGAATATCACAAGCTCTGATTCTACTGGAAGTAGCAAACTACAATTTATTGCGGTGGAACTGGAGTGTTGGGGTGAGATGAGTCCTCTGGTTTTTGTAGCTGATTGTTGGCTCATCTTGCAGCCCTGACCTAGCCAGTCTATACTCTCCAAGTCAGACACGGGTCTAGCTACGGAATCCATTATCAGGCTAAAGGCCAAAGCCCAGACTCTATGAAAACAAAGTGCATCCAGCAAACAAGTCTGTGGAGAGTCTCCAATGCAAATACAAGTTTATGGGAAGTGGATGGAGCAAGGGTTTAGAAACCTGACGCAAATAGCTCCCATATGTTTTATTTGCACGTAAAGTAGAGAGTGAGAGGGAAAAGCAGTAAATATCACTGAATGAAAGTGGTGTGTGTGCTTTTGTTTGTGTGGGTGTGAGTGTACAAAACGTTGTGCAGGTTAATAAAAGTAGAGCGCCTGTAAAAAATAGCCGTTGAATTTATATATGATAACATTTAATTATTTGGGTACTGCACTCTACTAGACCTGCCATAACTCCAGTGGCTTGATCATACAAATTCATCTTTTGGGAAATGTAAGTGTTTTGATTGGGAGAGAAGGCAGTGTGTCTGTGGGGTTTCTCCAGGGCAGTGGTTCAGCTGGGGTTGTTTAAATATAGGGGTCTATTTGATGTTTTTGTACCCTCTCATCCTGCATTGATCTACTCATGACACCACCTTATCCTTCATTTCACAGTAGTAAAACACTGGAACGTCCGTGACTGAATCCCTCCACCCCTGTAAGCCAACATTATTCTGTAGTTCAGTTCCACCAGATGCACTAGCGCTGCTGGATGAGTTATCTGTCTGCCCTGGATGAGCAGATCTGTGAAGGGGATTAACAGTGTAGCGACAGGAGTCCGTCCAGAAGCAGCTGCCTGTCTACATGTTTCATAACGGTCCAGTGTGTGCCAGCCTACCCTCCCTCTGACCCCCACTAACCCACCCCCCCACCTCCATTAAACCCCTTTGCCCGGCACCACCACCACAAACAGCACTACAGCTGGACCTCACAAAGCCCCCTCCCAACAGCTTAAAAGCTCTCGAGGAAACAAGAACTCTCCCTTAAGTGGCCTGGGTGACGCCAAAGGGTAGAGCTCTAATGAAATGCATGAAAGCAGATGTTCAGAGCCACACGCACAGCTATCCAAGATGAGTGAAACTCTGGCATCTGTTCATGATCTGGTCCTTAATTAATTCATGACGCAACAAGCCCCTAAGCCAAAATAGTCCTCAGGGACATGTGGAATGCAGTAAGCTTTACAAAAAATGCTGCTTTCATAATTCACAAATGTTGCTTTTTTAAATTGGCATGGGACAAGCATGAAGAATGATGTTGCAATACAGAAACACAAAAAAGATCTGTGTAGCAGAAAGAAAAGTTTATTCACTGCCTTTTTGCTGCACACACAGAGCCATTAGGCCTGTTCTTGGTATGTCAGCAGGTGTGATCAGATTTCAGTTCACCGGTAGTGCTGCTGGTGTCTCATGGTGACAGCTCATATTTACTGAAAACAAAAGCTGCAGACAAGCGGATCCTCTCACAGAACAAACAAGATAGCTAATCCCTTGCGATAACAGTTTGTCCCACGTAATCATGACAATTTTGTATCTGCGTAACAAAAAAGACAGAGTGCCCATTACACAATGGTCCTGCCAGTGCACTATATGTTCAAAAGTTTGTAGACAACCTTTCTTACAGTGTTCATTCAACATGAAAGATATGCATAGAGTGGGGGTTTTTTTACCTTCTTTGCTGCAGCAACAACCTTTACTCTTGAGAAGGGGCTTTAGAAAATGTTTCAGACAGTGCCAAATTATGCTATGCTATGCCTTCAGGTCCTAAGCGTCAAAATTGTTAGTGGATGTGACAGAATTAGTGTGATTAGTTGTGTTAATGACAATTTGGTAAAATGTGGACATGTTATATCTGGCGAGCAGGGGCATAGGACATGAATAAATTGGCAGGAAAGTAGATAAACATTGTTTAAAAACACGTAATACAAAAAAGAGAAGAAACCCCATCTCTTAGATAATGCTAATTTATACTAGTTTGATGGTGCATGGTTAATGCTGGTACATTTTTGCTAATATACAGGCATTTGATGATTTTCATGCATTTATCTGAAGTTTATAACAATCAGTTTAGTATTTACTTTGTAGCAGTTTTACAGTGACGCTTTTAGTAAAGATCTTCGGCATCGCGTTCTGTTTTCATGATTTGTTCACCTCCTAATAGTGTTAGCCTTTTATGAATAATTAAACAACTGATTCATGTTTGTTTCCAACAGAAAATTAACAATAAGATAAGAGAATTGCAACAGAACCTGCGGAGAGTATTCTCATTATGACACTGTTAAATGTAAATAATTTAAAAAATAGTAATAGTAGGCCTTCAGGGTTTCCCAGTGATGTTAAGATAAGATAAGATGTGATACTGCCTTTGCCACAAAGTCTCAGTTCTTTAAAAAGCAGAGAAAATGCAGCACGTTTACGTTTACAGCATTTAGCAGACCAACGTGCATCAGCACCATTTTTCTAGTCACTAGTCTCAATACTATTTATGCTCTCTTGGTTCTTTTTAGCTCATTCAATGTTGAATCAGTTCCCGTTTTGAGTTTCAGTTTTACAACGTTGTGACCAGTGTTAAAACCAGTACAGTATATAGAATGTTTATTTAAAAAATCCAAATGCAAGGTAAACATTTTTTATGCTGAGTAAGACATACTAACTTTTCCCTAATAATGTGCTGTACTTCTGTTTGTAGTGTTTGGAAGTGTGTCTCTGGACACTTGGCTTATGATCTGGGATGAAAAGCAATGTGAAACCCCACCTCTTTTAAGAAGAGCTAGGAACCCAACTGTTTGGTATGCTTGCACTGGTCCCATGCTGCTAACATAACTTAATTGTCAGGAGATATGTGCCAGCAGGCCACTTCATTAAAAAGGTCATTAAATGTGTGCATTTATCTAACATCCGTTGTTATGTTAGTATTGGTGAGACTGCTGCCCATAAGCAGTACACACATGCTTTATAACTTTAGTGAGGGTCTTAGTCTGTGTGCTGTCATGTTGTGCTCACGTCTGGCTCTCATTAAACAGGGCCGAGGCCTGTTGGTTTCCTCTGGGTTTCTCTCTGACTTTCTGGCACACTTCCTACTCCTTGTGGCCTCAAATCCATAGGAGAGTGTGCCAGATATGTCTGTATGTGTGTGCATATTAATTTATCTGAACAAAAATGCCCTACACCATTCTGCTTCAGCAACATTTTCAATAGTTCTCCATCGTTCAGATGGCTTTTAAATGGCATGGATATCTATTACACCGCACGAACATAATCAGCTGATGGGGCTGAGGCTCTTCAGAGAAACAGGATCCAGTTTTTGCAAGAGCATAAATGGATTGTTGACAACTCACAAGATCGTCCTGTGACGGCAAAGATAGAGCATCAGCTCTGGATGCCCAGAGCACAAAACATTTCACGTGGATCTTTAATGAGGCCTTGCAGACTCATGGCCCTAACTCAAGTTAACTCAAATCTCACCATGCTGCTCTGTCACTTTATTGATGGAGTCTTATGATCTCGGTCCTCATTTCACCCTACTGTGATCCCACACCAACCTGACAAAAATCGCTAAAAGGTCTTTTCGTTTTAAATGAGTTGGCTTGTGCTGGCCACTTGCTCCAGTACAAAGGTTGATATCCATATAATTCATGCTTCAAACCTCCCAAAGCACAGTCCTAAATCATCAGTGGTGGGAACTTTCAGTTAATGTACAAGAGTGCACCAAATGTTTCTCCCCAGAAACAAAGCCGAGCTTTGTTTCCAGAAACAAGACAAAGACATGCTGTGTTTTACTGCATCATTTGTATACAGCGTAATAAGCCTATTGTTTTATGCTCTCTTCATATATGTATAGGACAAATTGTTTATGTGTAGAACGATGAGGAGAGAGACAAGGGAGAAACTGCTCTCTTCTGGTTGAGTTCTGTTTACCTCCACATCTTTCAATTTAAAATCCATGGCAGTAACCGCATCCTCTTGAACAAACAACTCCAAAATGAGGACATGGAAGAAAAATGATTATAGCTCATTATATTTTGTGCCATTATAAGAACTAGATCCTGCTGGCTGAGGAATATGAACTCTTTCTATGAATACAGTATATAGCTGCTCAAATAATCACTGACTCTCAGACTGCCTGCATGTGTCTTGTAAGGAAAATAAAGTCCAAGCCATCTAAACGCAGCAGGGAACTTTGATATGAGAGTCAATTACTGTCTGCAGTGTTGTTGCGTTATGTCTTGGTAAATTGGCCAATTATTGTTGGGCCTTCGCCAAGAGCACCATGCTCTTAATAAGAGTAGACTTTATACTGATTCAGCCTGTTTATCTACAATAGCCCCACGGCGCACTCCTGTACAGTACCTTGAGCATTATACCCAAACCGAAGCTACTATTAAAGGACTGAGGGGCCGCATGAAAAGTGTTGTTATTTTTTACTAAGACTGTCTCCGTGTCTACGTTAGTGAGGTGTTTTACATATGCAGGAAATGAGTGGTGTCAGTGTCAGAGCATTTAAGTGCAACTGTCTGTAGCAGCCATAAAGGGGGCATTAATGTAGAGGTAATGACCTCTGTTGTGTGTGGGGCACAGCTCTGATCAGCAGTTTCCTGGTGTCAAGGAGTGTTTAGAGTTGAAGTGAACCAACACTGTGAAAACACCAGTGTGCTCTTTGGTTCTAAACACCACCCCCACTCCCCAAAGGACAGTATTTGAACATAACTCACACTGTCTTTTGTTTATTCACAAAATTCATTTTTTATTGTTGTTTTTTGTGACAAAAAGTTTTAATGATTTCTCTTTTATTTTACATGCAATAACTTGAGCACCAGTAAAGGAGTTCACCAGTAATGGAGGAGAAGTTATCCTGGCACAGTATAAAAGGCGGTTGAAACTTTGCACCCAACTCCCCCACCAAATATAGTCTCCACCTCCGATGCTGCGTGGATCATCTTTATCCCCAAAGATACCACATGCCTTTTGTCTTGTTCCAGTGAAACTGGAAACGATAGTGTTGATCTCGGCTGTTTTGTTTTGCTGTTTTTTTAATGAGCTGAGCTGCATTTCGAGCTCTGGGCTTGTGTGTGCTTAAGTGTTCCTCTCTGCATTAGGGCTGTTTGTGTTGGTCTGCATGGTCAGAGATGAAAAGCTCCAGTAGGCCTAGATGGGGGAGATGGCTCCTCAAACTAGTTGTGTTGTGAGGCCCCCCTCTGCATGCAATCTTAATGGAGCAGAAATAGACCCCGCCGCCTCCTCCCTGCCACCATCTCAAGCACTATCGGACTTGAGACGCCATGGGGCCGCTTGATCAGATAACACCAAGGCTGACGCACCATGTCCTGTCAACCGGCTTAACTCACACTCAACTGCAAGATGGTCAAACAAATATTAATTTTACACATATTTTGACAGCTGGTTCAAAAACGAACACACAAGTTGTGAAAAAACTTATTTGGAGTGATTTAATAGAATACTGTGTTTCAAATGTGAACATCAAAATATGAAGCATATTTTTAAACTTTAAAGAAGCACAGCATAGTGTTAATGTCCCATTCCAGTTTCCCAGAACTGTGTATGTAAGACAGGTTGGAAGTGTTATTTTTAAGAATACAGAATTACAGTCAGCAGACAAGAACCAAACAAAAAAGTATTTCTCATAGTATTTATCAGATAAGACGGTATGACATGTCCCAGACAGAAAAAAAAATCTATTTCCAGTCATGTGTTTTTGGTTTCAGCTCAAGAACAAAGAAATGCAGAATGCCTTCCCAAGAATCCTTTAGCCTGGCTTTGATCCATCTGGGCCTGTATTCAAAGGTGTTGCCTCTTGGCACACTATAACATACTTTTCCAGCATCACCTGTTGCTGTCAAATTGAATCAGATTCCTCTTGAATAAACAGCATAATTTTTCTGATCTTCAGGGGACATTGGACCATTTCTGCTTTTTATGTGGGTGTGCAAAATCAGAGTTATTGAGATTGTCAATAAGTCAGTAACAGTTATTACAGTACATATAAAAAATTTAAAACCCATATATGTTTAGGACATACTTAGCAAAAAAAACAGATGTTTTCATAAAGAAAGGACTAGAATGGACATGTATGATTTGAATTTCTATGAAACTGAACATACTGAATTGTGCTTCTTCTGATCTAAAAGCTCTGTTTGTGTTTTATTGCACTGTATGAGTTCTTGCCTTTCTGTGGCCATTGTTGTCAGCAATTTCCTCTATTTTCTCCTGGTCTTAACATACCTAACCCACCAGGGCATTTTAACGAAGAATCTGTTCATGTATGAACTTGCATACAAATTGTGGCTTACCAAAAAGAGAGCAGTTAAACAGCTGACGTTTTACAACCCCTAAGCACGTTACCAGAAAGCAAGAAAACCCCCATATGGTTCCATGGTCATATCACATGTCGTGTTTACACAGCGCGTACTTGAAGCCATTATTTCTAAAATGGCTCATGCATAGAAGAGGAACTTCAGTTCATGAAGGTGGGGGGAGTAAATCGTTTCCAGTCCACTTCAGCTTCACTGGGATTCTGTTTTCAGATGCCTTATGGATTAATGTATACAGAAACATCAGACATGCATCATGTGCCGCAATAAGAATAAGATGAATAAAGCAAGAACAACAATGGCATAATAATAAAATGGCACACCCATAAGAATCGGACAGTAGCTCTGCCTCACTTTCAGTCAGCTACTATGATTGCACTTGGAGAAAGAGTCATCCACCGCTTCCACCACTTAATCATAAATTCTCAGGCTTGCAATAACCCTGTCCTCTGGCCTCTCATCAGATGTTTTCCTCTCAACAGCTATTTGGCCTTTCTGTATGAGCACAGAACTGTACTAACCACACTTTGAAATTAACCAGCATTCCTTAGTAGATCTTAGAAGTCAAAAGCGACAAGTACATTAGTCTGTTTCCCTGGTTTGGAAAGATCACAGTGAGCAGCTGAAAGGGCAGGGTCATTAGAGGGAAATTCCACCAAAAACAACATTGTATTTTCGACATCATCACACACCCTGGGACCATCCAAACTGTTTCTGACATGCCTACAGTTGTCAGCTATGCTTTTGCTGCCTTTACTGTCAAACTTCAAACCAGCTGTAGATCAAGCAGACATAGCTCAGTCGTTGTCGGCCAAAAGTGCAGACAGATTGATTTTGTAGCTTTACAGAGATTTCGTACTATAATTATTGAGTAAAGGGTTGAGTATAGGTTAGAGTATTTACTGTAATGTCATTGTAAATACAAGGTGCCTCATTTCCTGGCAGGCAAAAGCATGATATTGGATAAAATCCAGCATTACATCTGTTTATATTAACTGAGAATGCCACCCATCATTTTAATATTATTGAAATTATGTAAACATTGCTTGCTAGTCCCCACTGTCCTAGTTTTCAGCACTAGCCATGGCCAATTTTTCAGTGGTTACCATGACTTTTTAAAATATATATTGTCCATAATGCATGCAATCTACACAAATCCCTTTCATCAGCTCAGCTCAGAAAATTCCATCCAGCAAATTTGTGCAGAAGATATATTTGAGCTGCTCAGTATACATCAAGGTTACTGTGGTCTGTGTGGGTGTAAAGAGAGACAGAGAGAAAGAGACAGAGAAAGGGAAAGAGTACATCAAACAGTGCAGGACATATTAATCATTAGCCAGATTTTTCAGCGTGGTCTCATATCACAGTGCTCGACCCCTTCCCTTCTCTCATTGCCAAAGAAAACAGCTCTGCAGAACATGCAGGCCTAACAAACTAAAAGCTTCAAACTCACGTCCATCTTTGCACACCATTTAACTCAAAACCTCAATGGAGCTCTTGTCTTGTTTGAGCGCCTTCAATGCCGCCAGATTCTAGAGTCTGTCTACGTTCACGCCTGTTATCAGAAACCAGTCTGTCAACCTGAACAAATGCAAGCTAAAGTATGTGCTAATGTTTTGTTTTCAGTCTTCTGACTGCTGTACCATGAGGAATGACATTACTTCATACTTAACTGTAGTATTATTTCAAATGAGTGCATCATAGTATGATTGATGAAGCCTTACGACATAATTTCTTTGGACACATGTATAAACAAACCTTTGCAAAATTACAGCAAGCTCAACACAAAACCAAAAATTGGCCAAGAGACCACTCATATCTCGAAAAACTTGTACGTTGGGACACTTGTAAGTCAAGGTAGCACTGTATAAAGAAAAAAGTAGAATTTCATAATAACAGAACAGTTAAATATTTAAAATAATTGAAAATTATCAGTAAAAGCAGTAGAAATTATTATATTAAAGTAAACAAGGATTTGTAGTCTTTTAGAAAAAAGACATAAAAAGAATACAGTAAGAATTCAATTTAGTGATGCTAATGTTCACATGTTTTAAAAAAGTATATTTTAAGGTATGTAGCATCACTCTTATGACAAAACCTTAATCTCCAAAAACCCAAATAAAATACATTCTTCCAAAACACATAACTATGAAATAGTTTAATGTGTAGCTGGCCTATATAAATCAATATGGGATCATATGCTGACACTACATAAAACAAACCTTGTTGCATGCATGCTCAGGTCTGTGTGTGTGTGTGTGTGTGTGTGTGTCTGTGTCTGTGTGTGTCTGTGTGTGTGTAGGCTGAGTTTCTGTACTCAGGCCCCAGTATGGGCCTCTTCTGTTCTGAGGCCCTGCTAATCTCGATTGTTCCTCTGGTGGCCACTCCCAAAGAAAACCATCTACATGAACACATCAACACACACAAATAGCGCAGACACACACAAACATACACACACACACACACACACACACGCACATTTATGTTTCATTGGACAAAACTGCCACATTCTAGCTTTTCACACAAAAATGAAAACACAGCTGAATGAATGACTCAGTCTCTTACACCTTTGTACTGCAGAAGAGACAGCTGTGCAGCGTTTGCTCAGTGTGGAGACCAACCTTCCACCCAGGTCTCTCCACATTAGACAGCTCTTTACACTAGGGCTCTGCTGAGGTAGCTGCTTGCTTTTGGGTGACTAGTTTTACGAGGGTACTCAAGTCACTGGAGCACAGAGGAGCTGTTGAATTTGGCATCAGAGTGATGATTCACAGTTTCTCCTTATTAGATTTGCTTTCTAGGGCACAGATTTGAACTCAGGTGGCACCTGAAAGCTGGATCGTTCTTGAAAGAGTGCAGATGTGTGGTAAAATGCTTTAATCTTTGGAGAAATATAGATGCTTGTGTGTGTGCCTATTATTCTGCCCTTTTTGCTGTATAATCATGATTAAAGGACCAATGGAAATGGCCCAAAATGACTTACCAAAGGAGAAATCTTGTAGGTTATTAGCACTTTCTTTGAAGGGTACAAACACCGGTACATCCATTTATGGCAGAATAAAATGTTTTAAGAAATAAATGTCACAGAACTGTTGTAAGCATACATAAACTAAACTAACAGACATTTATTCCAATTATAACATGGCTATGGTCTTTTCCAAGTACTGCATGTTATTAGACAAAGGCCTAAGTGAAAGAAACATATTTGAGTAATACAGAAGATTTTTTTTTCACCCACATGCACATGCATATAAAACTGTTTGTTACAAATATCAGGAATATGAAGTAATGGAAATGGTTGCTGTTAAATCATGTGTTTATATACATACCAGATTAATTTTGTAATTGTAATAACAGATATTGTTATTGTAATATAATTGCTTTGTAATAGTCTTGTAATATAATCGATAGCGATGACGCAATTGCAGGTGTATTGATGGCAGTATTATAAACACAAAAATACAATCTAGTTTAAGGCCTTTAGTGTCAATTCAATGTCACTTCTTCAAATATCTTATGGCATCTTGTAATTATTGATCAAAGTTATTCATAACAATTAACTATTCAGTGCTTCCACAAGTATGTCTCTACATAGGCAGCCTTCAAAGAAAGTGTAGCTGTTTTTTCCCCTTCTATACAGCTACCATTCAGCATGATGTGTGTGTGTTAGAGAGAGAGAGAGAGAGAGAGAGAGAGAGTGGGTTGCCCACTCGGCCTGTGTTCTTCATCTCTGTTGAGAGAGGGGGGAGGGGGCTTTTATTTGATGAGGTCATTGCTGAGGTGGGGCCCATGTGGAGCGAGACTGGGATGAATCATTAGAACTCTCTGTTGTTACACCTCACCCACAACACTCTTCTCTGCCAAAGAATGTGGTTTGCAAGTGAAGTCCAGGTCATGGCCACACTGCAACCAGCTATGACAGCAATGGCAGACAGCAATATCAAGACAACACAGACTACAAAAATACATGCATTGTACCAATCTGAATGGCGACATCTCTTCGATGTTACGTAAGCGCTCCCTTTGCTTCGTGTTCCTTTTCCATCCAACATCTAGCAGCTGCTGATTGCAGCCTCTCATTGCTAATGGATTGCTGACCTTAGTGTTTTTACCCCAGGAGATCAAATAGCACTAAGATCAGACAGCAGCACTCATTTTAGTCATGTCAACAAAATGACTGCAGTGTGTATGCTAATGTAAATGCAGAGCATTAAAACAGTGGTCTGAATGTACGTTTTGAGTGCTTGCCATGCTCACAGAATTTGGTTAAAAAAAAAGTGGTAAAAATGTATATGTTAATAATTTTTATTAAAATAACATGAACACACCACAGAACACAGTGTGAACAGCAGTCCTGGGATTCAAACCCACAACCTTCTGGTCAAAGGGCGGATGTCACTAAGCTGTCGTTAGCTGTTATGTTTGGTTATGTCCGTTTATATAACAGTGTTGCTAGTAATTATCATGATAGATGTTATGATGTCAAACTAGCCTATGTCAAATACTAATTTAATGTCATGAGTACTAGTAATAGTAACAACTCCCGTTCAATTACAAACATAATCTGTCATGACAACTCATAACAGCATATGACATCTGCTATGAAAAGGTTATGACATGGTAATGTCAATATTATGTAGAAGTGACCTGCAATTTTGCATCTATATTGTCTTTGAGAGCCTTGAGGCTGAAGTGTTAGCATGGCTCAGATGTTGAGTCAGTCTAATTAGTTACAGTAATCTTGTCTGATAACTGATAGTGGTAAATAGAAGCCAAGTGGCATTATTTTGGCAAGTCACTACAGATATTTCAGAAGCAGTGTGTGGCGAAAGGTTATGTAGAGATAATATTTGTGATAAATCTCTCCTAGCCCACCAAAAAAAGAATGAAAGATGTTTGGTGACCACTAAGCATTTAAAGCATTTGCGGAGAAGCTTCTGTTTTGCAGGGTCAGAGCAAACCTGTCACTGCAGTACAAGAGGGTTGATACAGAAGATTTGTCTCAGAAAGAGAACAATAGGCAGAGCCTGGCCTCTCCTGCTCCTGCTGCATCAGATAAGACCAAGCTCTGAAAACAGAAGGCGCAGTAAGTTGAGCATTCCTCCACAGTCGCCACATAAGGAGGCCTTTGTGCGCCTCTGCATTTTCAGTGGCCTCTGCTGGATCAGGTCGAAGTGTAGCTGGTAGAGGAGGATGCATGCTGTTTATTAGATTGAATAAGGCCATGGTCTCCTGGCTCTAATTGGATCACACGGGAAGAGGATTCAATTAAAGCCATATATTCAGCTGTTAATGGAAGTCTTCCCCCCTGGGCAGAGAGGACCACCCAGTGGTGAAGTACTGCAGCAGGGATCTGGCAGGCAATGGCACAGCCATTCTCCCACAAGCTCAGTGTAGACTGCCAGCAACATTTAAAGCCAT
This sequence comes from Brachypetersius altus, assembly GCA_037974465.1. Taxonomy (NCBI): domain Eukaryota; kingdom Metazoa; phylum Chordata; class Actinopteri; order Characiformes; family Alestidae; genus Brachypetersius; species Brachypetersius altus. The sequence continues at coordinate 7,403,568 of JBBPDB010000140.1, forward strand.
TCATAAAAGACAGTGGTTTAGAAAAGGATCCCAGGAGCAGTAAAATGATCTCTGTCTTGATTTACTTATACTGAATAGTCTTATTATTATTTTGTTTTTTAAAAAGCAGAATCTAACAGAAGTGCCACGGAGTGCAATAAAAGCTGATATGACTTTGGCAGAAATGACCATTGCTGATGACATGATAATTATTTTACTGTTGAGATAAGATTTTATGAGCAGTTAGTGGGCAATCTGTGACACAGTGAATTGTCTTGCTTAAGTGCAGATCTGCTCTGAAAAACACTGCAGTGTTTACTGTCTTTGGCGCCTCTGTTAAAGATTTCGGATGCCCTTTTCCGTGTCAGTGGTGCCAACAGTGTTATTCTGAGAAAAGAAGAACAGCAGAGGCCTGCTGTAACTATGACAACACAGTGCTCCTACGTCATTTCTCATCACTTAGTAGCAGCTAAACAAGCTGTGGAGTCTTCACGGCTTTGTCTGCACTCACTCGATGTAAACTATATTGTCTTCTGTACTTCATGTCTTATTCGTGCAATGATGTCTGACAGAATTTGAAGAGAACATTCTCCATCAAGCGCATTGAACTGTCAGTGACATTATGTTTGTGGCACTTCCTGTTCACATGCTAACCTTCACCACTGAGTGTGTTGGTGGTAGTGTGTAATTGGGGGAGCACTAGCTGGTGGGTAGAATTGTACATGAGTAAAACTGGGAAGAAAATAAAAAAAACTCATACATGCACGTAGTGTGAAATTCTTTCTCTGGATTTAAACCATTGACCAAGTGAAGCAGTGGGCAGCCCACAACACAGTGCCTGGAGAACTGTGTGTGGGGACGGTACCTTGCTCAAGGGTACCTCAGTGGTACCACTGGCAGTCCTGGGCTTTTAACCCTCATTTTTCCAAATGCAGGAGCAATTCGATAACATTCAGGTCATTTTTCATGCCCTGTCTGTTTAAAAGATTGAAGAGGTTCCTGAAGCACCCAGAAAATCCTGCGAACCTTCAGCTGCATAACACACATGAAGTTCTATAATATATATCTGTAATCACCCAAATGAGGATGGGTTCCCTGATTGAGTCTGGTTCCTCTCAAGGTTTCTTCCTATTGCCACCT
>JBBPDB010000140.1:7409336-7426504 GCA_037974465.1 Brachypetersius altus
ATTCACACACATTCACACACACACATTTATTTCACATTTATTTCATTTTGTAAAGCTGCTTTGTGACAATGACCATTTTTAAAAGCGCCATATAAATAAAACTGAATGAAAAATTGAAGATCTATAGCCACATACACCAACTAACCATACATTCTATTGTAAGTGATGTTGTAAAGTCTTTCCCAAAGTCTGTACATTTAGATTAGTTGCTTTAAATGTAGCAAGAATTTTGGTAGCACCACAAAGTGTATTTTAACTGGTAGTGCCTAAAATGATTGTAGATAACGAAACTGTATCTAAGAGTGACATGTACAACAGTCATGATCTTCACACAGTGAGGTATCTAATGGTTCCCTTCCAGTTCACATATTTAGTTCAGCTAAAAATGAATCAGTTTGTAGAAGAGCCTTCTGACAATAGTGGACAATTTTTATTTATACAGTTTTTCCAAAAGTAATGCAATAACAGAAGTAGCTTTGGGTTTCTTACAATGCAAATGAAGCAGCTTTAAAAAAAAGACCAGTCACCAGTTCAGTTTAGCCTACTTTACTTCTGTTTAACCTAAATGTGTGCAGCTCACCAGCAGCATGCAGTTTCCAGGCTCCACACATCTTCACAACAATAAACTTTTTGGCGCAAGATATAAACACCGGATCGGAGGCCACAGAACCACTTTTTCCATAGGAGGTTTGTTTTGCTGTACAACTGTTTTGACACACCCTGGATGTTCCAAAAACAATCTATGGCAGAATGCTTTGTGTCAGTCAGGATTTGGATGTTACAATAATATCATTTTTTAATGAATTTAATGATAGGAATGTTAATTTCAATCTCTCAATTATAAAAGCAACACTGTGAACATTTTCTTGTGGCTGACTCTGCACCAACAAATGAACAACTATGACTTACATTCAGCAAGTGCTGCTGTCTGCTCCTCATTCATTTCCCCTGAAATCAAGAGCATCAAAAGGGAGTTTGCCCTCCTTTGCTGCAGTAAAAATCTTCCTCACATTAGTGAGGACAGGAACTAGTGCTGGATAGTGCTCTCCCAAAAGTATTGCACAGAGCTCCATCACCCCTGAGAATGCAGTTCTATCACCTCAGTCCAGTGCTGGGGACTTTGCCAATGGTCCTGGTGATCATGTGTGTCTGCCCCAGAGCTTCCCATTCTTTGCTCTGCCATGTACCCAAGCTGTGTGTGCTTGTGTCATCAAAGGGGGATACATTTGAAGCAATGTTTGAATACTTTTATACACTTCACATTTGTGATCACATACAACTCACAAAATGCCACAGGTGTACCTGAAGAACAGGTTACATTTGAAGAACCATGTTCACATGCAGTTTCAGAGCCTGGTGCTCTTTGTGCACACATGATATTCCAATGACGTCAAATGTTTACCTGAACATATGAAAAACACTTCCTGACAACTTGTGTCACTGAACTTCAAATGACGTTTGCACGATAGAAGAATTTTCATAATCCTACTAGAACCTCAAAACAAAATTTCCTCCATTGTGGGAGTCATTTTCCTCCATTGTGAGATACAAGCTTTTATTGTTCTGCTTTTTTCCTGCTTTGTGCATAGATGGATTATTTATTGCTGAAATCAAGCCAAATCATTGTCTCATGTGTCCTTGCCAGTGTGATTCAGAACATTTTGGCAGCCGTGGCTGAAGTATTGTGCTCTGGAAATTTTCCAGCTTTACCACCAAAGTACACCTGGTTATAAGCAGAGATAATGTGGGTCCCATTTAATGCTTAACCTCGTGAGCTAGAAGCCCTGTCATGATATCTGCATCTCATAGAGCTGTAGAGTGACAGTTATGAGTACTCTCATGTTAGGATACACGACACAGTGCTCCTCAAACACTGCCACTGTGTTTAAAATCATTCACTAGTCACTACTCCCTAATCTGGAGGGTTTTATAGTGAGCCAAACTAGAACTATTTTGTATGCCAGTTTTACATGGATTGGCCCATCATTCTGTAAAAATAGTTATATTTTCCTGCATGCAACAGAGCATTATGACTAAAAATGAGAGGAGAGACTACTGGTATGGGGTGTGAGGGGCCATTTGTATGAAGCTCTTAGTGAGAAAACATGAATGATTTAACATTATAGGTACACTTTGTAAGTGAACCCGGTCAATCTTCATTGGGAGACTGAAGCAAAAAGACGCCGACAAATAATGATGAAGAAAGAGAATAGAATGGAGCTGTGGGAAGGCTTTACCTGCAGGGAGCAAAATGTGCAATAGAGAGAAAAGGCTGTAGATCTTGAAAGATGCCTATGGTGTCCTATAAGAATCATCTGGATCCAGTTGTTCTCCCGGCTGTGTTTCTGCATTCCTGCAGGCGGCGCTTACCAAACAAACATCTCCCTTCTTATTAGAACCAGAGGGTCAAGCCTGCGTGTGCACTTTCATACACATGTGCGCCTGAGCACACACACACATAGGCACACACACATGCACACATGACACATGCTTACCTCAGTGCTTGTGAAAAGGAAGCTTTAACATCCTTTAATATAGTGTAGTCAGCATCAGAGAAAGCTTTAACAGTTTCTGGTCAATGTGGAAGAGAATGGTGAGCACATTAAAGCTTGGCATAACAATTACAGATTGGAAAATGACGTATAATAGTGTATACATTTCTGCTACACATGATTTTTCCTGAGAATTGGCAGCATGAAAACATCTCTATTAAATCTGACAGTGTGATAAAGCTGCATCTTGCACAGGTAGTTGTCAGCAAGGGTGCATTATAGGAGCATAATGGGATCCTGTTAAGTACAAAATGATGGTAACTGCTGCAGGTCTGAGTGAGCTCTAATTCCCCACCTTTACAACCTATGATGTGCCTTTTACCGAGCATTATCATACAAACGACAGTGCCAAAAATGGGATACAGGGCCCTGGCATGGAGGTTTTGTTACAGGAGCATTTCCTCTGGGTTTAGACCTTTTAAACGAGATGTGATAAAACGAGGCAAGTTAAGACAAGAGAATAAAAGAAAAAAGAAAATAATGAAGAATATACAACAATAAAAAAGAAAAGTGAAGAAAATACAAGAATAAAATAAAAGAATGAAGAGGATACGGGGAAGAGAAGAGAAGAGAAGAGAAAAAGAAATGAGAAGGAAAGAGAAGAACGTGACGGGGTACAAGAAAAGAAAAATGAGGAAGAGACGAAAAGAAAAGAGAAGAGAAGTGAAGAGAAGAGAAAAGAAGAGGAGAGAAAAAAAAAGAAAATAAATATAGGAAAATTACATGCCTCCCAAAAACAGAATAAAGTTCTCCATTCCACAAGTGTTTGATTTGGGGGTTTGGGGAAGACAGCTGTGAGCAAAGAGCTGCATGTCTTTGTCGAAACATTGTGTTTCTGCATGTTTTGAGAGAATACTAAAATAACATTTGGACAGCTGCTCTACCTTCATCAAAAAGCCTTCCACAGGATCCCTCCTGCTTCAATGCCGGCATCACCAGTGCCCCCTGCAGGCCGGTGGGAGAGGGAGTGACTTCGAGGCAACGCTGCCATCTGGTCGGTGGTGGCAAAAGCAGTTGGTCTGAAACGGAGCCCACATCCCGGGTGGTTCTGAGTTTTCTGTGGCCAGTTAGGTCCTGAGAGAGAGTCCCACATCTGCGCATTGCATCCTACAAGCCTGTGCAACCCGTGACCTTTAAGGACTTCTGGGGTTCTCATATTCAGGACGTCCCAAGTGAGGAGCCCTTTGAGAGTATTCCCACAGTCTCCCACAGCACTCCTGTCAAGAGTCACAGGGGTCAAGGGAAGAGAAAAAGGACAGTCTTTCTAATCCACTAACTCTCCACTGAGACAGTGCCCACTTAATTGCTTTTGTACGTTTCCTTTATGCTCAGATTTAACCATGAGACCCATCTTGTTAGGCATATTTAACCAGTATACATGGCCTCGTCTTTCTACTAACAGTTCATCCATTATACAGTTTTTATTACACTGATAATTGCTCACTCTTAGCTTGGTAACCATCCCCCAAGTTTGCCACTTGCTGCTGTCCTGGCTGCATTTCATTCAGCTCTGGAGGGGACGTGCTGGCCCTCACATGCACCTCCTGGCTTTCTGCCAAACCTCCTGAATGGCTGGCACTTGGAGCTGCCCGCCACACAAAGACCTCCACTGTGTCCAAATCGTACCATTTAATGCATACACCAATCAAACAAATGCACTTTTTTATTCACCTTTGAATATATGCTGTTGGAGCGAGCCAGGCCCTGCAGGGAAGTTTCTGTGGCCGACTCTGTGTGAGTACCCAGCAGGACAGTTTTGAAAGCCTAGCAGTGTAAATGTCTGCTTCCCCTAGGTTCATTTGTATTAATTGGATGTGCCAAGGAGTGCATTAACGGAGCTGCTAAGGAGCTGGAGGACGTCTGCTGACCTCGCAGTGAACCAGGAGGCTGCAGCCATGGCAACTGGTACCATTCTTCCCCTTTCTGTGCTGGTGGTCATGGAGACTAGTGGCTTGTCAGGGCCTCCTAGACATCAAAGAGAAGAGGCTGTGGACACTTGGGGTCTCAGCAACTGACCACTTGACCTACCAATGTCCTGCTTGAGAAGTGCTGTAGCAGGAAATTAAGAAGATTACAGAATAGCGGTGATAATGAAAGGGGGGAGGTGAGTGTCATATACAAGGTATTAGTGCTTCAGAGGACAGGGGATTGACTCAAGGAAAGCACAAAGACAAATAGAAGAGTGGTGGTCCTTCACTTTCCATTAAAACTTGTTCTGCTGAGTGAGCTATGGCGTTCTCTGCTCTGCTGCCTTACTTTGTCTAGTGTGAAGCTTAGAAGAACATGGAGCGCAGAAGAACACTGCTGAGGAAATCACTGAGAAGATCAGAGTTTTTTTAGTTCTGCATGGAGACTTACACATAAAATGTCCTCAGTGTACCTCAGTGTAGGGGGACTGCATAGAAGACCAGGGGAGTAGAGCATGCTTGGACCATAGGCCTACTGCTGTTGGCGTAAACACAGCATTCATGTGGCCTGGACTCACCATAATAATGGCCGTTGCATTCCCATCCCCCCTCCCAGGGCTCCACCCAGCAGCGCTTTTGAACAGTCCTAAAAACAATCTGTGCTGACATTAAATTGCCCACAGAAAGAGATAACCTCGCTCTTTGCACCGTTTCCCCTCTCTCATATCAAAGTGTAGTTTCCATATATGCATCTTAAGCCACAAACTTGGCCATGGGCCTGAGTAACAAACGAGCCAGCCCATCTGATTTGATCTGAAGGGAAGGAGCCAGAGCAGGGCTAACTGAGGAGCTAACAGCTACTGAGCTTCCAGTGCATATAGAATGCTGGCTCTGAATGCAAGAAGACAAGTGAAAAATTAAGTGAATGTAATGATTTACAGTAATTGATCATCCTTCTTGGCAGTATAGTTGTGTGGTCAATCATGTGGCTGATTTGATACAACTACAAGAGCCTTTAAACAAATTTAAATACTTCTTCTATATTCAGAAATTCATGTCTCCTTCCATAGCCCCAGAGGTACTTATATTCATCTGCATGGTGTCATTATGGTATTTAGATGATGGTAAGTGGCATCACAGCCTGTAGAACATGAACTAGATCAAGTTTATTTTGTTTAATGTGGGCCCAAGAACTTTGTATAAGTTACATTACATGTCATGTAAGACAAGTAATGTAACTTATACAGTTAGTGTCTGCACCCCGGCAAAATGATTATTTCTTTACATTTTGGAAGTGAAAAATACAACCCCTGTGGCAAACTGTTTTAAAATCTGCAAATGTTAATGTACTCTTACTTTATGTTCGATTACTGTAAGATGTCAGGAAAAAAATGTTTGCAGTGCCTACAAAGCACTTAGTAACACGCCCAGATATCACAACTTGCAAATGCTTTTGTAGTCTTTCTGTTCTTGTTTTGCTGTTGTGTTTATTTCTTTTCACTTCACTATGTAGTTTAGCCAGCTGCGCCCATACATTTGAGTTGAGCTGTATTGCAAACAGTAAAAATACATTACCTACCTCCGCTTGTTCCTGATCAATGCTGCGTTAATCTGAGTCGAATCTGCAGTGAGAGACATTCTACAGGTTAAAGGAAGCTGAAGAAGGCAATGCACACAATATGTTTATATGCTTATGCCAGGTCCCACCTATCAAAATATGTTCCACAGTCCACGCATGCAGTGATTGTTTATTTTCTGCTGATTTTTCACAGAAGTGGGTCTCCATACTGGCCCCCATACTGGCCTCTGAACAATGCAGTTCTCATTCAGATAATAATGGGCTTCTTCAAATGACTGAATGACTGATATTCTTTCTTTCTTTCTTTCTTTCTTTCTTTCTTGCTTGCTTGCTTTTTTTCTTTCTTCTTTGCTTTCTTTCTCACATTTTCACATTCTTACAATTCTTTCCTAGTTTCTCAGAACGCACTTGAGCCCTCACATTACAGTTCTCATAACTTTTAGATTTTCAGATCCAGGCTTTATGGTCAGTTTCAAAATCATCACTAACCAACTGAGGATTACAATTACAGTGATGTGTGCACAGGTAAAATGTGACAGATGTGGGTAATGTTGTAGGTATATCTAATGCTGTAGATAAAGCTATTATTTTATTCTGTAATTAAAGTTTGCTTATTTAAAAGTCATCAGTAATTAAAAAGAAAAAGTAAATGAATGTGGTCCAAAATACCTGTCTATGCTCTTTCTATTTTATTACATTTTTATTTTTTGTTCAAATCCAATGTTTCTGCCTCGACACTTTTGTGACCCATATCTCTCATTAATGTGAACACATCTGTGCCCTGAAAGGACCCACATGTTCTGTTTCATCAACATTAGCCAGTATTGACACTCTGGCCACTCTAGATGATGAAGGCAGGGCTATATGCATGTACACACACAGAAGAGAAACACATGAAGGAAATATGTGAACTTTGGTTGGTGGTTGCATGGTAATGCATATGTGTAGGATCTAGGATCACAAATAAAAGAGACTAAATCTGATTTGGAAAAAAAAAAACATGGCAAAAACATTTTATCTTCAAATGTAAACCCTGAAGTTGACATTTATTAACCAGATCTAACGCATGCCAAACAGCTGTTCTAAAAAGTATGTTCTAATCTTCCTTTTTTGAGTCGTGATCAGAATTTTGGTCAGAACATGTTGGTTTTTATCGTGTTACCTCCATGCCTAGGTTTGGCATGAATGCATTTTACAGTATTTGTTATTTTCATTTTCAAAACATTTGGCAGCGGCCAACTGCTGGTCAATTTCTGATTTAGACTGGCATGTTAAAGACAATTGTTCATGACGTCCATAGTCCATTAATTAATGTTCTTTGACACGAGTGTTACACATTTTGAGCAAGCAGCTGTATGTCCTGACATCCTTTGATTGCCTCAACATATTTGCGTAAACACTTATGAATTGTAATTATTTGAGTCTTAAAGTGTTACTCACATTAACTCAACATTTAGTTTATGAAAATACATATTTACTGAGAAAAATATTCCTCAATAATTCACACTATAATTAATCCTAAACCTGTAGGTTGTAAAAACAAAACTTGCCCACTTTCTTTCAGGTTGCTATAATTGCTTTTGTGTGATACGTTTTTGTGTTGATTAAAACAAATATCAAAGGAATATCAAGGAAAGTAATGAAAATATTTTGAGCTCTGCAAATTCATGCTGGGCTACAGTGTAGGCAGTTTATCTTGTATTCTCATTCCGAGATTAAAATAGATTTATTAAAACAGTTAATAATCTCTTAGATTATCTTAGTACTAGACATTTTACTCAAGTCGTTTTATCAAGTGAAACTGTCTTATTTTAGTTGTAGATCGTTTTGCTTGTTTCAAGCTAAATTTCTTGAAATTAGCTAAATTATCTTCATCATGAAACATATAAAATGATCTACTTACAGAATAGAAGCCATTTTCTCTTGATGAGGGGTCATTAAGTCTGGTCCTGGAGGGCTGGTGTCCAACACAGTTTGGTAGTTCTCCTCCTCCAATACACTTGCTAAATCTGGCAGATGAGTTGAACCAGGTGTGTCTGAGCAGGAAAATTAATAAACTGTCAGGACACTGGCTCTCCAGGATCCCTGCTCTAGATAAAATGACCCAAACAATTAAAAGAATATCTACAAATGAGTTGACTGTTTAGCATTTATAGAACATTTATAGAACATATCCAAATGGACTAGATTTAATATGCTTGACAAAAATAATTCTGTCAGATTTTTTCTATACCGTTAAAAGATCAGATCGTAGTCACTTGTAATGTGAACGCATATTTAAAATCTGATTGAAGGCCATGGATCTCCAGACTCACTGTGCTAATACATTCCTGGGGCTGAGCTGTCCAGTACAATTTCTGTGCTCTTTGACTACTGCCACAAAGGAGTTGCTGTGCTGGCCTACTCTTGGCTGCAGCTCTCTGCAAAGCCTAATTACCCCAACACCACAGCCAATCTGCAGCCCACCTGCGGCCCTCCTCTGAGCCCTCTTTCAACAGGTGCCTGCGTTCCTGCTCTTATCTCCGGGAATATAATTACGTGTTAGTCAGTGCAAAGCAAAAGAACTTTGCTCACTTTCTTTCAGACTGCTTCTTGTCAAACAAGTTTATGTTTGCTTTTGTGGCTGATAGCATGCTTTCCCCCCTCAAACAACTCCCAAACTCGATTCCTCATTACTGCCAGCACTTGTGCTAAGCTTTGAAAAATGATGGGTTTTTTTGAAGGTCTTTTTTTTAAAAGAGCAACTTGCAGTCTTTCTCAACAGCTTTGATGGCAGAATCTGCTTTGAGCTGCTTTCCCCCAGGAGGCCGGAACTTCCCGGGCGAGAAGAGTCCCCGCTTCCACAGAGCAAGTTTCGACACGAGAAAAGCAAAGCTGTCTTTGCGGTTAATGGCAGCCCGGGCACACATAAATCTCAGATGCAAATGCATCTGCAGCGATATCATGACCATAATCCTGTGCTTGAGGGTTGAACAGGTAAGAAAGAGCAACAGTGGGGCTGCGTGGGCCTAATCTTGTGGGGAAGGGTTAGGCTGAGGTGCAGACAGCCTCTTTAGCGTTAGATGTCTCTGGGAGGATTAGGTGCTGCTTGAGAGCAGATAAGGCACTGGAGGATCAGAGCGCTGTTAAACATACCTGCCAGAGCCAGAGCCAACGAGGCAGTCACCCCTGAGCCTGGCATGCGGCCAACATTCCTCCCTGCCTTTGTCCTCTTCCTCCCTCCCACAGACCACTCACTTCACCTTTGTGGTGTAGGATCCTCTCAATGCCCCCATGTTGCTCTTTCAAGGAACGGTTGGGAAACAACCTTCAAGCTGAAAAGAACTGTATATTCCTTCTTCTGATAAGAAAGCAACAGATTAGATGAAATATGAGGGGCTAAAAGCCTGCAAGCTTAAGAGTTTCAGAAAAAAGGTGGAGGAGTTCTGGAAAAGGCCGGGATGGATCTCTTCTCATGAAAGTATGACATGTCTGCTTGATAATGCCATATCTTTAGAGATTGTAGTTCTTCAGAGACATATTTACTGGAGGATGTGATTCAGTAAATATATTCACGCCAAAGAAAGGAAGCATTCCATGATATCAACATATCCAGTTCTTGCTCACCTCCTTTTTTATTAGTGTGTGTACCGCGCTCTGGGCTCTATTGACCCATTGATTTAAAGATGTAGCTTATTTTTCCTGCTGCTGCTTCTTCCTGCATACATTTTGTGTGTGTGTGGGGGGGGGGGCGGTTTCCCCCCTCATTTCCCCCCAAAGTCCTTCCTCCCTCTTCTCTTTAGGCTAAAACAGACGACTGTGTTCATCTATTTTGCATTACAGCAGGTGAACTGGCCAGCTCCTTCTCTGCACAGAAACTTTCTTACATTTTCTTACATTTTCTAAAGCCTTCATCGCCTCACCTCTGTATATCCCATCCTTTCAGTCCAGCCCTCATGTCTTGAGCCAGCAAACAGTGGAAACACTCCTTTCACCCCTCAGTGAGTGTCAGGTGTCTCTGTGTTAGAGCCCTTAAACACTGGGATTTCTACCCCACAGTTTCTGAATCAGTGCTACTAATTCTTCCTTTAGAACTCTACTTCTTTAACTAACACTTCTGTTTTACTATCTTCTAAAATGTGCATTTTGCTTTTTAGTTACTAGACAAAAAGGTAACAAAATAATACTATTGAAGAACCAACTTTGGTTCCCTGAAGCCCCTTTTAATTGGATGGGAGTCAAAAGTGATTTCTCTATTAAGAGTGCAGTTACATTTTGCTTTTTTGAGAGGTGACATTAGAAAAACAGTATTATTGTTATTATTCTTGCCATGCAAACAGAATATTTTTCGTGATTGAGGTTGTCAAGGCTGAAGCATTCAGGTGACATAAGGATTCCTTGAACTGAGGTCTGAGCTTCCTATCTTTTTCCTGCTCCATGGTGCCCAGAACAAGCAGCCGTGTTGGGTCCTGGTAGGCCCACACACCAGGTGTAACGAACAACAGGGCCTGACCACCAGCAGGAGCTACTTAGAGATTAACAGCCCATGGCTGGCTTTATGAGTCTCTTTTAGCCAGGCCAGAAAACATGTGGGGATAGCCTAAACAAGACCTGTTTCTGACACACTCCTCCTCTAGAACAGAACACACAGATAATCCCTACCGTTTGTGATCTTACAGGAAATATGGCAGTGAAATATTAGGACCCTAAATACGTCTCAGCATAATAAGGTCAATGTATTATTTGACCATTTTGTTTTGCACACAGAATTTACATCCAACAACTACTTGAACATATGTGTGACATTCAGTCAAAAGTTTGGGTGTTGCATTCTGATGAAGTATCAGAACTGGTAAATTAAGAGAGACCACTAAGCATCAGAAAGAATAAATGAATTTATGAATGAATGTAGCCACAAAATTAGGTTTGTTCAAATTAACTCTTTGTCCATTAAAAAAAGCATGAATGGCAGCAAGCCTAGGCAAATCAAAGAAACCAAGAAGAAAAACCATCTTTTCAAACGCTGATGCAAATTAATCACCCACTCTACTATGTGAACAAATAAAGAGAACAATACACCATAATGGGGTTCACAACAAAATACAAGCAACTCACAGAACCTCAAAACTGGGGACTTCTAAGACAATGTTATTTATAGAAAAAAGAGGCATAAACTAACCTGTACCAGGTAATATCCATTTGTCCAATTACTTTTGATCAATCAAAATGTAGGGGTGGGAGTCTGTTAAAAAACACTGTTTATCCTGTATGGGTTTTTAGGATATGGGTCCCAGTATAGATATAAAAACACTGCCCTTTATATGACACAGACTGTGTATATATTAAGTGTATTGTCCCATATATTGTAAACTTTGAAGTGTTTAGTGGAAAACCCAAGCAACACTGAATACCTTAGTCTGTGCAGGAATTAAACAGGACATAATTACATGGTGTGCATGATCAACAGGTTCGTCTTGCTACTGTTGTGCTTTATAGAACTTTCATGTCAATGGCCAAATTGAAGATAATAACTGGCTGTCTCTGGTCTGTTTTATTATTCATAATTATGATGTTGCTATGCTACTCTACGGTCTAGACTACCAGTGCACCTCCTCCTGTAGGCTAATTGCTCTGCTGCTCTGGGTTACAGTGCTTTGATGGAAACAGCTGTTAAAGGTAAATTGTCTGATCATGATTTTTAATGGCAGATTATATAAGACAATAAACAGCAGTTATTGACAGTGAGTCCTAGACAGTATGAGTTATGTACAGTGGTGGAAGTAATTATTTGATCAATCTCTAATTATTGCGACAGAAAATCAACCAAATTCAAGAAAACATGTTATATGAAAGTTATAAAATATGCATTTCATTGTGTGAAATAAGTGTTAGACACCCAAGCAAAACATGACTTGTTGGCAAGCACAGCAGTAAGATGGTTCTTGTAGTCGGTCACCAGGTTCGCGCACATCTCAGGGGCGATTTTGGCACACTCACCTTTACAGAAACTCTCGAAATCTTTTAGGTTTCATGGCTGCTGCTTGGAGATTGGCTAGGCCACTCCAAGAACTTTATGTGCTTCTTCTTTTGCCAGTCCTTTGCTACCTTTGCAGTGTGTTTTGGGGGCAGCTGGTAGCCTAGTGGCTTGGGCGGTTGCCCTGTGATCAGGAAGTTTGATTCCCAAGACTGCTAAGCACCTCTGAGGTATCCTGAGCAATATACACACACTGCATTCCGGCTGCTGTGTTCTTGGCTGCCCACGGCTTCACTTGGTAAATGGGTTGAATGCAGAGAATTCTGAGCTGTTACTTTGTGTTGTGGTGTGTTCACATATGACAGAATGGTCACTTTCGTTGTCATGATGGAAGTCCCATCCACAACCCATCATCAGTGTTCGGGAGGTTCTCGTCCAGGGTTTTAGAATACATGGCTTCATCAATTGGCCCCTTAATGCGATGAAGAAGAAAAACCCAAGCATAATGTTCCCACCTCCAAGCTTGACTGTGGAGATGGTGTTCTTCAGGACCTACTCAACATTTCTCGTCCTCCAAACATTTAGATGTCCACTGGCAAACTTAGGATTTTCTGTACATGTGCCCTCTTGATCAGGGGGAGCTTGCAGGCACTGCAAGATTTCAGTCCTTTATGATGTAGTGTGTCCATTATGATGATGTAGTTCCCAATGCCCTCAGATAATTAACAAGCTCCTCTCGTGTAGTTCTGAGATGATCCCTCACCTTTCTCATGACCGTCCTCGCCCCATGGGTCAAGTTACTGTATGGATCTCTAGATTGAGGGCAGTTGATGGTAATTTTATTTTTCTTCCATTTCCGAATAATCGCACCAGCAGTTTTCACCTCCTCACTAAGCTTCTTGCTGATGGTCTTTTAACCCATACCAGAATCGTGCAGGTCTACAATCTTGTTCCTGATGTCATTTGACAGATCTTTGGTCTTGCCCATGTTGGTGGAGAGGGTGGAATGGACGAGACTGATTCTGTGGGCAGGTGTGCTTTATCCACATACTGAGTTAAGATCAGGAGTATCTATAATTGATAGATTGATTGTAATCTGTGTGCAACATGAGAACACAGCCAGTGTGTGGGACAGAGAAGTCAGTTTGGGTTGTAGGGGATCAAGTACTTATTTCACTCAATGACATGCAAATAATTTGAAACACTTTGTGTAACATGTTTTTTCTTGATTTTTGGTTGATATTCTGTCTCTCTCCATATAAATGAAACTACCTCATACATTAGAGACTGTTCATTTTTTGTAAGTCAGCAAACTTACAAATTCAGCAGGGGTTCAAACAATGATTTCCTCCACTGCATAATCAAGTTGGGTACGCCACCTAGTCTCCAGCTGAAGAATTGAAGTGAGCAAATTTTGAAACTATAGGGACACCTAGTGGTGACTCTTAGTTATTATTTTTCCTGCTCTGATATTTGCCCCTGACCACACCCACCTCGCAGACAGACCGAAATTACATAACCAGCTCCTGAGATGCGTGAGCAGCATAAACATATGAATTCAAAAACACTGCATCAGTACTGTTCATGCAATACTGGTAGCATTAAACAAAAGCTTGGGTGTTCTCATATTTAGTTATGCATCCTTTCTAGAGAGCATGCTTTAATACCCACTGTTTAATTACTAAAAGTAATGTACTGAGAAAAAAGTTATGGCACATAACAGAGAACACAGCTACATATTTTTGTTGTGTTTTGCATCTGGCTTTTATTTTGTACCATCATTTCAATTCTCTTTTATTTTGTATTTTAATGTGTTTGTTTTGTTCTATTTTTACTATTTTTGTTTTGAGTCCCCACTCCATGAACTAGACACCTGTAGAAATAAGTGAATGGACATTTTGCAGTTTGCTGGGCAATGTAGACCTGGATCATTGTATTATATCCAATTCTTTCAAAAAGGTTTTTGTAGAATGTTTTTCCTGTTTCTGGTACACTGCTGGCTTTGAGAACATTATTGCTTATCTGTTAGCGGGGTCCCTACACTAACTGCGGGTCATTTAAGAATCGCAGTGTGTGTGGGATTGAGAGCCTGCGGTGCTAATAAGGCTAACAAGGCCTCAGCTGGTTCCTTCCAAGACCCTCTCAGCTCCATGAGACTGGATTTCCTAACAGGTGACCCGAGGGCAGCGTGGCCCAGATGTTTGGCCTTCACGTGAGCTCTCACTGACCCCTCCTGCAAATTAAGCTTTCTCACTCACAACACATTTCACTTGATGAGGTCTCATCTGTCATTGTTTTTTCTTTATTGAGTTCACTGCACACGTACACACACGCGCGCACATGTACGATACACCATTAGTCAAGTCACAAGGGGACACAGAGAAGTGCCGACAGTTTCACATACTGCTGAAAAAGTGTTAAACAGCGGCGTTGTGTGTGTGTCTGTGTGTGTGTGTGTGTGTGTGTGTTTGCCCTTGCCGGACAGCAGAAATGCTTCTCCGTCCTTGTTTCTGTCTGAGTTCACTCTACAGGAGGCAAATCATGCTTCACTCAAAGCAAAGAGGTGAACAGGCAACATGGAGAGAGGGGTTAGGCTCTGAAAATTAGGAAATTGAGCTAGAAAACAAGACTACTTGTCTCAGTCTTCCCACTGTGGATATATAATCAAATACAAACTGAGTCAGTTCCTTTTGATAAATCCTTCAAAAATAATAAGGAAAAGAATACACAAATAAATAAACAACTTTTGAAGAAAACAGGCAGCGCTTTCAAGTCACTTCCTTTGAAAAATCATTCAGAAGAGGGTAAAATAATTTTAAGAGAAAGTAATACATTTTGACAGCCTAAATGTATTTGTTCCCTTCAAAACTGAACCATGGCATTTGAAATACTCATTTAAAATAAAAAGACTTCTCGCTGTAGAAAATTTGAAGCCCTTTTTTAAAAAAACAAAACAAAAAAAAAACAGACATCAGCCTTCTCTCTGGTGAATGTGTTTGGAGTGCTGCATTGCCAATAGTAAAACTTTTGAGTGTGGAGACAAAAGAAGGGAAAACCATTTTAACATCAAACCCATAAAAGTGAAGAACCACTTACATTCTTCTCTAAACAAACATTCTTTAAGAAAGACTCACAGAAATGCTACTGTAACATTCTTAACACAGTCCAGTGTGATTCAAGAACAAATGCATAACGTTCACAGATTTCTACAGAAGATTTACGAAAAGCCATTTCAGCCCATAACAGAAACCATCTCGATGGATGACGTAAACACAGGTGAATAGGCTTTACTCATATTTTTCAAGTTGTTTGTCAAGGTTGCGCCTTGCTCCTCTTCGTTGCTACAAAGGCAAAATACCCATAATGTATACAAATTCTATTAAATTTGCTTTTTAATAATGCGTTTTGGAGTATTTGCTGTAAACCTTTTCGAAGAAAGTAAACCCACCTGCACAGCCCATCCCCTCATAAAACATCTCTTAGACTTCAAGTCACAGGAAACTGCACCTCAGATAAAATTTCAAATCTAATTTAACAGAGAACCAACTAAACATACTTCAAAATATACTATTGTTAAATTGATATAATTCTCACAAGCTCCTTTGGTGAGCCATAAACATTAAAACACAGCACAGAAAGTGCTGAACAGCGACAAAATACTGATCTTTAAATAGTTCACTTTTTCTCTGGACAACAGTTAAAATTACACATTTAAAATAGTTTCATTTTAAATAGCAAACATAGTACAACAGGTAGAAAAGCACATAATTGGAAATAGGGTGTACCACTGGTGAATATTACTCTTCTTCCATCGACTTCTCAATCTCCTTCAGCCTTCGCACAAACTCCTGAGCCTCGCGGTCTCCTACTCTTGCCTCCAGCATCTTCATGATCGGTTTCTCTGGATCGAGTAAGCACACTGAGTTAGGCAGGAATCCAGTGGGACTCATGCTCCAAATAACCTCTTAATAGGAATTCTGTTGGCTGAGAAGTAACTGATTATCCATTCAAAGAAAAAGAGGGAAAAACTGCACTGCATTTGCTTTAGGAAGCTTCGGTAGTTTAGTATCTCTCATGAAGCTAAAATACGTGTACTATGACACGAGAGACAATAAACGGAAATCAGCACTGGACATTCACGACTATAGTGTCTATCTTAAATTTAGTCTTAGTCCTTTAAGTTTAGTCTGCAATAGGTTAGCTTTGATAGGTTAGCCATTATAGGTTTAGTTAATTACTTTTACATGCACCCTTTACATCCATAAGATAACCTAGATCATAAAAATATTTTGAAATATTTAAAAAAAACAGTCAATTTGCCTATAAATTCTGCTGCTATGCAGTGGAAAATTCTCCAGGGTCTTTGTTGACAATTACACATTACATTGACCAGCTTTTAATTATTTACAAACTCTTGACTTAACACACTTGATTTAGTTAATGAAGCAAAATTGGACTGTTTATGAACTGAGCTGCAATTGAACTATTATTTCTTGAAAAATGTACGTCTTACTATTGCTTTCAAACAAGGTAGTTGTCTGTAGTATATTTATATTTGCAATGAGACTTCCCTGGAATTACAAAGATAAAGCTTTTTATGTCAAAGACAAGAACACTTAGCTAACGCTATCGCAGTGGTTCTCTGTATGTTTTCTGAGATGGAGAGGGTACATACCGCTCGGTTTCTGGCGGGACAGGTGTAGGATGAAAGGCTGCACTGTTTTCCCGGCTGGAGTAGCATTGGGTCGACCTGGCCAGCAGAAATCACTCAGGGGGGCCACTGCCTCACCGGCAAAATCATTGGTGGACAGCCAATCGTAATCCATCACAGTGAAAGTGAGGCAGGCAAACCTGTGTCTATACTGCTCAGGACTCACATGACTGTGAAAAGACCAGAGAATTTCAGAGAAGGTGACTGTAAAAGCAATAGTGTCATAAGATGGCTGACAGAGGTGAAGCGGATAGGAGGGGTCACAATTTAAACGATTCTAAAAAATATATTTTCCTGTAGCACAAATGTAATCAATCAGCCAAGAAATGTTTGGTGTTCAAACGTTTGTCTTTTTACTTTTGCACGGGAGCTTTGTGGGTAGTTGTCTTGCTGCAAGACTTACTCTCTCTCTCTCTCTCTCTCTCTCTCTCTCTCTCTCTCTCTCTCTCTCTCTCTCTCTCTCTCT